>NRSV01000008.1:0-651350 GCA_002286855.1 Bipolaris cookei
CGCAGGAGCAGTTCAGAGTCGCGTTGTCATGGTGGAACTTCTTGTGGTACCATGCAAAGTCTCCATGGCTTGTTCGGATTGCCAGCAGTTTTGCTAGCCTGCGAAGATGAGAAACGCTGGGATACGCGTGCCTGTTGCGCCAACGCCTTGTATCAGCGTAACCCACTCACGATTGCCTGGTTGGATCTTCTTTGTTCTTCCTGGTTTGTCTGAGCCTGTGATAACTGACTGTGATAAAATCTTGCCCATGATAAAGCCAGTCTCATCAAAGTTGTAGATATCTTCGTCTACGATACCATACTTTGCTTTTGTATTCTGAACCAGCTCGAACCAGCCCTTAATAAGCGGCGCTTGGAGCGTCGCAGAGAGCTCGGCGCGGTGATTGGTGGGATGTGTATCTGCTGGCGGCGTGTACGCAGCTCAGGGTTGCGCTGGACAAACCTATAAACCCAGTTCTTGCCAATCTCCTCTCCACCGCGCTCTCGGAACAGTAGTTGGGCCAATTTAAGGCTCCTGCGCACGCATCTTCTCCTAGCCTCTTCGTCTACGATACCATACTTTGCTTTTGTATTCTGAACCAGCTCGAACCAGCCCTTAATAAGCGCTGGATCTTCGCAGAGAGCTCGCTGGTGATTGTATGGACGGCTTCGGCGCGTACGCAGCTCAGGATTGCGCTGGACAAACCTATCAACCCAGTTCTTGCCAACCTCCTCCCCGCCACGCTCTCGGAGCAGTCTGTTGGCCATATCTCGCACGTCATCTCTCCCACAGGGTAGTCCTCGTTCAGCCTCAACTATTACACGCCTAGTAATAGCCTCGTCTTCTAGCTTTGTTAGGCGCTTGCAATTTGGCTCGCAATCGCGTCGAGCGCGTCCTCCAGCGCGTCGCTCTTGGAGAGTAGTTCGTGGAACGTTATAAGCTGCAGCAGCGCGCTTTTCACTTCTAATAGATCCAGATTGGATATCTTGAATAGCTAAGGATATATCTGCTTCAGTGTAGGCTTTGTACGCGTTACGTTGTTGAGACATCACGCGTCGTTGTTACGAAGGTAGGGTGGGGTAAGAAAGCTGCCGGTTCGGTGGGGCTGCCGGTTCGGTGGTGAAACACGTTACAATGAACATGTTACTCACAATTTGGAAATGAGCTATGTGGTTATCCTCTGCAAGCCTCGAAACTATAACAACTAGATGCCTATAGATGCCTTCGATAATGCCTACGCCATGTCCTCTCTTCACCGCCTGCCTCGGCAAGTCCTCCTCTGCTGGTAACCAAAGTATTCTGCCTTAGACTACATCAACGTCCTTTACTGTTACTTGGTTGTTCGGCATTGTCCAGACTACGGATTTTGGTAATTTTGTCATGGTGAAAGGATTTGTGGTGATGCGGCTGTTTGTATTGGTAGATGTCCCAACTTATACAGAAGTCAATTTGGACTTGCGCATGCAGTCATGGCGATATGAGCCACGTCTCGATCAAGATCATTATGCGCGCCTGAGCCTCATTGGACCATATGGGCAGAGCACTCATTCCGCACGGTCCCTGGGAACGACTTTGGTTATTTGATTAGCAGAAACGCTCGACTAAGCTTGATTTGACAGTTGTGCGTCAATACCGCCGGCGTACGGCGAAACAGACGCATGGATGATCGCGTCACCCGTTCAGCCAACGACAACAATAGGAGCTTACAAAAGTGGCAGGGTGAAGGTGACTGAGCGCGGCAGCATGCGGTGTGATTGGCCGAGCCAGAGGTTTGACTGCTTAAGAACATTGCTTGGTGAGATAACTTCGATCGCATATACGCGCGGCCTTTCCTCAGAAAATGGCTTTTGTCGAGTCTTTGACCAACATGTGTTGCGGCTTATAATTTCGCAAGGCACAAAGCCATGATAACCGCAATTTGCCTTACCCTACTTCGGCCAAAGTGATGTATGACCACTAGATAGCTTTACTAATCAGAAGCAGTGAATGAGCACTAAGCCTTTATGAGATGCACCAGTCAAATGACTCACAGCAATTGCATAGCCTGGGTGTGAGCTCCCCGCGTTTTCAGCTCATGCATTTACGCTACAACCCGGGATAAGCAACGGTTGCTACCGTCTAGCCGCATACCCCGGCAGCATCTCTTCTGGAAACCCTTAGTCACACATGTTAGGAACGCTCGCAAAATAGGATGTACCTACCGCCGAACCATGTTTATGAGGGCCTCCCGGCGAGAGAGGCAATCCGCATTCTGATATTGTACCCCGCAATCGACTTCCAGGCACCACTCGAAGCCCACTTCGAATACAATAGCCAAGAATTATCCCGTGATACCACAATTTTTTCTCAAGGCTTCGATGCTGTATCATACTGTTGGGGTCACCCCAAGTTTACTCACATTATCTACTTCAAGAACTTCACCCATGGACGTATACCTTCACTCACTATTACTGCAAAAGTCGATTCCATGCTACGCCATTTGCGAAAACCTCACAAAGAGCGCCGTCTCTGGATCGACGCTATCTGTATCAATCAAGCCGACGCAGAAGAGAAGACGCTTCAAGTGCCCCTAATGCGCAGCATTTACACAGCTGCCTTGAAAGTCCATGTCTGGCTCGGCGCCGGGGACATTTGATGCACAGGCAGCTTTTATGCACTTGAAGAGGATCGTTGTTGCCGATGAGCTAGAGAAAGAACTTGTATCCCTCCCAAATCAGTTTCATAAAGACTATGCGGCTATGCAGTCAATCTTACAACAATTGTTCCTCAACCCTTGGTTTACACGGCGTTGGGTCCTGCAAGAAATTGCCCTTGCCCATGAAATCACAGTACACTACGGATACGAAAAGATTTCGTGGCATTGGTTCGTAAAGGGAACCTTGCTTCTCCCAGAAGTAGACGAGCAACACAAAACTCCAGGTGGATGGGCCAGTTACCAGCCTTACATAGTGGCCAAGAAGACTATTGAGACTTCGTTGAAACGCGAGTCATGACTCCCAGACTCACTCCTGGAGCATGTGTCTGCAGAATGTAGCGATCCGAGAGATAGATTGTTCGCTCTGTATGGTATATTGGGCCACAACTATAGTGGCTCAGAAACGGTGGTAGGGAAATATGATCCGAGAAGTTCGTTCTTGCCCCTACAGATACGTCCGGAGGTGGATTACACCAAAAGCTGGGTAGAGATATACAAGCGCCTGGCAGAAATCATGATACAATTGCAGCCGAGCGAGTTCTGGTACCATCTCCAGGTTTTCGGATCTATTCGCGAAGATAAGCTGATGGCCCCGTCGTGGGTGCCAGACTGGAGACAAGCAAACATGTCCATCCAATCGCGTTTGTTGTATCCAGAGATCGACGTCGGGACACTTGTAAGTTCACCGAATGGTTTTTGCCTCCAGCTCTCTGGTTGGCTCTGTGGGTCTGTCATCAAAGTGTGGGATATATCACTGCAGAACCAGTCACATCCCGCCGATATTGTCCCCGACATTGGGGTGCGACAACACTCCGTGGACGGAGAACCAGTATTGCAGATTCAAGAGCGACTGAGGCAGAATCTAGCATGCCTTCTCTTACTGGCAGCCAACATCATCAATCAGAAAGATCTTTACGCGGATGACTTGGAGCCCTACTGGTGGGCCTTGCTAGATATGGAAACTTCACAGTTGTTTCAATCTACCCTAATGGACTGGCTGAACGAACCGTACCCTTCATTCGCTTACAACTGGCCTGATAATCTATCGCGTATCCTGAACAGCGTCTTGGCGCAGAGCCGAGTTTTTCGAACAATGCGCGAAGCTGACGACTTTAGCCTTTCCTATGGGGCATTGGGAGTCACACCCGCGGATATTGAGGTTGGGGATGTGGTATTTCGCTGTTCTACAAATCAGGTTGTGGGGCAATGGAAGTACGAAAGGGACCTCAAGCTAGTGCTGCGACCAACTTCATATGATGGTTTCGAAAATGCGTTCAAGTTTGTGGGATTCTGCTTCCTCAAAGAAGACAATATGCTTGAAGACCCAGACTTTTGGACTGTGTTTTCTGAGGAAGATGTAGTCCTAGTGTGATGGCGATGACGAGCCATGGTTAAGGTGGAAGTGTTCTATCCTTTTCTGTGGAAAGTGCTCCTGTCTACATGGAGAGACTACTTACCTTGCATGATCTTTGGAATCCAAACAGCAAACCGCCATTTCGGGCAGTTTACTAAGCACTCAAGCCTCTTAGCTACATTCGAAAGAGTAATCAAGGAGGCGCTAGGAACAAATGAATGCACCGAGACTGATTTTATGAGCTAGAACCCTTGTTTCCTTAAAAAGGTGCAAATCAAGTGTTCTCTCGGAATGTTTACTCAACACCCGAAGCCCATGCATCGAAGTACACCACTTTGGAAAGGAACTCGGCAAGTATAAGCCTACTGTCATGTAAGAACATCACGAGCAGTCAGGTTTTGTAAGCTGCAATGATAAGTAATCACTACTACGATGTTACACATAAGAACAGGTACTTATGTTCGAAATAGAAGAGTCCACAACTACAAGACTCTACAAAATCCCATTCCTTGAACCCTCAATACACGTTTCAACCCCTCAAAAATGTCTGCCCAAACCGCCCCAACCCACTACATAGATGCCAAAGGCACAACCCTCGCCTACCGCCGCTTCGGTGCACCCTCCCCCTTCTCTCTACTCTGGATAACCCACTTCCACGGGACAATGGACCTTATTGATCCCCTCCTCCTCAACAGCATCGCCACCACGCGTTCGCTAATCCTCCTCGACAATGCCGGATGCGGCCACAGTTCCGGGATCATCCAACCCACCATTGGCGGCGCCGCCGCCACAATCGCTGATTTCCTCTCCGCCATTAATGTGAGCAAAGTAGATGTCCTAGGCTTCTCAATGGGCGGCTTCACAGCGCAAGTCCTTACAGTGGAGTATCCGCAGCTAGTGCGAAAACTCGTGCTCGCGGGGACGCAGTCGGCGTATACGACTGGATTCGTCGCCCCGGATCCCAATGTCATGATTAAGGCAAGCCAACCGAACTCAACACTAGACACCATGCTTGATCTCTTCTTCTACCCCTCTGAAATGAGTCGTGCGCTGGGCGAAGCATGGTGGAACCGACTCCCTGAGCGCCATGTAGACGGCGAGCAACGCACGACGTTTGTAGATGAAGCCGGGACACAGGTGCAGAATACGGCGATTGCAGCATTTGTGAGTGATGCGACATTTTTTCAGCGGATGGAGGAGTTGGACAAGGAGGTGCTGGTTACGAATGGCAAGACGGATATTATGACGCCGACGCCGAATAGCTGGCTTATGCAACAGAGGATGAAGAAGGCGGAGCTGTGTGTTTTTAAGGATTCGGGACATGGGCATCTGTATCAATTTCCGGAGAAGTATGCAAGGTTGTTGGATTTGTTTTTGGGATAGATTTTGGTCAGGAGAGCACTGTGATGAATCGATGAGCACTCGGGGTGTTACAAAATCATGTCGTCAGAAGAACTGCTCAAATATTCTTGATTCTAGGTCATCTAAAACACCCCCTCTTCATCACCGCCCTCTCTTCCGTTCTCTCTTCCGTTCTTCAAACTCCCTCACACTCTCCCTAACCCCAAATCCCTCCCTCAACAACCCTCCCACATCCTCAAGCCCCAACCCCGCCGTCTCAGGATAAATCCTCCAGACCGTCCCCCACGCAACCCCGCACACAACCGCATACACCGCAAACGTGCCCGCAGGACTAAAAAGATGCAGCATAGGCAAAAACGTAAGACCAACCAGTGTATTCGAGCCCCAATTCGTCGCAGTCGAAATGCCCGATCCCAGCGAACGGACGGATAAGGAAAAAAGCTCGGATTGCTGCCAGGGAACATTGCCCATGCCAATCGCATAACCGGCTACATACGTAATCATCGAAACAAGAATAACAAGAGGCCATGTTTTGGTGCTCGCATTGTTGTTGGAAACTGTTTTTTCTTCGGCGGCAACGGGCAGATCGACGTAAATGAATGCTATGGCGCAGAGGATAAGGCCTAGGATCATGATTGCGATGGAGTAGAGGAGGATGCGACGGCGGCCGATGCGGTCGATGAAGTGGAAGGCGACGAGGGTGAAGAGGAAGTTTGTGAGGGCGATGGAGAGCGAGGTTAGAGTTGGGGAGGAGAAGCCTACCATGCGGAAGATTGTGGCGGAAAAGTACATGAGGGAGTTCTGGGGCGTGGTTAGTATGCGGGGGAGCTTGGGGATAGTAGGGATTACTTACGAAACCGCATAATTGTTGGAAGCTTTGGAGCATGCAAGCGATTATTAATGCTCTTCGGTTTCCTCCAATGACGATCAGTTGAGACAGGTTGTCTTGGGCTCTCTCTATTTTCGCTCTCCAGCCAGACTTCGCAGACTCGGGCATACCGCGTAGACCAGCCGCATCTTCCTCTTCTTCAATCTCCCTCTCCACACGCCTCAGCACCGTGTCCACCAACTTGGCTCCACCATGCTCACTCTTATACACCTTCCCCAACACCGCCCTCGCCTGCTGCATCCTTGCAGCCTTAACCAAATACCTCGGCGTCTCCGGCAAAAAGAACAACATGACAAACTGCACCGCCGCCGGCAACGCTCCCAACCCAACCATCCACCTCCACCCATGCACCCGCTGCGAAAAAAGCCATCCAACAACATATGCCACAACCTGCCCGCCCGTCACAAACAAACTACTCACAACCACCAACCTGCCCCGAAACGGACTCGCACTCAGCTCCGAAATATACAGCGGCACAACAAACGACGCACTCCCCACTGCAGCCCCAACAATCGACCTCCCGACAATCATGCCCGCCACACTACTCGTCCAAGCCTGACATAGCGCACCGAGCATAAACAACACGTCTGCCACGAAAATCACTGTCCTACGCCCGTACGAATCCGCCAAGACGCCCGTAAGCGGTGAGGCCAGCAGCGCGAAAAACGAAGTACACGACGTTATAAGACTTTTATCGAGGGTAGTGAGTAGGCGGGAGTTGAGATCGGTGCCGATGGAGACGAGGGTCGAGGATATGACTCCGGTACTACGCAGGTGCTAGAATTAGTCTTCGGGAGTGCAATAGATAGAAAAGTAGAGAGATTTGTAAGAGGCGTACTCGTAGCCGAATAGCAGACCGCTGACGCCGGCGCATATGGTTAGGATCCAGATGAAGAGGCCGGGGGATACAAGGGCAGACTCGTCGACTTCGTCATCATGGTCGCTGGTGTATGGGTTGCGCGTATCGGGAGGGAAGTCGTGACAGGTACTGGGTATTAGCGGTTCGGCGGCGGTGTCGGTCATGGTGTTCAGTTCGAAGTCTTCATGAGGAACCGACATGCAGTACGGAGCGACATGAAGTAGTATAAGGAATGGTAAGTCTGGCGAGCAGATGCCGTCCGTCTGGGGTAGTGTCGGAACAACGGCGGGAGTGTGGACCCTGGATGCACGCTAGAGGGTGGGTCCGTGTACCTGCTGATTGATCCTTGTCACCTGCATATCTACATTTAGATCAGATGGACTTCCTTGAAAGGAAAGCTGATGGACAATATTAAAGCTAGTTGCATTGATGTGCTGATTGGAAACCATGTCTTGGAGAAAACATGCTCTGCTAGCTACTACCACCACCACCTGTCATCCACACACCCCTTGCCCCCTCCACTTCGCTGTTCAATCATCTCCCTAGTAGTCGGAAAAGCCAAGGCACCCCTCTCGACTCTCCCATAGTGCTTTGCGGTCGCGTTGAGGATAGCGAACTGCGGTAGTTTCCCACCCACTGTTTCCTGTCCCACCCCGTACATCCATAGCCAGCAAGGCCATTGCCCACACCGTAATCCTTTTGTGCACCCTCCATGCCCTGTCAACGCCGGTCGCTATGCGTCAAGCCACTCATTAGAGAGAATATCGACCCGCCCACGCTAATCGCATAGCAAAATTAAGTAAAACAAGTGTGGGAAGCATCTCGTGGAGCTCAAGCGCCAACTTTTGGGAGATGTCACTAGAGTTAAGATGCGAAGCTTCATCTTGGAGACTTTCATTTGGTTTCGTTGACGGCTTCCGGACCATGGTTAGCGGGGCCGGCCGGTGGGACCTGGGGCCCTGTCGAATGCTGCTGCATCATAGGCTGGGAGTAGCTTGCACTTGGTGTACCACGATGTTGTTGGGGGAACTGAGGATGCTGCTGGGGCGAGCCGTAATGTCCACCCTGGTATGGCTGTTGATAGGGTCCTCGCATCGGAGCCACTGCCGGCATGTTAGCTTTGCAGCGTGATTCTTCTATCAGTTAACTTACTAGACCCTGGCTGCATCTGGTACATTTGAGGTGCTGGTGCCCCGGGCTGCATGTACATCATGTGAGGTTGCTGGTGGTGGCCTTGTTGTGAGCCTTGGTGGCTCATCATCGGAGCACCTGGTCTCGGACTTGGGAAACCATTAGCGCCAGGCCCAGGCATGTGGCCCGGATATTGTGGGTATGCAGGACCAGGAGCCGGAGAGTACATTTGCATTTGAGGGTTACCTGGCATTCCCATATAAGGCCCATTTGAAGGCTGGTTCGTCATCATTTGCCCTCCCATTGCTGGGCCAGGGGGTTGGATGAATTGTCCGCCTTGCGCGTTACGCATAGGCACGTGCTGAACATTAGGGCTCATACCGTATTGAGGGACTTGGACAGGCTGAGGATAGCCTGGCATTTGCTGGGGTTGTGCTCCATACATGAAAGGTGCCATGGGCCGCGGTGAAGGCTGGACTGATGACTGCGAGTGCGAGTATTGCATGTGGGGGGCCTCGAACTGGTGTGGGTTCTGGCCAATATGCGGCTGCACTGGCGGGCCTCGGGGAGTGTGTTGGGGCGTTGGGCCTTGCGGCATGCCTTGTGCACCCTGGAGGTGAGGAGGGATTTGATGCGGCATGGGTCCGCTAGTCATTACATGTTGAGGAGCTGATAACGGCGCTGCTGGAGGAGCATGCTCAAATAACTGCTCGTACCCTTTGTTTGAATTGGATGCAGGGAAGTCCCACGTAGGGAAAGTCTTATAAGGAGGCGCGATATCAGAGTGCGACTTCTCACTCCCTTGTACCTCCTTTTCCAGACGTCCAACAGCGTTGAAGGTTGTTGGGCCGTCCAGAGACTTTACATTTGGCCGTTGACCAGTGAAGAAGTTGGTGACGGGCGGCTTGCGAACTTCTTGCCGCGATGAGTTTGGCCGAGGGCTAGAGCTGGCGCTTGGGTTTCCACCAGGCTGGAAAGTGTTCGCTGCTGGGTTTGGCTTAAACTCATGTGCACGAACATTGAACCTTGACACGCTGGAAGGTGTTTGAGCGCCGCTAGAAGGCTGTGAAGAACCAGTAGGGGGTATCCGAGTGTCTTGAGATGGAATTGGCTGAGGAACGCCATTGTAGGGCACTGCAACCTGTTGTTTGTGTTGCTGATGATTCATCTGTAGACGAGTGCTGAGTAGTCCCGGGTTCCGGGGAGGGATGTTCATGTTCTGGTGCGTACCCCGCATACTAGCTGATGCGTAGGGCTGCTGTCCCTGTCGGGGACGCTGGGCTTGTTGGCGGTCGAGATTCGTGCTCGGAGAAACCTGAGTAGGTTCAGGCTTAGCAGACGGCCGTGGGGCAGCTTTGGGGTCGGAGGTGCTGGTCGAGGGCTTCGCAGGCGGCGAAGCCTTCAACTCGAGCGCTTGTCGGTTGGCTTTGTCGACAATGGCTTGCTGCTTGGTCTCGTCCTTGGCAAGTATGGGGACCAAATCCGATGGTACTGGTGTGCTCAGCTTGAAGTTGAGCGCAAACTTCTTCAAATCATTCAGCTTGACTGCTTTGTTTTCACGAGCGAAAGCCCTCTGGCGATCAGAGATACGTAGTTTTTCGGCGGCTGAGAACTGCTTGAAAGAATCCAGCAGATCATGTTCCACATTGGTTGTTGCATCGTGTGGTCGTCCGGTTTTTCGAGGGGGAATGGCAGCCACTGTGGACTTGATGGTACTGCTGGGCTTCTGTAGTTGCTCCGTGATGGCCTTGTGCACGTCTGCTGGCTTTGATGCGGGGTTAGGAGTATCCTTGGGGGCCTCCTTGGTAGTTTCCTTTGTACTTTCTTTGGGTACTTCTTTGGCGGCTTCCTGGGCCTTGGAGGCTTCCGTTGCAGGGGCTGCTGGCGCAGCGGGACTGGCGGCACGTTGTGTGATCTGCGAACCAGGTCGCGCGACAGACGAGGAAATAATGGCAGGATCGACCGGAGCGCCGGGCACTGTTGGCTGCGCGGAAGGTGCACGGCGCGCAGGCGGGGTATACCGGTTGGGTTGGCCCGTTGACAGAGCCGGAAAGTCTCGACGCACGCCGCTGTACTTGTCTTCCTCATCACCATTGTCGTCGGCAGCAGAATATCCTCCTCGCTCCTCGCGGACATGCGCGTTGGTCGCAGTGCTGCCCTCAATCTCCCGAGCAATCTTCTCAGCACGGGCAGCCCTCTCTGCATACTGTGGGTCGTTCTTGTTGATGGTGGTGGTGTAAAAAGTCTCATCGTAGTTACTCTTTACGCCAAACAGGCGCTCGTTGGTGGAAAATTGGTCCCATTCAGTTGTCCGTCCCGTTGACTCAAGAGTCAGGCTTGCGTCGACCTCGGACGGCTCCCATTTCTGAAGGTCACGCTCGCGAAAGGCCATCTTGCCTGAAATGTCGGTGTCTGTGCGGAAGCCTGATGTTCCTGCGACAGTCAGCTTGGTGTGAGAGAAGACCGTTACCAAGACACATACCGTTCTGGCCCTTGGCACCAGACTTGTCAAGCACCACATTATTGACATTGAAATCAGCAACGTCGCTCATGTCAAAGGACATGACGTGGTAGTCACCCGCACCGACGTAGTCGTCGGAGACGTCGCCCGTGCCATTGGTCTGGGCATTGCTAGCGGGCATCAACTTCTTGACCATCTTGAAGACATAACGCAGCTCGCTGGGATCCAATGAAGTGCCGGACAGCACGCCCGAGTACTTTTCACCATTCTTCAGCGTAATGATACCCGGAAGACCCTAACCATGACCGTCAGCTGTGATTGTCGGCTTCGGATTGAGCAGCACCCGCCACTTACAGTGAGGTTGGCCAACAGGTACATCATCCGATCGCTGAGGTGCCGCATTGGAGACGCAGTTTCGCCCGACGACGGTGTCGGGGTGGGCTTGGGGGAGTTTACGAGGCCGTTGGAGGGGGAAGGGTTCGTCGGTCGCTGTGTGAGGGGATTGGTACCCTGGGTCCATGCCGTTTTGGCCGGCTGCTTCCTACAAGGTGCCAGGTCAGCGTTGGGCCAGGCGCAGACAGGTACAAATGTATCAAGAATAGGGCAGGGTAAGGTGAGGCAATTGGACAGAGGACAGGGCGCGAGGGCCGTCTAGTGGACAGCGCAGTCGCACCGTGGCTCCATGTGACCGCCAACAAGTCACACGAGGATATCCCGGCGGACGGGGGCATGGGCAGACATGCAGCTGAAGGGCAGCGTACGATGGGAGCAGAAGGGCGGGCGGGGCTGTTGGAGAGGGACTAGTTACCTCTGGCTACCTTCGCTGGGGCTTCCTGGCTTTCGCTGTGCGTCGGTAGCAGCTTTGCCAGCTGTGCTCATTTTCAGTTGCCTGCCGGGAGTGGAGACGGCGTTCAGAGCATTGGAGGAGGTGCTGGTCGTGGCAGCGGCAGTGGACATGGATGGGCGAGGAGGGCGCGGGCGTTGGCGGTACGGTAGCGTGCGTCGGTGTCGGTGGTTGTGGGTGCAGGTGGGAGAATGGAGCGACGGGCGGGGGGAGGGACAGGGCAAGCAGCTCCAACTCTACTTAGGCGTGGGCTGTCGGGGCTGTCGGGGTTGGCGCAGGGCACTCAATGCAACGCGGCAACAGGCACAGAGGCAGGACGAGCAGTGGGAAGGAGAGCCGGACGGCGGAGGTCGCGATGGGATAGGAGGCTGTGCCCGAATGCAGAGACAGATGTCCACGGTGAGGTGCCAAGCCTGATCGACTTATGAAACAGATGCGGCAGCTAACCACGCCTGGGGCAGTAGTAGCCGTGAATGCTGCCACCGCCAACGTTGCTACCACACGACCACGCAGCCAAACGGCGTGCCCGTAAGCTTTGTCGCCTCGCTTCCTGTCCCTGTCTCTGGCTTGCTTTGGTGAGGCTATCATGGCCATGCACAAACTCTGTCGGGTGCTTGCAACCCTCTCCGCCGCTAAGAGCACCATGGTTGTGGTAGTCGTGGTCCAGAACCCACCGCCTCCAAAGGGCCGGCGCTGCTGTCCTGTGTGCCTACACCAGACAATGCCGCTCCTGGGTGCAAATACGGGGCAAACACCTGTTCGTGACGGCTCGCCCATGCTAGAGACGCATGCCCACAATGGCTACCCCAGCAGCTCCAGGGAGTAGCGCCAACGTAGGCCCGTAGTACGCCGTAATAGTCTGCAGTGGCTGCCCAACTGATGGATGCGATGGATGCGCTACTACAGACCCTACCGACCCTACCGATCCCACCGACTCTTTGCGGACCTTCAGCCTCCCAGGCCGTCTCAGGCAGATGGCAACGCAGTGTTCGACCTTTTTGGGATAATGCCTTTGTCCTGGTGGGATTCTTTTGCTCGGCCTTTAGATTTTTCTATTTTGGCCTTGCAGCACGGGCTCCGTGTCAAGAGGCGACCAGCGACGACAAAACTCCATCGCACCCTGCTATCGGAAATGTCTGGCTGTACAGGCAGTCCACCATGCTCCAATGGCAGCAGAAAGAGTTGTGGGTGCAGGGCATGGATGGGATGGGCACGTGAATGGCCCGGCGGACTCAGCGAGCCCCGGCGGCGCAAAAGAGGCGTGGCGGGTGTGAGACGGCGCCACGTGCAGCCCAGCCACTCTGGTCTTGGCGGGAGCGGGCAGCCAGACGTCGGGGCACCAACGTGCTTGCCAACACTACCGAGAGAGCGTGTCGTGCCCTCAGGCTTCGTCACTCGGCCATCCACTCTGCTGCAGCTGCTGCATACCTGCGCCACCCCTCCTCCCCCATCATGGCCGAAGAGCCCTCTTCCATGCGCTCGTCCCAGGGGTCCTCATCGTCACGCCGTGCGCCCAAGAACGTACGTACTGACCTCGGCATTCCGCGCCCAGGAGTCCAACCGCGCCCGCTGACATATCATGCATCCTAGCCCCAGCAGCAACTCTCCCAGATCGAGAAGTCCGTCACACATCTGCTCGTCGCCACAAAGCAACTGCTCGGTCAGTGCACGGCGCATTCAGCCCCCCACCCACATCCAATATCATATGCGCTGACACAACCCAGAGACACTGACCCTATGGTCGCGTGGGACGGCCACTGAGAGCGAGGTCTCCGACGTCTATGTCCGTCTGGGCTATGAGTTCAACATCGCGTCGCGTGCCTTCAATGCCATTGGCGTTGACACAAACGACCTGGGAAATGTCCCGGAACTGTTGCGCGGCATACTGGAAGAGACCCTGAGCCAGGAAGCATCCCAGGCCAGCCTCGACAACTTCCTACCTCGCATACGAGACATCATAATCAACCTCCTCCACGGCCTGAAGAAGAAGCAGCAGCGGTTACGGCAGCGTACTGGAAGAGATGGCTCACTCAACGGCGGCGGTAGTCCCCGACAAGCCAGCGTCGGTAGTTCCAGTGAAGTCGAAGATGCACAACAAGCCCGTTCAACAAGCCAAAGACTGCCTTCGAGGGGCGAAAGTCCGTCTTTTGGTGGCTCTGGCCTTCCCCCACGTTCGTCCTCAGTAGCAGGAGGCGGCCGAGCATCCCCAAGCAAGTACGACTCACTGCCCTCGAACCCGAAATCGAACCGCTCTACGAATGCAAGCCAGCTCTCTACAGACTCGTCCATGTCGAGTAATTCTGCCCAGCAAGCGCCCGTGAGCGCTCCTTACCCCTCGGACGACGCCATGCCCAAACCGCCAGAACACGCCCCACAGCCGCAACCCAACTATCCCGTCGACTTCCCGCCACCTCCACCCCCGCCACAACAAGAAGATGCGCTGGCTGCATTGCAACGAGGAGGAGAGCTAGAGCGGAGGGCTTCGCGGAGATTCTCAGCCTATCAGATCCAGAAGCATCTCGGTACAAATGGCATACCACTTCCGCCCGTTCAGAACTCGCCCATACCGAATAGGGGTCGGGATGTACGTGAGTCTATGAACGCAGTTCGAACAAGGGCCCCTACGCTGCACGGTCGGCAGCGATCAAACCAACAACCTGCCCAACAGCGACCAGCAGTGGAAACCAAATTTTCTTATGATCAGCACAACGACAGACGCATCTCTGAGGAGAGTTCTCAGGGCAAAGCACCAAGCCTCCCGCCACCCCAAGAATCCGGGGCAGAAGACAGTCCCATTCAGAAGACGCCACAGGACAAGATTGGTGCGCCAAAATTTCCCGAAAGTGACCAACTCGCTCTAGGCGCCACTCTCAACGGACCATTGTCTGAACCAGCCGAAATCGCACCTGGTTCACCAGCCAAAGACGGAAGTCCTAGGCCAGCGGCGAGCCGCCACAGTTCTTACAGAACAAAGACGCCATCTCCGCAACCTTCACATTTCATTCCAGAGCAGTCGCCTCAACAAGGGAAAGAACTCACCGTTTTCCTTCAGTACAAGAGCAAGATTAAGAAGTATGTGTTTGCTGATGGTTCCGAACTCTCTTCTGCTCGCCTGCAACTAGCTTTTATCGAGAAGTTCGCTTGGGACACCCACCGCTATGGCGACCTACCCGAAATTCATATTCAGGACCCAGTTTCCGGTGTACGATACGAGTTGGAGGACATACGCGACATCAAAGATAGAGCGGTCCTTGTGCTGAATGTGGAGCAGCTTGATGAAGTAAAGAACCATATTGATGACAAATTTGGTGGTCTCAGCAAGTTGGTGGAGAGTATAAAGACCGTTGTTGAGGATCAGCAAGCGACTATACAGCGCGTTGCAGAACGCCAACAGCAAACTAGTAAGGAGCTCGCTGGTATATCTGCAGCGCCGCTTTCTTCTAATCGCAACTCTGCTCTGTTGGCTTCACGCTCCATTCCAAGTGGTGGACCTTCTGAAGGTACTGTTACATCGGCCACTCAACTCAACGAAGTGCAGGCGCTACGTCGAGATTTAGCCGTTGTCCGCCAGACATATTCATCATTTGTTTCGGATATACAAGCGAGCATGGCGACGATACGTACAAAGGCAGGTGCCGTCAAATCCACTGCTATCAAGGTTGCGTTGCCTTCACTTGACGGCGATAGTGGTCGCGCCTACATCAATAACGGAAAGAAGGCTTTGCAGGACGACTCGGAGAAAATTGTCAACAGGGTGGATGATCTCCAGGATCTTGTAGAAGATCTCAGAAAGGACGTTGTCATGCGTGGAGTTAGGCCCCTACCTCGCCAACTTGAGACTACAGCCAAAGATCTGTCGATGGCCACTGCAGAGCTCAAGAAGTTGCAGGACGTTTTGGCCAAGGAGAAGCCGCTCTGGACCAAGATTTGGGAGCAAGAACTGCAGACTGTCTGCGAGGAGCGAGACATGCTTACTATGCAAGAAGAACTCGCGGCCGATTTACAAGACGATCTTGAGAAGGCGGCCCAGACGCTGGAGCTGGTTGAACAGGCGACTAAGCAGCAGAACCTAGAGAGTGAGAAGGAAAATGGCAAGGGAATGCGCTCTGCGAGCGGTCGCAGCATGCTTAATGCAGTGGCGGCGGACAAGGTCATTGACCCCCGGCAAGCTCGTGATGGTGTCCTGGGCGAGGTCAAGGCTCTGCAACCAAACCACGAAGGTAGACTGGAAGCCATCGAGCGAGCTGAAAAGGCGCGTCAACGCGATCTCGCGACAAGAAACGACGATGAGTTTAAGCGCGAACTGGGCAATTTTGTTGAAGAAGGAAAGCTAAAGAAGAGCGGTGGCGTGGAAGAAACAGAGCGTTTACGCAAAGCAAAGGACGAGCGAGCCCGCAAGGAGAACTTTGAGCGCGAGGCTGCACGCCAAAGAGCAAAAGCAGAGAAACAGGCGAGGGAGGCTGAGGCCGCTGCAGCTGCTGCCGCGGCCGCGGCGGCCGCCCCTCCTGAGGGCGATAGCGCTGAAGGACAGAACGGAGAGGCTGAAGCTGTACCCGAGAAACCAGAGGAGACTAAGGGAGATGAAGGTGGACCCGCCTAGACAACGGCCACTTTCCATATTCATTTTTAGTCCTTCCTTTTCGGGTACCTTGCACAAAGAGCTGTGATATCTCTGGGTGTCTAGATCTGCCACAAAGCCGCTCTACAACCCGGCCTAGTATGCAACCCTATCACGTTCCGCTATCCATGCAAATGAGATATACAGAGACTACGGCTTCAGATCTTCATGTGACGCCAGGAGCGTCATTGCCTCCAACTACATATACACCTTCATCTTCTACCACTATGTCACGCTTCGATCCCTCGCCATACGTCCCCATGACGAGATGAGCAAGAAGCGAAACCACTGCGCCGCCTCGATACCCCGTATTCTTGCCAGACCTACCACCAACCCTCCTTGCCTGGAGGAATGTTAGATACTATACCAACAACTACACTTTTACCTTGCCCTTCTTCCTCTTCTTCTTCTTCTTCTTCTTCTTCTTCTTCTTCTTCTTCTTCTTCTTCTTCTTCCTCACCGAATCTCTCATCGTTGTTTTCTTGTCCTCTTCCGCACTATCGCAGTGCTAGTACTACTACTATCTAACATGACGACGCGCCCTTGTATCCTCAGGCCGAAACACAAGGCACCGGTAGGAGAGGCGATGATGTAGCAGAGCATCATACTGAAACATCCAGCATCCTCTCTTCTTACCCCAAGTGTGTCCAGTAAGAACCTATCGTCTTGGTTCTCGGCTTTGGGACGCAAATAAGCTGCTGTTGTAGTGGATAGGGTTATGTTCTCCATCCATCAGTTTTTTGCTGCGGCAGGACGAGGAGAAGTAGGACGAGGGAAAGAGGAAGAGTAGGAGTCATGGATGGTGGGTGGGTAGTAGTACCCTAGGGGCATCAAGGAATGAATTATGGATTAAAGAATTTTACGTGTTATGCTCAAGGGTGTTGTGTTTGTATGAGGAATTAGTCGAGGCATTTGTTTGGGCGTTGTATCTGTTTTTCCTTTACTGTCCGTTTTTTTCTTTTGATTTTCTGGCAGCGAACGTCAATCGTCCTTCCCATTATTGTTACCAGTAGCCGTCATGGTTCTTTGTATCTCTATGATAGAAGAGTAAAGGGAAATCACGCATAGCGATCATGGCGTTGGGTGTAAATCGGATCAATTTATCATGCGATTAAGAGTAAAAGACTTTCTCAAGGAGCGAACTAGAGGGAATCAATGTTATCATCACTAAGTACTGACTACAACGATATCCCATCATTGCATTGTCTGCCTTCTATCTTCATCTGTATACTATGCAACAATGATTTGTGCCCCCGCATCTCTATAATACAGCGTGCCGCTCAAACAGACACGTGTGTATGTGACCTGATAATCACTTCCCAAACCTTGATGATTAAGAGCCTTCCTGTTTCCCCACAGATGCCCATCTAATGTTTGACCAATTACCTCCCCATTACTGAGTATCATTTCCCGCCAAAACGCCAACGCTGATGCAAATGCATGGATTCATGCGCATATCATTCACTAATCTTACTTGCCGGATGAAGTCGTGATCCCTAATTACCAACAGCAGTGTCGTTCAAGGCTACACATACGGCTCCACGATGGTGTCCGTTGTATTGCCGAATAATGCTTTGACTACCTAGTTCCCACAATCGCGCATAGTGGTCGGAACAGGCGGTGACTAGATATGCGCTATCGGCCGAGAAGGCGCAATCCCAAACCCATCTCTGGTGACCGTGTAGTGTAGTCTCGAGCGGAAAGGCTGCTGGGTCGCGTTCGCTGGCTGATGGGAGGTTGTCGTTGGGTGTGACGTTATGGGGAGCCGAGGTGTCAACAGACCAAATGCGAGCTGTGTGATCGGCGGAGCAAGTGGCTAGATGGCGGACATCGGGGGAGAGGAGAACGCGAGTGATGTAAGTGGTATGTGCGACGAACTTGCATATGGGCAGGATAGATGTAGTGTCGCTACGTTGAATCATTCGCCAGACATAGACATTGCCCTGTTGCTCTTGTTAGAATCCATTCGTAGAGTCTCCGCTCTCTGAAGAATGGGCAAACCCACAGCGTTATTTCCAGCACAAACCATGCTGCCGTCGCTGGCAACAGTCACACTTGCGACACTGACATCGTCTTCGGGAATGAGCTGATGAGAGCACTTGTTTTCGCCGAGGTCCCAGATCCTTACATTGCCGCCGCGATCACAACTGATCAATTCTCCCTGGTTTGGGTGAATGACCACATCGTTGACCGGGACACCGTGGGTGTAGTTGCGCTGGACATTGCCTGACCGTGTATCCCAGATCTTGACTGTGCCATCTTCCGATGAAGTGACTAACCACTTAGATTCACAGTGAAACGCGACACCGGTAATGTTCGAAGTATGGCCGTCAAAAGTAAGGATCGCATTCGGGTTGGTCGATTTGATGTCATAGAGCTTTACAGTGTGATGGCCAGCAGCAGCGAGGTAGCGTTTGTCAGGCGAGATGCAAAGGCGATTGACTTGCGAGTCTGGGTGAGGAATGGTGCGGGAGCAGATTCCAGACAGCGCTTCCCAGAATCTGACGTTGAGCTGTCAGTATAGATTGCGAACAACGCGAGTTCAAATATATGCGGACCGAATAGTATGGTCATAACCAGCTATACAAGGAGTTAATATTATTCTTTGAAGCTTTGTAGCACTTCCACGTACCAGTGCAGAGAATGACTGACATGATGGGCAGTCAACGCGGAGATATTTCTGGGCTGGCCGGCTCGTGTCTGTATCGGACAACAGAAGTAGATTTGGGTAGCGTTGCAATGCTTTCTTGTCGAATAATTCCGGGAGATAAAAAAAATCAATGAAGCGCGACGATACAAAACATATTGTTTGTGTGTATTGTCTACAGGCACAGGAGGGGAAGCTACGCATTGAGGGGAGTGGGAGTTGAGTTGGAGTGGCTCGGGAGTGCTTGGACCATCTCCCAGCCCTACGGCGGTCAGCCTTTCCTGGCCTAGCGCCATGTAACATCTCCCATTGACCGATTGACCGATTGACTAACATACAATAATTACCTCTAGAGGTTTTCAAGACGCTAGAGAAATGTGATTGATGTAGAAGTGTCTTTTGGAAAAGAAACGCAAAATCATTGTTTTGTAAAATATATACGTCCTCAGACATGCGGTAAATAAACAAATCTTGTACTCCACGCTCTACAGCTTGCTAGCCGTTGGCAACAACTGGTATCCTTTTGGCTCACTGTCCAGCACATCTCTTGTTATCTCCCCGATGTTCTTGAACCCACCAACAGTCATCAATATATCCAGGTCTGCCAACAAGCTCTTCATGACATGGGTGACACCTGTCTCGCCCATAATGGCAAGACCCCAAATCCAGAGCCGGCCAACGAAGACGAATTTTGCACCCAGAGCAAGCGCCTTAACAACATCAGATGCCGAGCGAACACCCGAGTCAAACATGATGTATATTTTATCGCCAACAGCTGGTGAAGGGTTAGCAAAGGAGGTGCTAGAAACTGATACTTGGAAGGCATACCGTCGGCAATCTTTTCCAAAGCATCCAAGCTTGCAACTGCCCCATCAACCTGTCGTCCAGCGTGGTTGCTTACAACGATACCATCAAAACCCAATTCCACGGCATTTTTGGCATCTTCCACACTCTGAATTCCCTTCAAAGAAAATGGCTTGCCTCCGCTAAGTTCCTTCCAGAGCTTCATTGCCCATACAGCCTTTTCCCATGTATGCGCGCGTCCATGCCATACATTATCAATCCAGAGTGCACCGGCCTCGTTTGGCTGGGTTGTAGGATCAATGCCCTTCTCTTCCAATCTCTTTCGGAAAACCGGGTCAGTCAAGCCCAGGTCCGCACCTATGCCATGGTAGAAAGCATAGTTTGAGTTTGCGACATCGTCGTGTCGCCAGCCGAGTTGCCATGTATCTACTGTGAGGATACATGCCGTAAAGCCACTGTTCACTGCGCGCTGCAGGAGCGAGCGCGTGAGCTCATCATCATGTGGCATATATAATTGGAAAAACCTGAGGCCCTTTTCACCACCACCGGCAGCGGTTCCGACATCGCCTCGACTATTCTTCACACCTTGGTCATTAGCATGGCCAACATCCTCTATGCTTTGTGAACCTGCTGTTGAAAGGCAGTAGGGTAGTCCTAATGCTCCCGCAGATCTCGCTACAGGTAACTCGCCTTGTGGATTATAGATCTTGTTGATGCCGACAGGTGCAAATCCAATTGGTGCAGGAACTCTGTGTCCAAAGATCTCGGCTGCAGTGTCACGTTGATTGGTATCAACAAGCATGCGTGGAATGATCCGATGCCGGTAGAAAGCCTGTCTATTGGCGGCGTGGGTGCGTGATTGACCGGCATTGGAGGAGGCATAAAACCAGCCTCCTTGACTAAGTTTCTCTTTTGCTAACTCTTCAAGCTTGCCGGGATCTATTACATACCTTAGCATGGATGAAGTAAGATGTCACCAAGGCAAGGTGACCATACCGGTATTGAAGACTGGGACTTTGCCTTCATTCGATTTCCAAAAGTTCTCACGCTGATACAATGCCCACTGTGGAGTTGTACGGACTTTCTGGTTGGGGTTGACGGGGTCCATTGTGAGAAAGACTGGGCAGATGGAGTGCTAGGAGATGCGGAAGGAGGTGAGACTGAAAATGGGTATAAACTCTTTTGAATCTGTGATCAGAGCCAGTCACGTCAAATCATAGCTTGTTATTTCCGGCACTACCAAAGTCATACTATAATTGTGACGCTTGCACCGACATCACAAATTATGACCAAATCTGATGGTGCGCGGACATGGACTCTGGACATCTGTGTTATCTCCGGCGTTTTGCACACGAACCCACACTCCCGAGAGTTGCAAGCACTAGAATTGAAACGAGGCTGCAAAACGCATGGATGGTGTGGATGGTGGCTCAGTTTCGTAAAGTGCGGGGCCTTTGATTTGGTCCGTCGTTGTAGTCCCAATGCCGTCTAGATGACGCGTGGTGATGTTCAAGGTGTATGGGACAGTGCGCAACTGACGACAGCGTGAGTGAGCACATCCAAAACTTGTCTACAACCCATGAACGGAATCCCGATTGGGCAGCGAAAGCCTGAAATAACATACATGTAGAATACTGACGGCATTGCTCTTAAACCCATGCGCACAACAGCACATTCGGATCAATATGACGTCATAGCTTGGTGGTCACAGTCTCTGCGGGGAAAAGTACGTGCACACCAGTGGTAAGCTCTGTTTCAGTAGAACAAAGGTATCATGAAAAAAGAGATAGCTAGGCATAGGGGATGGCGACTCTAGTCCGCCAGGTATCATTCCATAACACTACCCGCATGGGTTCCGTGAGGCTTGTTTCCATGGCCCACTACTTTGATCCTGCAAGAAACCAATACCCATCATCGCTTACAAGACAAAAAGATTCGTAAGATAGGCACTACATTTTGATATGCATCGAGGTCGGTCTTTCATGGCCCTGTATGAATGCTGTGGCCAGGTCAAGTGAGCACAAGCTACTTCTCGCTTGTCTTGGCTTGAGCCTCTTTCGATTGAGGCTCAGGAGCATCAGACTTTTCAGTCTGTACAGAGGACGGCGACTCGGTTACTTGGACTTTGCTCTCACGCTGAGGGCCGGGGGTGCCTTGGCGGTCCTGGCGCGACTTGTTGTCGGCCTCCTGGTTGTACTTGTTGACTTGCGAGTCAAGATCCTTGTCCTCATCCTCGTTATCAAACATCTCGTGCTCATTGTCTCCGGTAGAGACTTCTGTGCCATCACCGAGGAGGATGATGCGGCCGCCATTGCCGTTATTCGGCCGGAAGCGGCTATCGAGATCCATGTCGATGTCATCAGGAGAATCGTCAATGCGATGGTGAACACCGGGACCGCGGAACTCGGCTACACAATTGTATTAGAACTGAACTACTCTTCCGCCTTGGGAGATTCGGCTGGATCTTCTGACTTGCCATACTCTGGCGGCGCACATGGACCCTCTCCATTCGCAACCCGCTTTGCGATGTCCTCATACCACTGCTCCTTTGTCCTTCCTTGCAGGAGACCAACAATAATCATCGTCATGTTGTCGCAGCCAACACCTCCAGTGTCGCTGTTAGAGGCCAGGCAGTTGTCCATCATATTCTCGCAAATGGATGCGAGATCCTGCTTTGCGACAATCCCGCGCCTAACAAACTCGACAACGGCTTGAGAAGACTGGCAGTCCCAGATACCTGAAATCCAGTCAGTAAAGGTGTGTGTGGCTACAGAGACTGCTCCTCTCACCATCACAAGCCACAATCAGGAACTCATCGTCCTGGTTGATATCGTGTATCTCGACGTCGGGATAGGCGGTGACTATTTGCTGTTCTGGGGGAAGATCGGCACTCTTCTTGAATTCGAAATCGCCTATGGCGCGCGACAAAGCAAGGTTACCGTTAACGCGGCCAAAGTCGACAAAGCCACCTGCGGCTTGGATGCGTGCTTTCTCGGCTGGGATATGTCAGTGGTAATCGCACACCGTTTGCGTGTTTGCTTACCCTCATTCTGCGGCTTGTGGTCGAATGAAAGGGGCTTTGCCCTGCCCTTGACTCCTAGAACAGTGCGCGAGTCGCCTGCATTGGCCTGTCCGTGTGAGCGTCGCAACGTGGTAGGATATGGGGTTGACATACGACGTAGATTTTGTCCTTTGTCAGGACACCGACCGATGCCGTGCAACCAGACACTTCTTCTTCGTACTTGGGGTCTGTTGGCAGGTGTCAGGTGGCCCGTGATAGATGGGGATGATGTTGACAGTTGACTTACCACACAGAATCTCGCGATCTGTTGCCAGGAAGCCATCTTGCAGAGCCTTTTTGATGTCTCCCTGTTTGAATGCTTCTTGCTTTGCGACAATCTTGTGCAGCTGCTCGCCAGCATACAAAGCCACCTTGTCACCACCGTGTCCGTCGTACACACCGAAGAAGGCCAGTCGCTTGTCTGTGGGCGTGCCCTTGGTGTCGTCGGCATTGAAGTCTAATACGGTGGCATGTGCGTCCTCCATGCTGATGCGCCAGCCCTGCATCGAGGAGACACCGTAGATGAGTGACTCGCCCTCGCCATTTTCAGATTTCTAGAAAGATGCAATGTCAGCATTTCAGGCCACACAACACAGCATGCGCGCCGTGGCCGGGCGATGCAAAGCGACTGTCGCCGCGTTTTAAGGGGGGTGGAAAGAAGGACACAGTGCGGGGGCGGGGTGGGCGGCAGCATTGGGAGGCAATTACCTTGTCGACGACGGGCTCGGAGAGTGTCTGACCCATGTTGTCCGGTATCTAGGAGGACTGATGGGAGGAGAGGAAACGGAATCTGAGGGTCGTCGGGGTCGTGGCCGGGAGCATAGAATTGCAGGCAGTGTCGAGGGTGGTGTGTGGGGGTATAATTCGGGAGATGGGTAGGCGTAGGGCCAGGCAAGAGGAAGTCTAGTGCCGTGCGGTGGGACAGAAATCGAGTCCGGGCCAGAGGGACAGGGAAGAAGAATTGCGTGCTCTAGCTCACAGAGGGGGGAAAGGGAAATTCAATAGGTCGGCTTGGTGTTGTAGGCAAAGAAAGTGACGCTGCGCTACCTGACAGCCGCCAGCAAGGCCGTGCACGCTAGGGGCTGTGGCTGTTTGTTCAAGGCCAAACGCGATGACGACGAGGAGCGCATTCTCTGTGCCGTTGTTCCCCACCAGCTCTCTTGTTGTGCAAGACTGATTTGATCCCTCGTGCTTCAGCCTGCAAATACGCGCTGGCCTAGGCCTGGCCTGCCGTCTTCTGTGCCGCCTCGAGGCTGTGCACCGCAATGGCACGTCAGGCAGCCGGCACAGAGATGCTTGCTTTTGCCCTCGCACGCTTGCACGGGCTCGCGTGCCACACACACAGACGGCAGCACTGCCGCTCTGCCTGGCCACCCTTATCGGCTTGCTCCGTCGAGAGGAAACTCTTTTTGCTTGTCACAGTCAACCGCCAGTCCGGAACTCCCAGAGGGTCCACATGCCGCGTCGGGGTCCGTTGCTTAGTCCGTCGGGTAGGCTTGCAGAGGGGCCAATGGCTCCAATGTGTACTTACTACATGTTCCCTGCCCATACTCACCTCTACCTGAGATACGCGCACGCTGCTACACTCACTTTGGGCACCCTTCTGGCAAGGCGGTGCTCGCTTGCGGCGGGGCTGCGGCTGTCTCGACCAGCATCATCGTACCCATCATCATCTCACCAGGTTGCCATGACAGAGGTCGAGGGAACATGCGCTAGTCCCAACGTTGTTGTACCTTTGCTGATGGGTGCCATCTTTGTCTAGGCAGGTATGCCTGTGTATTTACTATGTATGTACACATGTGACCGCGACCTCGGACTCTGTCCATACATGACTGTATACATATACGACCGGCCCCGGGGGAGCCCGTATCGACTCTGCATTGTCGGGTCGATGTTCCAAGAGCTCGCTTCTACCAATTGACTGGGCCAAATCCGTCCCAGATGCGCCATTGGCCAAGTAGGGTCTTCATCTGATACGAGGCTGGAATTCTGGGCTTAGCGGCACCTACAACGTCTGCATTATCACGAGCGCAGACACAAGTCATTCTATGGCTCAGACTTCAGTCATGTTCACCTATCGGACTTTCATCTGATTGCAATCGGGCCTGACGCGCGCCTCGTGCGGAAGATAAACCTCGGAACTTTGGCTAGCGCGTCATGGACCTTCTGGGCACCGATCTGCAGCCGAGGTTCACCTCACAACCCATACTTATTCACTCCCCCAGACTACTTTCCTTCCCCACGAATTCAATCATCGAGCACCCATCACAATGAAGCAAACTCCAGACTGGGTCAAGCAGCTTAAGCCTTCGGGCGCCCAAGGGCATGAATTACTCGCAGCCGAACGCGCCGGCTCAAACGTACCGGTGCAGGACCTGGAGGTCCTTCTGCACACTCAAAAAGTCATCGACATGAGGCACAAGATCCTCGACATTCTCAAGTCCGAGAAGGTCTTTGACAAGTCACAGAACTACTTCATGGGCAGGATAGACAAGTTCGAACGTGCTCTTGCACGAGAGAAGAGGTTGAGGATCTTGAAGAAGCAGCACAACTGGAATTTCGAGGAATTCCAAATGGCTACGGAGCTCGTTGGTGAGCCTGGTCCATATGGTCTTCACGACTCCATGTTCAAGGCATGTCTCCTTCGTCAATTGAATTGGTCATACATTAACAGTATACAGGTGACATTGGAAGGCCAAGGCACCCCCGAACAGCAGGAAAAGTGGCTCACAAAGGCCAACGACTACAAGATCATCGGTTGCTATGCTCAGACTGAGCTTGGCCACGGTTCCAACGTTCGTGGGCTTGAAACAACAGCTACCTGGAACAAGGACGACAAGACCTTCACCATCCACTCGCCGCACCTGACAGCCAGCAAATGGTGGATTGGATCGTTGGGTAGGACAGCCAACCACGCCGTCGTTATGGCTCAACTCATCATTGACGGAAAGTCCTATGGACCTACCCCATTCTGTGTCCAGATCCGAGACCTGAAAACACATGAGCCCCTCGAGAACATCCACATTGGAGATATTGGTCCCAAGTTTGGCTACAATACCATGGACAACGGTTTCCTTTTATTTAACAAGGTCAAGGTTCCGCACATTAGCATGTTGGCTCGCTACACGCACGTGAATCCCACCACCAACAAGTTCGGTCGCCGTGGCGCGCCATCTCTTGTTTACGGTACCCTAACTTGGGTTCGATCGACGATCGTCATGCAAGCCGGTAGCGTACTCGCTCGTGGCGTGACCATTGCAACTCGTTACTGTGCCGTACGTCGTCAGTTCCAGGATCGCGATGCTCCTGCTGGCGAGGCTGAGACTCCCGTTCTCAACTACACCATGGTCCAGATCCGTCTGCTGCCGCTCCTTGCAGCAACTTTCGCCCTCCATTTCACCGGAAAGGCGATGATGGACATGTATCAAGAGAACCAAAAGAAGATTGCACAGGGCAATGCAAGCAACGCACCAAGCAAGCGCGGCGCCGGACCCGAGGAAGTTCAGTCTGGTAGTGATATGCTGGCGGATCTGCACGCTTCATCTTGTGCGCTCAAGTCGCTCAGCAGTTCCATCGCTTGTGAGGGTCTCGAGGTCTGCCGACGTGCCTGCGGTGGTCACGGCTACTCTAGCTTCAGCGGTATCGGACCTTGGTACTCTGACTACCTCCCTACCACTACCTGGGAGGGTGACAACTACATGTTGACGCAGCAAGTAGCTCGCTACGTAAGTCTCATCCCTTTTGATTAAGACCGCATTGTACTGACATTCTTTACAGATGCTCAAGTCCGTCCGCTCCGTCCTCAACAAGGAGAAGCCCACAAACGACACCACTCAAATTCTTTCCGAGTTCCACTCTCGCCGCAACATTGGCTGCGCTTTTGACATCATTGGCTCAGACGATGATCTCGTCGCTGCCTTCGCTTGGCGCGTCTCTTTCCTTGCCTTCGAGGCTAGCAAGCACCGTGATGAGCAGAAGAAGCCTTGGAATGACCTTCTCGTTGACTTCTACCGCCTGAGCAAGGCTCATGCTCAATACATGGTCGTCAAGACTAACCTCTCCACGCTCAGGAATATTGAGCAGGAGGGCAAGATTGACAAGAACCTTCTTGAGATTCTCATGAAGTTGTTCCGCCTTTTCGCTCTGCACACACTTGAGCAGGAAGGCTCGGAGTTCTACGCCTCGGGCGCCTGCAGCAAGATTCAGATCATGCTTGCAAGAACAAACACTGTTATGAACTTGCTCAAGGACATCCGGCCACATGCTGTGAAGCTTGTAGATGCATGGGGCTTCGACGACTGGGTCCTAGACAGCAGTCTGGGCCGCGCAGACGGAAAGGTGTACGAGGATATGTTCTACAGGGCCAGCGAGCTCAACCCTCTCAACGGCATTACTGTCGACCCATACCCCGATAGCGATGTTTTGTTCAAGCGTATTGAAAAGAGCAAGTTATAGATGACGTTTATGTCATGAAGTTGTCTTGATGTTAGATGTATTTGTAAACAATTAGACAAGATACTCATAGAGAAGCTTCTTAATAAGATTTTTACTTTCCGGTTCTTGTATTGCTTGTTTCCATCTCATTAAAAATGTTTCCATATACATACCGACTGCCTCAGCTATTCCTTTTCCCGGAAAAACTAATCCGGTTAAAGTGGGGACAAGGCGTCCTGCTTCGCTATACATACTAACAGCAACACATGACAGTCGAATAAACTAACTATCCTACTTATTTCTTCTTTGCTACGTCTTTCACGCATAAAAAGTATCAACATTCAGATCTGGTCCACACCCCTCATAATCAGCGTTATCCTCCTCCATATTCGACAATGTCCTCTCCACCCACCACCACAGGCCTCATCCTATCTTTCATCCAACCCACATCTTCCTCTTCCTCCCCCGACAACAAAGATAATACCGAATTCGCCCTCCTCCCCCAACTCTTCACATCCCACATCCTCGGCACAACCCACTCAGCCCTCTACAAAGCAGCCAACCTCTCGTACCCCAAACAACATCTTCTCGTCAGCGTAATGGACGATGTCGCGCACGTGAATGTGGAGCAGGTGGCTAAATTCTGGGCAGGCGAGAAGGTGGTGCAGGGGGAGGCGGATGTTAGGGGGTTTGCCAGGGTGCAGGTGTTTGAGAAGGAGAAGGGGAAGCAGGAGGGGAGGGGTAGGTCGCTTTTTTATGTCTTTCGATTTTTTTTTCGTTCTTCCTGACCTTGATGGGATTGGGTGAAGAAAAGGAGGGGAGAAAGCGGAATGTTAAAGATAAAAAAGGATTAGTGGCGGTTTTGGAGCATTTCTGGACTATTACTAACTTTCACCCCTTTCATCATTAAGATAACCCCGCGCATACTCTTCTCGTAGCGCTGATGCAGCCTACGCCGGACGGTGCTGCGGACCTGGATGCTTGGTATCGCGATGAGCACAATGAGCAAATGTCAAGAGAGCCGGGTTGGCTGCGTACGTGTCGGTATTCGTTGGTTGCGCAGAAGAGTGGCGATGAGAAAGAGAAGGAGTTGGCGTTCCTGGCTATTCATGAGTTTAATGAGAGTAATGAGTTGGGGGATACTGTCAAGGCGCTTGAGCCCGTGAGCGAGTGGACGAAGAAGGTTTTGAGTGCGGCGGTAGGGATAGATGCTGCTATTTATCGGAGGATTTGAGAAGTTCGGTGTGCTTGAAATTTCCTTTTGAAGTGACTCGGATAGCAGACCCATGTTGTATCTCCATATATATCACTGGCTGCCAAAAAAAACCTCCCTTGTAGAAGAGATGACTATTCGACGTAGAGTATCCAGCGAGACGACCAGCCACCAACATCAAAAGAACCCTAGAACCCACCCCCACCCCCTCACTTCCATATCACCCCACAAAATGCACTTCCAAACCCTCCCACCCAAAATACACCCGCAACGCCCTAACAGCCAAATCATGACTCACCGCCAACACCCCAAACACCACACTATTATCCCTCACATACACATGCCGCAATGCCGGCAACAAATCCCGATAACCCGTCTCCTTCATACCACCCTGCTGCATCCCCACCGCCAATCGCTTCGCCAGCCTTGGATCTACCCGTACACTTCTGATACCCCGACATATGTCGGGTCCCAGTTCGTATGCTGCAGCCATGCAGTTGTAGTAGGGTGTTAGGTCAAAAGTGACAAGTGCATTGAAGGCTGGAGTTGCTTCTTTGCGGGTTGTTTTGCAAGTTAGGAGGAGGGAGATGACAGACTGGTATTTTTGGGCGCCATGTGGGTGTAGTGGGGGGTTGGTCCCTAGGGAGGAGAAGGATTTGGGGTGCACGTGGATGGTTTGGTGGGTGAAGGTGTGTTCGTAGATTATTAGGCGGAGTTCGGCTGGGAGACTCAGAAGGCTTGGGGTTGATGTTTTGTTTCTATTGTGTGGAGGCTGTTATTAGTTTGGGGTGATTTCACAGGTTCAAATTCGTTGGTCTGTTTGAAGTCGCACATACGGAGAGTGGCCTTGGGTGGGAGTCTGTATGGCAAGGCCTTCTAAGATGCAGGATTCGAATGCTATGTCATTCATGGTGTGCCGTAGCAATCTCGAGTCACCGAATTTATTTTCTTTCACAAAGGACTGGAGAAATAACAAAGTATGTAATGTTAGTCTGAGGAACTAGATGAGATGATGTACGCATGTGCCGCCATTCGGCGATAAGAGCATGCGATATGTTATCTCCGGCACGTCTTGAGATTTTGGCGCGTCGAGCTTCCCCAAATTTCGTCACTGCGCCGTTGGCTGTGGAGTTATCAGAACACCAGGAAGTTATTTCCAGATAGACCCAAACTCCCCAAAAAATTGATAACTCCCTCAGTAAGAGAAATGGTCAGACCAAAGCGCATGAGCGAGATCTTCGCGCCCTCATCAGAAAAAGACACCGACACAACCGCAATCACAGCCACACCCCCATACTCAAATGAAAGCCCTACACTACCCATTATTGGCGCCCCAGAAACCGACTCCAAGCCCCTGAAAAAGCGAAAAGCAACAAATACTCCTTCAAGCACTGCTCCAAAGAAACAATCCCGACAATTCTCCCCACACGCCATCCACCCATCTCTCTATGAACCCTGGACCCGCCTCCCACCCGACTTACTCAAGCTCCTCGAATCCCAGAAGCGGCTTCAAGCCACACGCAACATTGTCCCTGTCGTCTTTTCGAAGAATCAAAATGTAAAATCCGGTATCAATCGCCTCAAAACATACCTGGGTGCATACCGGGATCCCGCATCTACAATTGACATGCCCGACGCTTTAAAGCGGGAAGATGTTGTCATAGCGGTATCAGCACAAGGCGAAGGAACGACAAAGTTAGTTGGTATTGTGGATATGGTTCGCAGGATCGTCGCGCCGAGTGGTAAAGAGGAGATTGGGAACGGGCTGGTGGAGACGTGGGCTATGTATACGGTGCTTACAAGCATCGATGTTGAGCGGAAAGCGGGGGCAGTGGAGTTGAGGAAGAAAGAGGTGGAAGAGGTTAAGAGTGAGGAGGAGGAGGGAGAAGAAGAAGAAGAAGAGGCGTTTGAATCTATGGACGTGGATAGGCGAGGGGAGCAGAAGGAGAAAGATGAGGTGAAGATGAGGAAGGTACCTGTGCTGACGGTTTGGATGACGAGGAAGAAGATTTCGGTGTTGAGGAATTTGTTTGGGGAGCAGATGTTTGAAGTGCAGAGGTTGGTGGAGGATGAGGATTAAATGTTCGACTGGAAGTTTAAGGGGTGAAAGAGCTTCGTGATACGATGCTGGGCACCCACCCGCTGGGAATTGGATAATCTACGCAGTACAAGCACTGTGCTTCAGTACCGGGATTTTTATAAAATGTCTCAAGCCATTCAAAGACGCGAAATTTTATGCCTTGGTCAGAGGACAGAGCACCAGGATAGGAAGTAAGCGGATATTATCAACCATGTATACGGCGAGAAGTACGCGGCAGATGGCTCCTGGGAATGAGTTCACCAATACCCAACATACTACGGATTTCGCACTCTATCACCCAGCTATTTGTGTACTCTATGAGGGTAACGTAGAAACGATGGAAAAGTCTGAAATGAGCATTCAAGGCGATTTACAGTCACGGGATAGTTACGTTCCACGATGTGTGACGTCACAGGTGCAATTAATCCACAATTAGAACACACACACACACACATAGCCTGAGTAAAAAGCATATCTATCCAGCGGTTGAGGAAATTACTTGTTTAATTTTCATGGATTAGGGTATTATTTTCGGATCGCTCGATCCGTGTTCTTTACACTTGTATCGGAAACCATTGGTTAAATTGTCCTTTAGGATCATACTTCTTCTTCAGCGTCTGCAGCTTCGGAAGGCTAGATCCATAAATAGCCGTATTCGTCTCGTCGCCAAATGCGAAATTAGGATAACTTCAAATCCTGTTAGCCAAACATACTTTTTCAATCACGAAAACGAGGAGTTTAAACTCACGTAGGATCGTTCTTGGGGTCACTGCTCCTCGACCACAACGCCCTAACCTTACTTCCAAAACTCAATGCTTCGGCATCCAAACTCGCGTCGTCGTACCACGGAATAACAAGGGCCTGAGCAAATGCATCGCGGCGGAGTGCTTCATTCAACGCGACCGAGCCAACGGGCGCCGATGCTGCTTTGGTTAGATTGTAGCGCTCGACGAGTATGGCGGAGTTTGGTCCCTTGGCCTGGAAGCCCTTGTACAAGTCCCAGATCTCTGGCCACTTCTGGGCGTTCATGCCCTTCAGTGTGGAGCTGAATGTGGGTTTGCGGCCGCCGCGGGTGCAGAAGCCAATGTTTGCGTCGTTCCAGTGGTCGTATGTGGTGACGATGCTGGAATCTGATAGGGGCCCAAGATCGTAGAAGGGGGCGAAGGCCTTGCGGCCACTTTCAAGCGTCCCCTTGCGGAGGAAACCAGTTATAAGGATGGAAGGCTCGTTGAGTGGCGGGCCACTGGATGTCAAGACGAGGTAGACGCGTTGTTCTGGGGTGAGCGGGAGATCTTCGACTGCTTGCGCAACTTGCTCCAGCTTATCGGGTGAGAAGAAAAGATTGTTGATGAAGGCAGTGTGGTCTTCAGCCGTTGCTGGCCTCGCGTTGACAGTTGCGGAAACAACGATACCGAAGTTTGGTCCTGCTCCGCGAAGCGCCCAGAAAAGGTCGGGATTCGATGTGGCTGATACAGTGAGCAATTCGCCTGCTGCAGTAACGACGCGCATTGAAATGATGTTGTCGACTCCAAAACCGACTTCACCCATCAGGTTGCCTAGATGCCGGTCAGTTCAACTCTATTCATGTGCCTGATCGAAACAAACGCACCGTAACCACCACCAAGCATGGCTCCCAGGGCGCCAACACAGTTGCAGTTACCAGTAATGACCAGAGCACCTGCAGCATCAGCCGCTGCAATGACGTCTCCGATGCTTGCGCCGCCACCAATAGTCGCAGTATTCTTGTCCACAGCCACGGTGACACTGTTTAGGCCAGCAAGGTCAATAAGAACACCCCATTCGCCCAACTTGAAGGTTTTGCCCCATCCAACTCCTCCGTTCTGTGTCAAAAACGATATCCCGGCCTTTGTGCAGTATTTGACCTCGGGTACATGTTAGCCAGTGCAAATATCCATTGGCGGGTAGAACTTACGATTTTCGCGATATCGTCTTCAGCTTGTACAGTAACAGTGACAGAAGGCAAGGGTGCGTTGAAGTCACTCCATCGTGCCTTTACTTCGACGTTGACCAAAGATCCTGGGACCAGATTCTTCAAGTCGGATGCGACATCGCGTTGCTTGAGGGCGAGCGCAGATACGGCGGAAGCGAAGGAAACCAAGAGTGACAAGACCTTCATGGCGACAGGAACAAGGTAGTCGGTGCCGAATCCATGGTTGGCGGTTCAACGACTTTTTAATTCATATTAGGCCTACTACTCGGTAAGCCTGCATGCCGAAATGCAGTCCTCTTTGAGCTGCGAGCTATTAGAACTGCGCAATGGACGTTGCCGCTCTGCATTGACGACCAAGACGGCAAAATCTCGTTGTCACTAGCGAATAGGTGCCTGTTGAACTAAGCTGGCCTAGATTTGGCAACTTTGGCCGTTGTGCAAGACATGGGTTATTTTATTAATATGTATGCTCGATGGCACTTACTTAGTCCGACGCCCGCGGGTGTAGCCGCATTGGGGATCTCGCCCTTTGGAGCAAGCCGCTCCCGATACGCTCCCCCACCTCAATTGCAGGGTCTTTCCCGGCCTATGTGCCGCTTAGGAACCCCACGGTTAGAATTGAACAGGGCTGGCATGAACAGGGTCCTCATTGTAGCAGTAGTTTCAGTATAACGTGAGCAGCACTGTGGGGCGGGGCTACGTTGTCCGTGATTTGTGTAATCCGGATGAGATATCTTGATAGTGGTACGTAACTGAGGTTACATTGACGCAGGGTATTCCCTGAAACGTACTGTCGGAAAAAGGGAAAGACGGCGTATCATTCATGACTTGGCGTTGGGGGTGAAGGGGGGGCTGGTAGTGGCGTGGTTGAAAAAAAAGGCCGAGTGAACCATACGGTTGGGAACGCCACCCGCCAATCACTGGTTAGGTTACCTGTCGCGTTCTAGCAGCAGACTACCCGTTTGAGAATTAATCCGTGGCGTATGGAATGGATGCAGCGACATACTATTACAAAAGCCAATGCGCTAAATGTCACTGCCTGGGTAGCTAAGACTATCGTAACAGCACAATATACCTGGCGTCGGGCTTATCATTCAAGGGTCTGATGAACAGTGACCTCCTTCCTGATCCCATGTTCGTCGGTATTGCTTGGAGAATCATGTTCTGCCGGTGGAGGAAGAACCTCCTCAGATCGCGTTGTTAGCTCTGTGTGGCATTAGCGTGTGTTATTTGCATAGTATGTTATCGAGTTGCATTACGTACCCATCTCATCAATTGACTGGTAGGGCTTACGTACCAGCCTGGCACTAAACGAGCTGTTTTTCGTGCCATGCAAGCCCGACGATCCATAGCCACGCCCTGAAGACCCGTAGCCGTAGCCGTAGCCAGTTCGTGTCTCTTCTTTCGGGTAGAAGAAGAACCAAATGGGGCGTAGAGTTGGCAAGCATGCACACACGAGGCCTAGGGATAACTCGATGTTCGTCCAGAAGAATACGGGGGCTGTGTAGTAAATGACATCGTCGGGGTGTTTGATGTACTCTTTTGCTATCGAGTACGTCGCTACAACTCGAGTGATGCTTACAGCGCAGACACTGTTTTGTCAGTTATGCCGTGGCTCTTCGTCCTTGGAAGATTAAATGACTTACGCCGCGCCCAACGAAAGCATCGTAATGACTGCTATCTTTCTCTTCATTTGCATGCGCACGCTCATGACCATGGGTATGGGAAGGAAAAGGATGGCAAGGTCCGCCAGAACGTCAGTGTACTACGAGTCCAGTCAGCATAAGTTCTGAAGTCGCAATTCCAACCAGGCATGAGCCAGTCCCCCGCTTGGAATAACCAAGTAGATCGTGTAATGAGTGACTCACAAGTAGGGCCAAAAACATTGGTACGGTCTCGACGCAGCTGTTCCCGTAGTAAGGTTCGATAAAGACGGTGATAGGGTAGCACGTAAACAGATGCGAGAATGTGAAGCTGACGGTCCAGCCTACCACATACGCAAGCACGCAGTATACGCAAATACGAAATTTTCGCACGTCGAAGATAGCCTTGTATAGGATCAGGATTGACGACTTGACGAGTCCGAGTCCAACAATGGAGATCATGTTGATAGCAAATTTTGTCTTGAAACATATCAGCACAAAGAGTTACGCAATATTCGAACCAACTTACCTCCTCAAAGAATATTAATCCAGGGTCGTCCATAATTGGTTGGCCATTTTTGTCAAGAGGCTGATGGGCACCTAAGTAACCATGTATCGCCGCTTTTCATAAAGTTAATGGTTATCTACAAGGTCCATCGAATTTACTCACTGGCTAGCTGTAGAAAACAGCACGTTAAGCAGACCGCCTGAACTTAGTTAGCTGGCTGTCTTTGCATGCATGTACTCCCCGCTCATGTACTTACCAGAGCACCTAATGTGAGGAAGTCATCCCATCCAATGCGTTTGGATATCCGCTTCGCCCATATGCGCAAGCCGACAAAAAAGGTTGGTAGAATGGCAAAGGCGATGGCCAGACCAATCATTAAATCCTTCGAGTAATTATGATTCATCGTGGTTATCGCAGTGAAGCCTAGATGAGGTGTGATGGAGGATGTAAAGAAGCCGCTCAGCGGATGGCAAGACGGGTCGTCGCTGCAATAACCAATAAGTGCTCAGACAAAAGGGAAAAGCAAGGACATAGTACAAAGTAAAAAACGTTAGTTTTTGTAAAAGCCGGGCAAACGGGAAGCCACTATCTTCATAGACGGCATCAAATGACCAGGTGCTAAGCCCAATACTAAGAAGCGACCATGAAGAGGGATCATTCCCTGAAACACCCCTCGACTATAGCAGTTTGCGACTCGATGTGCACCTTGAACAAGCAACTATTCCATCCCCCATCCAAAACTGTACTGGACATTTCCTGAGCCTCTCCTCTGCATCTACCAACCATGTATCATGTAGAGGGGAAGATACCATGTTCCATGTAATCTGCGGACCAACCAAAAGCAAGTCCCAAGCCCCAGCCGCATTCCTTAGATGGCCTGCAACACCGAGGGAGGTGAACAGGGCTTGCGACGGAAGCGACTAGGATGTTCGAGGGAGCCTGGGGATAGTTTTTTATCACCGTGAACAGGTTGATAAGTGCGCCGACAGGTAACGGCGTTACAAATCTTCCAAGTTGCCATGTTCGCCAATTCGCGCGCTGTCTGTTGAAGAATGCATCTAAGACATGTCATCTACATGTCATCTGCAGCACAATAACAAGCACTCTCTCTGCATCTTTAACTTCTCCCATGTATGACCTTAAGAGACTTACTTTTGGTGTTTTCAATATCGCATAGCCTAGAGGGCAGTAGCAGTAGCGTGGTGACTGAGAACGACCCCACGCATTTGCGTGATGAGGCCAAGATTATGGTGCTTGGAAGTGGGGCCTCCCGAAACGGCAGGATGTTGCAGTGCCAAGCCACAGGATCCAGTCGGGCCAATCCTACTGGCAGGCGATCATGCCCTGTTGAGCTTCATGTCGACTGAGCAAAGACCCGAGTGACCTTGTGGCCATGATCCTGGACCTAATCCTACCGGGAAAGCGGCTGAGGCTTGAGAAACTTGGAACGCATACTTACGTCCCTGGGCCGCATCTTAGTTCCAGGAGAATATCGTAAAAGCTGACGTGGGATTGGAGGCGGGAGTGTGTGAGAAGGTGTGCCAAAGGGAGGAAGATGCAATTACACTCGGCCAATCTTGGAGAGACTCATTGGAATGATGGGTGCATGGCGGTTAGCAGATTCGTCACATGAATACCATTCGGTATTTTCGTACGATTTGCTTTTTGTGCCTCAAAGGATTGAATGTAAGTATTCGAGTGGATCCGATTCATGGGCAAGAAAGCAGAGCCATATTAATCTGGGGCATTATTTGCATTATTGTCCGAGGTGCTGCCGCTACACCTGCTGCTTCTTCACACACTGCAGCAAGCGACGTGATCTCAGGCCCCATATATGTATGCAGGTCTTGCCGCCCAGACGAGAGTGTGGCTTATTTTGAGAATGTTGGCCGTTGAAACTCTGAAGATGAACCGCTGTCTGTGGATTTTCTCACGGCCTTGGCTCGGAGGCACTCTCTTCTATGTTCACAATACCAGGAGGATGAGCGTCTTGGGCCATGTGTACCGTGCCCCACCACTTCGTGCTCGCAATCACTTCGTGCGCGCGCGGCCTCACCAAAACTACCTCAAAAATAAGGCTGTAGAGCCACACCAAAAAGCTATTATCGCGATATTTCTTAAGCGGTGAGATCAATAGGTCTTGATGTGTAGCTATGAAATCGAGATGGAGTTCTAATTGCGCGGCCGCGACGCGAGGTTGGAGGTGGTGAGCCTGCAGCACCTCCCTGAGGCTCCTCACTACCTTGAGGCCTCACAGTAGGCCTCTTTTTCGAATAGCCTTTATAGAAGCCTTAAAGTTCTTTCTCTTACCACTTTGGGGAGTTTAAAGGGCTTTTTGAAGTTGTTTTGCAGCCTTGCGAGCCGCGATCCTCGAGGTCTTTTCAATGGCCTTCTCCTCCTTATCCTTCTGCCTCATTAGGCTCACTGCAAGTCTCACATGGCGCTCCTACTCCTTCTCCCTCGCCCTCGCCTGCCCCGTTTCCTCACGTTGCCTCGTCGTATCAGCTTTTTGAAGTCGTAACTGCTCCTCCTCCTCCTCCTGGGGATGCAGGCGATCGCGCGCCTGCTACACCTGCTAGACTTGGTGGAAGAGAGGAAAGAAGTCTTTCTTAATCATTGAAGTAAGACCTTGGCTCCTATCCATGAAGGCAGAAACCTCATTTGAGTACGCTGTTGAGAGAGGCTTGAACATGCTGACGTCGAGAGGCTGTAGCGTGTGGGTTGAGTGTGGAGGATATACTGCGAGGAGTATCTTATTCTGACCACAGTATTCAATAAGATTCATTGTTAAGTGAGATCCATGGCCGTCAATGATAAGCAATCGATAGGAGGAGCAAGCCTTCGCCCTTATACTGTGATTGAACACCTGTTCAAGCCATGCGAGGCCTATCTCATTGTTTGTCCATCCAGAAGGTGAGGAATATAATCGAATTTGGTGTGTATCTAGATTGAGGGCTTGCAGCCAGGTGTCCTGTATCGATCCTGAAGCTGACTGATAGATGAGGACAGGCTCGAGGTAAGATCCATCAGCGCAGATGCAAGCCAGCAGCGTTATCGACTCGTGCGAACCATCCTGTATAATACCCCTCCTTCTTCCATCCTCATACGAAGCTCTACTAAAGATCCTCTTCGAGCGATTTACTACACCAAGCATGAAGCCCTTCTCGTCCATATTGTAGATATGACGCGCCTCAACGTGATATTGATCGATTTTATCGCGTAGGAGGTTGAATTAGAGGCTACAATTACTCCTAGTGTCAGATTTGTGGCGACAGTTATCCACGTCTACTGCCCGCTTTGAGATAAGCTGATCAGGATAGCGCTGAACAAAGCAACTAGCCCAGTGTACTCCAACCTCTCTCTTGGCGATCTGTGACACAGAATTGAGTACCTTTGACTGAGTAGGTGGTAAGCCTCTCTCTGTCAGTCGACTGATATAAGCTATTAAGGCCTGCTCTTGGTGTGGGTGAAGGAGTAGTCGTTTTTGGCTGCCTATTGTGGGTGAGGCTCAGCGACCTTGGTGTCTTCGGGCGAGCGTAGATCGAACAACCCCATCTTTTTTTGCAATTTCAGTATATGTGAAAGGTTATGGAAGACCTAGAACATCAATAGCTGCAAGAGAAACCTCAATATTAGACATGGTGGTGGAGATATGAGGTGCTAACGTTGTGGTGGTTGTGAGGCCGGGCGAGCACGAAGTGGTGGGGCACCGGTAGTTCATAAGCGAGCTGATCACGCCCCACCAGCGCGTCAACGTCGACATCATATCACGCACTTTTATCGCAGTTAATAAACTATTGCAGCATACCAATTTATTCATCAGAACTGCCACTATCGCTAGAACTATCTACTTCAACTGCACAGGTACGGGCATTATATCCAGTCTGCTTGCAACGTCCGCACCCCCTCTCTCCTCGCACCCTCTTTGAGCCGCTCTCACTGTCGCCATAGCTACTACTCGCCAGTTCGGCTAATACGTCTTGTGCTTCACTAACAGTAAGAACCTCGTCTGTCTGTGTATATCGCCGCTTGCGGCTCTTACGCTTATTTGCTGTATCTAGAGCCTCTCGAAGGCTAGCCATTTCCTCCATCATCAGCGTCATCATATGTGCCATTTGCTGAGCCCCTTTGCTCAACTGTGCAATCTGCCTGTCAAGTGAACTTGCAGGAGACCTAGGGCAATTTCTTACTTTCTGTCGAATAAGAGTACTTTGAGCCTCGACTTCGTGGGCGTTGTGCGGCGTCTGCGCCTCCCAGGCGTCTACCCGTCGCGACGATTGTTTTGGTGTCTGCACCACCACATCAAGCTTTAATAGCACAGCCTCTAAGTTATTTAGGACTATATCAGAGCCTATAAAGCCAGCTTGGATATTCTCTCTTGTAAGCGACTGCTCAAAAGCGGCCTTAAACGCTGGTAAGAAGGTCTCCATGCTGATATAGTGGGTGCGGTGGCGTGCCAAGCCTGAAACAGCGTCGCCGTACTTGCGCTTTAACGGCGTGAAGCTGGCGACATCAAGAGGCTCCAACAGGTGAGACGAATTTGCGGGTATACAGAGAAGAAGAATATTCTTTTCCTTACAAAGATCTTGAAAATCGACTGAGCAGTAGCTCTCATGGCCGTCAACAATGAGCAGTCGATACCCACCCACAGTATAGCTCTTTGTATGGTATCTAAGTACTCTAACCACGCAAGAGCAAGCTGATTATTCGTCCAGCTATTGGGACTGACTTCAAAAACCCAGTCTGTAGGTAGATTTTGAAACCAGACATCGATAAGCACCTTGCCCGCAAAGATAACGAAGGGTGGTAGCTGGCGACCCGACGCGCCTACGCCTTGGATCACAACAACCCACTCACGGTTGCCTGGCTATACCCGCTTCTTTTTTCCATAACCTTCAGAGCCTATAATAACTAATTATAATAAAATCTTACCCATCATAAAACTAGTTTTGTCAAAGTTGTAGATATCATCGTCTACAATGCCCCACTTCTTCTTTGTCCCCTCGACTAGATCAAACTAGCGCTTAATAACCGCTGGGTCCTCGCAGGCAGCTCGCTAGTGATCATAAGGACGGCTCCAGTGCGTAAAGAGCTCAAGAGTATGCTTGACAGAGTTTTCAACCCAGTTCTTGCCAACAGGGTTGCTAGCGCGCTCATGCAGGGGTCTATCAGCCATGGCTCGAATTTCAACCTTCATAGGCGCAAATCCTCGCTCAGACTCCTCAAGAATACGCTTAACTATAGCCTCCACTTCTGGCTTGTCCAGGCGTCTTGAGTTCGCTTCGCAGTCGCGTCGGGTAGACAAAGTACCTTGAAGCATGTTATAGATAGAGGCAGCACGTCTTTGGCTTTAAACACGTTGCGATTGGATATCAAAAGGAGCAAGTTGAAGATCTGTTTCAGTATATGAAGTTTGAGTAATGCATTGTTGAGACATGACGCGTTGTAGTATCGATGTCGACGCGCTGGTGGGGCGTGATCAGCTCGCTTGTGAACTACGTTATACTATGCGAAAGCCTTATATTTTATTGGTCACCGACAAGGTCGTTCGTCTTTGAAACATACCGGGAAAGCCTCTCCCTCCTTCATCCAGATTGGTTAGGTAACCGAGCGCCCTCTTCGGATAACCATGATCTTGTGACGCACAATAGACATCTTCTTGCTCCGCCTTTTCATCCATCACATCAATTCTTCTTGGAAAGCATCTGTAATCCGGGATGCCCATTCATCTTTCTGCCCTAGTAACTGACCTTTCGAATCTTCAATCTTGTACTTTGCTTTGGAGCTTGGTCTTTTTCATGTTTCGTTCATCTTCCTGGACTACGTGACTATGAGCGCGTGGTTCTTCGCAAGGTTGGATTGACTCACCAGGTTCATCTGGATTGTCGTCATGTTCCTTTGTCGAGGTTTCAAGCTCATCAGCAGATGTAGCGCTTTCTGAATCCGCTGGTTCGTCAAGGTTCTTGGCATCTGGAGACTGTTGATACCCGATACGCTGCTCCTCTACTGCAAGGAGGTCCATTTCTCGGTCGAGGGCCTCTATTTCTTCTTGAATAGCTCTCTTCCTTTCCCGATGGGCAATCTGCTTGTTACCCTCTGCATGCCTCTTCTCATCCTTGGCGCTGGCTTTATTGACAGTGTCTGCAGGATAGCCGCTAAACCAGTTATTGACCCTATGTTCTTCTTCCTTCAGTATGGCCTTGAAGAGTCTGCGGTCAGGTTCGAACTCTGGATCTTTCCAGTAAAATTTGCTATGTCGCGATCGGAATTCACGGTGGAAGTCGCCAACAAGGTAGAGACTGCCCGTCAATACCACAGGCCGGTGTCTTTTTGAGATGAATTTAGCTGCACACAGTGCTCGCAGCGCACCCTGTTTCGGCATCGCCATTCCTGTAACCCCAGGTTGTACAGACTTTGCTATTTCAAGCAGTTGATTTGGATCCATTGGCTTTACTGAAGGCATGCCATCGACTGGACCGAAAGTCGTAGTGATGACAGTATCTCCTGGCTGGAGTAGTGTCCTCAGGTACTCGTGTGCATCTTTGCCCTCAGTCATAGCAAGCACCCAGGTAATTGGCCATCCATTTTTACCCGGAAAGCCCTCGCCCGCTATCTTGCCCTTACTGTGGACAAGACGAACATAATCTTTGAGTAACTTCGCAGCATTTGGATTGTGAGCTCCATCAACTAATATCCGCGGGCCCTTAGGGTCCTTGGTGTCTCCAAAAATGATTGGTACTCTAATCAATTCCATGCGGCCAGGATTGACAAACAACCGTGACCTTAATAAAAAGCGCCCGATATCAAAAGGTCGAAAATCTAGCCCTATGCTTTCCACAGCGTGTCTGGCAGCAACAGCAGCCAAGACTACATTGTCGCGTTGGACGGGTAGTAAAGGCTGAGTAAAGGTTTTCCAGTCGTGCTTGTTGAACAAGCTCTTCTGGAAATCTAAAGGCTCGTGGGTGAGACGTGGGCCTGCTTCGACGGTCTTTGCATAGTCGTCAATTATGTCTTGCACGTTTTTTTCGTTCCTCGGATTGATGATGTAAGGCACCTTAGGTCTGAGAATGCCAGCCTTGTGCAGCGCGATCTTTTCTAGAGTATCACCGAGAAAATTTTGGTGGTCACGATCGATTTTTGATATGACGGAAATTGCTTGGTTGTTCAGAATGTTGGTAGCGTCCTCCTTGCCGCCCATGCCAACCTCGATAATACCAATTTGGATTTTCTCTTCATTGAAAATGTGGAACGCGGTAGCGGTCAAAATCTCAAAAGGAGAGGCAGAAATGCCATCTCTCTGGCTGAGATCCCGGTAATGCTTCTCGACCTTTCGGAAGAGCGACTCGTTAACGGGCTCATTGTTGATGGTGATGCAGTCCCATCTGTGGAGGTTAGACAACGAAAGGCCAGGCGATGGTGTGCCTACCTGTCTATAAGATGGGGAGAAGTAAATTTGCCAACCTTGATCTTCTTACGTTTGATCAGGTGCGAAGCATGATGGCAGATGGATCCCTTGCCGTTGGTACCAGCAACGTGTATCGACTTCCATGGGAATTCTGCATTTCTCAGGAGCTGGCTGATCCGTCCCAGGCCGGGCTGGATCATGGCCGTCTCTACGGGCGATGGTCTGAAACGAAGTTCCTGCAGGTGGTGGTTGACTCACTGTGGCAACTGGACCAGAGGCTGCGCGCAAAAGCGACTATACTGCAAGAGGCAATCATGGCTTGGCGAACACCATCGCACCTGCCAGAGACGACCAGTTATTAGGCAGTCGCAGCCTGAGAGTTGCGCAGAGCATGAAAGGAGTTCTGGAATGGCATGGAGAGGGAGGTGCATATAGCTGGTCGAGTATTTTGTGTGTTTGAGGGCTGCCTAGGCACCTATTCGCTCAATTGCATTCCGTCGGCGGTTCTCTGCGCATCCCCAGACGCTTCAGCCTTACTGCCGCTGCACTGTTTTAGGCGGGTGCAACCTGCGCCGCTCCGCCGCCTTAGTTCCCTCCTCCGACCATCCCCAGCCCACCCGTCCACGCGCGTCACCATCAACAACACAACTCCACTCATCTTTCCCAAACACTTGCAACTTACTCTTTGATGCGCAATGGGCATTCCCATCGGATGGAACATTAAGCGCGACGAGGCAAAGGACAAGGACGTACTGAGAGCTGACTTGACGGGCCATCGCTCACCCATCCGCCGTCGCGTCAGACCGAACAGATCGCCACGACCGAATAGCACGCTCGATACTGAGTTCCTCATAGCCGCGTCTGGCTCTGCTCCCGTCATCGAATGGATACCACGCTCGTCGCATCGCACGCGCCTGGCGCCACCGCCAGTGCCTGAAGTCTCGAGAACAGACTACCGCGGCAACGAGGCTGCGGCCAACTCACCTGCACCCCTAGGCCCCAATAGTACCCTGCATCGTTCGCGCAATCGCCTCGATGAATTCATGCGTTCATATGCGGCGCGCAGAGCCCTGGAGACTGATCGTCCCATTGCTGTCTTTACCCCCGGCTTTGTACCCGCAGCAGCCGCACAGAGTTCAGAATCAGACACGACACACAGCGCGCGAGAATTTTCCCGCATGTGGGAGAGGGCGTCGTACCGTCGCGCTGCCCCTCCGAGATTGACCCGTTCGCGGAGCCCCCGTGCTGACCGGTCTGCGGCAAGAAGTGATACTGCAAGTGCGCCCGAGGAAGACCACGAAAGCAGTGACAACAACGCTGTAGCCTTTCCGCCGCTGCGCAGGATGGGTCGCCGCACTATTGCTGACGGACCATTACCCAATAGCTCGTTACGTGGGTCTTGGAGTCCAGTACCTGCTCTTGATGGCTTGGGCGACCGCAATCGTAGCGTCAGTCCGCTCGACGACCAACTGCACTGGGACAGCTTCCTCACGACTGTGGTTGATGACCCTGTCGCACCAACTGCTGCATCGTCATTTGCGTCAGCTGCAGCCTCAGCCTCGTTCTCAAACTCTCACTCAAGCTCGCGATCGAGAAGTTCAAACTCGGCAGCATCTTCACAAACCCACCTTACAGTTCCTTCGCAACTACCAAGTCCTCCACAGCACGACCAGTTCCTGCGCGCTTGCGATACTTCAGATAATGACACGGCTTCGGATACCGAAGAGGAAGAGATAGACGTGCCTACTCCCATGCGCCGCCCCCAGGTGGAACGCTCGAGGGATGGCTTCAGTTTCTCAAGCTCGACGGCTCCCCGCCGCCGAATGCGTCCATCGTACTTCTCCAACGACCCTCCAGTCCGAGACGCAGACCGCTACTCGCTCCGCGTGATCGACCGGTCCCGCGACTCCAGTGACTACGTCCACAACTACTACAGCCGAGCCAATTGGAGAAATAGCCAGACAGAAGAGCCGCAAAGGCTCCAGATGTCTTCACAGCTCGATGGGCCGGCTGACGAGCCCGCGAGCACAAGTGAGGCAGAAACTCCCCCGCTCACACGGGCCGATTCTACGCCGTTGGACCAGGAACTCCGCGACGCAAGATCATTGCTCGAACGCCTCGCTTCTCGTGAGGATATCAGCGACGATTTTTGGGCTTCGGTTGGTCTGACAAGATCTTTTGCCGATCCGGTCCAGCGCTTCCAGGAACTTGAACGTCTTTGAGATGAAGAATCAAAATGACTTTTTTTACCATCATATACTGCACGATGTGTCATTTGGCTAGGCTGGCTCAGCAAACGACCATTATTCCTTTCTTTCGTCTTTGGATCTCGATGATAACCAACTGTCTCTTTCTCTTTCACTATACATATCACAATCTGGTAGTCTGCGTTTTCTTTGGCACCCCGGCTTATTCGGACTATCTAATGCTTTTGTTGTTTTTATGCGAACACTTGTTAATGAACAAGGATACGGAGGGGAAGGCAGGGGGATAAGACGAACAATCATGGCATTTCATGAATTGTATACCCATTGGACTTTGTTGCAAAGTCAATAATTAGAAGGGGAGTGTGAAGGCAAGCTGCTCATGGCCTATTTATATAATCTAGATTAGGCCAGTTGCCAATTGGATTAGGAGAGGAATGGATGAATAGGGAATACTAAAAGCTTTATTCTGTAACGTCCTGATGGGCAGTTGCCTTTTTTTTCTTCTAGTTCTTTGTCTTGTACTGCTATCTTGCACTGGTAATGACTGAACTTGTGAAGCTTCGATTGAATGCTGGATTTTTTCTCCTCTAGAACAAACATGCAACTATGATACGCCCTTTGCCAAATGCTAACTCTAAAGTGTGGTATCAAAAAGGAAGGAAAGAATGCCAAAAAAAGTTTTGGTCCGGCACCAACGCCATGATCACATACATTTTTTTCTGATTGCCGAGAGATAGAAAGATGGAAGAATAGCTTACTCCTTCACTTGGACGTCCGCTCAATCTGTAGAGCGACCAACTTCTCCGCGTTCTTGGTCCATTTGTCGGCAAACGTCTTATCTGTGAAGCGCTCGGCAGACTTGCGCGCACGGCGGCGCATATCCAAAGTCTCCTGTGGCGACAGCGTCAGGGCTTTGCGGAAGCCATCCGCATACTCTTGTGCAGTGGTAGCATGGAAACCTGTACATTCGCGTCAATAACAATTGAACTTGTTTACGGAAATTTTAATATCCCATGTATCAAAACTTACCTGTAGGTTTTCCGTCAACGTCTACTACGATATCCAGCTTCGGGCCACCGGTATTGTTGACAACGGAAATCATACCTGCGGCCTGATATTCGACCACACCAATGCCGAAATGTTCGTTCCACATGGCATTGACTCCTACGCTAGACTTGCGCATCCACTCCAACATTAGTGGCCATGGCGCATCGCATATAAACTCTACGTTGTCCTTGATGTGCAACTCGTGCGCAAGAAGTCGCAGCTGGTAAACCCGTTTTGCATCATCGTGGGAGTCGCGCACCGAGCCTATCAGCACTAGCTTTGGGGTCTCGTTGCGGTATGCTGAAAGTTTGGGTTTGGATTGCACAAACGATGCAAAAGCCTCAAGGATGAGTTGGTGGTTCTTCTCAGGTCGGAATTGCGCAATGTAGAGGAGGTATGGACCGCGGTTCTTCTCACTAGCCTCAGAGACCTGGACGGCCTCTGCAACTTCTTCAACCGCGACAGGTGGGAAGACGACATCGATGTCAGTTTGCTTGCTTCGCTTATTGCGATATGGCCCCCAAAGCGATTTGACGTGACCTTGTGTCCATGTGGAGTTGGTCATGACTACATCGATGGTGCTACCGACCTTGCTGTAGAGCTTTGCGAATAGCTCCCAATATTTCTTCTTTGCTTGTCCACGGTATCCTGACCCAGTCCCTGCATGAACGCCCTGTCCCCCTACTTGTAGCGAGTCGAGCATGTCGGTCGAGATGGTTGGGTAATGTACGTATGCGCCGGTCGGAACAGTGGGAAAGAGGAATGAAGAGAGACCGAGAGCAAATGCGTATCCCATGGTATCTATGAAGATGTCTGGAACGAGGAGCGAGAAGGCATCGTAGGCAAGAATCAACGACCCGAGAGACTGTCCTAACAGGGTGAAGCGTGGCCATCTGCTTGCGAGCACCCAGTCGCGAGTTGTCAGGTAGAGAAAGTGGACGGTTGGCGGGTACAGTTGAATGTTGAAGCGATCCTTAACTCGCTTGAGTATCTCTGCCTTGTCAACATCGTGGTCACCGGTATACACGATACAAGTAGACTTTGGCCAGCGCTTTTGATGTGCTCGAATGGCAGCCCAAAGGACTCGCTCGCCGCCACCACCCGCATTGCTGTGAAAACAATCTGTCAGCGACTATGTTTCTGTATTCTGAGGCTCGTCATGCATACCAGAAGGGGTGAAAGAAGCCCACGATGCCGTCCCAGTCGCTGTTCGTTTGGCCAACCTTGACTGCACTTGTTGGAGGTGTAGTCCCCACCTGTTCCCAGTCGTCATCCTCCTTTTTATCTTTCACATCGGCCTCATAGGCTTTGGTTTCGCTTGCTACTCTAGCCAGTAAAAGCTCGCGTCGTGTACGGGAGGATCGACGGAGATGCTGTCCCACTAGTCCTGCAACAAAACGTAGCGTCTTGGAGAGAAAAAGAGCGGCCACAAGTGCAGGCACAAGCAGCGACAGGAGGACAAGCAGCACACTCATCTTGGTCAGGGCAGTGGACGGTCAATCCATGGAGGATGAGTGTTCCGGCAGCTGTTCATGCGGTGGGATGACGGTTTCTGGCGTCGGCCCGGGGAGCATGGGACCCTGGCGCTAGTAAGAGTGGTTAGTGGGGCCATCTTCATCTCGGGAGTCCGATATGTTCCTGTAACGCCGCGACCTGAAAACATCACACCACCATGCTATCCTCTTGCTCGTTCCGGCATCCAATATGCCAATTACTTCGGAAGAACGTGTTGGTATCCAGGGCTCTGCCATGTCGTCCCTCGGAACGCTCATTTCATGCTTCAACACCACGGCAGGATCCTATCATTGATGCTATCCTCTACCTTCCGCACGAGATGATATCGCTGATCCACACGGCTGTCCCCTGGTATGCCGCCATCCCCCTCAGTGCCTTTGTAGCTCGCGGTCTGCTTGTCACTACCGCTGGAACACGTGCGCGCGCTCTCATGGCACGATACATTGGTCTGCACCCGTTGCGACAAGCTCTTGCCTTCCAAAAGCGAGACGAGATCCTGAAGCGGGGTAATTTCCGGTCGCCCCAGCAAGCTCTGGTCACAGTCAAAAAGGAAGTCAAGGACGTCACATCAGAATTGGACAAAAGGTGGAATGTCACTCTCTCGAGTCAGATTAGTTGGACATTGGCGCAGATACCCATCTTTTTCGCCATGGCCGAGACTATACGCCAGAAATGTGGCGCCCAGGACGGATTGCTGGGTATGACCATGTCCGTTTTTAGAGGCGAGAGTACGCAGATGATGACGGAAACCGGCCAAGTTGTTGCAAGAGTGACTCCCACCGACTGGTTCGAGCCAACTCTAGCTACAGAGGGTATGCTCTGGTTCCCCGACCTGCTTCTCCCGGATCCAACTGGTGCCCTTCCGTTCATCGCATCGGGCATCATGTTTGCAAACATCTACACCTCGAAAAATACCGTTGAGAGTGGTGCCAAATGGCCAAATATCCTTCGGCGAACCCTGCTCTTTGTTTCGCTGTTGGTTGGTCCACTCTGTCAGAACCTTCCTGCGGCTCTAATGCTCTACTGGTCGTCAAGTACGGCTTCGGTCATGCTGTGGAACGCATGGCTGGATCGGAAATATCCTGCACCACGAGGTTACACGGCATGTAAAAGGCCACTTCTCCTTCCACCAGCACCAATCTCAAAAATACGCCGGGTATAAATATTTATACCCATGTCTTACATGGGGTTGGTCAAGGCAAAAGTGGATATCTCGGCGAGAAATTTACATGCAAGACACTCGATATCTTTGTGCGTCTCTAAACCTACTTGATGTCTGCACTAGGAAACAATGCATGTTCAAGATGTTGACAAGGCCCAATGGACAATGGCTAATGTTGCCATGCATGATTAGTTTCGAGAACCTGGCTGAAGCCAACTGGCACTGCGACAAGAACCAACGCGACTACTATGTCGGCCACTGAACGTCGCCAACCAATCAATGTAGTGGGTACCAAAAGTGCATCGCCCATAGTCATGCTGCAACAGCTGCTCAACTGGCGGAGCCGCTACCACATATTATTATTATTCCATTATAGTCTATATGCAGCTCGGGGCTATGTAAGACTTTGGCCAAAGGCCGTTCTATGGGATTTATTGACAGATAGGGGAGTTTCAGATGTGTAGTGTGGCTATGGTGCGTCGGCCTTTGTCAAGTTAAGCAATAGCTATTGCTTACTAGACGCCTGTTGCTAAAGAGCAGTTTGATGACAGAAAGAGATATTAGATAGCAAAGCAATCCTCCAGCGGGCTCTTTTAAGGAAAAAGGGAAAAAGCTCGACTGTTTAGTTTTATAGAGTAACTCTTTCGTGCCGCTACTACATAGCCATAGTACACAACCCATTATACTACTAGACAGTTAGGCTGTGATCCACCACTGTAAGATCTGGGCTCCACACTTCGATATACCATACCGGTGGTCCCATGAAGTACGTTAAATTAATATAATATGACATACTACCAACCGGAGAAGATGTTGGTGATATTACCAAACAATATATCCTGGATTTTTGTCACGTATATACTATTCAGCTCCAGACACTGCCAATGCAGTATACTCTGTGACGATACCTGGCTCAGCTCCACTTAGGCCATCATGTGTCCAAAAAGGTACAGTATACTGCATTGGCAGTATCTGGAGCTGAATAGTATATACGTGTGATAATCTGGAACTATCTAGAAACAAAGCATATATTTCTGAGAATAGACTCCGGCTTAGAACCGCAGATACATCCCCACCTGAACATGGGGCTTTCCCTGCAAAGTATCGTTACTAAGAGACTGTGGGTGTGTGGCTGGAGTCTATTCTCTATCTACTATAACGAGAGCTTTCTCTGCAAAGTCTTTTTTTGATACCCGACGCAGCCAGATCGGGGAGGGGGCCGGCTTGAATTGTTTTTTTTTTCGAGAAACATAATCTGCTACGCTATACGCCAAACTGATACAAAAAATTAAGTCAAGGGTCTTTATAGAAGTAAATCAAACTGTTGGTCTAATAAAGGTATCACAGGGTGAATCAAGCTGCAGCTGCAATATTATAATGAGGAAGCGGATTGATTGTCTGTATCTGCTATCGTATCCAGTACTTACAGCGCCTGCGCGCACAGCCGCAGGCGCACGAGCCGGTAAGCAGCAGGGACGGTCACAAATCACTATAGAGAGAGGCTCGGTTCTACAGCTTCAAAAAAAGCAGCAGTTGTTATATCGAAAAGTCGCTTTTTTGGACATTTTTTCCCTTTTTGAGAAGGAATCAGGATGAGAACGACACTTGTAAACACTAGTGGATAAACAGAACACGCACATTGTATTGCTATTGACAATTCGCACATACACACACATGCATGGCATGGTCTGCTCTGTTTTTATCTTCCTTCCTAACCCATACCTACCCCCACCCATTCATGACTTTTAAGCAAGAAGAAATGCCAGCAATTCCTCTTTTAATCTATACGTGTGATCCGATGTCCCACCCACATAACCATGACTACTGCCATTTCATACAAAACATTAAAATGCACATCCCATGCATAGCCCATTCAATCACGTCAATTCCACCAATGCCCCATCTATCCAGCTTTACCATTCCCGCCAACTAACCCACCCACCAAAAAAAACCAATATTCAATCAAGCAAAAAGACGCCTAGTACATGCAAATGACGAAACAAAAACACAAGACTTCAAACGCCGTGTTCCTTGATATGCAAATTTGCAAGATGCTATCCGTGTGCAGTAAGACAGAACAAGAAAAAGAGTGAAATCCGGACAAACGCCGTCGCTAATGTTGTGCAAATAGCCGAAAAAAACAGTTTTAGGCAAGAGGGAAAAGCATGGTGAAAAAGGAAGTGTATACATACCTTACTGCTGTTTGGTATGGAACCTGGATCTGTAAATTCCCATATGCTACGGCCGAAGAACGGACGTTTAGTAGTAACCGTGATTTGAGGCAGGATAGCGTCACCCATCAAATCTTGTCCAACACAATCATACGCGCCGGCTTGTTTGACTCAATAGGCGATCAGCACGCTCAAAGACGTTGAGTGTGTTGGAACCTTGTGAAGGCATCCTGGGTGTATTTGGGATGGTTGCTTGGGCTGCCGCACCCAACGCGGCACTTAACGGCGTCGCAGGAACTGGCGTGCTGTACCCGCCCGACCCCTGCGATCCGAAGCTCGCTGTAGAGTAAGGTTGTCCAGAGAAGACAGACGCCATTGCAGGTATTGCCGTGTTGATCGGACCAGGGAACGATGGTCCGCCACTCGATGACATGGTTCCATGGGGCTTATGTAGAACCTTGGGTGGTTGGGTCCGTGATGTGAATGACGCTAGGCTCGGTGGACCCATCAAACCGATGTTATTACTAGTAAGGTGCGACCATGGACTGTCGTTGATAGCTAGACTGGCTTCTTTGACCATCTTGTGCAGCGGCCGCATGAGCTGTTTGACCTCGCTAGTGAGTAGTTTGTGTTCTCTACCCTGCTGGGTATATGCTGCAGCGAGTTCCTGCCAAGCCTGCAATGATTGTATTAGTTGCCAGTCTTGACAGTTTGGCCTTGTGTAGGCGGGATTGTACATACCTTAACGAAACCCGTACATTGCTGCCAAAACTCAGGCTGGTCCCGGGTATAATTGTCTTTAAGCTGCATCTGTGATAGGCGAATTGCAAGAGGGTTTGCCATTTGTTGGACTTCGTTGCTCTTGTCAATGAGGTTCGCTAGTGCCTTGATTCGAGGGTCCTCAGAGTCGAGATCACGCCGGAGACTATCAAACTGCTCTCGCATCATGCGCGTAATCTGAGCCATGGAGTTTCTGCAGCCTTCGGATGCGTTCCGGAGCTTTGTATAGATCCTGTCAAACTGAGCGTCTTCATCCGTTTCATCAAAGTTGCTAGTAAGCGTATTGGATCGCGTCATGCCTGGCGCAGTGGTAGAAAAGGAGCCTCCCGAGCGAGGGGTTGCGGCACCAATGCTCGTCAGTGTGTTTGATCGGCTATTTTCGTTGCTGTGGAGAATGACTGGAGGGGGCATTTGCCATCCGTTCCGCTGCTGCGGTGGTGATGTCGGGAAGCGACGAGCTCTCGACGGTCGCGCGCGTACTGTGGCAAGGTTATCGGCTCCAGTGGGTCTCGTTGCGGCAGCAGAAGTGTCTCTGAACTGTGCACCTAGTATTGAACAAGCATTCCTCATCTCGATCAAACTTCCTTGTTGGAGAAGCACAAAGGTCCGCATGATACGTGCATTCGCATTTTGAGCAATCTCGATGCGATTCTCAGCGACTGAAAGAGTAATGGACATGAAAGAGTCAAGACACCTTAGCGCGTACATGTACACACTTCTCGACAGCTTCTGCGCCTCTTCTTCGTCCTCTTCAACTAGTGTGTCGAATTTGTGCAGGACCTCGTTAAGTGCTCGGATGTTGAGATAGGTAGTTGAGTACCTGCGATAGAAGTCTTCTTTGCGACGCAAACTTTCTTTGGTCTTAGCTGTCAGCTTAATTGAGCGCACCATGTGCGAGACACAGTCGTGGAGCTGGGAAATAGCATAGAGGAAGTTTTTTGCCGCTTCGACAACAATATCAGGCGCACGTGACCCACGTCGGTGTTCACGGACATCAGACAGCGGACGGTTTGCGAGATATCGGACGGTACCAGTGTCTTCATAGACGCCAGAAGCTGCGGATGCAGCGAAGCCGTTCGAAGCAGCATTAGCAGGAACCAGGACGCCCTGACTGAAGCCGCGGAAATGATTGCTTTGTCGCAACTCGTTAACTGATGCCAGCTCAGACGTTTTGTTGGTGTAAATGCCCATACGCTTCTGGCGCTGCGACGAAGGACCGGAGCCTTCGCTCTGGCTACGGTTACGCTCGTTGTTTACGTTCGTCAAGATTAGGGGAGCGACCGGGGGCCTCTTAGTGACAGTGATGCCAGTACTGGCACCATTGCTTGTTGTAGACGCAACGCGAAAGTGAGAACGAACTGGGATGGGTGGAATGGGATGTCCGGGAGAGTCAGGCTTAGGGTCAGAGAAGCCTTCTATGTTGCCTAGGCTCGGTCGCACCGGGAAGCGTCCGCCATTTGCTCGTTTTGAGGGGCGGGGAGTTTCTGGGTTGCTCTCGGTCCAGCTCTCGTCTCCTGAAGATTCGACTCGCACTCTTTCTAGTTCAACCCGCTGGCGTTCTCTGGATATCTGTTGGCGCATAAATCGCTTTACCTGGGTAGCTATGACGGCATCTCGTTCGTTCTCGTTTGCGGGTGAGGGAGCATTGTCCTTGATGGTGCACACTTCGGGCGGCGGGAAGACCAGCGGGTTGCCATCGAGCTTTAGGACCTGCAGACTATTGATCTCTCCCAGACATACAGGCAGTTCCTCAATCTTGTTCTTTGCAATTGCCAGCACCTTGAGTGAGGTCAAGTTTGCAATCTTGGTGGGGACAGACCGGATCTTGTTCCGGCTGACATCGAGGATTTCCAGCGAGGTCATCTCGAGGATCTGGTAAGCGTCAGCGGTCTAGTCGCGACATGTGTGTGTGTGCCGGAAGGGAGGCCAACGTACGGCATTGGGGATTTCGCGTATGGCATTGTAGCGCACATTGAGATAGCGGAGGCGTCTGCATTCAATGAGGCGGGAGGGGAGGGTGGCAAGGAGATTGTGGGAGAGGGCGAGCCTGACATGTCAGCATTTCCCCTATCGAAGACAAATGTAGGGTGGGGTCGTGTATCGCATATACCTCTCAATCTCTGTCCGGATGACATCGATGACTTCGTCGGGCAGGTGGGCAATGTTCTTGTGGCCCAGGTCGATGGTGATGCCGGGCTGCTGCTGCAACTCGCGGGGCGCCTCTGCGGCGGCGCGTTGGGTGATGTCCTGGCGGGAGTGCTCGAAGGCGGCCTTTGTAAGGGCCACGACTTCGTCGTCCGAGATGGGCGTAGGCGTGTCGTTGCTCATGGCGAGCGGGCACGGGATCAGCGCGGCGGGAGTGGTGCGAGGATGATCGTTGCATACATGCTGTTCGCGAGGACAGCAGTGGTGAGGTGAGGCTCAAGCACGGGTAGGGAGCGCCCAAGAAATCGTCGTCGTCGTGGTTGGTTGGTTGGGGTTAGAGTTGGTGGTGACGCCGACGGCCAGTCTAGCCCGTTTCCGCTGTGCAGTTGGCTGGATGCTCTCCCCTCTCCCGACCTGTCAGGGCCCGCCCGCCATGAAACATCTCCTTGGAACCGCCTCTGACACGCTCTCAATACTTGAAACAAGCTCTAGCACCCACTCTGCTTGGCCTGACACAATCTCGTATATCCACCCACAATGGCATTGCCAGCCACTACACATCTTGCGGCGGGTGCACAGGACACGTGACCATATGTCAGAGAGTCAAGGTACAGGAGCACATCACGTGACAATCCCTACCGCTGGCTACCCTACAACGGCTTGAAACGGCCGACGCCCTAGCCACCCGCGTAATCGACATGTAAGTACCTGGCTGTTCACCTCTATTTGTGTTCATCGCTGCCGTTCATACCCACCTTCTATAGACTATCCACACCCGGCAGCACACATAACGGACGCGATATAATGCCCCGCACACAGGCTGCTGATCCGGTGTCGATATCCCTATTCCATGGCAGATGATACCTGATCTCGGTGCCCGATATCTATGATCATGAACTATATGCAAGGTACAGCCATGTTCTTGTACTTGCGCTAGCCAACGCCATGAGATTCTGGCAGGCACAGCTGCGTCATAACTATTCTTCCTGGCAAAGTTGAGCGGGACCGACTCAATAGTTGGCAATCGGCGCATTTTTGCGTTTGGGTCTCATTTCTTTTTCACAATTGGCGATGTTGCAACCTCACTCATCATTCGCCCATTCGAGCACTGCAATGGACATTGACGATGCATTGCCTCCTCCGATTCGTCGCTCACCCAGAGCTGCTCTCGAAGCACAGAAGCAGCGTAGAGAGTACCATACGTTCATATTTGACGATATCAACGAGCAAGGAGACGAAGCCGCACTACCCCCAATAGCGCCAGATCAATCAGCCTCAATCAATCGTGATGGATACAATGAACCCACGCTTCATGAATCCGTTTCATCCGGTGTTAATCCATTGCGATTGCATCCGGTCGGCGCACCACCGCCGCGAAATCTAGCTCGCAAATACTCATATCCGCTTCTGGAATCGGAACCCAAAGATGGAACGTCACCTGATCCAGCACCTGTCATTGAACCACCAGCCTCGCGCCGACATCCGCGCGGGCTCGTTTCCTATCGGAACAACAAGAGAGAACTCAAGATCAACAAGAAGCTGCCCCTGCATCTGCGGCGACAAACCTCTTTGGAAACAATCAATTCAGTGACGACGACTACTTCTGATGACCAAAGCGAAGACTCTCATGATCCCCCAGAAGCTGAGGCTCCTTGCTCGGAATGGTATGCTATGGAAGGTGACTTGTACTCGAATCCACCGCCTAGTGTCGTATCCAAAGCATCATCGACACATTCTTCAATTTCCAGCTCAAGACAGTCGACCACGCCTGTAGAAACGCCTCTAGAATATGCAAGTCTTGATCACCACACACCTCAATCACTGTTCCGGAAAATGATGCCTCGCAAGCTGTCTGATAAGTTTCAAGAAAGTTCTTCCAGTCCTGGTCGTCTAATTATTGAAAAGACGACGACGGTTAACCGATCGTCAAGCTCGTTTACTCTGTCGGGATCAACCACTTCACCAAGCGAGGAGTATCGCTCTCTTCATTCGATACTAGAAGAAGCTGGACGAGATCAATCCACGCCAAAATCCAGCGGAAGCAGCAAATGGAGTGCAAGTGACTTTGACACCAGCACTCTCTCTGAGGCAGAGATGAAGAGGTGCAAGAAAAAGGGGATTAACCCAGCTCTGTATGCTGAGATGCGCGCAGCAAAGAAGGGGAAATGGGCCAGTCCAATCGCCGGTAATACGTTCCTCTAGCGCTGTCGGTGTTCTACTTTATGCACACTACTATTCTACCCGGCGCCTCATGCGCGAATCTCCTTGGCAGCAGGTTCCAGATAACATGTTTGCTGCTTTTACACAGCAGACGACACTAAATTGCGGCTTGATGTTAGTGGCATCGTTAATATCTGGTGCAGCGACAAACCGCCTCATCCTTCCCTCTGATCGGACACTGGATATGGTCATTGACGTCCTTTATGCATTACCCACACCTCAATTTAATATTGACCAACTGGGTCATATCCCACAAGACTCCGGCACTTGGTTGTGGCGGAGTGGGATGCAGTGCAACGGGATGTGTTCAAGAGCGACCATGTTCCACCATTAGCATGCCCCCAAAGGGCATTATCATGAGTGATATTAATGTACCGTCGACGTGGATTCAGATCATTGCAATATCGATGACTACGGTAGAAGGCAAGCAAAACCCGGGACGCAGGTCGCGCGTACCGGGTATATGCAGTGTTGTGCATGTTGCATTTTCCCTTATCAGGGCGCGCGTTTTCGTCCTTGCACACACCATGCTTGCCTAGCTTGACGACGGGTTTTTTGACATGTGGTTACGTTTTAAGAGCTGGACGGGATGATATCTTCAATTTCCAGGATCGTTTATTAAAACTAGTTAGGCATTCGAGCGATGGCGTTTAGACTCGTTCTGGGCCGCTGGTCTGTCGCCTCCAGCTTCATCGGCTAATACAACAGCTTCATCTATTCGTACTGGAGTAACATGTGCTTGGGTCAGTCCTTCTGCGTTGTAAGCGAGGCTTCTAGAACATGTAGGCTAGATGAAACAGCATCTGTTGATGTTATTTTCACGTGATAGAACAATATATGGATGTGTATTTCTTTGTTGTCTCAATGTTACCGCTGCAAATGCATTACATCATCACTATGTCCATTTCCCTTTTCTTCCATACTGCACGTACGCTCTACTTGTCTTTTTTTTCCCAATGAAGAAGGAAACAGAAGCCTGCGATCTCGACATGATGGTTTCGATCGCGCTAGCCTTTCATCCTTCGATTTTTGCCTCCCTTTCTGCACCGATAAGCCGCTTCGTCGTACTACCTTCCTAGAAAAGAAGAATGCAGTAATCTTCCTGGTCACCACGTATCTGAGTCAGCACCATGTTTTTTTTCTTCTTCTCAAAACCAACCTCGACGTTGGGAAAAGCAACAAAATAAGTAAAGTAAAACAACACAAGAGCTCAATCAGGAAGGAATGCAACAATGCTTGGTATTTGTCGTTTACCTTCCCTCTTTACATACACCTATTGAAACTAGTCCCGCGCGCCAATCCACCACGCATGTTGCAACTTTAACCTCCCACTCGAGGTCCCAAAGACCGCCAAAAGCAGCAAGAAAACAAAACTAACTCGAATTTACAATGACATCTCCCTCACATGCCCCGCCAGTCTTATGAAACAGCAGGTGGGCACCATATTGCCCGTCTGCCTTGGTCACTGTCACAGATACAGTATATGGATGCAATATCGTAAATTAAACAGACGACTCTTGGCATGCACGCCCGGTTTGAGCATGTGGGGAGGGGGGGGCGTATTAAATGGGCGTATATGGGTGTATGTGTGTGTGTGGGGTGAGCAAGGCAATGAGCGGATTTCGGCGCGATTGAGCCCCACGATGTGGGTGTGGGTGTGTGGACGGCATGTGGAGAGGATTGGAAGAGGGTTCGTGATTGTTGGGTTTCTTTGCATCTGCCTGTTTTTTTTCGAGTGGGTACTACCAAGGACATACTTGGTAATTGCTGCTGCTGCTGCTGCTACTCTACATATTTTAGAATTTGGCCGCGGTGCATGTTTGATGGATTTGCCCGAAAATTACTGCCTTTGGTTTGCATAATTGATTGGCGGTTATAGTAAGTAAGGGAGTGAGATGAAGGTATGTTTTTCGCTTGAACTTGTTCTTCTGCCTACGTGTGTACATTACGGTTCTGTGCGGCTGATTATGCCTACCGACATGCCGAATGGTACGTACAGTACTTACATAGTTTTTTTAATATATGTAAGAATCTCACGACTAAGCAGATCGCCAAGAGGCCGGTGATCAGCGCCGTTGCGCGTTTAGAGCTTTGCAGTATCTCTCGTCATGCGTCGTGATCGCAATAAGCAGAATGACAGCGGGTGCGCGCATCGCATTGCTAGTGTTGGTTGCACACCGCTGCCCGTTAGGAAGGAGGCGCAGATACAAGCTCTCGGTGTACGGGTAAAATCTAGATAAGCATGTATGTGGCTTTCCGGTTGAACCTTTTGAATGCGGAAATGCCTTTTCTGGGTGTGCCGGTCTGCCCAGCAAGTAAGCAGAGGTATCGAGCACGCAAACCACACGGTGGAAATGTGTATACAGATGACAAGGGTGGTTGTTTACACCATCTGAAACGAGTGAGATGACACGAACAAATCTAAGTAAGCACTGGTAAAGAAACATAACTCGTATTTATTGGTCAACCTACTTCGATCGATGTGTACAGCCATGACATTTCTGATCCATTTGTATTTCCCTTGCTACCACTGCAAGTTGCAAGGCCCAATACAGGGGAGATGATAAACTATCACTATCAATATAGTGGCAACAGGCATGCACACAACCCACGCCCCGCTTATTTACACAAGCCCCGACCCGTGCCTGACGTCCTTAGCCTTTCGTTATATCCGCCGCGTGCCGTCGTCTTACCCTGAATCGCCCAAATGTCCGAGAACAACGAAGATGACAACCCCCTGGCTCGCCGTAATCACCGTCATCACCATCACCATGCTGTCGCTTAGTAAACGAAAGCGAAACAAAACATATCGAATCATTTATTAGTATTTACCATGTACATCCTGGCACATGCCGTCTTCCGGGCCCTGAGCGGCCCGATCGAACAACAGTGCACGCGCACACACAGACGCGCGCACGCGCGCTCGCTCGAGACCGAGATTACCCTCTATAACTACAAGCATTTTGCTAAACTCAAACAAATCAAATCGCCCGGACTTCTTTCTCTCTTTATCCCAAAGCAGTAAGAGTGGGGGTACATAGTAAACACGCGGAGAAAGAAAGGAGGGGGTGGAAATGGTGCTTCCACTTACACAACCCTTCTCTGTCTCTGTGCACTGCGCACATCCTTGTTGTATTGTGTGTAATCATGCTAACGTAGTTGTATGTATAATCTTGGCCCCAATAAGGGTAGAATGGCCTTGCTACCCAGCAAGTCCCGCCATCTTATCGCCCCATCGACCGTAGCGTAGCGTGGGAAAAAAACGCATAGATCAGCAAAGAAGGGTGCAAGCCTGTCTACCCGCATCCTGGCTTGCTTGTCCGTCGAAAACAAAAAAAACGCAGCGACTCGACAGACAGGTGATAATAGTAGAAGAGTTTCGGGCGGGCAGCAGCAAGCACTGCACACGTACGGGACTCGAGCACCACCCTTCTCGCTGTCCGCTAGCTTCGGCTGACAAACACATATGCAGACATACGCCTTCTCCTCTCACATAGGGTGTACTAGACAAGATAGACATGTGCATGTGCATGTGCATGTGCATGCGCCCTATATCGACCATCTTGGTTGCTTGCGGAAAGCGCTGATCAATGCATTGCTGCTTTTGCGCCACTACTAGCATAGTTTCCCCCCTCCCGTCTCTCCACTGGCGCATCCCTAGTGCTTGCGTCTATCCAGGTTTGGCCGAGGCGTGGATGTACCGGGGTATGTGTATGTATGTGTGTGTGAGAGAGAGGGGAAGCATGAAGGAGAATGAGGGGGATGAGAGCATGGGTTTGGGGGGTTGGGTTTGCGATGCGAGGGTAGTGTCGAATTAGAGGCGGGGACGGAGTTGCGGGGGGTTGGATTGAGGGAAGCGATGCGGATCAGTGCGGGGGGAGAGGCGAAAAGGGGAGGATCGAGATATCGATGTATCGTGAATTCGACTTGCTTGCTACGCGTGCCTATCTTGTCTTTTTTTTTGCTTTCTTTGTTCTTGACGGACAGAGATTGCGTTGGTTTGCACATATAGTACCATTTTGCTTCGTGGAGTCAAACTTTACGCTCAGCATCCCTGATTGGCTGTGAAGTAGCGGAGAAAAAAACGAAACAAGCTGACTATAGCTCGTATCTACGATGAAGAAGTAGCCAATGCCATGGTTTTCTTTCTTTATTGAGTACAAGTGAGTACGTGTATCTTCGTATCTTGAAGCCGTGCGGGGTCACAGTAAGCAAACCGAGTAGTGGAATCAGCAACGTAAAAAGAAAGAAAAATAGGGTTTGATTTGATGCTCAGCATCTGCACCATACCGTCGTGTTCCAATTGGGGAACTTGGTGATAGCTACCAGGTTTTCTGTGGGGCTGGGCGGGAAGACTGATGATGTTGCTGCAAGTCATGTAGATGCTATTGTGTAAAAGAAAGAAAAAGAGCGAAGTTTAGCAGTAAGAAATGGTGATGCGCAAATGACTATGTGATGAATATGCTGACTGCATTAAGTGCAACACGACTACCTAGTTATTTCTTACTATATCAAACCCTTGGCTGCACTACTATAATCTACTCTACTCTACAATAGAGCAAGTACATACTCCCAAACAAGCCTAACCCTCGACACACACACACACCCCACCATCCCGAGCAACCCGAGCAACCGGGCGCCCACCGCCTGTATCCGTACATATCGATACCAGCAAAATTACCACTCTCACACGTCAGTATATGCAATCCCGAATCAAGTGACGTGCATTGGCCCGTCTACTTTTCCCCTTTTAGCCGTGCAAGGCCAGCAAAGGAAGCATGTCGAATAAAAGAAAATAGGAGGGGACACGTGAAACTAAGGCCATTTGGTTCTCTTCTGAAAAGCTTCGAGAAGTTGAAAATGCCATGATCTACACGCCTCTCCGTGTACGTGCATGTGTTGTCCTACTCCAAGCGAGTAGGGGATGGGATGATCAGTAACAGTAACACAGCAGTGCGTATTCACTGCTGTCGTGCTGACGGGGGTGCTTTGCTATAGGTCCAGGTAGAAATCGGTGATAGCCATGCCTCAGATAGCCTCAGATATTTCGTCATACCACCCTGCCACCCGCCCCCCATGCAAACAGCAAAAAAAGAGGGGTTCTGCAATGCCTGCTAGTCCTTTACTTTTCCGCACCCTGACCCCCTTCCAATGCACATGCACTCAGCGGAGCAAACCCACGGGCTTTTTGTTACGACCCTGCATACGGACTTGGGGGAAAAGAAATGAAATCATGGGCTTTTTTGGCGTTGCACACACGCAATGCCGATGTATCCTTGTTCGAATGATGGGTAAAAGAGGCAAGTTACATATGAACTAGGGTGGAGTGTTAACATATAGGTTTTGGCGAGGCTGTTAGTTTGACAAATCTGTAAACTGGGGAGAAACAGTTTGGTGACGTTTATCGCGCTTTCTTTCAATGCGTATTCACGCTAGAGTATTAGATCAGACCAAAGCGCAACAAGAAAAAAAGCAATCGCAAGCTGTAAATATCGCAAAGTCAAGCTTCTTTGTTGCGCGGGAGTTGCCGAACTGCAGCGGACATGTCTTGGGAGGCACTAGTAGGTGTACTTAAACCGTACTGCACATCTATTTCTTTGTTTGGCGATGGCGGAATAACAAGTCGGCGTGTGATTGCACATGCGGCAGGTGACGGAGGATCGGCCTCCGTACGTGGTTTTGCGGTAAGAGCAGGTGTGCTATGTGTGTGTGTGTACTTGGATGGATGAGGAAAGTGCAAAGCTGCGGGAATAAGGGCCAGGCAGTGGGGGTGGGAGGGATGAGGGGCGAGGTGGCATCATTGGGCGTGACCGTAACGATACCAAGGAAATTGTGGGTATAGTGACGTCTTGGGGGTGTCGCGAGTCGAGTCGAGTCGAGTTAGGTGTACTTGCCTAGGTAGTGCGAGTTTGGTTGGTTGTAATGATGTTGCGCATGGGATTTTGGTTTAACGGCGCTGCGACGGTGAGATGATTAGCTGAAAAGGGTAATTCGAAAGACCATGGCGGGCTATCCAACCCTCTTTCGCTTGCAAGACGTAATAGTTTAGTTTCTGGAAGGCATAGTGAAGACGACTCGGCTTTGGGACCATGTTCCCAACCGGACTTTGTGTACAAAATCCGTTGTTCCACACCAATGAACACCTGACTATCACGCCATACATCGTATCCACAGCGCCCGTTGACCTCTGGACTTGCCTCCACTACGCCCATTCACCGCCCGTGCAGGCCCAGCCTGCTGACTCATGCGACCGTCTCCCATCTCAAACATGTCACGCCTGACGACCCGTATCATACCAGCCCACCGGCCCCCGTGCCTAGAACCCTTTTTTGTTTCATCACCCCAGCTGCAGAACACTGCCAAGTGCTTATGTCCAATATCGGAACTGTGTGTGCATGCTATCTTGCTTGACTGCCGCCATAGATGGATTTCCGTGATAAGCGAAAAACGGATCCTCCAAGTGCCGAAATTGCTGGTGAGAGCGAGAGACGGCCAATAGAACACGGGCCATGTATAGAACCAGTATGATATTGTAGAGATACGTGAAATGTGGAAATTACTTTGGCTAGATCTCTGTTAGAGAGGAGAATATAGAGAAAAGGGGAAATAGTCATGTCACGAAGAGGTAAACTCGACGTTGAGTTCTATGCATTTCCTTAATGCAATAATCTTCTCGTTCAATGAAGAAAAGTAACCAAAAAAGGGAGCTGTGGATATGTAGTTCTGGTATAGGAGAGAAGAATTGGAAAGGACTTGCATGATCGGCGTGACTGCGGAACAACTTGTAGTCCCGAGAACCAGACAACTCATCGCCTCTTGCTTGGTAGTATGCATTCAACACCACAGAGGCAAATCCTCTCCAACACACAGGAAACTATTCTCTCCAACTGTGCCCCTCATTATTGCCTTTCTCATCTACGCACAATACTCCAACCTCTAACCCATTGCTAACCGTTCTACCCCGAATCACTGGGTCCGGCCACCCCTTGCATACCAAAAATCCTTCCCGCACCAGGTCGTTAAGTGGGCGAACGCTGGTCCCCAAGGTCACGGGATTGGGGCTAGAATGTTGAAGCAAGGGGGTGGCGGGGGAGCTTTTTCTGGCTGCGAAGTGCATACCCGGGACGAACAGTGGTGGTAACTGGTTAGGAAGAATGCCTCGGGTAAGAAAACTCAGTGACATGGTAGTTCCGCCCCAGCGCACCTAGCACCAAGTACCAGCAAATGCAGCACAAACAGTCTTGCAAGAAAATGAGTGTTTTGTCAGGTTGGAAACCAACCGTAATGTAGTCATGATTCTCCAGCGCTTCTCTTGCGCTTTTGGTATCTAAATTGAATCCAACTTTGCTTCAACCGTCGTCAAAACCCTATGAACAAGAAAAAACGCCTCTGCTTCCCAACTCTAAAAGACTCCTCAGGAGCGTGTTTGGGAGAAGCAACAAGAAAAGAGAAGCCATAATGATACACGTCAACATAAAATAAGCCAGTATCAAAATCATACCCAGCCGGGTTCGGTCGTGATACACTCTTGATCAATGCCAAACTGAAAATGCCGCCAAATTGCTCAGCACCAAGACACTGTGGTGCGTGAACGTGAGGACGAGTTTTGCAACGCCCGTGTGAATGTCTAGTCGTTGAAAATGGGGAACGCCGAAAACAAAACAACCTCGCCGGGTCGTGAGCCAGTTGCGCCGTTGCATGCTGAGGACCACAGAGATGGGGAAAAAATAGTGACGCCGGTGGATATGCAGCCCAGGATGCATAATTCAAATGATGCAAGTCGCTCTGATTGCATCGTCGTAATCGTGTGCTTTTGAACATGGAAATGAGGGTGGGTGTGATGGTGGGGGTAGTGAGGGTGCATTGGGTATGGCTCAGAAGAGGCCTCCCTCAATGACGCCTGGCTCGTCATCACGGAGCTGGCTACCGCTCTTCTTGCGGGGCCACAGCTTGCTACTGACTCGCTTCCAACTATCTCTAGTAGCGCTAGCGAGACCATTGTGCTCTCCGCGGCTGTTGCGGGGACTGGGGGTGCCGCTGCTCGGAGCATTGTCATAGTAGGCATGGTGGAAGTCAGTCATGGGGTACTCGCTCACAGGCGGAGTACCGGGTGGGGTGAGGGGATCGCTCATGCCAGAGGGGCTGCTTGCACTACCCGAGTCATCGGTCAATGCATCGCTACCGCTTGTGTAGCCCGAGGTGACGCGGGTTGCCGGTGGCGGGCCGGACGACGTGGGCTGAGAGTGAAAGCGGGCATGAGAGAATGGGCGGGATTGCATGAAGCTAGAAGTGAGCGAACACGGCGCAGATGCGCGCTGGTGGGCGGGGACTGGTGGGTGTGAGGCACGAGAGAGGATGCTTCGCTCCTCGTAGCTGCGGGTCGACGAGCGCGAAATGTTACTTCCGGCATAGCTGTCGTGGCCGATGGTGGGATGTGCGCTCTGTGGGCTGACCGAGTTCAAGAACGAGACCAATACACTCTCTTCCATGAGTTCGTTAATCTTGGCCACGGCACTGTCCAATGACGATGGGTGAGGAGGGACGTAGGAGTCGGAGAGGCTGAGCAGGTTGTCGCGGACCTCGGCTGGAAGGTTGACCTGGGGTTGGTTAGTAAATTGGCGGGGGAAGGAGCAATCATGGGCAGCAGTTGCTTACTTCGCGCGGGCCCGACTCGCGAATGTAGGCATCGATCAAGCGACGCCAAAGCATAAGGACGTAGGCGCACTCGTCAGACAGCGGTGAGATTGGGCTGCCAGGATGGCGGCTGACCATCTTGGAGTAATGCTTGCGGTAGCGGGAGGCATCCATTGTGAATTCGAGGTTCTCGAGGCAGTGGTTCTGGGAGAGAAAGGCCATGAAGGAAGTGAGGGTGTAGGGGGGAGGGGCGGTGTTGTTGAGTATCTCTGCGAGGTTTGGCTTGCGGCATTGTGGGCTGGGAATGTTCTTTGGAATGGAGACGGTCAAGGGCGCGGGCTGCGCATGGTAGTCGGCCAGAGCCATGTTGGAATGGTGGCCGTCAAAGTCGACGGGGGAGCGGGCGGGGGAGCTCGAGGCGGTCGACGACGTCTTTATGGACAGGGCGTGTGCGGCGGGCTTCCGGGTGACCATGACGCTCTTCCAAAAGTGCTTGTAGACACGGCGGGCGTTGTTCCTGCTCTGCTCGTCGAAGCCGTCGCAGGGACAGAGGTGGACTTGTTGGGCCAGCTTGACGGCGGGAGGGCACTCGGTTCAGCGAGAACCTAGTGTCGACAGGCCAGCGGGAGGGTGGGTGGATTAGGACGTCGACGGCAGCAGCATCGAGGGCTGGATTGGTGGAGGGCGGGCGGGCGTGCTTGTATAGTGCGTGTGTGGGTGGGGTGAGTGTATGTGTAGTGGTGGTGGTGCTAGTAAGACAGGCAGGGCGGTAGATGTGCGTCAGGACAGGACGTGGTGCATCTGCGGCTCAGCGTGGTTTTGAGCGAAGCGCCGTCGAGAGTCAGGGAGTCGGTCGCTGGCGTCGCCGGGTCCATGCGTGGGCAGAAAGCTCAGTCAGAGAGCACGGGCCCGTCCCCACCCAGCGGTTTGGCCATCACGGAGCATGAGGACAGGACGGCTTCGTCTGCTAAAAGCGGCCATGCGCGCCTTGTCTGCCATTGGCCGCCGCTGCCTTCTGGAAGACGCCTGCCCGCCCCAGCACCGCTGCACCGCACCACCACCACCATCCCGGCCGAAACTGCGCGCCCCCTCGCCTGCTGGCGCCCTGCTCCACCATTCGCCACGTCCGATGTGGTCATGGTGCTGCTGCTGAGCTTGTCTTGTGTACCCGTCCCTGTTGTATGTGCGACTGCTAATGCGACGCCCGCTGGTCCTCTCTGCCTGCGGTGCTCTGCTGGTGCTGGTGGGATACTGCCATCATCTCACTCCATCCTCACTCCACTGCTCCCCACCCACAGTCCCGTGGCCGCTGCACAGAAAGAAAGAAAAAACCAAAAAAGAAAGCAACCGACATGACGGACGACGACGCTACCCTCTGACCTGCTCCGACGGCGTGGTTGCCAGTAGAGTAGTACCACTGCCTGCTGCAGCCCAGCACGGTTATTGTTGTTATCTGACCCCAGCAGCCTTGTCCGTCGTCGGCTGCTCTGTCGCTTCGCCGCCGTCATCCTCTTGCTCTTTCTCGCCCTAATGTCCGCCCTCGCTCGGCCCTTTTTCTCTCCAAGCATCAAAGGCCTACTACACCATGGCCCCGCCGTGTCGACTCTTTCCTTTTGCAGTCGCATTGTTGCGCGTACACCCGCTGCTAGCTGTCTTGGTTGCCGCGGCCGCCGCCTCTCCACACAGGCAAAACTACTAGTATGTACATGCGTATGAGGGAGGGTGAATGAGCGAGAGGAGCAGCAGTATGCACGCTTGAGGCCTCAGGCTTCCGCTTGACGGCACAACGATGGCCGCCGCCCGACTCGCCCGACGGGTTCACTAATCCACCCTATGACTCTGATGACTGATGACTGATGACTCTGCCACATGCCCATCCTCGTCGTCTGTATACTGACTCTCGGTGTACGTACTTATGTCGGTACTTGTCGTGCTTTGTCCATGAGCCAGCCACACATGAACTCGCTCACGCACTCGTCCACCCGACTCACACAACCGCCGTCGACACGCTTGCCAGCGCCGTCGCTGGTGCAATGCAACGCTCGCCTTGGGCCTCGTTACCCACGGCCAATCATGCCCACCCGCTCCCTTCAGACAGGCGAACGGGCCGTGCACGGCCACAGGCTTGGCATTGGCCCTATGCCTGGGGACAAACGCGTCCCTGCCCACACGTCTGGCCGGGAGCCGTCTCCGTATAGCCACAAATACCTGACACAAGACAATTCTCAGCCATCCATGATCCGCACGCTGTTTCTACTATGCAATCGAGATTCCAGTCTGCTGCCTTAGTGCCTCACCTACCCTTCTAGATGCCATGTTTCCCCTTCCATCCTTGGTGTATACCTTCCCCCTCTGTTGTTCACGCTTTCCCCAAGCCCTTCTCTCTCTCTAAACTTCCATGGCCCATCACCTCCCCCCTTCCCTCGGCCCTCCGCCGTTGTCCGTCGCGGTCCGACTCTGGCTTTTTTTCCTCCTAGCTGCCATGATGCCCGCCTACGTAAACCCACTTGGTCAGACCACACACCGCTTACCCCTGCCTGCTCGTTCTCTGCTCTGGCAGCCGTGTCATCGAAGAAGAATTCTCGAAGCTTTGCGCTTTTCTAGAATCCTGCCTGATGCCGTTTAGGGCTGTCTGCCCGCTCTTGCCTGTCGATCCATCGACCATGCCGCATAATACCCAGCCTAGTAACAGCAATGCCTGTCATCTCATCTTCACCTCGGACAAGCCCACACACCCGACGCACCCTTATGCTGTTGGGATGCTGTTTCGGCCCATCTGGCGAGCCTCTTGTCGCTGCTGTTGCACTTTGCATGTCGCCTGCCTGGCTGCCTTCTTTACACTACCTGCCGTGTTCGCTCTTGCCTTGCGCCTCGTCGCTTCGTGTTCCTTCTTCCCGGCAATAGCCGACTCAACGATTCAGCCAGCTCTTACCCAAGTTCCAGAACTTCTTGCTATCGAAAATTTTTGTGTTCCGCCTAAACAAAGATAAACTCGGCTCAGTAGCCCCAAGAGAAAACTTGCCATGACGCAGCTTGTGGATCGCTTTGTGTTCGTTGGTCTCAAGCCGGAAAGAAAATGTCTCTCATCTTCTCTCCGCTTCACCGCTTCGTGGCGTTTGCTTTTTTTCTTTTCTTTGCCTTTGGCTCCCCCATTTCTCACGTCTGTTCAAGCACCATGGATGAAACCAAGTGGCTGACTTGGCATTCATGTGCACACACTCACGTTCGAGCCTGATGTCGGCACGGCTTACCCTCTCCTTGCATATAGTGGCGCCGACTATGCAGAACATTATTGCTTTTTCCCATTTCTCTTGCTCTTGCTCTTGCTCTCTGTCCCGCTGGAACCTCTCAGCCGGGGGCTTCCCTTTCCCAACGACCACGTTTTCGGGAAAAGCAATCTGGACTGTACCGGTGGCTTGATTGAAAACAATATACCCGTCTTATATGACCGTGTCAGCCGTACGTGGGTCGATGATGTTGCATTGCATATTCGTCAAAGTGGAACCTTAGGCCCTAAGCATGGGAGAGTGAGAGAGAGACAGAGACAGAGACAGAGAGAGACAGAGGCCAAAAGAGAGCAGTGGCTGATTCCTACATTTCAACTTTAACCTGCTACTAGGCTTTTCTCAAAGAGCTTGGGCCGCAATCACCTCTCTCCTTCTCTTTTTTATTTTCCTTTGATAGTTATGGACCCGGCGGTGGGCAGTCGTGGCCGACCGGACCAAAAAGGCCAGGTATATTTGAAACCGACCCAGATGGAGCGCGCTGACACCATTCCCCTCCAGGCACGGATCATGTGCGGGTTAGCAGCAAAATATTGATTTGACAATAACCCCCATCTGAGTAGAGTGTACAGAAGGGGAAAAACAAAGACGGCAAAAAAGGCGACATGCTGGCGGTCAATCAAACATGCTTCAAACATATGTCTCGAGCCACATGCCGGCGTCGATCCTATGCGGCCAGTTCGAGCCTCGCTTCCCCCCCCCCAAGCCGCGCGTGTGATGACAATGATGATGGAATCCAGCTGACTAGTAGCCGAGCGACGTTTTACCTAGGCCGCCTGTAACACGTCTGTGGAACCGCTCGGGCTACCTGTCTCCCCGGAACACGACTTTCGTGGGGACTCCCATGCTTCCCATGCCCTTGGTTTGTTTCACACTTTTCTTGGGAGTGTGGGACAGACGGGATGGAGGGTCGCTCAAACTACTGTAGTATACCAATAGTTCAAATGCTCGTTAATTGGAAGTGCATGGCCCCGTTGATGAAATCTGCAGCCGCATCCCGGCCTTGGTCTCGAGCGCGGCAACATCAAGATGCCATCCTTTTGCCCTCATTTCGTCGCCGTATTTGTCAAACATCGTCCGCACCTCGTACAACGTATCTTTCAGCTCACCCATCAACCCATGCTTTGCTGCCGCCCTAGCCGCCCCAGACGCCGCTACGCCGTCCAGCTTACCCCCTAACCCACCTCTTGTTCCTCCACCATCACCACCACGTTGCCTTCTCTCCGCAACAAGCAGTGCATGTGCCCACGCCCTAAGTTGACCAATCGGTCTGCACCCAGCCTTGAGAACAATGATAGCTTCGTAAGTAGCAGATTCCCCAGTCGCCCAAAGCACGTAATCCTCGGCCTCGAAAATGGTCAGTAAATTGTATACATCGACTTCGCTTTCGCCATCGCCGCCGCCGCTACTGCAAAACGCCAGCGACCCGCTCAGCTTATCATGTCTACCAATCCGGCCTAGCAGTTCCGATAGAGAGGTACCAATCCTACATTTGCCAAGTACCTCGTCATCTGCCCACCGCAGCACGCCACCTCTTTCAAAGATGCGTTCACGCGCAGACACTTCTTTAGGGCTCAGCACGATCTTATGCTGAAAGATGTGACTAAAGAGAATATTGGCCCGCTGTCGATTGAGCGATTGCATGCTGACGGCTCGCACTGCGACGTAATTCGTGGCCAGATGTATGACCAAGAGCAGTATAAGCGTGCACCAAGTTGCTAGATCCGATGTGATATTCGATACCACAAAACTCCCTGCCTGTGTGTAATTGCCCGGTTGTTAATCCAGCGTTCTACTTGGTATTTTTCGTCCGTTCATGGCCTAGAACAGACGGGAGAAAGAGATAAGATAAATGAGGATAAGGGCTTACCAGCATGCCTAGCAAGGATATGACTGTTTCCTGGCTGGAATCTTTCTATTGGAATTCCCGTTAGCCTTGCAGGTATATCTCAATATAGGCGTTGCCATTTTAACAACCCCTGGTTGAAGTTGCTACTCTTGTCCTTGTCCTCGTCCTTGTGAACCCGATTCTGCTAACTCCATTTATTGGAGGCGGCTTACTATCTTTCTTGACCCGTTGCTATCCCGTGTCTTCTTCCAGCTTACCCGGTGATAATTGAGAGGAGACGATGAAACCCACCAATACACGACTTGTGTTCGATCGATTAAGAGAGCAGAGAAGAAGAAAGAAGAAGAAGGGGTAATCAAACTTACAGCATTCACTTCTCCCAAATTTCCCGCAGTGGCAAAATGCGCGCTCAAACTTGCCTTTGAGCTCCCCGCACAAACACCACACAGTGACCTCAGACAGCTCGCAAAGCTCAAGACAGCTACCCGCAGCGGCTTGGGGAACCCTGGACTCAAACATTCGAGAATCATGCTCGAGTCATTCAAAATGTCCGCGGTGAGACGGTACATTTTGCATTCTGGCTCGAGTGCGGTGCCGAACCGATCCGCAAAGGCTATTGTTGCCATGCGGCCCACGGATTCCTGGAAGACGGAGAGAAGTAATGCGGCTGTGGGTGTGGCATTGGAGTCGCCCACTCCCACACCTTTGGTGAGTCAGAAACGACATTCGAGAGTGAGGGATATAGATAAGATAGCGTAGGCAAAAATGAGAGAAACGAACCTTGCAACACCGCCCTCGAAGCTAACATGCTCGCAATTGACGACGAAAAAGCTTGAAGTGAATCCTATGCACATAGTTATTTCCCTATCCTATCCACACCGTTCGTCTTTCCTCTCTTTCTCAGCCACCTCTTCTTCATCCTTAACCCGCACGCGCACCACCCCAAATCGATAACAAAAAAAACAATCCACTTACAAAAATCTGATACTCCACATAATCCTCCGTAACACTCTGTGGAAACCCACTCGGCAAAAACATATCAATGATATGCTGGAGAACGCTTTTGTGCGCTTCTTCGGGCGTCTATCCATCAACTGACCTATCAGCAAACACAACCACAATTATCTCTGGAGTACCGTTGCACTCCCCGCATTAAACAGAACGAAAGGAAGGAAGAAAAAACACGTACAATAACATCAATCCTTTTGCTCTCCCCATGCTTTCCAGGCTCATCCAATGCTGACGAAGAAGATGATAAAACGTAGGTTCGAACCACCTTCCCCGCCTCATCTTGCTCACTCATTTGAGCCAGAATAGCGGGTTGCAGTGACATTTTTTATATTACTCTTGCTGCGCAATTGTTTGGTGTGGTTTGGTTGGCGGGAAAGAGGTGAGTGGAGGATGTATTGGGCTGGGTTGGGTGGGAGCGGGTGAGGGTTGTAGTGGGGTGGGGAGGGGATGACCCGGGGTTGTGGTACTGGGGACACGGGGAGGTTAGGTGAGATGTGTATGCTGGGGGTTGCGAGGGTTGAGGGTGTTTGGGTAGTGATGAGGGAGGGAGTAAGGAGAGGGGTTCGTTTGTCGTTCTTGTATTTTATTTTGGGGTTGTGATGAGGGTACGTATGGTTGGTGTTGTTCGCTAGACTTGCTATCATTTTTGCATCTGCAGTATAAAAAAGAGATGAAGATATATGTGCATATATTGATTTCCTCTTCCTTTACTAGTCTCATTTCTTAGAAATACATAGTGATTGAAGTTATTTGTGTACTTGTAGATTTACTACTTAAACTGCTAGCAAGGAAAGCAGGGTATACAATACCCACACATAAATATCCATTGTACTCGAATTCAGACAATTCCTATTATTCCAGAAACCCATAGAATCTCTCTACCGTTGGAAAAAAATTCTATACTGCGCAAATGTGCAAGCAACCGTAGAAAGCCAGTGCATACTGTTGCATACGTGAAACATGGGAAATATAACCTACGTCGCTCTTGTCGAGTTCTTATACACATGCAACCCTTCGTTGTACAAAAAGAGAGTAGTTGGTATACTCCATATAGCAATTCAAATACACGTGACTATTTAAAGCTCTGAAGCTCTGACTCCTAGTGCTTCAACACTCATGTAGCTTGACCGCGACACCTCCCCCCAAATGGAGTGTCTGTTGGCGCTCAATTTGCTCAATAGGGTAAATTGAAGCGCACAGGTGGCCTGTGAGGCTTTGTTGTCATGCAGTCTATTTGCTTAGTCACGTGCTCAAGCGCTTTCACAACAGTATATCACTTCACCTCACTTGCGAAGCTCCCACACAAAACAATCAAAATTTCCGTTAAGCTTGTACATCAAATCTTTTTGTCGCTTGTAATTTCCTTGCTTTGCAACACCACCGTCCATCTCCCGTGCTTTTGCGTAGTCCTCAGTTCAAGGCTCGCGCGCTTCCGTGGCCACGTATCCAATCTCAGCAGAGTGTTTATCGAAGCTTAACAGGCTTTTACTGAAAACAAACCACAGAGACTCCGTCAGAATATAGTCAAGAAGCGAAGTCAACGCCCCTTATAAAGCTCACAACAATTTGATACCGTGCCTGAGTATAACTGGCTATCTCCGCTCCGAGGCTCAGGAAGAGACTTCCGATAGCTATTCAAACTACACAATAGTGCTATCGCGGAACATAGCACGTTCTCGTCTCAACATAAAAAACATTCATCGGTCGTTACTTGTTATAGCACACAACTCCCAAACAATCATGGACCTGGTAGGCATTCATCCAAAGACAGCACAACACTGGCGATTCAGTTGCAGCTTGTCGGCGTCCAGTCAGCTCTGCAAGATTCAGATGAAGGGTATTAGTGGAATTCTTGGAAGACATTCTAGGATGAACTGGAATGCAGTTTGTTGTTCTTGCAAGATCAGGTCTTTGCCATGAATCTCCTCAGAGAAGATCGAGACAATCGAGCTGTATTTACTGAATTTCTTCGAGAAGAGAGGCAAGCGGAAGAAGACTATGATCTCGCATATAGACTAGGCAATATTGCTAACGAGCATGTTACGCGATCGCTTTCAACGGAGAGAGACGACATGATGCAACCACCGAGGGCCAATGATGATCACCAGGATCTAGACCTGATGCAAGATGTGGACCTCCTAACGGAAACATTGGCAATAATCGATGCTTATGAACACATCAAACACGATACTGAATAAGCTGCCGTGTCGAACCATGATGTCTACAGCAAATCTTGCCCTTCTGGGTTCAAGGGGAAAGGCAAAGGAAAGGCAACAACTTCATCCGGCAATGACGAGCATGCAACCCATATCTTATGTTCTACCCGTATGAAACTGTGTCCGCGCTTCGATGCGCTCGAGCTTTCCTGCAAGCGCTCGACAGAAGACTCCGCCCACGTTTACTGCAGGACGTGCTTGAGTGACTTGTTTCACAGTAGCCTCGCAGATACTACCCCTTTTCCGCCTCAGTGCTGCGGCCAATCCTTGCCAGTATCTCGTTGCAAGCAACTGTTTTCACCATCACTGATAGCAGAATACGAGAACAAAGAAATGGAGCTGACGACACCGAATCCTGTACACTGCAGCAACCGACATTGTGCCGAATTTATCAAGCCTTGTGATATCACAACTGGTACTGTGGTATGCCAAACTTGCCAAAAGGAAACCTGCGCTATTTTCCAAAATTCAGAACACAATGGGGTGTGCCCAAAAGACCCATCAATTCAGGCAGTGGTAAAAATGGCTAGTGAAGAGGAGTGGCACAGATGTCCTAACTGCAGAACAATGGTTGAGCTAACCACGGGCTATTACCATATGGTGTGAGAACAAAGTAGAGCATGAACCTAATCAACGCTGACGGTGGGATAGATGTCGATGTGGCACGCAGTTTTGTCACGTGTGGCGCAAAGCTATGGAACACCTGCACGTGCCCTTGACGGGATGGTCGCCTCATCGTCAACAGACAAGCTAGGAATAACCTGCACAATTGAATCGTGATGCCCGAAGAGAATGAAATACTTGAGGCAGATCCAAATACTGTCTTCTCAGAAGATCTGCGCATGCGACTCGCAACCATAGTTGGAGGATTTGTAATTACCAACGACGAAAACGCAGACGAGGATATCTGATAGTCCACTGGCAAATGTGGCCACCCGTTGGAACGAACATATGCTAAGAATGGTGAAAATGAAGTTTGTGGAATATGCCATTACCATCTCAGGTTTGTAAATAGTTGTACGAAGTGCAGGACGAGGGCCTGTAATTGATGTCTAAATAACAGGCTCTGAGCATACTCGACTCTACTAAGAGACTACATTTGCTTAGGAGAATCAGGTAGTAGAATGACTTTAATCGTTTGTACTTGTTTGGCGTCTAGCGTATCACATTACTTTTCTCAGAAAAGAATGGCAGGCCACACCCCAACCTGCCGGAGTCGGGTATCAAAGAAGGGTCGTAGAATAAAGAGCTATCATAGCATAAGTTCTCAAAATCTTGCCATAAGCAAAAACCCTACTATGGTAGCACCACGGCTCATGTATTTACTTAAATTCTGAAGAAGTACTTGGTTGAATGGCGATGCTGAGGCCGCACTGTTTCTACTATTATTGGTCCTGCTTACGATCATGACTATATGGCCTATTCATGAGGTTCCATCATCAGCCTCTTTTTATCACAGCCCGTCTCTTTAACAAAATAACCATCGTATCGTTTTGCTCTATAAGTCACACATCCTGTGCTGCCATTGAGCTTATACCGAACACCCAGATGCCATAAGTATTTAGCTGCACTCAGACGCTCATGTTCTGCCACCACAGATAAGGGTGTTTATCCGTGATTGTTGATGACGTAGATTAGTAGGACAATCCGCCTCAACTAAACACTTCATAATGGGATTCCCAAGCACGACCCATTACTTCCAAACAATCCCACATCACCGAACCATATATGCGTGTGTATAATAATATATATTTTTTCATTCAGAGGCCAAGCGAAAGGCTCTCTCCATGTGCTCGAAATGTGATATATAATCAAGTGGGTATCCGTGTTCTCAAATAAAATACAAAAAAAAGAAAAAAGAGGTGTATCCCTCTTCGCCTCTATGTTAAGAGAAAAAAGGTTGAAGAAGGTTTTCCGTCCGTAAGGTCCACATATATATCCCCAAGAAACAAGTATGTTCCTGTATGTCTCCACACTTTTCCTCAACCAATGGAGTATTCAATGTCGAAAGTGCCGGAGGGTATGCAAACGACGATACCAAACCAAATAAAAAAGGTCGACTTTTTTTCTCCCAATCGACCCTCCTTAAAGGACAGAAATGGGAGAGGAGAGGAGGGGAGAGGGAACTCAACTCTCCTCGTTCCCTCTCCGCCACCCGCCCATCCGCCCAAACTTGACCTTCCCCCCCAATCTCTCCACCTCCTCAACCGCCAAATCGCGCTGACGCTCAAGCTCCTTGATATAATCAATAGCAACAGCAAGCACCATACTCTTACTCGGCTTTACGCCTCCCGACTCGGACGACGCATCGCTCTGCGGCAAAAGAGGCACCGCCTTACGCAACCGCTCGAGCTCCGCGTTGAGTTTCTCACGGTACTTGCGCTCGACCTCGGTGTGCGGCATGCACTGCGTTCGGGCGTGCTTGGCGGGGCTGGTACTACCAGTGGCTGAGGGTTCCGAGGCCGGGCGGTGGATGCGAGGGCGGCCGCGCTTGCGGGGGAGGGGTTTTGAGATGGGGTGCTGGGGTGAAGGGGTGGAATTGGTGGCTACAACTGGGGACAGAGAGGCGGGGCTGCCGTGGTTGCTGGGGGTGGGCAGGGGCGAAGGGACGGAGGAGAAGGCTGATGTAGTGTAATCGGGAGATATGTAGCCGTGCTGGAAGTCGCCAGAGGTGCTGAGTGGCGTGGGCACGCCGGTTGGCCACATGGGAGCGAATTGGGGACTTGTGGGTAGGCCTTGAGTGGTGGGTGGACAGACTATGGCGGAGGGGGGGCTCATGAAGCCATTGGGTACTGGGGTGTTCCAGTTGAGAGGGTTGGTGGTATCCACCGGTTCGTTGGGCCGAGTGAAGCAGGGGCCGCTGTTGCTGTCTAGGCTGCTGTACTCGGACAACGAGGGATACGAGTCTCCGTAGCAGGGAGATTCGAGGTGGTCTGGAGATGGAAAAGTGTCACTCTCTGGAGGAGAGTACGTTGGATCTGGTCCTGCGGGAAACGCAGGGAGATTGTGCACAACCATTGCCAGAGAGAGAGGCAGCAAGGAGGATTGAGCAAAGTAAGTAAGCAGTAGTAGTAGAAACCTGCAAAATGTTCGGGAAAAGGTACCGTCTCATATACCTATTGTAAACCGACCCTTTTGCAAGACAGGAAAAGAGGAATTCACAAAAAGCAAACAGTTGAACATTCTTTAACTCGTTTAATACTAGAATATTCCCCCGCACAACCCGGTCTTTCAGACCCTGTCTTGTGAGGGCACATGCCAATACCTTGGGATCGAGAATTAGAGCTACAATCGCAAAAACAATGCAACTCGCATCGTACCAGTGTCAGGGGCCACGCACACACCGGCGTTTCCCATGCCTTTAACTCGAAAGACCAATGCATCACAACGACGTCAGCGCGGCTATCTGGTCTGCTTGTCTCGAATCTTCCCGACCAGGCGAGCACATTGTTGGATGTTCGGTGGAAAGGATGGGAGTTGAGAGTGTTAACAACAACAAACTTGGATTTCCTCCTCCCCGCCAGCTGCTTTAGTAGATATTACATGCATACAAACATACAGTAGGCAGAAATCATGCGTGTTGAAATGTCTGCAATGTCCAATCTTCAAAACTGCAAAAGGGTATTTTTCTTTTTACCATTGCGCAACCGGGTAACATCACGATCTGATCTGCGCCAGGGCTTTGGGACGTGGGGTGGCCCATATTTTGTGCGCAAAAACCCCTTTCGCTGTTGACGATGTGAGGGGGAAGGTATTTGTCGATGTTGAAAGGGTGCTGATTCTTGAAACGTCGATGGCAACCGGCATGCTAAAGTCGAACGAGGGCGGCTCGGCTTTACTTTATGGAATTCCTGGCCTATCCAATCAGCGGCCTAGCTCGAGTCCCCACTGCATAGGGCCCCACTTTTGGTGTGACCGACAGGGTCGGGTACAATAGCCGGTTTCTTCAGCTTGCAACGACACAAGAGTATGGCCGATATCTGCTTCTAGCAATTTCCATGCTCATCCTGCCGACTGCGCCCAATCTCACTCGTGACAGCTGTCCGCCATCTTCCACGCCTGGGAACAGCCTTGTGCTCGTTTTGGCCTTGGACGACATTGCTCTTCGATTGACGACAGAAGGTTCTTCGGCCCTACTCGCTTCTCGTCTTGAGGGGCACAGCAGTCGACATAAGTCAAACCATGCCTGCGTACTACTATACTGCTGACTTGAGGCAATAACATCCGTCATCTCTCGTATAGGCAACAAGCAGTGCCGCCAGGATCCTGAAGGGACAAGTGCTTAGTACTATATCGCCCTGGTGCACATCAATATTGGACAGTTGGCCTGGTTCTAGGCCGTGGCCGTAGATTGAACTATAGACTCGACTGTGGACCTGTGGATCTCGAGAACATATGGGCACATGTCCGTCGGGACTGACGGCACCGCCTTTTATACTTGTGCCAAGCCTCCGGATCACATTATATCACAACACCCCAAGTCTGCTTCGACGAGCCTATGGCAGTGTGCCTGAGTGTCGATAAAAAACCTCTCGTGCATCCAGGCACAGCATACAGAAAGACCCGTTACATTGCGCAGGGAAACATCAAACCCTCTCCCACAGCATCTGACACGAAACTTTGTCTAGTCGTGCGTGTACACTACTTTAAGCTTTGTCCTAGGGTATACTCGAGTCGTGGTTGGAGATGCATGGCCGACGTGGCATTAACATGTCCAAGAACCAATTGCACGAAAGTAGTCGATAACTACGTTAGCTGTAAGACCCATGACATGTGAGGGCGTTTCTATCTCCCTCCCAAAAAGAGCAAGAAACAAAAGTGCCGAACATTTACCATAGTCATTCAGTTGCCCGTGTTGTGCAAGCAAATTTTCATATTCCATAATGTCCGACATATGCGTGAGCCAATTTGATAGAAATAACCCATCCCATCCGTGAAACGCCAAGTTGCCAGCCCACCCCTCTCCCTACCAATACAATCCAACTCCTCTCTTCTCAGTTGTACAACACACAAACGCATCCAGGCGCACGGTTTTCTTCCTCGTATCCAGAGGGGGTTTATACAAAAAAATAAAAGAAACGAAAGATGTGTCCAGCACCTTCAAGTCAAATAAACTCAAAGTCTAACATTGGCACCAATCTTACCGCCCTTGAACCAAACATTTTCCCTCCACTCGCCAATTCGTACACCTACATAAGCAAATGCACTGAGTTTGAGCTGCCCGCCAAGTGCCTTTTTAATGGCATCGTAGCCCAGGCTACCAAAAGACCAGTCGACGGGCAAACGCGGAGACTCGGACAAACCTGGGGGTACAGCAAAAGGCAGGTCGTATAGGATCTTGCCAGCGACATGGCCATCGTGGTAAGCTGTTGCGTTCATGTTGGTAATGTACATGGTAGTGGAGCGGAATGGCGAGGCCAGAGTGAAAACTGCTGTGCTGCTGATGAGATGCATCGTGGTGCTGCGGATAAAGTGCGACTTTCCATCGTCATCTGGGTCTTCATCCTCATCGCCATCAGACGGCTTCTTGGGAGTAGACAAGTGCGGCATGGGGCGTTCAATGGGAAAACGTGAGAGGAGACGGCCAATGTAGGGTGCGGCTGGCACAGACTGTTCGTGTGCTTGGACGGTTATGGATGTGTTGAAGCCTGTTTTCGTATTAGCATGCTACGTGTGCCATGGTATATTAATCTGGTCGTACCTGAGATATACTGAGAGAGTAGCTCTGCGCCAATTTCTTTTCCTTTGTGGCCACCATACTCATAAGGGTCCCAATGAAGAGACACGAGATGGTTGGTGTTGTTGCCGGGAACAACTTCCATGTCCTTTACCGTTGCACTGCCAATGTGTGAACCATTAGCCAGGACATTGATATTGAAGTAAGGGATTGTAGCCGAGTAGTTGGTAGGGTTGGTGAAATTGACCATGGCTGTGATGGTAAGAGAAGTCGGCGAAGTGTCGACGATTGCCATGTTGCCAACCTTGAGGTTGAGCGCACTCTCTTTGCCGTCACCAGGACCAGGCTCAGTGTCGTTGCCATGACGGATTGCTGGACACAAAATATTAGCTTGTTGGAGGACAAATAGCCAAACGTGGATTACGAACTGGCTACGAACGTTTGACTGGTACGACTCCTTGCGCTGGAATGCCTCGCACGGCTAGTTTACCCATGGGTGTGTCCACACCAACACTGACAGCTGCCTTGAGATTCATCAAGACGGACTTGCCGCCAAAGAGAAGAGCCTGCACGACCTCGGTAAACAAATCGTCGTCTACAATTTTAATAGGTGCGTCTTTGATGACAGACTGAACTAGAAGAGAAGGTCCTTCAGAGCCGTGGCCCTCGACGCGCGTCGAATTTGCCTTTTGCCATTTTTCAAGGTTCAGCTTTCCAAGTATCTTCTTGTGGTAGTAAATGTCAGCGTCGGCCTTGACTTGAGTAACATCGATGGGGAAGTTCATCTCGTTGGGTAAGCCAATGTCGACGTTGACGATACCGGAAATCTTGGGCGCAGCCTCGGGTGTGTCCGGCTCGGCGAACGGGTTGGGCAGGCTGAAATGCATATCTGCAAGAGAAAAGTTTTTGATGAGATTGCCCATAGATTTGCCGGCGAATGGTACAGGCACAATGATATCTTTCAAAAGATCACGAGCCCAATCAGGTGCGGCTGGGTCTGGGAAATTGCAGCAGTTGATGTAGATGGTCGCATCCTCGCCCTTCATGTAGTCACCCAAGAAAGTATCGAGCGGTGATTTGGCGGTGTTGGGACATACTTCGGTCACGAGATTGGAGATCTTCTCGACATTGCCGTTGACATCGACCTTGACATCTGAGTTTGGCTTGACGTGAAGCTGGCCGGTCTGGGCAGTTCCGACCATAAGATACGTGTCAGCCGAGCAGCCCTGAATGCCTACGTCGACAGCCACAGATGGGAGCGTAATCTCAACAGGGAAGTCATTTTCGACGATTATGGTTGCGTCTGCAGCGAGACCCTTGTGGCCATGCTTAGCCTCGCCAAGGTTGAGCTTTGTGATGTTGTAATGCGGAAGGGCGGGGATATCGCCACCCTGGAAAACTACAGATTGCTCAACAAGCTGCTTGCCAATGTTGATCAAACCTGACTTGAGCGGGACCAGTGCCTTTGCCTTGAGCCGTATCTGCCCCAGCCGGCCATCGATCCAGTCTTCGGCAACGTTGCGAATGCCGTCAAGAGAGCCTGGCTGCACAATGGCATCGAAAGCTACATGTGTTGTGTGTCCGTTCCTGATATCCACCTTGACGCCTGGAATCTTGGCAGTGCCGACCAGAACGTTGCCATACTCGGGCAGGTAGACTTCAGCATCGAAGGGGCCCGTCTCGGCCTCGTGGGCAATCCAGGTGCCGAAGCGGCCGAGATTGCGCACGCTCTGCTTCTTGACCTTTGACGCGTCCATGGCAAAGTCTCCTTGGATGTGGATCTTTGCTCCATGGCTGGTCAAGCCGTCCATGGAGAGCTTGGTAGGCTTGAAGGTGGCGGCCTGCATCGAGTACTCCTCGATACTCTCTTTGGCAAGAAAGCCGAGCATGATGAAGATGACGAGCAGACACAAGGTGATGAGGGCCAGTATGCTCGGCCAGCGCTTCTTCCACAGCGAGCCTTTGGCGCTTATACCCCTATCGGAGCCGCATAGCGACTGGCGCAGTGAGCGCGTCGCCGGCGTGGCCTCGTCGCAGTCTTCGTCATGGTCGTTATCTGCGTCTTGCTGGGACAGCAGAGGTGTCTCCTCGGTGGTCCTGCTCGACTGCTGCGAACGGACTGATCGTGTTGATCGTGCTGAGCGTGACGAACGGGCAGACCTACGTGACGCGGGTCGCGAACTGGGGGTGCGGGTGTTGGCATCGGTGGTAGTGGTGTTGTTATTGTTATCGTTGTTGTTGGAAGAGCTGGAGCCCCACGCTTCGTCGGAGTTCTCCATCTTTAGCCGTAGGGGAGTCCAGGCGAGAGCCATGTTGGGCAGAGGGTGGACGGAAAGAGAGATGTCGAGTCCACGTCCACGTCCAAGGGCCGGGATAAGATAGTGTTCATGGTCTCGTCATCATCTACTCAGCCACACACGCCCACATCCACACACAGCGCAGCAGGGTGGCGGGCCGACGTGTGCCTGTCTGCCGCGCCCGCTAGCCCCCTTCTGACCCCAGCATTTCTGATCATCCCCACTTTCATGCGTCAGAATGTTAGCGTCTTCAAACATTATATCGGTCCTCTGTTGTAATGTGCCTTCTCTGACTCTTACGCTGCAATTGTGTGCTTTAAAATCTCTGGACCGCCTGATCTGACTTCCTGCACTGCAATTGACACACCATGCCCGCTTTCCGCCCTTCCACCGCGGCTCTGCGAAGCTTGCGCCGCTGCTACTCGTCCTCGCCAGCCACGCCTCCCACATCGCCTTTTGCGCCACGACATCTTCTCTCCATAGCTGACCTCACCCCCGCTGAGCTCACTACGCTTGTTCAGAATGCACAGCGCCACAAGACTACCATCAAGCAGACAGGAGAGGTCCCCCACTCCATGCGCGGGGCACTGGCTGGCCGCACCGTTGCCATGACTTTCAGCAAGCGGAGCACGCGTACCAGGATATCAACAGAAGGTGCCATTGCAGCATTTGGTGGCTCGCCCATGTTCCTTGGAAAAGACGACATACAGCTGGGTGTATGGCCTGCCTGCGAAACCCACGATTCCCTCATGTCCGCTAACGTCAAGGCGATCAGGTCAACGAATCTCTCTATGACACCTCCCTCGTCCTCTCCAGCATGACTGCCGCCATTGTCGCCCGCGTGGGCCCCCACTCCGACGTTGCAGACCTCGCAAAGCACTCGAGTGTGCCTGTCATCAACGCTCTCTCCGACCTCTATCATCCCCTCCAAATCATCGCCGACATGCTTACCGTTTCCGAAATTTACCCCTCTACATCTTCCACTTCGCTTGGTCTCGAGGGCCTCAAGATTGCATGGATAGGCGACGCAAACAACGTCTTGTTCGATCTGGCCATTGGCGCTACAAAGCTGGGCATCGACATAGCCGTTGCAACACCACCGGGCTACGAGATTCCCCAGTCTATGCGCGAAGTCATCTCCCACGCAGCGCAAACCTCGCCTCGTGCAGGGAAGCTCCTGGAAACAAACACACCCGAGGAAGCCATCAAGAACGCAGACATCCTCGTGACAGATACTTGGGTATCCATGGGCCAGGAAGAAGAAACCGCAAAACGTCTCAAGGCGTTCGAGGGCTTCCAAATCACATCGGATCTGGCCAAACGTGGCGGCGCAAAGGAGAACTGGAGCTTCATGCACTGCCTGCCTCGTCACCCAGAGGAGGTTGCCGACGAGGTCTTTTACGGACCAAGGAGCGTCGTGTTCAAGGAAGCAGAGAACAGGCTGTGGAGTGCCATTAGTGCACTCGAGGCGTTTGTAGTCAACAAGGGCGAGATTCAGTGACTAGATCCTTGGTTTGAATGACTGAAACACGTTGTATGATTTTACGAATCGAAAAAAAATTGTACCTTTATCTCAGAAACATTTAGCAAGCAAGACCCATCTAATCCTCTCTATGCGTCTTTATTCTTGTTCTTGTTCTTGTCTTCTACATCCTCATCCACCTTCTCCTTAACCTTCTCTCCCAAACCCTCTACTCCCTTCCCCCAAGCCCCAGCTTTTTTTCCCCACCTTACCATCCCCCACGCATGCGTCCAGCTAAACTTTGGCGGCGCATCAGGATGCACCCGGAACGGACTAGCCCCATGCTTAAACATATCTTCCATCTCCCTCTGCTTATCCCTCTCGCGCTCTTCTGCAGACAAGATCTTCGTGTTCGGCGGTAAGGTACTCGATGTCGGCGCAGCAGGAGAAGTAGCAGACGACAAACCACGGTGTTCCCAATGCCGATTCTCCAGCGGAAGAGGGCGCCACCAATCTACCGTTTCGACATCAGCAGCACGATCCCACCATTTCCCCGAGCACATTTGGTAAATCCTGCTTTCAGCCCGTTTAACCGCGAACTTCTCGTCTTCACCTGTTAGTCCCCCTATATTCGCAAAGTCGGGGGATCCAGGACCCAAGCGGCGCTCATCCGTGTACGAAGAATCGGGTCTGCGCATGCGGTTTGGCGGGTCATCTTCGAGCGCGTCATCAGATAGCATGTTATGATTAGAGCTAGCGTAAGACGAGATGTTTGGGCGAAAGGGGGAGTTGAGGTCTTGGTAGATTTCAGAGTAGGTTTCGGGGTGGACGGCGTCGGTTTCTTGCGTTTCTCCGTCTGTTGCTGAAGAAAGTGGGCGTGCGGGAAAAAATATCTTGTCTGGGGCTGCGGCGGCGGTAATCATTAGTCGACAGCGTGCTTCGTACATGGCGTCGAGTAGGGTGATGAGGCGTCTGGCTTCGCTTTTCATGAGCAGTCCCATGATGGGTACGTCGGTGACGATGAACGTGTGGTATGTGGATGCGAGTGTAGTGTAGTCTGCGGGACCGAGCACGGCGCCGCATAGCTCGGCAAAAGTGAAGAAGGCTACACAATTGTATTGGGCGGGGACGTGGAGAGCGCGGTTGTATACTGTTAGGGTGGCGGGAGCCCAGGGAATCGGATATTCGTGACGTGTGGCGTGCTCGATAAGGGAGTTGAAGGATTCGCCGAATTCGATCATAGTTTCTGCGGTTTGAGGCTGGATAAGGTAATTCTTTGGTAGAAGGGATGCCGTATCAGTCGATTCGGAATCCTCTGCTGTACTCATTGCGCCAGCAGCAGTAGTCAAAGTTGCGGCCGAATCGATAGCATCCAGGCTCTCAGATACAGAAACTTGTACACTGTCTCTCCGCTCAGAATTTGTCTTTGTATCTTCCAATTCCAGCTTTCGATAGTCCTTCTTCCCTTCCATTTCCCAAACCTCGCACCTCGCTCTTAATACTTCCAGGAACGCCGAAAACTCGCCCATCTGCCCCGCTCCATCGTCTCTCCTCGTATACGAACTCTTAGTCATGCCCCATCCCAGTCGACTAAGACGGTGCACTGGCCGTGAGAACTCTATTCCGGCAGCCTTGGCAAGCTCCTCTGGCATGCGGTTGCTTGTTGCGATGAGCACGCCGCCGAGCTGAAAGAAAGATGTCATGAGGTTAGACAGAATCTTGCTTGCTGCACGGTCGGGAAGCTGGAATTCATCTAGGAACAGAATTGGCGACTTCTCAATCAGATCTCGTGCTACAAGAAGCAGCGAATACTCATCGTTGGGGGCTCCTGTGTCAGCTACTAGTGACCTTGATATGCGAAGTTGCTCAAGCCGAGAAATGGTATCGAGCATAAACGTGTTAAAGTGCCAGCGCCGCTTCTTGCGATTTGGGAGACATTCTTGGAACAAATCGATAACTAAAGAAGAGGTGAGCGTTTATATCTACAAGATGCCTTCTCATGCCTTACGCATCGATTTGCCAGTTCCAACTTCACCGTGCAACATGAGGCCTTTGGGGCTCTGTAACTGCATGGCCTCATCATGGCTTGTTAGAACACGAGTCAAGGCTACTGAATCTCTCTTCTCTTTCTCGGCAAGTAGTGATGTCCATACGCCCCTTCTACCAAAGCGATTGGCATGTGTATCTGTTGGGGCTGCTACTGCTACATTTTGATCTGAACCGACTGCTCGGGAAAGCTGTTGCAGTCGTTTCGAATACTCTACAGTCGGTTCATAGTCAATCAGTCGATCATAGAGTTTCTGTAAGTGCAAGGCTGATGGGCACAGTTAGTACATGTACAGTATGCTTGGCGGGTTCAAAATGATAGACGTCATACCAAGGCGATGCTGAGCGGGATCAGGTCGGATCTTCTGCGTAGCGATGAGACTGCGATATAGCACCAAGGGGTTGGTGATCGCAACACCGGTGGACGACATTGGTAGTCATTGGTTTGAGGAAGTAGAACTTGTGCGGCATCGTCCTAAAGACGACATCAAATGGCCGAGGTGATCTGCTCTCACATTGGACTATCCTGCAATCGGCGCTAGCGCTTTTGGGAAGTGCCGATACATGGACTGGTCGCAACATCGGATAAGGGACATGGAAAAGATCAGTCTACACACAAAGGAATAGATTCAAGTTTGTTTGATTCTGAACGCCTGCAAATGAAATATGGTATCGTAGTAGTCCCACGTAGAAATTGCTTAAATACTCGTAACACAGGGAGACCACGCATCAGCAATCCATTTGACTTCTTGAATAAACTTGCGGCTTGTAATCTGAGTTGAGCCAATCTTTTTCTCAGAATTGGCAGTGATTGGAGAATGTTCATCAGGGTTGTAGAACCTAGGTGTTGCTGTTAGCGGTCGTAACCCATCAGCCGCCCCGCATCTTCACTTACGGATTCCGAAGCAATTTTATGTACGCTGTCTGCAATGCTCTGAATGCCTAGAGATGGTCAGAAGATTATTGAACTGTAGAGCATCGGGCTTACAGGTTTCATGTCCGCATCTCGCAGCCCAACAGCAGCCGCAGACTTGTTATCGAGGGGATTGGCTGGTTTCCCCTCCATATCCACGACAATGATGAATTTGATGCCAGTGTTAGTGAGCCAGCCATACATAGCTAGTCTCTCGTCAACAGCTTGCAGAAGGCCAAAATCCTGGTCTGCTGTCTTATGTGGCAGACGAGCCTCGAAGATGTCCAAACATGATGAAAGAAGGAATTGAAACTCTAGTGGTGCACGTTCTTCTGCTGGAAAGAGGGAGATGTGCAGTGGGTTGTTCTTTGTCAATACTCAGTATAGGAGCAGGTCAGGAGCATGTAAATGATGAGGTACTCACGTGCTTGCCGACAACGCCAATGCAAGCAATGGACGGGACCTAGACACAGTCAACATATACTCTGAGCCCTGACTGCGTCAACCACCTACCCGACCTGACATATTTTATGCGATATCAAAAGACTACGGCAGTCTTCAAGCACCCTGGACGTGGGGTGCGGAGTAGTCTGGCCGAAGTAGTCCGAAAGGGTGTTGGCGAAGGAGTGATCGTTGGCCGGCCTATCAGACAGCGCCAAAACCAACGACTAATCGATTTCCGCCAAGCATTTTGATGCACCTACCTCATCGATCAACTTCGCGACTCCCTCAACCGCCACCCCACATCTCGCCTCTCCACTCCTTCGCCCACGCCTTTCCTTGCTGTCTGTCGCAAACATGCTTTCGAAGACAAGGTATGCTGCATCAATGGCTCTGCGAGGTTCGTCGCCGCACGCCCGAAGAAGCTCCCAGTCCCGCCAAACTGACTCCATGAACAGCCAAACCCGCGACGGCCTTGATGCCATTTCGCGCCGGAAGCGTTGCCTTTTTATCCTCAAGCTCATCCAACAACGCGACGACCATGAAGTCGCCTGCCACCATTCCAGGCAATCCTGGAACACCGCCACCAATGAAATCAGCGCGAGTTGAGGTGCCCTTGCCAAGTCAGGAGGGAAAGAAGGGTGCTATGCAATACGCATTGTATGTAGTTTCTCTTTGGATTCCCCTTGAATATTGAAATGGGTAGCAAAAAGCACGGTAAAGAACATGAATTGACTTGCGTCAACAGGACAACACTTGACCAAGTAGCCAACTGGGCCCGTCAGAGCTCGCTCTGGCCCATGACTTTCGGTCTTGCATGCTGCGCCGTCGAGATGATGCACTTGTCCACTCCAAGATATGACCAGGATCGTCTCGGTATCATTTTCCGTGCCTCCCCCCGACAATCCGACGTCATGATTGTAGCCGGAACCCTCACAAACAAGATGGCACCAGCGCTGCGACAGGTCTATGACCAGATGCCTGACCCCCGATGGGTCATTTCCATGGGCAGTTGCGCAAATGGAGGAGGGTACTACCACTACAGCTACTCGGTCACAAGAGGATGCGACCGTGTTGTACCTGTAGATATCTACGTACCTGGCTGCCCGCCCACCGCTGAGGCACTCATGTACGGTGTCTTCCAGCTTCAGAAGAAGATGAGGCATACCAAGATCACCAGGATGTGGTACAGGAAGTAAAGGTGTGGCTGGTCTGGCGTGGTCTGTTTTGCAGTATTTGTACATGCGAGTTTAGGGCGTACATCCCTTCTGTATAAATCGATCTTCTATATGCATTGTGTACACCGAATCGACCCCACATATGGCGGTATTTTGGTATTACACCGCCTCACCCAACCCAAACATTTTGACTGAGTTCTTCCAAGCACTACACTATCATTAGTTACTTCTCCTGTGAACAAGGGATACAACAAGTACTTACGCATCACAAACCTCCTCCACGCTGATTTCCTTAATCTTTGCAATGGCATACGCGACATGTGGGATTGTAGCTGGCTCATTTCGCCCCTTTACCATCATACCTTTGGCCCACTTCTCCTTCTTGACTGCCTTTGGTAAAGGCGGAGCGCCTGTGAGAAACTTGGCTGATGCGTGACTGGGCCGCATCTCGCACCATGGCCCATCTGTTTCAATCTGCAAACGCTCGAGCGGTATCTGTTTTACGACTGCAATGTTCTCATCCGCTGAGTAGAAATGTTAGTCAGTATTTGGAGAAGTATTAAAATAGTAGATGACAGAGGCACATACTCTTCATGCTGCAGCCATTGACGCCAATATCAAAACCCAGGTCTACAAGCCGTTGCATCTCTTCCGCAGTCCCAGTAAAGCTGTGTACGAGACCTCTCTTGGGTAGCTGGTCAAGCTTCGCAGTCAATAATCTTTCAAAGTCCTCACTTGCAGCACGCGAATGTAGGAAGAGCGGCAACTGCACTTCAACTGCGATTCCCAGTTGTGCCTCAAAATATTTGAGCTGTGGCTCCTTTGCCGTCAGAAAAAGTCGGTCGTAATCCAGGCCTATCTCCCCAAAAGCAACTGCGTGACCTGCTTCCTTGGCTTCAATGGCCAGGGTTTTGAGCGCAGAGAGAAGCTCTGATGCACCACCTGGATGCTTTTCAAAATGGTTTGCAGAGCAAGGATGTATACCTATAGTAGCGTAGCAAAGCCCTGGGTAAGTTTTTGCTATCTCAATAGCATGCTTTGATTCCTCGAGATCAGAACCTGTTACCATGAACTTCTTGCAGCCAGCATCGACGGCTCGCTGTAGCACATCCTCAAAATCATTTTCGTGACGTTGGGTGCCGTGGTATTCACCCCTGAAGACGGGATCGGTGAAGTTGATACCAATCTAGATTTGGTGGTTAGGAGTCTGGCGGGGTAAGGGCGTGAAATGCGAACCAACATCAATGTACTTTAGTTGTGTTGAAGCAGCCATATTGTGATATTGCAAGTGAGATTTCAGAGTCAAAGAACAACTGTCTAATGGGAGGGTTAACTTAGCATACTAGATGTTGAAGTGTGTTTAGACGACGCACTTGAAAAATTGCTCGAGAGCTTTATGCTGCTCGGGACTAGACGTATTTGTGTCGGTTGAATTGTATTTCTAAAAATAACTCGCAGACCATATGCCCGTACAGTCGTCGGAAACATGAGTCGAAAAATCTGTTAGAGAGAGCAATAGGAAATGATCACAGTTGCCTACCTGCAGTATTTATTACTAAGCCGGTTTAAGCCTAGTTTGAACTTCTGCACCTCCCAATCTTGCTCAACCACTTCATCACCACCGAGCATCCCTACGCACATGCAATTACCATAGCAAGGCATTACACTTATGTATGAGTGAACTTGATATCTTCATAACACTCGAATAGCGGAAGAAACTTAGCCTGAGCCGGTATCGTAGGCATCGATATCCGCCTTGTACGCCCCAAGGGGTTTACCTGTACACTGTGCATTTTCGGTACCCTGAACAACGTGCAAAGTGGAATTTTCTAAACTGAACAATCTAATGGAGAACGTATGGCATCTCCGCCGCGTCGCGGACAATGCCGCCAAGGCTTGTTGGATATGCTACAAACCATCCACGAGTGTCCTGATCACGCCTACCAATAAGGTGCGTTATGACTCTGAAGAAAAATAATCTAGGAGCTTATTTTGATTCAGGACTTTTTCTACATCTGTGCTGGACACTTGACTGATCGAGGGTTCTGCCAGCCAGAGGCTGAGGAGGCGAAGAGGGTTGCGGATCAGAAAAAGCAAGAAGAGTTGGATCGCGAGATTGAAGCGGTTAAGAAGGAGTATGAACAGAAACAGCAAGTTAAACATGAGAAGAGAAAATTAAATGACAAAGAGAAGGATAAGGGGAAAGAGAAGGAAGAAAGGGCTAAGGAAGATGACGAAGACAAGCAGGACGAGAAAGCCAAAGACGACAAGGCCAGTATGATCAGAGAATCTAAATCCCCTGTACTAACTGCCAATATAGATCCAGGAGCTCTCGAAGACAAAAGAGAAGACTCAAGCCGAGCTCGGTCCTCGTATATTCCAACTCAACAAGTGCGCATGTCTCAGGACACTTTCCCCGTTATACTGACGTTGCACAGAAGCTTCTACCAAATGAGGTTGGACAAACTTCGAAATACTGAAATCGCCAAAAGAAATCGCGAACGGCTGAACGACCCTAAGAACTTCCCATCGGTACCTACTGGTAACCCTTAGTCGTGCGTCATGGTCAGCCACATTGTGGATAACAACAATACATCAACTATCAGCTGTGTTTCATCCGTGTTAAATCCTTCTCATGTTTATGGTTCACAAGTGGGGGAGTGTGCATCTCAGCAGACTTTGGGAGGGCTGACTGCTGCTAGTCATTGATCCTTCGCATACGATGCGGTCAGCAATTAGTGGCTGTACAAAATGCCATGCTTACTGAACTTCATACGTGTCGTGCATAATGAACTGTTTTGGTTTACCGTTGGTGTGGATTGGGCGTGCTTGAACGTCTGCTGACGGAATAGCTCGTGGTCATTCCAGAGTCATAGAGCTTCGTATCCACTAAGAGTGACATCGCTCTCTGCATGTATTTCGCAGCGGATCCATCGACCAAGTTCACAGAAATATTCCAGTGAAACTTGAAATTCAGGCTTCATGTTATATGGGCAAACATCACGTGTATGACTCTTCCATCTTACCGTTGTTGACCAGGTGGCTGATAGCAAATGCTCCCTTACACAAGGTACTTAATCACGCGCTAGGGTAGCAGATGGATCTGGAAATATACAGATCTCGAGACTTACTAAATTGATCAAGGCTAAAATGCGATTCGCTGATTTCGCCTTTAATCATCGCATAAATCCCATGAGCTTGACGTGGTAGCCATGCGTCTGCCCTCATTGGACTGTACCAATCATACAACATCGAATCTTATTATACACATGCAAATCCCCGCTCTTCACAAGACCTAGCGCGAGATGCACGATCATGTATCACTACAGTTGGGTGATGTTGTGTGATTCGGTCATTGAAGCTACTATTTGCAGGGCCAAGATGATATTGCATACCAACCATGTACGAACGAATAGTTACTCACAATCCAGGCCACCTGCATCCCCGCGTATATTACTACTACAATTGCCGAGTCACGGGATATATATTCTCTCCTAGGATCGTCCATTTCCGCGCGATCGGTAGTTGATGCGTCTCTTGGCAGTTTCCAGCCCGGGGAGATTTCTCTAATAGACGCATAGTATCAGGCATGACGCAGTAGCTGGAAAAACACGTAAGTACACATCCTCAGATGAAACACCTTGTGGATACTATCCATGATCCATGGTAACATTTGGTTACGGTAGCTTCCACAGGCGCAAGGTGCTATCCTTGGGCGCCGTCCACTGATACTATTCTCATGACACAAAGTATTAGGGAAGCAAGGCTGCTCTTGAACTGGGTTCGTGATCGACCAGTCAGCCCTACGTATGCGTCGCCTTGCATGTCATTCAAAGCCATGTTTCAGCTACCTACCGTTTTGTCGAAGATTGCCGCTGATGCAGTAACACAGCCCTTCTCCGCATCCGGAATTGTACAACCGTATCTTGAACGCGTATATTTGGGCTGATGACGGTCAGCCCGTTGCGCGGCATGATAAAAACTATGACATGAAAAAGCTTATCTGCCACGGCGAACGCAAGGCAAATATAATGAGCTTTCGCTAGAACGGCTAGCGGGTCAGCATCGTCCCGCGCGGGCTTACTAGTACATAGTAAGACACCATATCATTCGGTGCATCATACACAGTGTGCAGATTCTTACCATTCCATTTCTGCACGACCAAAGAAGTAGTTGATAAATTGTGCATGTTGTACTGGCTCCACCAGCCCTGTCGGAGGAAAGGAAACTTGGGCCTTGTGACCTTCCCAAAAAAAAGCATGGGCGTACCATGAACCCATGACAAGACACCAGAAAATGCATACCTGCGGCACCTAGCCCTACCATAGGGCAAACGTAACCAAACGCGCAGATGGATCCCTTGTCGGAGTGGCCGGCTCTCCACTCTTTTTGGGACCCGCTTATCAGACGTCCAAGGGACGCTGCAACTTTTTGCATATACCGTGTCTGCCGTCAGCCAGAACGCGGTGAGCCTGGTTTTGGGGACAAACCAGACGCGACAGAAATGTCACTGTTATTCTGTTCCCTGTTTGCAGATGCACTATGAGGAGTCGTCCTGATTGGACTGGCCCTATTCTCCGACTTTCGAGTCATATTTGTATTCAACGAGGCTGTCTTACTATCCTCGCTTGTGCCATATTGCTGTACGTACAGATTGACGTAATTAAAGACATGAGAACCTCATCCCTACAAGTTTAGGATCCATGGATGTGGATACTTATGGTAAGTGTTATTGCGGTTGGCGTTGGAGGAAATGAAGAAGAAAGTGTACTTGCGTTGTCGGACGGGTATTTCGCGACTCGAGAACACCGGGCCCGGGCATATGCGAACGCATGGGACGGCACGTTGCCCACAACACTGAACTATGAGCACATGGTAACCAGGATAATTAATGTGTAAGTTTGTTCATTCGGCAGATACATCTTGATCCAGATCTAGTCAGGTGATGACGAGTAATAATGGCGCAAGTACGGGGTAAGAAGTACGCTCTCGCAAGGTGTCGGGCTTATTCGAGCGATACCGGGTCGTGAAACTCTTGTTAATTGTTTAGGATAAATCAGCTCCTCAAGAGCTAATTTTTAAGATGTGGAAAAGATTCGGTGGGTGACTTGGCACGTAAGCACCGTTTCTTACGTACATACGTAGAGCACATCCTTGAATAATCTAGTGCACGGAAAGAAGTTTGCCCGATCTGTCAAAATCTCATCTCTCACATGCGACACCCGGTGCACCCTCCATCTGAAACTAAAAAAAATAAAAAAAATAAAAGGCTCATGCAGGGCTGCAACCTTGATCTACTATCAAGTTGCTTTCAGTTGTGTATGTGCTTGGAAATTAGAAAAAACATAATTATTGTGGAATCAACCATGGTCACAACATAACTACCGGTAAACTTTGTTCAGCCACAATAACAGGCATGACTCGTCTTGCTGTTCTCTCACCTCAGAACAGAGTATGTACTAAAGGGGAAAGGCGCAACCCAAAGACGGCATACCACGCGATTGGTCGGTCTAAGCATGCCGAGACAACAATGTCAGAGTTTGAAACCTTGAAATATGTACACACTATGTACACACATACACATGTAGACAAGATTCATCAATAGTACGGAGCCCACTTTAACTTCCGAACTAAACCTACGAACCAGGCCCAGCAACCTAACAAAAAAGAGCGAAATTAAGTCGAATTCTGATCTTCTTGCTAAGCTCTCAGCGAATCAGGACCAAGATAAATGAACTTTGTAACCCGTCTTACATACACACGTCTGATACCCCCCCTCCCCCATGCCAATATTTGCCTCCTCACGCAAAACACAGGTTGCATGGCATCCAGGAAAATGTGTAAACCTTGACTAAGCCGAAAAAAAACGGCCCGGCGATGCCTAACCCCCAAGAAAACCAACACGTTGCGATGCAAAACCACGCCCACGCCCACACCCACATCCGCAGGCGCCGGTATTCCTTATAGTATGCCTCTTAACTTATAGCTTCACAAGAAACCCTAACCTGCACCACACCAAGTCATCCTACCACCCACACCCACATACTTACACACTCACCATCATTCACACACATCCGGCTCGGCAAGTTCCCACGTCGGCGATTACCTCATCTCTAGTGCTCACCCTTCTCTCTCTCTCTCTCTCTCTTCCCCCCCTCCCCCCTCCCCACCTGACACACTAACCGACTCCCCACAGTCTTCCTGCATTACGCCCTGGCGCGAGAGGGTGCATGGGAAGGGAGAAGATCGGTAAGAAGGCAGCAGAACAAATTAGCTAGTGAGAAAAAAAGGGTCCGGTTTGCTCGGCGGGAAGACAGGAAATATGCCGGCCGGGGGAGGATGGGGGAGGGCCATAAGTACAGGGTAAGCACTATAAGAGTGTGGTTTGGACAGGGTTAGGGGTAGGTGGTTCTAAACAAGTAAGGTACTTCAAAAGGGTCAGATCACGTGGAAATGGGAGGTTGGGGTCAGCTTTTATGCGAGAGTGCGTTATTCGGTGTTAGTGCTTTCTTATCCCTTTGTTGATCTCAGTCGGTCTCGATTTGGCGGGAAGGAGTAGCATGGGAGGGGTAGCGGAAAGGGCCGGGAAGCATGACAGTGGCAGATCGTCACGGCACTTTTTTTTTCTAGTCTACTAGAGACGATCCTAGTAGACAACGTTGATGTTTGTAGTCGTATGTAATTTGCGCTCTTCGCGCGAGGGCCATGATCAAGTATTGCAAGGCATGGTAAGCCGCCGAGGACACGTCCTCACTTAAACAGAGTACGCAATGCTGGAATGACATGCTCAGCCCAATATGGCAAATAGTTCCTGTTTTTCTCGCAAAAAACTCTAGAAGAAGATAGGTACTACCTGAAATACCAAGCACCTACCCCCCCATCCATAAGCAATACTCCCGAAATACTAGTCCTACAGTAAACCGCCGTGCATCATCTCCACTATCCCTCGGAAGCACCAAAAAGGAAATAAAAACATCAAAATACGAAACACCATCACCAAACTCCACATCGTCCTCTATTACCTTAGTCAAGTAAAAGAAGGGTCTGGGCGTAATAAACTAAAAAGCCCCCCCCCCCCCAACCTAATACTATACGTAACTACCAAATCTAGGTTTGAACCCACGCGCGCGCCCCTCCCAACTAACCAAGAAATAAAATGAAAACTACTTCCAAGTCACACCGTTTAGTGTACGTTCTAATATCGAGTAACCCCGAGTATTTGAAAAAAAAATTTAGATACGTATAATATTACCTTGCTTTAAAACGTAACTAGTAGGGGTAGCCGCCTTATCCCATCACCCCCCCCCTCTCCTTGGGGCCTACGTATGTACATAGCGCAAAGAAATATTAGTAAAAAATTACTTACTTACTACTTACATACATGGTCGTTGCGTATTATCGGATCTTTAACTTGGGGGAGGGGAGGGGTTAGAGTCAAGTGGAGAATCCCGTACTCATTCTGTCTTGGTTAAACTAGATGGGTACTGTGAAACCGCTTACATCCGAAGTCTTCTCCGGCGACTACCGGATAACTATTAGTAGTTTGGAACGGCTTTCTTTTGGAGGGGAGCGAGAGAAGGGGGGGGGAAAGGGGGACGGGGTAAATGTGTGTCTGTGTCTTTGTCTGTGTCTCCTTCTGGGAAGAAACTCATTTTTTTTAAAAATAATAATAATAATAACGATAATAATAACGATGCGCGTATTGTAAATATGCTTTGGGATTTAGTGACTAAGTGGATATACAGGGCCGGTGTGACGGGGGTGACGCTGACAACAAATACGAGGGGGCACCCTGAGAAAGTCGTAAGTCGAATTACGGGGAACAACATTTTTACCAAAGACATCAATCCCTGGTTATTGCTGATGCAGTCAAGGTGGTGACTGATATGCTTGCACATCACTCAAACTAGTAAGCGTCTACTTAAAAATGAGACTATCAAGAGTTTACTACTGAGGCTGACGCACACTTGTGCGTCTGCTAGGCTCTAAGGCTGAACGTCAAAGTAGATTAGCTGAGAAAAAAAAAGGGGGGGGGGGGGAATGCACGTTGCAACTATCACGCTACACAACCCTAGAGCGTGTATCAAGATTTGACGTTTCTTTCCATGTCGTTGTTGTTCTAGTTGAGCCTCGTTTCCCAAACTGCCTGCCCACTTTAATGCTGGGGTATTCCAAGCCAAGAAATCAACTGATAACAGCGAAACTGAAAATCCAAAGTAGACAATTATTAACATGATATTCGGCAACGCCGTAGTACTAATGAAAGAGCGAAAACTTTTCTCCTTGACAGGACTTTAACAGTTGTTGTTATATTCGTGGAACAGTTTTTGTATGATAGGTCAACAAGGAACGTAGTCGCAAAAAAAGAAGCTGCCTGTGAAGTTGACCCTGGACAAGTCTGTCTTATCAACGCCGTTGTTGAAACAAAAACACCCATAGAAATGCATCGAATGTGTCGTTGAACCAACATCAGAAGATTCCCTGATATTGATACGTATAACCAAATGCCATCATCAGTGTCGTTATGCCGAAGCGCCCTGGCCTGGCCGGGAATGAATGGTAAATGCAAGACAATTTGCGACTGTAAAGACTTTTCGCTAGATTAAGACCATGCCTGGTAATGCTGATATGTAAGCCAAAAGCAATGGTTTGGAGAGAATGCTACTGTCGAATGGAAGTGAATAATGTCGTCAGAGACTGCGCTTCGTTGAATAAATTCCGGTCAGATCAGCCCGGAGATTGTGTGTCGCACGTGTCTCCTAGGTGTTTGGTAACTTTTGGTGAATCAAGATTCGTTGTGTGCTTCGCTGATAACGCCAGGCTTGGTTGCAAGGCTCGAAGGGCCAGATATAGAGGCAATCGAGCCGACGCGCTCTTGAGGCGGCGGCTCGTCTCTCATGCAGGCGTTTTCCAACATGTTGGTCCACTTTCCACTGGTCCCTGCATGACTATGCTTCAGATGCTGTCGGAAATGGTCTGCACGGAAGAACTTCTTGGCTTGGTTGCATTCGCCAAATTTGTGCACGTGGTTCAAGTGCTCTGCCCGAGCCTCCCAATCCGCAGGGTTAGGGAATTCTTCACCGCAATACCCACAGACGTCTGCGGCAGCCGGGCGAGTAGCCGAGGGGTGGAAAGCTGCATGAACGCCGGCAAGTGTTGCGCATGACCATGAGTGTCGCCGTAGGTGGAGAGAGTTTTGGTGGCGTTCAGCTTCGTTCTTGTTCTTGAAACGATTAGGACAATACTGGCAGATATACTGCTTCTCCAGCTCGTGCAATCTGTTGCAGGGGTCAGCGCATGGTCATCCGGGCATGGGTAGGCCAAATAGCGGTGGGTAAGACGTAGACCCATGTCACTTACCGGAGCTCCTCTTCACTGTCGAATTTTTTAGGTTTCTTGGGGCAACACTCGCAAATGTAAGCACCTGGCAGGCGATTTGCAATTGAATTCTGGCGCGATTGTAGCATGCCTTCTGTCGACATTTTTCGGATTTGTGGATGCTCGGTCTCCGAAAAGCCTCGCTGATGCGGAGGTCGTGACAGGGACCCGCGGGGGCTGGGATCCAACGACCTGTTAGCTGCATAAGGCGACACGGGGCCCAGCTCCGTCTCCCCCAACGGGGTCAACGCATTGGGTGACAAGCGCTGATCTCCGCCGTAGCTTGTTATACTACTTGGGGCTGTGGAGAAGCCAAACGAAGACGCAATCGAGCCGCTACGTTGACTTGCAGATCCAGTTGAAGACAAGGAACTTGGGTTCGAATGGAACCGCGATGCGTTACAGTTCCGGTTGACCAGCATTTGCGCTGAACGGCGGTGATATAGATCGTTATGGCCACTCGTTGTTGGACGATCGTCGCGCGCAGCTTCGGAGGGAGGCGACGAGGCGCGCCGTTTCAGGCCACCCTTTGGACCCAGTTGGTACTCTTCTGACTCGGCAGGGCTGCGCTCGTTGATGTTCAAGTCGCGCATGCCGTTTTCCTCCATGCTGAACTCGGGATCTGAAAACATGCTGTGATCATAGCTACCACGATGGGTGGAAGAGGTGTCATCCAACGGTCCTGGAGTCGAGATGCTGCCGTAGCGTGCCCTGGACGGCTCTGTTGGGTCGAATATGGGGCTACGAAAGCCGGTGTAGCCTGGTGAGAGGGCAGGTACAGTCAACGGCTTCAATTGACCATTGTGTTTGTGTATCGAGATGTGCGGGTCAGCGACGGCATCTTGAGTGTTACTAGAGGATAGTGGAGGTGCAGTGGTCCTTGTGGGTGTACTTGGGCCACCAATCTTTGAGAGTAATTGCTTGTCGTAGGCCTGCGATGAGTTTTGTAGAGCCTTTTGACCGAGCTGTCTTTCACTTGTGAAGCGGTGACTTGCGAGCGATGGTCGAGAGTTGGTGTTGCGTTCTTCGTCGCTGTGACCGCTATGTTCGGAGCTCATGTCTTCGAGTGACCTAGAGATGGAAGGTTCTCGGTTGCGAGAAAGAATGTAGTTGCCTGCGGGCTCCCGTGGGTAGTTGCTTGGGGCTCCACCGTATAAGCTCGAGCCAGGTTTAACTGTCGCGAGCCGATTTCCGCCAAAACCTGTGTCCCTTGGACTATTTGTGTTACCCCATTGCCAACCAGGGTCTTGGCCAGTCCTAAGATCTTCGATGTGACGTGGTGGAGGCAAGGGTGGCGGGACTTGATCTCGAGCCTGTGAAATTTGCGGCACGGTCAGTCAATTGTTAAAATATGGGATTGTGAATGACAAGGACCTGAAGTGCATTGCAACTTGTTCGGATGCTATTTCAAGCATGCGAATTGGGCAGTACCCTTCCAGGCCCACGCAAGAAAAAATGCAGCAAGAGGGAACACGAGCTTACGTACTCTCGGTATAGCCATTGCTACAGCTGGGCTTCCTATCGAGGCTCGGGTATGGTGTGGTAGCGGATAGCGGTGGGAATCATATACGCGAATGCTCGGCGTCGAGGACATGGTTTGTGATGGTGCCGATATTTGTCGGCAGGCCGCCACTAAGGGGGTAGTAGCTGAAGTGTACCTTGCTGCACACGAGCACTGCAAAAGTGGCGAGTCGCGAGGAGTAAGACGCGTGAAGGGCAGTGGCTACTGGATAGTGTATGCGAGCACGGACCTAGACGCAGAAGAGTTAGCCTGCAACCGCAGACGGCATGACCGAAACCGGCAGGGAAGAATGCAATGAGTGCGCAGCGAAGCGGCTGAAGGGCATTGCAAGAGTAACAATGTGTGGCTTACCTGGCTATGGGAGTTACGTGTCGTTGGGGGGTTTCCGAGGGCGAGGCTGATAAGTAGTAGACGGAGCGGGGGCGGTTTCTTCGTACCCGTTGACTAGCGATTGAGGCTGCTCGTAGGGCTGAGACCCTCGTTGGTGTAGGGTAGAGCTGAACAAACAATTCTGGCCCGCACCGCCACAATATTTTCTTCTTGTCGATGCAGACTATTGGTCATGGGATGTTGGCAGCGACGGCAGACAAATGCTCAAATTGCTGTGGTGAATGCAATGCTCATGGTACACTGCAGCAGAGGAGCCCAAGCAGGCATACGGGTAAGGGCCCTGTTTTTTTAGCGTGGACCGGAGGCGAGTGGAGTTGAAGGGATGAGAGGCTTTGCTGGAAGGCGTTTAGCACATTAGGGACGACTCTTTTTTTTTCTGGTGTGGAGAGAGGCACAACTGGACACGACGATAGCAGCAGCAGCAGACGGATGAGAAAAGAGATCCTCCACCGGGGACTGGGTTAGACATTAAGCACGACGCTGGGCAGGCTCACAGGCAATGATTGGTGACTGCGTGTTGCTCCTGGCACGGACAACAAAGTGGAGACTCTGCTGGGCAGGGATCAGGGCATGCAGGCCTTAGTCGTAGGCGTGGTTTCTGGCTTTTCCAGAAGCGTGAAGCGTGGAGCTCACGCGGGCCCTCTTGCGTGCATAGGGCTTGCCCAGTAGTCGCAACGCTGCGTGGCCCTGGACACTGGCGTAGGTAGGCGCAGGCGCAGGTGTCGATTTGCAGAGGGCTGCGGGCGACGGCAGAGGTTTCCCGGCAGCGGCGTGGGGGGGGGGAGGGGGCGTGAGTGCGTGCGTGCGAAGGAGGGGAGAAGAGGCCCAGCGGCCAGAGGGCAGTGGGCAGTGGGCAGTCAGCCAGAGGCCGACCAAGGGGGCTTAGTTGGCATATTGAGACGACAATCTATCGTGTGGATTGGCGCCCGCCTGTGGCCCCCCCTTCTGGCAGATAGGAGGCAGGACGACAGGCAGAGAGGCAGGGCGATGGCCTGTACGTCAGGCCGGTGCAACGGTGAGAGGGGCGGTGGTAGGGCAAGACACTGCCGATGGGGCAGACCAGGTTGGTGCTGGCTAGCTGGGCGGGCTGGTGGGCTGGCGGGCTGGCTGGCCCTGCTGGCTGACGAGGGTTGCATGGCCGGGATCTGACCAGGCTGGGTGTCGAGCAGCCAGCGCAGCGCCGCGGATTGGACGGTCAAGGGAGGAGCAGGTGCAGGCGGCACAGCGTCAGATTCAACGCTTACGGCTTAGCCTGCAACGCGGGTAGCGGAAGCGGTCGCTGCGCACAGATGCTGACGAGCAGTTCCAACCCGCCCACTATGAGCAACCTCCTCGCAGCCCTACCGGCCAGCCTCTGTCCTGCTTGTCTTTTGCCTGCCCCCGGTACTTCTTGGCGAGGCATTTCCGCCATCTAGTATTCACATACTTACGTACTTGCGCACATGTACATATGTCACAGATACGTGAGTGCTATGTATGTACACACCTACATATATGTATATGTACTAGGTTTACTTACAGGTGTGCATCTATGTATGCATCTATGTACGCATCTATGTACGCATCTATGTATGTACGTACATGCTTATCTAACCATCTATCTGTCCATCTGCCCACACGTCACACGTGCGAGCCTACTAGCTTCCTCTCCATCTGTGTATGTACTAGAGTGCACATGCACACGCTTCCTGGCCCTCGACTGCTGTCTGCCGCCGCCGCACGTCTTACCGATCTGCTGTTCGGGGCTGAGTCGACTGGCCTCGCACTCGCTCCATGGGTGCCTCGTGCTGCCACGAGCGGTAGCATGCAGACACTCCGGGGTATCAGATTCAAGCCGAAGTCTGTGCTGCGAGCGTGCAAGAGCAGTACCTAACAAGTACACGACACTATGAGTACGTACTTACAGTAGCATGTTTCTGCTACGTGTGCCGCACGCGCATAGTCCATGCCCAGGTAAGCGGCGGTACACCTCGTTTGAGACAGGGCGAGGCTCCAATGTCATGGGCCATGTCGTCCAGTATCGAATTTCCCGCCCGCCATACGGAACAGCAGCGTATATACACTAGTAGAGTACTCTAATACCACTAGCAACGCCCAGTCCAAACTCCTGTTTCCCGCATCCTTTTGGCCAAAACAATGATGCGCTTCGCCGAGATGCGGGACGAGGCGCCACGGCAGCCTTGCACCCATCCGCCAGCCCGCGCAACACGAGCCACAGGCCAGAGGGTTCCAAGACTCCAGGATTCTATGACCCCGTCTGTCGCTGGCCTGGCCTGGCCTGGTCTCGCCTAGTTGTTTGAATCGGCATGGCAGTCCGCGTGCTGGCCTCGTATACTTACATGCTTTACAGGCAGTCTTGTCTAGGCACTGCAGACAAAGACGCCATGAGCAAACTAGTAGACGGGGCTTTAGGGCTCATCCATGGCCAGGGCTCTCAGTCCCTGATCCGCGCACTGCAGCTCCGCGGGTGTACGGAAGGTTCCGCTGGCTCGACGACGACGACACACCTGACACTGGCCATGGCCGACGGTGCAAAGGTAAAATGGTCGGAGGCACTGTCGTTGGCACCCTTTGGATCGCCGGCAAATGCGCATGACAAGGTGTGTCAGCATTTGCCCATCTATTACACTCGTCGGTGTCGTCTTAGTCGTGAGCGTAGTCGCCTTGGTCGCCGGCTTCTTCCATGGCCTTGGCTGGGATGACATGTAACATCTACCCATCTAGTATCTATCTACACACATCAACCACACATCACATCCACCTCCGTAGCCCCAGCCTACCAACCCCATGCCTGCAAAAATCCCCGGTGACTACTGCCGCCCCATGGTACAACAGCGTAATCACCTGGGTACCACGATACGTCCTTGGGCGCCAAAGACGACGGGTCCGCAATTTGGGCGGGTGTGCGCCATCACGAAGCCTCGGTGAAAATTAGACCCTCACTTGCACACCTTCACCAGCTTGCGTTTCGTCCCCCCCCCTCCAAGCCTTTGATCTTCGCGCCCCTCCTTTTGGGCCTCCGACTATTTTCGGATCCCTCCGCTCCGAGAGCTGCCATCATGGCCCTCATCGACAGAGTCCCCGGAAACCTCAATCTGTACATTGGCGGGTACGTAATGTTCACGACCGCCGTGATTTCGAATCACCCCCCTCTCTGCAAGGCCATGCTGCATCGTCGTCGTTGTCGTCTTCGTTCGTCGTCGCCGCTGCCGCTGCCTTGCCGGTCTACTGTCCAACTGTCTGACCACTGAGGTAGCATCTTTACGCTGCGGCGGCGTGAGGCCCTTGAGCAGGCAAACATCACCCACGTCCTGTCCGTCTTGCGCACGCCCCTCGACGACGCCCTGTTTGCCCCCTTCAAGCACATGGTGGTCGAGGTCGACGATGTCGACGACGAGAACCTCCTCCAACACTTCCCGGCCACGAATCGCTTCATTCGCGACGGCCTCGACGCAGGTGGCGGCGTCCTAGTGCACTGGTAAGTCAACACCCTTGCTGAGCTGAAGCCTCGTGCGCCCACACGACCCTGGATCGCCGCCCCCGACTGCCTTGCTTGGCAATTTTGCCATCTTCACCACACCCGCCGGCTCCAGTGCCCTGTCGCTGGGAGCAATGCAGCACAGTGCAGGTGCAGTTATTTCCCCCCCACCCACCCGCGTCGTGTCCTGCATCCTTTGACTGCAAAGCCCGCCTTTTCTTTTCCTCTTTGCAACTGCCTGCATTGCCCTTTCGGCCATTCTTTCCCCAATTCCACACCGCTTCCCTGCCACCCGTTCGATTCCACTCCTGTCACTCGTAGCAATATGCCAACCACTCCTTCTTCCTTAGTGCCATGGGCAAGTCACGATCGGCTACCATTGTCATCGCATATTTGATGCAGCAGCACAACATCAGCCCTTCCGAAGCCTTGTCCCACGTTCGGCAAGCCCGGTCCATCTGCGAGCCCAACCCGGGTTTCATGGACCAGCTCAACCTCTACGCTCAAATGCACACACCATCCGACATCGAGAGCACTCCAGCCTACCAACGATGGGTCTACCAGCGCGAAATTGAGTTGAGCCGCGCGTGTGGCCAAGCGCCAGACGCCGACAAGATCCGCTTTGAAGATGAACATGTTGCTGATGAGGCTGCCGCCTTTGAATTAAGGTGTCGCAAATGCAGGTAAGTGGGGCCGTACGATAAGGCTTTAATGCCACCCTATATTCTCTTACCGCTACCGCTCTCTTGCCCAGCGCTTACCTTGTTTTAGGCGCGCGTTGGCAACCTCGCAATATCTACTATCACATGGATCCTCTTCCACTGCAAAATACCACGAGGCCGAGGTCCCTACTTCGGCCAAATGTGCTCATTACTTCCTCGATCCCTTGTCATGGATGCGACCTGAGCTCGAACAAGGCAAGTTAGACGGTCGTTTGGAGTGCCCAAAGTGCCACACCAATGTAGGCAAGTATGCCTGGCAGGGTATGCAATGCAGCTGTGGAGACTGGGTCGTCCCCGGTATCAGTCTTGCAAAGGGCCGGATCGATGAAGCAAGAAAAGCAACCTTTGGCATACGTCGGCCTCCGGGTGCTTCAGGCCCACCGGCAGCAGGCGATTCTCATCCCAAACAAACCCTTTGATACTACCCACTCGGTTGATCGGGGAATGCTGCTATGCACGTGGCATCCTCGTTCACTGCCCGTGGTACAGGTGAACAAGACGACGCACATCCCCAACCTGCTTAGTGAAACCTATCGCTTCGGTACTAGTTCTCGCCTTGCCATCCCCCGCTACAAAGAAACAACGCACAGACATAACTCGTCCATGACTGGAGGAAAAATGAAATAAGAAAAACGCCGATTGCTGCACATCAACCTATTACTAACAGACATCCAACAAAACGGACAATTTCTACTTCTTTCAGATGTGGCATGATCTTCACAAAAACCAATGAATACTCTATGATATGACGATGTCGATCTACCATATCTCTATACAACAGATATAAGAAAAAAACATATACAAATTCACTCGCTCAAAAAAAGAAAAGAAAAGAAAGAAGTACATCTCTTTCCATTGATAGTGTTATTCGATTACTGCACTGATTCATAATGTCCCGAGCCCTGTGAACCCCTGAGCACATTAAATCTCGATGTATGCATTGTCTGATCTATACACGGGTCTTTCCACGAGAAAGAAACGGCAACAAGTGGGCTATCATGACTGGTGCTGAGATAAAACCATGTGCACCATGAATCGACGAGTCGATGCCCACACATACACAGTAATCGTACTTGGCCAACTGATCCAACTAACTGTCAATACATGAGTGTTCTATTACTCTCTTCTCATACAATCTAAACAAGAAAGACGGTTTGACTTGAACTTACTCTCATTTACGTCACCTACCTTGCGCTGTGCCACTGTCTTGATATTACAACACATGTTTCAAAACCATCATCATCATCATCACACAGCTGGAATCAAGTGACAGGAGAAGAAAAGCAAGAACAAACGCAAATCTACGCAAGCAGAAGAGATGAAAGATTTGGTATACGTATAAACATGGCTCCGCTTCCGCTCCAAACAGCAAAAATACCAAGAAAACAAAGATACAAACAAAAGCATCCAGTGTCCCGACCTTGGTATATTACTCATGAGTGAAAGAAATCAAAAAAAAAGAAAGAGTCATGGTCTAGACTTGATGAAAGCCAGGGTAAGAATGAAGAGAAGGATGGAGAGAGAGAGAGAGAGATAGGAAGAAAGAAAAGGAAAAACACCTGCAGCGCCTCGCAAGTGAACAACGACAAAAAGTGGCATGAGCAAGAGAACAGCATAGAACCCCCATCCATCCCGAGAGCGAAAGAAAAACGAATACCCCTTGCAACACTCAGGAGACAGAAGGAGAGAAAAGACGAAACGCCAAATCCCCACATTATCTCATTAATCCCCTTCCACCTTTCCAAAAAAACAATCCCTCAGTCTCATATCTCACGTCTCACACCGAAGATGAAGAAGACGAAGACGCAGCACCCGAACTCTCCATGCTCTGTGAACGCACAAGTTCCTCACTCCCTTCAACCCCCAACCTCTCCATCTCCTCTGCAATCTCCTCATACCACTTGCCATGGCACTTGCGATCGACCTCGCCCACTTTCCCCAGCTGCTCGCAAATATCCGCAACTTGAGACACAAACTCTGGTAGGCCCGTAGTAGCAAGGCCCTCGGTCGCCGTGCTCGCAGCTCTGACTCGCTCGCCCGAACTACTGGCGCTGACGCGGTTGAAAATGTGCGTCTTAAGGCGTTGGAAAAGGACCTTTAGCACGGGGTCGGAAAGTTTGCCGGCCTCGGCCTGAGTGAGGAGCCTTGTGATGGTCGACGAGAGCTGCGAGCGTGTCGAGGGGGGCATGTTGCGCGATGACTCGAGGAGAGACGAAATTTTGGCCGGCGTCGAAGGGTCAGACATGTAACCGTTTTCCTTGAGCACCAGCCACATCTTGTTGGCTTCGGATTTCCACTGCGACCTCACATCCCGCTTAAGTAGATTCTTAGCTGTAAGGAGGATTCCTCCGATAGTCGTGATGCGAAGCGCGTCCTCGCGGATCCGGGCAATACGGGCTCGGTCCAGTTCGAGTGTCTCTGGTAACTCAGACTCCCGAAGAGGTGGGGTTGCAATTGCCAGATCGACCAAACCACGGGCATATATTTTGTGCGCAGTGGGTCGATTGAGAGGATTGGCCTGGCTCCACGGGTCACGGCGATCAGCTTCGGTGTGCATGTTAACTGCTGCACTGCGCCACCAGCGGCGTGTACGGTCAAGAGTGATCTTGTTTTCTTCCAGATCCTGCGTGAACATGCGTTGTTCGTAGCCAACAGCCTCCTTGATCAGTGTAGGGGCGGCATTCATCAACAGGAAGTTGGAATAGTCTAGTGAGAGCAGGTCGATGATGTGAAGGATCTTGAACAGCTTTTCAATCATGCTCGACAGGTCTCCCTCCTCCTTTAGTTCTTCAGCAAGCGCTTGAACCTCAGTGTCTCGGAACGGTGCACAAAGCTTGGGCAGGATGCTGGCAATAAAGTTGAAGAATTTGCCATATGAGAAGACACCTTGGCTGCATTGCCGGTTGATATGCTCTGGATCAAAGGTCTCAGAAATGAGGGTGTGCATAGAGTTGCCAGGCTTCAGCAGCCGTAACAGCTTGCCACGTATGTTCTCCGCCATAGCAGTGGTCCAGTTTGCACTATCGCCCTCCTCAAATCCTCGTCGCATCGCGTCACACAGCTCACGATTGAGAGCATCGCGCAGGTCGGCAGTCGGTGAAGGATCGATGCGGTACTCCTTGTCGATTGACAACTCGTGAACTAGTATGCGGTTGTCGGGTACCACTGTAAAGACCTTGGATAGCGATTGGGCTTGGTGGTCCTGCGTAGTGGGGTCTTCAGGCTTAGCCTGCCCAGAAGCAGCCAATTCAGAAGCAGCCTCCGCCTGTTTGGCAGCGCTTTCGGCTGATAGTGGAGAGTCTGGTGTGGACTCGCTGGCCACACGAGGTCGAACCGTATCACCTGCGGGCCTCTTCTTTGGCTTCGACCTTCGGCTTTCGCGTATAGCCTTCCTGATCAGCATTAGGGCTTTGTCGGGGCCAGCCAGCTTCTTGATCCTACTAAGCAGTATAGCTTGGTTGTCCCGAATGCCGTTTCTATACTCATTGGCGACTTCATCGACTGTCGCATCCTTGACGCTTTGCCATATCTCGTCCAGGCTAACAAACGAGGCAACCATGGTCTCAACAAGCGCCGACGAATCACGAGATTTCCAGTCGTTGAAGGCAGTAACGAATGCACTGTGGGCTAGCAAAACAGTTTCTGTGCATGTGGGCGATGGAGTGTAGGCATTGAGCTTTGTCAACTTAGCCAAAGCGGACTCAAAGCTGATGACGAGGTCCTTGGCTTTGGTAATCAGATCCTGCTCCTGGTCGCCGTCTCGGCTGAAGACATGGGTAGGGTGTCCCAGGATAAGATACGAGGAGAGGAAGGTCCTAACAGCGGCGCTACGAGGGGCTGGGTCTGCATCTGGGAGTAGCACAAACAAGGTCATGATCCTGTCAGTCGTCTTCAACAGCTTCTCATCTGCGAGCATGCCTGTGATGACGTCGAAACTAGTCTCCTGAACCATTTCAATCGACAGACCAAGTTTCAGCCATTCCCTGACAATGTCACGCCTAACCTTGCTTCTCCAGGCTGCTTGGATTCTTTTGGCCGCATCTTCGGTGGATAAAACGGGACGTTGGGTGCGTGGTTTGAGGCTAGCTGGAGGTGAACTGGCAGTTCTCGGTCGTCGGGGGTTGCGTTTGTATTCCAATCTTCTCTTTTCAGCCTCTGCCAATTTCTCCTCCATTTCCATGCGATATCTGCGCTCCTCAGCGGCCTTGCGCTCTTTCATGTCTTCAGCGATCTTCTTGGCTCTTCTAACTTCTTCGGCACAGGAGGCAGCAACTTGGGCGAGGTGCTTCTCGCGGGCCTGTTTTGCTGCGAGGGCTCGCTCTTCACTGTTTGAGCCACGAGGGGCTGCCTTGGCCAGGGCAGCACGCAGCCTGACCTGCTCAGCATGTGCTGCCCGATCTGCCAATCTTGCCTTGCGGTCTTCAAGTATGGAAGCGCGGCGAAGGTGCTGGGCTACCTGGTGGCTTTGGCAGCTGTTGCGAAACGATCGATTCGATGTGTGTGAGTGTGTCGAGGATATCGAGTTGCGGCGCGATGATGTTGCAGACGACTTGCGGCGGTTCGCTGAATGCCGATAGAAGCGTGCCGCAATGCGCGGTGGTGGAGCGAACGACTCGGCGTTGTCAGCGTCGGATGAGAGTATCATGTCGGGCTCTTCTGGAATATCGTCGCTGTTACCCCGCAGCTCAGAGCTGACCAGCTCCAACTCGGAGTCGGTGAGAGTCATTATGTAGGATGATGATGAGGGCGCTGTCTGGCACCAGAAGTCGCGCGAGTGTATCGAGTCCGGAGTGGGAGCCACCAGTCGTGGTGTTTACAAAGAGGTGAAACGAAGCACGGGCTCAGTAGTGGTGCTCAGTGCAGCAAGCCACAACTAGTAGGCAATACAAGTAATAGCAAGTCCCTTGGCGCGAGACTTGGATATGGGGGTGAGAATGAAGGGGGCTGTTATCCGTGGAGGTGTGGTCAGCGCGCAAGATAGATGAACAACTGCGGCGGGCGTATGTAAGTATGTGCTCAGGGTGCCTACAAAACGGCTACGGAACGTGGCCACAGGCGCGCCGCGTATATACACTGCCTTCAAGGTAGCGGAGAAGATGGGCGCGACAGTACTCGTCGCAGAGAGAAGAAGGCAGACGCGGTGGCTGGGGAGGGGTCCATGGAATTGTGCTTGCCTGACAGCAGATGACGAAACCTGGATGCACAGTAAAGCCGCGTGCTGCCCGGTGCCAAGGCTTTTATTACGGCAGCTAGGAAGTTCATAGAAGATGATCGACACATGCCCACGCCCAAGAAACCTCCACTCTCAGCCCTACCCCTACCCATCTGGCACCTTACTCGCCGCCAGAACTTTCAACTCTCCCATCCACACTGCATCATGTGCGATGTTCCAACGGCTATGTAGTACGATTGCTCGACGATGCACTAACCCCCATCCGTACCAATACCAACCGCTCTCGACTGCCTCTTGTCATGTACATCGAAGATCTTCATCTCTGCCCGGTTTCAGATTGTTGACGTCTGATGGTCCAGACTCGTTGGCTATACGATGCATCTTCATTCTCGTATCCTTCGCTAAGAAATGCACTGAGGAAGAAGGCGCTGACCCAGAAGGACAATCTTGTGCTTTATATTAACCAAATTCTATTCTATCAAAAAAGGCATCAGATGACCAGACTACTGACGGCATTAGTTACACAGTATATTTGTGCACCCACAGCAGGTGTGGTATGTTTATCTCCTTCTCTTCTTCGACTTTTAGAGACCCTGAAGTCTTGGCTGAATTCCATCCCTCATTCCAGTCTACTCTATATTGCATCGTATTCTGTCTGACCAGGCAGCCAAACGCTCACTCGCCTATGCATGCCAATCCGGATACCTTGTCTACCTTTCGGGTCCTTCAAGCGCTCTTCCTAAATACGGGTCAGCTTTGCGCCTTGTGACTCGGTATGTCCAGTCTTACACGGAAGCTCATACACTTCAACCGTTCTTTTTGAGCGTGACATACGTCGAAGCTGTAGGACAGCTATGAATACACCTGCCATCGCCACGACCAAGCCCAGTACACCAAAGCTTGTTGTCACACTAAGCGACTCGTTATTTTCATTGTTGATAATTGCCTCGTTTGCTAAAGACGCCATGGGTGTTTTTGAGGCGTTCATGTACGACGCGGGGGTCACTGTTGACCTTTTCGCATTCATGGCGCGCGTGGCAGATGATGGTTTTGGTAAATCGAGCAGGATGGGGTTCGACTTGTGTCGTAGAGTACGCTTGCGAGAAGAAATTCAAAATTGAATGGAATGGATGTTTATGAGGGATCAATCGGGATTTTGCTGAAGGGAAGGAGTTTAGGGTAAGAGACTCAGGATCATTTATGTCCATTACAGAGGCAAGTTGGCTCTGTCCCGTTGGTATTGCATCTTTGGAAATACGACCAGGTGCGATGCAATGAGGTATGAGGCCTGTGTTAAAAAGGCGTCTCCTTATGCAAAATATGGACCCACGAGGCGCATTACCTGTCTATCAGTATGGCATTGACCATAAGTACTTGGTGTGAATTAAGGTGCGATTAGATGCGACGACAAACGAGCGGGTAGAGTTGAGTTCAGGTTTCCCTACATAACATGACGCCTGTAGTCGGCGCTGGAAAAGCGCGACAATGTGCGACCAATGAATAGAGCCTAGCTGATTTTTCTAAAGCCATACCGCAGAGGGAGATACACAGCCCCGGCCATTTGCAACTGCGATGAAGTACGGCAACCAATAGCAGTTCATGCTGCGAATAGGCCATGTTCACAGCCATGTTGTGGCTTGCATTAGCTGATAATGACAACGCAACGGGGACTCGCAGCGCTCTTCTCATCGCACTTTGTCGCACCTGGGTAGTTAGTGACTTTCAATAGAGCGGATATTCACATATATATAAAAGACGCGACTCATATCTCGAGTTCCCTCTCTCTCTTACACCAGGTTGATCAGCCTATCGCAGTCAATTTTCTTCGTTCATGAACTTCTTCCATCTGTACTCCTTTTCTCGAATTGCTCGCCGCCTCCACCTCGAAGAACATCACGACTTCAATCATCTCCATGAACACCAATGAACCGAATGCCCGCCCAACAAATCGCTTGTATCAAGCAGAACGTATTGGCCGTATTCCTGGCAGGATATGCTGTAGATGTAACGTGTTATTTGCCATAGCTTCTGTCCCTGCCTTGTGCTTGTACTGTAGTCATGGAACATGTGGAGCGTGTCTGATTATTGAGTTTGTGCCTCATGGTCATGATTTGAGTTCTCACGAAAGTATACATGAAGAGCCTAGCAACTCGTTCGGAGGGATCCAGCTTACTTTCTTAGAGCCGGATCAGGCTCGCGACATGGACGGTCACAATGAGCAAGAGTTGCGAGGACAGATACAACTTGAACGGGACCATCAACAGGAAAACCAAGTAGAACCCTGTCGAGAACATCCGAAAAAGCAGCAGTTATTATCTGTTTCAGGAAGAAAGGGACGCAAGCTGAACATGAAACATTGCAAAAGGTGTCGAGATGACAAAAAGGCTATAAGTGATCGCGGGCATATACAACTGTATTCCTGGGATGCAAGTCTCAGCCCAATGGCCATGCAAAAGCAACTCGATAGAAATATGCAAAACTCGTACTAATAGCCAGCAATTAGTGTAACATACAGGGTTCAGGAAGATGTAACCGCTGCATCCAAAAGGGGCTTCTTTGCTCAGAAAGAACCCAAGGGATACGCGCTAGGAAGCTTCCATCTAGGTCTTTACCGCCAACTCATGACGCCATTCCTCCACCAATCAATTCAGGTCTCCCAGAGATCAGCCTTGACCAGTTGTATGTTCATGTCCCTCGAGGTTTGTAAAATAAGATCATGTATGTTGATGTATTTGCAGTATTCTTCTCACAAGCTATTACAAAATGATGACCGTGGCTAGAGAAAGGCTCCATAGGCTCGACGACAATATGATCTCGTGCTTTGAAGGGCTTCTTTCGAGCTTATATGGACAACAGGCTGAAGATTTTATAAAATTTGTCGACATCATTTTACACGAAGCAATTCCCCCATGCTTGAAAAGATTTTTTGCTGCGGGAGAGTTCTCGGAATCCCTTTCAACACACTCCTCGTTTGCCAGACTGACCCTCGCTATGCTTTCCGACTCTCTAGATAAGATCTGCCCTTCATGCTCACCAAGCGAATTCGAAACTATCATGTATGAGCTCAGCGATTCTACGGATATATGCGGAAATTTCGTGCTCCAGCAACACCTACTTGAATCTCCCTTCATCCCTTTTGATACGTACGAAATGAAAGGAAAGGTCCAGAAATATATCACGTTGTCAAATGAAATACCACAGCAAATTGGAGTGATACTCCGATCTTTGGGGTTACATGAAGCTGCTGCACAGAGTAGAACAATAGGGCTTTACCATTTTGACTCGTCATATTGGGGGGACTGGATTTACACACAGGAGACCTCGACTGCCTGGGAAGAACACGCTTACATCGAATTCTTGATAGCAATTTCGCGAGGTGTCACGAGCTTTTGTGTTTTTTTGAACAAGAGGAGTTCTGGGAGGAAATCGAAGTTTGGAATAGTCAAGACATACTTGGGAGGACACCGCTGCACATATTATGTCAGTTCAAAGAGGGTGACGCGTTGGTTAGACTAATATAGAAGGTATTGCAAGCAGACGCGAACTCGGGACTTGCTACGATTTACAAAACTGTTCCGCTGTATCACGCTGCTGTGAGAGGATCTACTAGAATATGCGAAGTGTTGGTAAAACATGGAACCAAATTCGACATGGAGGCTGGAGATAAGGTACAAAGGACTGCACTCGACTATGCTGTGATCAGGAAACATCAAGATGTAGTGGATCTGTTGACAGGACACTACAAGAAGGCTGGGCTGAATATAGAGATGGCAAAAGCAGACATAATTGCAGCAGAAGTGAGGAAAGGAACCTTCAGATCGTGGAGATCGTACACATCACAGAGAATGTTTTAATCGAACCATACCTACTCAGAGCCAGCATTTCAATAACGAGCACACGATAGACAATCACTACATTCACCCAACAACGATTACTAGAAGGATACAAATAGTACTCAGAAAAAGTGTCAGTAGCAATACCAAATTCCATATATAACAATCAGCAAAGCACATAGCCTTGGGTCTCTTTACCTGCTTCTTCTAATCTCCAGTCTGAACCTTTTTGCATCTTCCGTGAGACCCTCGCATTGTCCAAACTGTAAGATGACAGAAAAGAATCATTTGCTTGACCGCCAGGCGCACTTGATACCATATTATTCGAAAAACTCCAGTTGAACGCAGGAGAGTAGAGAAAGAACAACTGTCTCCACCGTACCAGGACAGGGATGGCAAGATATACTTACTGTCCGTCTCTTCATCTCTCGTAAGAGAAAACAAGAACATATCCAACCCATTTCACAACCGACTGACTAGCCCATCAAAACTTCCTTATAACACCAAATAAGAAAGAGAAAAAGAAGAAAAAGAAAACAAAATCGTGGCAAATCATCATTTCATCTCCTCAGCACGTGGTGCAAATGAAGATACATCAGCACAGCCATTTGCATTCCGAAAGAGAGAGTAGAGCCCAAACAACGGAACATGCCACGAGGCAACAACAAGGCATAGCGATCGCACCCTGCATGTGAAGCCGAAAAAGCAAAAAAACCGTCAGAAAGAAGTAAAAAAGTAGCGTATGACGGAGACTGATGAAACGAGCATGTTTACCCGGGTGGATACATACGAATGGACTAAGCACAACAGACCTCTCAACACGCCGCATTGGGTAAGTTTCGTTTGGGGATGGGCAAAGAGATCATCGAGTGCATGCACATGCTACATATCGGTGCCTGAGGCATTGTTTCCGACACGGACAATGTTTCCAAGTCCTGATCCGTCAGTGGCGCATGTCAGAGAACGAAACTTCCTTTGTTCTTCTTTTCTGTTCGCAGTGGGTTCTTTTTGGGCAATCTCCGCAAACAGCCGGAAAGAGAGAAAATGAGAGGGAAGAAAAAAAGAAGAGTTAGGTCGTGGGGTAATGCTCGCATACCCGTCCTTCCCCCCGTGCCGAATTTTCATTTTTTTTTCATTTTTTGCGGTGTGTGGAGATGATGGTTACCGTAGGGCGTACGTGTGTGGAGATGATGATGTTAAGCGTGTTGTAGTACAGCACGTATGGCAAACTACACTAAGTCTTGTTACGTACCACAAAAGTGATTTGCAGTAGGTAGGGAAGAGCCAAAAAATGCCGGAAAAGGAAACATAGTATGCATGACACCCTGACTCAGAGTTGAGCCGTTTGCGGGATCTTGGAAAGAAAAAAAATTACAAATGCATTGTTCGCCAGAAGCTTTGGACGGCGTCTAGGGTACCAAGATGCAACATGACGAAAAGATGAGGTTCAAGCTAGAGGGCGTGAGGGGAACCGGATGATTCTAGACCGTGGCGGGTTTTGTTCGACATGGGGGTTTCCTCAACGTAAGAGGCTTGTATGTACGCAGCTATGACGGGAGATACGCCAAGTGTAAGGGCAAAGTGGAGATGAGCAAGCGAGAAAATTCTGACGGAGTAAGGCGTGTGAGAAATCGGGTAGTGAACCATGGAACAAAAGAAACCCTTTAAAGATGATATGTCGAAACGACGTATGCCGAGTACTGTACCATTGCACGGCTTTTGTTCGGCAAGCAGATTAGAGGGTAGGGCTAAAGTAGTGATTTTTTTTTACATGGACCGCAGGATGTAGAGGAAAAGTTGGTCGGGTTATGATGAGATTGTGGTTGTCTAGTCCTAGCAGTCGGAGAAGCTGTAAGGACGCGCGGTCGGGTAAGATGGGCAATGCAGTGGTATGACAGATGCAGATGGATAGCTATCCTATCGTAATCGATAAGTGGATAAGGCAAAAGTCAAAATTCTCGCGCATAGCTGGCGCGCGGGACGAGAGCCACCCAGTCAGGACGGGGAGTAAGGAGCAGGCGACCCACAATTCATTTCAAGTGCATGGCAGTGGGACGGGGAAGGGCAGAAGCTGCGGAGTAGCAGGGCTCCAAGCACAAGCAGCGAACGACGGGCGTCGATGACACTCCGGCAAAAAAGACATGCAGCAGTCGATGTCACCTTGGCGGCGTGATGGATTCTTGGACAGTCGGGGGCCACGGCGCGCAAACGGGCGCACAGCGGGTTCCGGGCGGAGCAGGGGCGGCCAATGGAGGCGGGGGATATGCACACGGGATGGTGGCGGCTGTCTTTGCTGTTGCTGCTGTGGTGCGCCAGCGCAGGCGGCGGCGACTCGAGAGGATACACGTGTGTGCCGGTATACGGAGCCGGTGAAGGAGAGTACAGCTGGGTGAGAGTGTTTCGTTTAGCGGGTTCAGCTGGCAGCTGTGCCCCTGGCCGCCCACGGCCCGGGCGCTAGAGATCGTCAGGAACAGCGCTCTGATTGGCCGCCGCGCTGCCCCCCGCCCTTGCCGTTTGCGGACGCATGAAACCAGCATGCGCCTTGTGTGCCCTATTTGGAGCGCAGCCTCAATCACAGGCACATGAACGCACTGTCAGCGCAGGAAACACAAAGAGGAAAAGACAGACGTCGCATCTGTCCAGCGGGGGCGGGCATGTCGGCGGCCTGACACGGCGCATGTACTTACACGAACGCGCATATGAGCAAAAAAGTGGACGGCGTGCAGACTCTGCGCACTGTTGAACGCGCCAGGGACACGCCGTTCGACCAGTGGCCGGCCCGGCATGGCAGCGCCACATTCACTCGGCCTCGTCGTGCGCGGAGGATGCGATGCAGGCGGGTCAGGCACGTTGCAAAGGGGACCGTGCCTCGGCGCTAGCGTCAAGGCCCAACCGAACCTACGCACCCACGCACCTGCACTCATTCACCTCTTCTCCGCTAACCCACACCACGCTCTCTATATTTCAGTCACTCGCCCTCCTCCTGTATCATTCTTTCTACAGGCTTGAGGCTTTGTTCTACCTTCATTCATTCCACTCTCTCCAAGACATTTTGTCTTCGACTTGTCAACGCGACAACCTCACTCTTGAAACTGCTAGCCAGTTCAGCCATTCCCTGAGAAACTTCTCACTGCAAACACAACTTGCCATCACTCCTTGGACCACCAAAAACAACAACAACAACAACAACAACAACAACAACAACAACAACAACAACCAAACAACTCTCATATCCACCATCAACATGAAGGCTTCCACTGTCCTTGCTTCTCTCCTTTTCAGCTCTATTGCTGCTGCTGCCCCCGTAGACAAGCGCTCGCTCGTCTACAAGACCGAGGTCGTCACTGAGGTCGTCGTCATCTACACCACCGTCTACGGTGACGAGCCCACGCCTACTCCTAGTGCCGTCTCTTCTACTGCTGCTGCTTTCTATGAGCAGAAGAAGCCCGTCCCTACTAGCACCCCAGCTGCCCTCCCGGCCTACACTCCTGCTCCTGTTCCCAGCGCTCCTGCTCCTTCAGTCTACACTCCCCCAGTCGAAGAGAAGCCCAAGCCAAGCCCAACTCCTTCTCCCAAGCCTGAGCCTCAGCCAGAGCCACAGCCGGCACCTTCCCAAGCTCCTCCTGCCCCAGCATCTCAGCCTGAGGAGGTCTACACCCCGGCTCCAGCTCCCAGCCCATCACCTGCTGAGGAGATCTATACCCCGGCTCCAGCTCCCAGCCCATCACCTGCTCCAGCTCCTTCTCCCGCCCCAGCTCCAGCTTCTGCCAAGTACCCTACCACTGAGTCATCATCCTCTGGAGGCGACGTTCACGAGAATGTCGACATCACCGTCTATGACAACACCGGTGCTGCAGGTGCCTGCGGTGAGCCCCTCACCGACGATATGATGGTTGTCGCCATTGCCAAGGGTGCATGGAACGCCAAGGGTGGTTCCACCTACGATGTCATGACTGGTGCCTCCAGCAACCCATGGTGCGGTGCTAAAATCAACATTGAGTACAACGGCAAGAAATGCGAGGCCACCATCATGGATCTGTGCCCTGGCTGCGAAGGCCTGTACGACATTGACCTGTCCCGCGCTGCATGGAAGGCTCTTGGTATCACCGAGACCACCCGTCTCAAGGCCAACTGGAGCCTGGCCTAAGCTTGTCCTAGAGGCGCTTCTCGCCATGATCAATATACCCAAGATTCTTGAAATCTAGCTAGCGCAGGCTGGGTCAGCGCTTTGCACGACCTTGTTACGACTTGTCTTCTTTTCTTTGTCACTCGTTTACCAATCAATGCCTTGGCTTTACCACCAAGCATGCTGGAACCATGTATACTCCATTCACTTTCATGTACACAGCTTTAGGGATCCGGTGTATGGGCTAAAACCTCTTTCTTCAGATACCCATATGCTCGTCATCTTCAGGCACAATTCAGATATCACAAAACAATCAATCAACATGACGATGCGTGCATGCATGCATTGTCCAAAAAAACATAAACAAATTTCCCACTTTTGCACATCGTGATTTCCCTGTTTCTGCCGTGCCTTCCAAGCTCGGCGCACTGCCCCGAATCTGGGTTCTCTAATGTCACGCACATGGCCAATGACACGGCTCCGCCTCTCCGCGAACGAACATCGTAATCCAGCTAAGAGTGTGAATACGTGTGCCTCCACCCCTAACAATAGGAACCTGAGCTATCGTAATAATGCGCAAGCATGCTTGACTCGTAAGGTATGTACGGGACACTCTTTCCTTGGTCTAGTCTTGATCTCGAGGAACCAAAAGAAAAAAAACTGCCGAAATCCAAACAAAAGAACAAGCCCGACGACGACGACGACGCACGTCCTTTCTTTTTGTTAGTCTGTACCTTGCGTTGCAACTGCGCTGCACAGCCACTGTCTACCACACTGCGCCACTTACTACGACCGACGGACGTTGCATTCCCGGCCCCAAGTCGGACATGCACCCACACACTAACCTTCTCCAGCCACAATGACCCTGTTGAGCCCTTTTCTTTTTTTACCCCGGGCCCTGCGTGCGCGGGACGGGATGGACAAACTGTCTTGAGGTGACAAAAAGGAAAGAAAAAAGTTAAATCTCCCCTTGTTATTACGACTCGGACCTCTTTCTTCGTGCGACAACGATTAATCAAGGTGTTTTGCCTCGGGCGGTCAAAAATAGAAATTTTTACTGGGGAAACAAGAAAGAAGGTTGTATGGAGTAAACATGTAATGTAAACAAACGGGGGTTGCAATTAGCAAAAATATTACATGTGTCACTATGTGACGGGTTTGAAACAATGGTTTCCCTCACTCCCCGTTTCCCCCCCTTCCACTCCGCTCCACCCCTTTTTTTTCGTTCATCTTTGTTTGCCAAACCCGCGCGACTCCGAGTACTCTAATGTTTCATGGGTTTGCCTGGTTGCCTGAGGAGAGGGAAGGGGGGGTGGGAGAGACGGACTTTGGCGCCATGGTTTGGCACTAGAGTATGTAAGGGAAGGGGGGCGTGGTAGTAATAATAACAATGGGTGTGTTTTGGGGCCAAATAAAACTAAATCGCCCCCCCCCCCCCAAACGCTCTTTTCTTGTAGTTTCTAAAATTGTGAGGGTGTGTGAACGACTGGGGGATGAAAGGTTGTTGCATACAATGCATGCGAATGTCACTGCAACAAACTATGTATACACATCGCCGTTTTGCAAGGGAGGGAGAGAGCGGGGGGAGAGAGCTATGGTAATACCGCGACGCATGCACTTATATCGTGAAGGTTTGAGTTTAGCAGCCGTGACGATTTGTACCGCGGGGTGTTTAAACTTTTCAGCACACACACATGCGCACACACACACACACACACACATGTTTATCCTGGTGTTCTTGAGATTGAAATCTTACCTCATCTTCTTCTCCCTGGTTCCCCGTTGCCGCGCCATCTTACCTTCTCACGCTACTATTGCGTCATTTCGCCCAATCGCTGGCTGCTTACGAGCACAGACACGCACGTACGCATGTACCTGCTGACTTCTACCATATCCGAAGCAATAGGCAGGTGAGTTCGGCGGGAATCCCAAATAAGTGTAATAATTAGATTTTGCAATCGTATCGGAATAACCTAGTCTATATTTGTAGGTGTTTTACTGATAAAAGCAGACTAGCTTTCTGCTAGCGTTTTCTTGGTAGTAGTAGTAGTATTTGCAAGGGGCTAGGCTCAAGGAGCTGTACTAGGGAATGCCAGGTAACGAGATTGTATTCGATAACGAGCTAAGCTCTGGCCTACGTAGCTATCTATATACTAACAGCTATACTGGTTACCTAAGCAGCAATCAGGCCGGGCTGGGCAGGCAGAGTAAACGAGGTCGTAGACGAGGACAAGAGGCGAAGGGCGTTCAGCCCATTACAACTCCCCGCGGATTCGCTAAGGTATAGTCGTAACTAGCATATAGAGCCCATCCGCTGTGATTCTATCCCACTCCTCCTGTACAGCTACCCTTATAGCTTTAATAAGGTTAAGGTTGGGTGAATTAGGTGGTTAGTTGAGCTGGGTGATAAGAGTTGTTTTCAAACTGTTGCTGTACTCGCTTAGCTTTGTAGGATGGGGCGTCATCGTGTTGGAAAAACAGCTAGGGTGAGGCTATATTTACGTTCCTCTGGCTTAAGAAGCTCGGTAAGTATGGGGTTGTAGTCTTGGTAGAAGGTGGTAATGAGCAAGTAGATGTGCTCTCGAGGAAGGTGAATTAGTTAACATTACCCCAGCTTCTTCAATCCCAAATGTGGGCCCCTTTTTTTTAACACTACCAAAGCTGCCCAAGAGCATCGCATGAGGTAGTTATGGGAATATTTTGTCAGGCCTCCACGTTACGTACTGACGCTGGTGGCCTTTTTGGTAGAACAGTGCCTCGTCGCTCTATATAACTTTATACTAGTCTAGCACTGACCAGTTCGCTACACTAAGGGCTGACGATAACGATACCTGGCAGGTAGCAGCAATTGACCGCAGTGGCAAATATCCAACGAACCGTAGATACTAGGTAACCGCCCTTGACAGACTCGGGATATAGCGGTCTCTACGAGTATCCTCACGGTGTAGCTGGTGTTGAAAAATCTGTTATTATTGATGGAAAAGGTGAGAAGTTTCAAGCCGACACCGTTCTCGGTACAATATTGGTGGGCTGATTGGGCCGGGTCTGGGCGGATCGCAAGCTGGGTGACGGTGGAGGTGAAGGAGTATCCTCAGTATCTCCCTCAGCGTTAATATCGTTGTCAATAACAACCACCGGATTTTATGGACTGCGGACCGTACTAGGTGGGCGGAGCTGGGAGCTGTAAGTAGAACCCTCATAGTCCATAGCGACACGACGATACTGACCAAAAGAACCGTGTTCTACTAGCCTATTTGAGCTTTTCTTATATGTCTTACTGCTTACTACAGGAGTTTAGTAATATTAGATAGCTTAGTACCAAGAAACTAGACAAGGTCGTAGTAAAATCGTCGTAGCGGAGTTCTAGAAGAGCTATCGAGAGGTACGATGGTGCACAGACGTTTTTAATATAGAAAAATGGCTACACAATTCAGCATTCGTTACTTGGACCGGGATTCCTGTCTGTTCCTCCGTATGTGGTGGGAGGCAGTACCACCAACACGCCATTCGCTCATGCTCATTTGTCTGATTTCAAAACTCTGAGACTGGAGAAATGGAAACTCCGAAATTCTTTTGTTGTGCTGTTTTCGGTTATCCGACGGGATACTTACCATCTTCAACACACCTTGTTGTGTTGGGAGTTTCTAGATAAGAAAAGTAACCGCAAAGATGGCCCACGCCTTTTTTTGTTTGCCACAATATTACCATTTTTTTCCTGCACTCCAACATGCGATGTGCGCGCATGAAAGTTGGGTTTAAATTGGGGAATTTGGGGGAATTGGAGAAAGAAAGGGCTAGGCCCATCATCCCACACACCCTTTCCGCCCCACCGATATTGTTATTTCCTTGTGCTATTTACACATGCCAGCGCTACACCTACTGCTAATATGTTCTTTGTAAAACCTGGAATTCTCGACTTGCGCATAAGCTTACAGTGCTTGATGCGCTGCGATTGGATATGCCAGGAGTACGTCAGGGAATATCGTTTGTGACACCTGTTCTCTAGAAAACAAATCGGATTCTCGGCTTCAGTAGGGGTTTGCCAACTGGCTTGCTTGTCAGATGTTGATTTGTGTGTGCTTGTCGGACCAGGCGGGGGATATGCGCCGAGGTAGCTTGTGAGAAGGCGCTAGGTGGGATGGTGGAGTTGGATTTACCCACTCATCCGAAGACTGTCCGAGTTGATTCCGCGGCAGATTGTCAGCGATGTGGGGGTTTGTAGTTGCGTGTCTTGTTGGACAATGTCGCCATCGTTGTAGCGGTCATTGTCGCAGTCAATTGTGTGATTCGGGCAGGTGAGTATTGCATAAGCTTCAAAATACATGTGGACTGGATTATTGCTTCTTTGGCAAGCGAGAAATGCTCAAATCAATACAAAGTGCACGTGACACATGCAAGTTACACAGAACAAATGTCGATTATCAATTGTTTATGCATTTTGTGTTGAATAAGTAATGAATGCCGTTTTTGCCACCATACAATACCCATACAGTTCCAATACAGTCCCTAGCAAACCGCAAAGAAAAAGATTGTAAAAAAACAAAACAAAAAACCCCATGCAGTATCCCAAATTCCAGTATCCTCGAAATGTCCATCTAAATGGGTATCGAAACAAAGCAACCCCGTACCCCTCACTTCTGTCGCGAAACCTCGTGTCTAGCTCTCATGCCGTGCCTCGTTGCCAGTTTTGATCCTCTGCCCCGCACTAGGGCGCGTAAACGTAAAACGTCAGTCCCTTTTAGCTCATTCAACCATTGTCTTATCCTCGCGTCGTTATCTTTTGCCCATCTACGCAAATTGGCTGGCACCACCAGACTCGAGTAGCTCCATCTCGGCCTGTGTCCATGACAGGTTCTGGAAGCGGGCAGGCAGCTCGGAGCGATCAAAGTACAGGCCCTTTCCGGCCTCAACTGGACCAAGGTTCCTGCCAGCTGCACCGCCAATGTGACCACCAACAAGGCCGCTAGCGTTTGCGTTGAGTGGGCCGTGCTGCTGTGCCTTTTGTCGGTATGCCTTGAATGACGAAGGAAGCTCCTTCATGTGAGAGGCTGGGTGCACGTGCGGGGTGTGGTCAATGTCTGTAATTCAACATTAGTTACGCGAAGCAGGGCCCGTCTGCTATAGAACATACGCTGAGGGGTGGTGCGCTTGCCCAAGAAGCGGATCATGGGCTGGCGAGCGAGTGCCCTGGTTGCGTTCATGGTGGAATGTATGTGGTGGTGTGGTGGTACGAAGGGTGGATGGCGGTTCGAGTGGTATCAAGGTCCAGAAATGAGCCGAAGTGGAGCCAGGCGGGGTTGGGCGAATGCGGTATCTCACGACGAGGCGCAACAGGCCAGTGATATAGTACTAGGCGTCAAGTGTTGAGGCAGAGGCAGGCAACAAGGTTGGTGGAGGGGAGCCGAGCAGGTTGAGTGAGAGCAGGGCATAAATATTATTTCACTCGGGCGGGGACAACGCTAACGCCGAAGCCGCTCAGCATAAAGTTGGCTTGGCTGGGGGTCGTGTCTGCCCACGCTCGAACGAGTAGCGAGTAGGCAGAACAGATCCTGGCGCTCGTTGCATCTCCCAGCCCGTCGAGCACGCAATGGGCGGACAAACATGGCACCGGCGGGCGGGCGCGCAGTGGTGGCAGTCGTTCTTGCACGTCTCGGTCATAGCTTCCTGCAGTCGCGCCGGCCAGCCCGCGGCTGTCTTTTCTGTTCTCTGCAAGTGCTTCCCTCCCCACCAATCGAAACGCCGTACACGCCCGCCCGCCCTTATCGACCCCACGGCCTTTCTCCGCATCCTGACCACCGGGAATTGCATATTGATACTCGCTCGTCCGACTGCCGCTCCGGCCTTGCCACCATGCACGAGCTCAACCTCTATGGACAGGTCACTTTTGCCCGCTATGAGCAGGTCCTGAACATACTCGCCGGCGTTGCTGCTATGCAGCCCCAGCGCATCTACGAGCGGCACATCATCTACAAGCCATTGCGCGAGCCTGAGGAGCCGGGCTCCAACCTGGGCCGCCGTGGTGGCACCCAGACAGTCGCCCAGAAGCAGGCAAAGCAGGCAGCCCCCGTCGTCCTGTACCATACCCAACTGGTCCAGAAGTTGACGGAAGATGATTTTGCTCTTCAGCAAAGCACACTGCCAGAGAGCGGCACGTCGCTGTCTGCAGACATAGAAGATGGCGACGAGGCCGTGTGGTCGTTCGTGTTCAAGGATATACCAGATACTGGTGACAGAGGCGTCTCCATCCGCTTCACCCACACCACTGACTTGCTATCTGGCGACCCTCATGCCTACATGCTCGCGTCCGGGCCAAACCAGTTAGATTGCCTCCCACCGTGATGCTAGTGCCCCTCTGACCAAAGCCCAGGTTTGTCACCGAGTACTACGTCGAAGGATACCGTTTCGTCCACGGCAACGTCGTCATATTTCTGCACCGCATTCTCCACGAGCCCGGCGCTCGCAGCATCCAAAAGGCCCCCAAGGTCACACTCCCTACCTGGACTGGGCTCCATCTCTTAGACCCGAGCGGCGCCTACATACTCAATGCCACTGTCCACATTGAGGACTTTAACAACGCCGCAGTGCTAGAGGCAGGCGTCAGCGAGCTCAAGAGGTTTCAGACACAGATGAATGGTTGTGTCAACCTATTCTTGCCCGATCGTCTTTCTCAAGACCCTCGCGTCAAGTACAAGCCTCCTCCAGCTCCTGCCACCCAAGCACGACCACGTTGAATCTTTGCATCATGCTGATGAAGGGCAGGGTTGAGTAGATTGACATGTGCATTAAAGAAACACGGAACATGTGATTGGATGTAATATTATTAGTCAGTGTAGAATGCTCGCGAGGAAAGAACGCCCGTTAGAGCAGGCAGCCCTCACGACACGCCTCGTCAAACAAATGACGACACAATGAAATTTTCTTGGTTTGCTGCCTGACTTCCACACTTGATACCCTTTAACGTACACCTCTACTATAGCTCAGCTTCTTGTCTTGACAATGGGCTACCCAGAACCATTCAAGTCAGTCAAGGGCATTGAAGCCTGGCATGTCATCGCTCCGGAACCACAACTTGCCACTCGTCCCTTTCCCGGCGGAGGGGGAGGGGGTTCATATAACCGTCGTCGCATCTCATCCTCGCATTCTACTCTCTTCCACCTCGCCAGGTACTACGCGATCTGCAACGCTGGTTACCTATCTGGTCAAGCTGTTATGAACATCTCTCACTACGATCGTGTTACCGAGGATCCCACCACAATATCAGAATCAGCGGATATGAGAGCAGTTACACTGCGCCAGAACCAACCGAGGAGCAAAGGCAGTTTGGCTACCGACTTTGGAGCAAGGAGAGCCTGGTATGGATGGGGATGATCTTGTATATCTTCCGAAAATGGTTGAACGGTTGGGAGAAATAGGTAGTGGAGCAGAGGGGGGAGCTGGAGAAGCTGGATGGTATGGTGTGGCGATGCCTTTGGGATCACTGTTCTTGTACTGCGTCAAGGCATGACTGCACGATGAATTTGAACAGAAATCCGATATCCATCATGCGAAGTGCTATGTTTTTCCACCACTTTACATGTTTTCGAACAGTAACTATCGACACTCCTTCTCCACATGCTCTCTGTGAATCTGTTGGATAGATACAGGACAAGCAACTTCAATCTGGAGTTCTAGAATCAGAATTGCTTCCCCGTGAGAACGAATTTGCGAAGGTGTCAGTAGTTCATTCTTGATCTTCAGATGCCCAACGTCATTAGCAACTGCCGCATCTTACCACTCCTTCACTACACGTCCTTTGAGCTCAAAATGCCAATTAGCTCGCCACACAATCTCAGCCCGGCAATACCGTCTGTTGATGTTATATCTAAACAAAGCAGCATGATCTTTTCCTCCATTCCAGAGTTCCATGGTTTGAAGTCTTGGCATTTTCTTTGCCACCCTGGCCGTGGAGTAAAGTAGATGCTCAATTCTCTTTAGGTCGTTATGTGACTCAAGATCTTGAGAGGTGAGTATCAGTGTTTGTAGGTTTCCCTACACGCAATTTCCACGTACACTCCAGAATAGCCTTGCGTCTGTCATGAAAGCGACCGATAGATGTTGGAGACCAAGGCTTGCCTCAGCGAGTACTCTGGTCAACTGTACGCTTACAATTCAGATAGCCTTTGTATATTGGTGATTCGAGAAGAGGTGGGTCTGCTGAAAGAGTGTTGGAAAAGCAGGGTGTCTTTTATCGTGAAACACATATGCCCAGTTGAGAGGGTCGTATGCCTCAGTAAATCCTCAAATATGGTCATCCTTTTCAAGTTATTGGGAATGAGAGAGGGGAAGATTAAGACCGTCTAGCCTGTAGAGAGAAGTGAGTAATTAGCGCCACACGAAATGCGTATAGTTTTGAGAGTGTATGAACACTTACGCTTATCAGCATCCATCTGGTTTTCCTTCGTTACATAGTTCCACGGCTCAATTACCAGGTCTTCTAATTTTCGAAGGTGGCCTAGTAGCCGGCTGATGGCGATTCGATCCCACTGATGTCTTATCTACCGTCGTAACAGAAAGCGGGTAGCGCACGATACCTGGGGTACAGAAGCCCAAAACTCTTCACCACTTGGTGAAGTCTTATTTCCTAAAGCATCTCAACCCGGAAAAAAGAGTAGTGAGAAGAGTTTGCTGATAGCCTTGAGGGTTGGCAGCGTGTTATGTACTGCAACGTGGTATGACGCCGCCTGCCCCCTCATTCTATTTCGGCTGAGCGCGTTGGCAGGCTCACAGAGAATGTACTTGAAGTAGTGCTCTGCATCAGGAGGAGAGCATATACTGAGGCCGAGCGTCATATCTCCACTATGTGAATCTTTTGACTTTCCTGGCTTATCGGATTTAAGAAGGATCAATCTTGCAGTTCTGTTGCGATGAAGTCTCTTTAAGGGCGAGCAGCAAAGAGGCTTCATTAATCATTGTCTCTTTAGTGTACCATGGTTTACTGCCAATTCAAAAACATGGCTCAGATCTAAAAAAAAAGATCAAACGGTAAGCTTCTGATATCAGAAAACTAACAGATGGCTTGCATATTCACTTGTAAGGACTGCAGTGGCTAATGATGTGGGAGGGGAAGAGGAACTTAGCCAGTTCTGCCCCGCATGAATGTCCTACGATTATGTATAAGTGGTTCATCTCGGATCCTATAAATGTGAGCTTTGTCCTTTTTGCCCTCTGTCTAGGTAACATTCTTCTTTTTGTGACTATGGGCCTCTGCTCTCATCACACTCTTTGCGGAGAGATATCGTCTTGTGTCTTGTTTGCAATAGTAGTCTATGAACGCATGTGTACACGACACCCATCTCCCGAAGCAACCACCAACGTTAGAACCTGCTTTTCCTTTCCAGTTGCCACAATAGGTTCATCTTGCGGGACAGTCAAGAAAGGAAACTTTTGCACTAGTCTTGCTACAGTGTATCCCGCTTCTAGGAGGGCGAACTCTTGGCCTAGGCATACCCGAGGCCCACCGTTGAAGGGCAAGTACCCGTAACCTACATCGCGCAACAACTGTCCATCTTCCCACCTCTCAGGGTGGAACTCGAGAGCGTCTTCCCCATAGATATCCGTACGACGATGCATAGCGTATACGCAATAACCGACGGCTTCGCCTTTTCTCACCAATATCGGTGACTTTCCATCCGGGCCTCCTCCGACAGGCAGCGTTGTTGTCCTGAGTGCTGCACGGGAGTTAACCGGCACCGATGGGTAGAGACGAAGTACTTCTTTCAGTACCAGGTCAAGGTATTTCATCATCTTCAGGTCTGCTCGAGTTGGCTGAGGCGCATGCTCTCCAAGGCCTACTACTTCCTCTGTCTCTGTTCGTAATCTTTCCAAAACCCGAGGATGACGAGTTAATAAGCGCAAAGTCCAAGTGAGGCAGCATGCAGTAGTGTCTCTACCCGCAAGCAGAACATTGAGACATTGATCACGGAGTTCCTTCTTGTTCCGGGTTTCTTGAATAAGAGCATCAATGAACACGTAATGCTTCGTGTCCTCGTCTTCCGTATCTTTAGGCTTCGGCTTCTCCGCATCATCCAGTGCGTTCTGAATTGCATCGTCAACAAAGCGGTGTGAAGTCTTACATGCCCGCCAGAATTCTGGCGTATTGGCAAGCCAGTATAAGTTTCCTAACCGGCCACGATGTGATAGGTAGTCCTGGCCTAAGTTGAACGCCGCGGCGAACTCGGACTCTTTTCCAGCGATATCGCTTCTTTGTAAAGAGCTCAGCGTCTTGCCAAAGAGAAGGAATGTCGTCGTATCGAAAGTCAAACGGAAGAACAACGGTTGCAAATCGACTACGCTATCGGGAGAAATCTGATCAACGAGGCTTTCGACCGACTTCTTCATCTCCTCAAAATTCTGGTAGCGATTCGAAGTGAACTGAGGTCGCAGAAGCGCACGTGAATGCCTCCATGCTGCACCGTCCTGGGTGAAGATGCCGCTTCCCATCAACGGAGCAAAATGCTTGGGTCGGAGCCCAAGACTGAAATCTGTCGCGACAGTCAGTTCTTTCCGTCATCTCAAGGAAGCAAGGCCTACGAACCTTCAAACTGTGTTGAAAGAATCTCTTCTATGTTGCGTGGCTCCACTGTGTTAATGCCGCGATTTCCGACTGTTTTTTGTCAGTGCCAGTTGCATGATGGCGCCCATGGAACCTACGCAACTGCTGCTCATGAGTAGGACCACTGGAATCCACTACATCCAAGAAAAATTGCAGGATAGTCTGTGCTCTCGCGTGTTGCCCTGCCTTGAGGAGCAGATCCAAGCCTTGCGGCCACTTTGCTGCCCACCTCCGTGGTGCTTTGCATCCCATTTGCGCTGCATATTGGTCTTCTTCCTCTTATGTGTCAGTGGCACAACAAAAAATCTCTCTGAACGCGCATACTTTACGTTGAATCTGGCGACGCCAGATCCTGTATCCCAAAAGGGGGAGAACAATGAAGAGTAGGGCTATGAGGTTAGAGGCTTTGTTGCTTGTAAAGTTGATGTCCAAAGTACTCATAGCTATGATTCCACCTCCAGCTGAAAGATAGCAAAATTAAAAAGAATCTCGCAGTCGCAGGCTGTAGGTATGAGGACGTCAACAAGATACTTCTACGGTTGGCATTTCGCCCCCAGATTAAAGTGGGCGGCGCAGTCATTGCGCCTTCCTTTGTCAGCGCACAGGATCGAAAAGTGTGGCAGGTCGAGGGCCATGACTTGCGGGGCTGAACCTATTAACGGACCAGTCAGATGATTTTAGCTAAGCCATCGCTAGCGTACTCGGTTACGGTTGGCCCGCGACGCGCCTTCGGCCTGCTGAGCCTATTCCAATGTTACATCCGTGTTTCTTAACCCTCCTACGACGGCTATCGGCTGAATACATAGCGATCAAAGGTCATGGAGGCACTCGCTCGCATGCATGCCTGCGAAGCCAACCGCCTTTTGCTCTCTTGGCCAGCGCAATACCACTCCTATTGCTGCCGACCGATCATCTTAGAAAAGATTATTCTGCTTCATTTTACACAGTGCTTGTCTATGCAATGCAAACATTCTCGATCTGCTTTCTGACCAAATTGTACTACGTAGTCTATGTCAAAACTCTGCACAGACTTCGCACGAGCAACCTAGCAAACCTCTGTCGCCTGGTAACTGGCTCGAGATAGCGTGAAATATGGCTGATCCTATTTCACTGGTGGCTGCGGGTGTAGGAATCGGTGATGTTGCATTTCGGCTCATCGCCTATCTCAAAGACATCAAAGCAGTCGCTAAGACTATGGATGAAGATATTGAAGGACTGATCAACGAGGTCGAAGGCCTTCAAAAGGTTCACGGTCACCTCGAGAAGGAATATCTCAAGAGTATGACTAATGTCGACATGGGAGACGACGAGAGGAGCCTTTGGACAAGCACAGGACAAACTCTCAAGAACGGGCAGAAGCTTACAAAGAAGCTTGAAGAATCGGTACAGTCTATCTACGGTGATAACAAGTTAGTTACTGGGAGGTTGGATGGTTGGGATAAGGCGCGTAAAAAGAGAAGCAAAGACAGCATGATCTCTGGACTTCGAGACCAAATCAACACATATCAGGGAGCCCTGCAGATGTTGCTTGGTTTCATTTCCATGTAAGTTAATCAATCATCCCAACTGCTTTCATTAACCGATATGCAGGCAGTCAACTCGCGAAAGTCACAAGGATCAGAATGCCCAGCTCGACAAGCTGGTAGCTGATTTCCAAGAACTGAAGAGTCGAATGGAACAAGCGCAGCACACATCGTTACCCTTATATGAAACCGTGACTACCACAACAGCCTATCGCGATTTCAATATGGAATCCGTGTCAGTCGTAAACCAGCTCGGTATTGCAATTGATAACATTGCACACAATCCAGCGTCCAGCGCCTCGGTGACAAACGAACATTTTGATATTCCGAAGCCTGTCGATCCGTTTTATACTGGTCGTGAAGACTATGCAAAACGCTTGCGCAGCTGGATGTTACCGAGTCTTTCTTGGAAGCAACGCGGCACATCGACCGTCAAGGCAGAGCAAAAACGTTTTATTGTGTATGGGCTTGGAGGCGCAGGGAAGACGCAATTCTGCTCCAAGTTTGCTGAAGACAATCGCCAATAGTTAGTCTGCCATGATTTCAAATCTATGTAACGCTGCTAATGGGTCACTTCTAGCTTCTGGGGAGTCTTTTGGGTAGATGGTAGCAGCCGTTCGCGGTTGAAACAGACCTTCTCTCAGAATGTGTCAAAAATTGGAAAAGTGGATCTCAACGAAAATGCTGCACTCCATTGGCTATCAAACCTAAGTCTTCCTTGGCTTCTTATTATTGACAATGCTGATGACCCTGATCTCAAGCTTGCGGATTATTTTCCACGAGGCAATCGAGGTCACGTTCTCGTCACAACCCGCGACCCTGGGAAGAAGGTGTTTGGTACTGCTGGTGATCGATTTTTTGAATTCCAAGGACTAAGTACGAGCGATGCAAGCAATCTACTGCTGAAAGCAGCCGGTCAGTCAGAACCATGGGACACGGTCGTATCCAGTATTGCTTTGAAGATCGCGAAAGCCCTTGGCTATCTTGCATTGGCAATCACGCATGCGGGTAGGGCCATCCGCGAAGAGTATTGTAAGCTGAGCGAGTATTTACACTACTATGAGCGCCAATGGGAAGCGACGAGACAAACCAGACTTCCAGTGAGAGACAAGGATGCCGCTGACGAGTTGAGCGTCTTCTCAACGTTCGAGTTGAATCGAGAAGCGATCGAGGACCGAGCGACGAGAGCATCTCGGGACGCCCTTGAGTTGCTTGATACGTTTGCATTTCTTCACAATCAAGACATTCGATACGACTTTTTGCAACGATCTATCGAGAATGCCCAGGTTGAACATAGAAAAGAAGTCGAGGATAGAATGAGTGAACGTCGGTCTAAGGCAGCCAAGCCCGCACCCGACTGGTCGACATGGTGCAAAGAAACCGCGTTCCTATTCCTTACCTACCTCTACCAGAATCGAAGTCCGCCCGTTCTACCCGGTGTAAGTCTCACTACAATTTGCTTCTTTGAAAACATTCGCTAAATCGTTACAGATCATCCGAGATGGACGGGACAAGAAGGAGATGAATGAGGATCGACTACGTCTAGCTTTACGGCAGTTGACTCAATTTTCACTCATAATAAGAAGTCACAACTCCGAAAGCTACTCTATGCACCCCCTTGTACACAAATGGGCCCGTGAGCGACCTGGTATGAGTATTGCAGCGCAAGGAGTTTGGGCTGAGGCGGCCGCAATGCTACTATCACACTGCATTCTGATCCCACCGCTTGGCAATACGGAAGAAGAGGAAGAAGTCCGGAAATATATCCTCCCCCATGTCGATCACGTACGCCAATGTCAGCAATCTATAGAGCAACGCATGAGGGATAAGCGCATGGCACGGATGAAACCATGGCCGGTATTCGATGGCGGCTTTGATAGGGACAAAGCTATAACATATGCTAAGTTCAGTCTGGTTTACATGCAGAATGGACGGTGGGAGGAGGCCAAGCGACTGCAAACTGCAGTAAAAGATTTCACAACCCAAATCCTAGGCATGAAGCACCCTGTTACTCGTCGTGCCACCAGGCTACTGGCCACAACCCTATTCAACCTCGGCCAAAGTGAGGACTCAGCTAAGCTGGAAAAAGAGGTCCTGGATGCTTGTGTACTTTTCTTGGGTGTCAATCATCAGGAGACACTGGTGGCCAAATTTACTCTTGGAAAGGCGCTTTTCTTACAAGGCAAATTTAGCCAGGCCAAAATTCTCCAAGAAGAGGCGGTCAAGGGGCTGACTAGGCTGATCGGCCTGGATCATGAAGATACTCTTGATGCAATTGACTGGCTTGGCCAGACTTTACTCATGTTCTACACCAAAGAGCATGTGACTCGTGCCCGTCAACTGTTTGTCACAGCATCAGAAGGCATGGAGAAGTTGCATGGAGATGAACATACACGTACACTCGAAGCACGTGAGCACCTTTGTAGTTCTGCCATTCGGACGGGGGACAAAAACCATTTGGACGAAGCGCATGCAATGATGATAAAGATTCTGGAGATCCGAAAGGAAAAACTTGGCAAGGAGCATGCTTACACACTACTTGCGATGGTAAACCTCGCTCTCGTAAAATGCGCGATGGGTATGCTTCACGAGGCAGAAGCACTTCTCCAGTATGGCTTACCTATCGCTGCACGAAATCTAGGCGAAGGCCACATCGCCTATCTCTGGGGCCGTTATCACCTTGGCCGAATCTGGGTGCTTCAGGGAAGATGGGCGGAGGCGGTAACTTACCTCCTTGATGTCACAGAGAGACAGCGTTACACGTTACAGGGAAGAGGCGAGTTTCATCCTGATAGAATTGGCGGCCTGATTGAGCTATCAACAGCATACAACGCGCTGGGAAAAGTTGAAGAATGCGAGAGGGTGACCGAGGAGGCTTTGGCTGCGTTAGCAAAGATATCTACAACTGAACATCCTGAGGCAAAGAGGTTAAAGGAAAATAGAAACATCTGGAGGCAGCGGAAAGCAGAAAGCATGGAGTGTCTACAGCGCGCAGATCCACCACATCCCATTGAGGAGCGTGCCAAAACAATTTCTGGATCGATATAGCCTACTGTTTGAGGGTTGAAATATATACCTCTAATAAAATCACCTCTAGCGACACTTCTACTTCAAAAGTTACCCCCATGTTTATATCCTCTTCTATGGTGACGTCCCAAAAGAGCATTACCTCGATTTCTGCGACATCGATGACCTTGTACAATTTGACGTATTTGATCCTACATCCCATCACCTTGTGGATTATGTAGTTTACAAAGATATTTTAACGGCCCCGCCATGCTCAGCAACGATTCCGTATCGTGTGGTGGCAAGGCTATGGCATGATTAGAGCTAGTCAGCTCAAGTAAATGGTAACGTCACATACCTCCAGGCCAGGTTACCGGTGCAGATCTTGTATTCCACTGAGCATTGTGCAAGTAGATCCACTGCTCGATCCAGTGCTCCTTGGAGACTACCAGTCTCGGTGTAAAGCACGAACAAGATGTTCGAGGATGATGCGCCCGCGGCCTGAAACACTTGTCAGCACTTTGCAGACAAGTATACTAACTGTATGTGGGAACCTCACCAACTCCTTCTGCACAGAGAGCAGATCGTTCATACTGGCGCTTTATTAGCACTTATTCCACTTGACCATCAGAACAATCCAGCGACTGACATTGATGTCACACCATTGCCAGCCTCGTATACATCATCCAGTAGCTTTGAATCCCGCACATCTTCAGGCAACTGTACTTTGCATGCATAACTGCCAATAATTAGCGATCGGTGCTATGACAGTAGCAAATCTTCAGTCGCAGACCAACAGTAGTGCCGCTGTGGTAATCTTTACAGCGCTTGTAGCCATCCTCAAACGCCAATACTCTTCGAGAGTCGGCAAAGACTGATTGACACGCAGACCTTGCTCATATCCGACCATTTCCAGATAGATACGAATCTCCTTGGCAAGGTTGTGTCGTTCGTCTATACATTGTCATAGTTCAGCTAACATTCTGCTTGGCGTTCCGAAGAGTTTACTTACGCAGCGTCATGTCCTTACGAAGTCTTTGCCAAACATCGCGAGATGTCTCTAAGATTGGTCGAAAAGACGTGTTGACTTTCCTGTATGGTGGCAGATCTAACAACTCACGTACAAAATGTATGATGCCCTCACGGCAGCTCTGGGCGTGCTCGTAATCAGAGTTGAACTCTCCTCCTGCTTCATCAATCTCTGCTCTTTATTAGTTTATGCTGATCTAAGTGTGGAGCTTTGATATTTAACTCACCATCATCCCAGATAAATAGCTGCAGACTGTCAGTTAATGTTATACAAGTAATACAACAGCGTTCGTACCCAAATGCATAGATCAGTACATGTCTTCATGCGCTCAAAGTCTGCATACGGCCACCATCCTGCGCCGAAGCGACCCAGATCTTGCGCTTCGACTTTACGAAGTCCTCGCCGCTTACTCGGGATGCGCTCAATCATCCTATCACGCAGTCAGTATAGGTTACTACGATTGTATTTTGGTCGAAATATACCACTGAAATCGTTCCCGAACATGTCCGCGAAGGCGCTGGATGTCTGGGTTTAGATGCACTGGCCAGTCGTCTGCAGGCATGTACTGCCACAAGTCAGGCAGCACAATCGATTGGCCTTTGATCTCAGCAATGACATCTTGAGCGCTGGTATGAGAACTATGTGCCATGACTGAAGGTCTTTGAATCGTCTGAAAGAAGATTTACAAGCTGAACAAGGCTCAGTGGAGCAGATGCGCAGGCTATGTATACATCTAGCACGCCGCTCTAGTCAATGTCGCTAGTGTACTGTTGCGGTCATTACCTTTCTGTATGAAGTATATTACCGTATGGAGCAGTTTACGCTGGACTAACTTAGCGCGGACGAGCCCGCGGATGAGCCCGCGGATGGTATTGAACACACAAGGGCGATAAGAATAACTCGTGAGCGGTCAGTCGCAATACGTATTTTCTCTACAACACACTTGTGATACTTGTGATAATACTCTTGAAATAATGCAGTATCTTGACTAGATAGTGAAAGATTTGTCATATAAGTTTCGAGCTGTTCTTGGTCGCTGTTGTTATTGTTGTTATTATACTACAGTTACATGCGTGCATGCTAATTGGCTACGTAGTACATACTGGCCGTTCTTCAACTGTTTTCCCCTCGCTTGAAAGTCCTCTGCCGCCCCATTGCCCAATCAACTTCTGTTCCATAATCTTCTCCTCTACGAATCGAGAACCAGTATTTAGCTTAGCCGCTTTTGATCAGTCAGGTTTATGCTGCTTATCAGCCTCAGAGTTTGCCTCTTACGGTACCAGGTGAAGTTCACGCTAAGGCTGATCTGCAGCTGACCATTGATTACACATTAACCAGACTCCTTCAAGCTGCAGTCGTTCCAGACGCTTATTGTAGGACTTTCGATTCTGGCTTGCATGTAGTTCAACAGGTTCTCGCTGCTTGGTCACGGTACGTCCTGGTCATATATTCAGCCGTCCCAACCACCTCGATGTCAGCAACAGTCCTATCGGCAGCGTCATTGCTAACGTACAACCTTTTTATCATCTTTGCACGAGGCAGATGATCTATCATGTTCACAAATTCACTTCCATGGTGGCTTTTGGCGCCGGTAGCGATCATTGTAGTGGCCTACTTGGTCTATCAAGCTACTATGCCAACCCCACTACCTGGCATTTCCTATAAGAAAGTCAGCGCGAACAGACTACTTGGAGATCTTCCGGACATGCTCAATTACATGGCCAAAACCAAGGAGATTGTCTCGTTCTTCGCTACTCACTGTGTCGAACTGAATTCGCCGATTACCCAGGTATTCATCCGACCATTTCTCAGCAAACCTTGGGTAATCATCACAGATAGTCGCGAGTAGGTCAACGCAACTAGCTACCTCTATGCACTCACTCACATTGAGAACAGAGCACAAGACATTCTGATCCACCGCACTCGCGAATTTGATCGAGGCGAGATCTTTGGCCATCCATTTAGGATTATGGTACCTCATGCGGGAGCTGGACACCGCACTACGAGCCACTGGCGAGAAAGTAGACGACTGATGGCAGACACAATGTCTCCTGGTTTCCTGCGGAATGTGGCAGGTCCACACAACCACTCTGATGTAAGATCCCTTATACAGCTGTGGAAAGTGAAGGGAGCTGCTGCTAAAGGTCGACCTTTCGACATAGCCTCGGACTTGGAGGAGGTTATGAATGATAGTATCTTCGCCGTTGCATTTGGTGTCTCGCGTGGTGGTATAGATGCCAAATTGGAAGCACTATCCTACCCGCCAGTAAAAGCCATCGCACACGACCACGAAGTCATTGTATTCCCAACAGCCAAACGTTCTGCCGTGTACGAAGACATTAGCAAAGTCTTGGGTAGCCCAGAGATCGCACTGAAGTCTCCCTTTGGTGCGTGGCATCTTGCATTTGCACTAAGATTTTACCCAAAACTTCGACTAGCTGTCAAGCACAAGGATCGCTTCATACAGCAGATGCTTGACGAGGCATGGGAAAAGTTCAATCGACCCACAAGCTCTGAGACCGATATTAAATCAGCGGCTGAATTCTTGATTGCTCGTGAAGTTGCACAGTCCAGAAAAAGTGGTAGGAAGACACAATATGATAGCCCGATGGTGAAGGACGAGCTCTTCCTGTTCCTGTTCGCTGGCTTCGACACAGGACCTACAACCGTAAAATGGGGTACTGATTTTGTATGGTTTTTAGTGGACGAGCTTCTGACTGACTACTCGCAGGCTTCAAATTTCTGGCTAGACATCAAGAAATCCAAGCTAAGCTAAGAGAAACTCTGCGTGAATCTTTGAAGGATGTTTGTGCGCAAGGTGAGCTACCGAATCTTGATGCTATACAAAATACCAAGATACCTTATCTGGATGCATTTTTGGAGGAGATGACACGATTGTCTCATACCTCCATGTCGAATGGACGGATCACTACACAGGATGTTGAAGTCCTGGGATATCATATTCCTAAAGGTATTGAAGTGTGGCTGATGGTAAGTCAACACTCATTTGCTATCTCAAAAAATAGCTACACTAATGCATGTCCACAGAACGTCGGACCAAGCCAGACGGCTCCCCCCTTCGACATCCCATACAGCAGGCGCAGAAGCGGTAATGAATCAGAAGCACCGAAGTCGCCATGGACTGGAACTTGGGATCCGCACAGACTAGCTGAATTCATGCCTGAGAGATGGCTTCGCAAGAGTGAAGATGGTACTTATGTGTTCGACCCACAAGCAGGTCCAAATCATTCTTTTGGGGTTGGTCCGAGAGGCTGCTTCGGTGAGTAGCACTTCAAGACGTAGCAGTCGACTTTTTGAACGTCATTACACTTGCTGATATTCCCGAAAGGCCGAAGACTCGCCATGCACACTATGAAGACACTTTTTGTGCTTGTGCTCTGGGAATTTGAGCTGCTACCGCTGCCTACCGAGTTAGATTCTTTTGCGCCGATAGATTTGCTCACACATCAGCCGCTGATGAACTACATTCGTCTACAATCACACCCACTAGGACAACGACGAGATTTTGGCGTTTGAAGGTACGTGGAATACGAATAAGAAAGGGGTATGCATCACATAGCGTGCATAATTACAATTGCAAAATCAATACATTTTGGAAATCATAGAGATGATTGCACATACGTTACAGTTTGTGCAGAGGAGTGTTTAAGGAGAAGGATTTGGTTTGTTAGTGTTATTGATCCATACTTTATAGATTTGATTCGCAATGAAGACACTACAAGGTGTTGTACAAGTTCGGAGATCTAGCACATGTATAGGCTGTTACAGGTATCCCACTCTATGATGTCCAGCCTATAACCCTGTAGGCATAGAAATCTATTCGTCGCTATATTTCAAACCATATATGACTCCAAATCTTTTCATATCACACCAAGTGCAAGGTTCGGCTCATGTTACCGTCGATTGATGTTGCACACCCGTGACCTTCTTCGCACGTGATTTCGCGAACTCGTGTTTCGCGTCCGAAGGGCAGGTGCGAGTGACTAACCCAATTATTTGGCATTGAACAGAACTCGCAGCAGTCAAGCACCACGACACCTAGACACCGCACTAGGTAACAACACAAGACGCACCATGGATGCGAAATCCAGTTCACACAAGCGGGCAATCTCGAACAGCAAAACGGTGTCGCCGCCTGCAGCGAAGCGACGGCAGCAGTCAACTACCACCAGTGTGTCTGCCACTGTCCCATACTGGTGTAATCTACTAACATCGATCAGGCAAGGCCATCGCAAATTTCTTTACACCTACATCGAAGAAAGAGCCAGAAAAAATGGTGTGGCGAGTCATCAAGGATAGCTTGCTTGTTGGGCGCTTTGGCGCAGCAGGAGCTACAACAATGCAGGCAGCTACAGCAAGCAAGCGCAGAATAGCGGCTTTTGACCTCGACTCAACACTAATCAAGTCTGCTTCGGGAAAGACCTTCAGCCGAGATGCAAGCGATTGGAAATGGTGGGATAGTAGTGTACCTGGAAGACTCAAGGACCTCCATGCTGATGGCTACCTCATTGCAATCGTCAGCAACCAGGGCGGGATCAGCCTGAAGCCTGACCCCAAAACCGTCAAGTCTGATCAAAAGCGCCTGTCCGACTTCAAAACAAAGGTGATGGCAGTGCTCAGCCAGCTCGATCTTCCAATTTCAATATATGCGGCGACGAGCCGGGATCAGTACCGAAAGCCCAGGACGGGCATGTGGCAGGAACTATTGGAAGACCACGACCTAGAAAAACCTGGGGCAGTTGACTTGGACGGGTCGGTATTTGTTGGGGATGCCGGCGGTCGCGAGGCTGTGCCTGGGGGTGTTTTGAAGGACCACGCCTGTTCAGACAGGTCCGTACATGCCCCACGCCGAGCGTTGCTAAATGTGGAGATTAACGGCGTTCAGAGACTTCGCAGCTAATGTCGGCATACCGTTCCATACGCCAGAGGAGTATTTCCGCCACGAAGAGCCAAGACCGTTCACACGAACTTTTGATCCAACCGTTTTCGTAAAGGGGCGGAGTGGAGACTCAACATCTGCACGTAAGTTTGATATTCATCGTTGCACTTGTAATATAATCATCTAATTGTTGATCTTGATATTAGCGTTCACGAAAGCGGAATCGCCAGAGATCGTCCTATTCTGCGGCAGCCCTGGTGCTGGAAAATCTTCGTTCTATTGGAAGCATCTACAACCACTCGGATACGAACGAGTGAATCAAGATATTCTTAAAACTGTACGTTGCTGACTGGCCATTGCTGTGCACGAGCTGTGCGACCTCTATGTATTTTTTGAGTAACTTTGTTGAACCAGCGCGAAAAGTGCGTAAAATCAGCTACTGCGCTGATCGAGGAGGGTACGAGTGTGGTTATCGGTACATCCATCCGGAGCCCCAGACGAGCCCGTTTACGACACTAACGGAACCAGATAATACCAATGCCGATCCAAACACTCGAGCCGTATGGGTTGCATTAGCGCAGAAGCTCAAGGTACCTCTACGATGTGTGCTCTTTACAGCATCGCCTAAACTGTGTGAGCACAACGACACATTTCGGGCGTTGAACGTTGGGCCTGAAGTAAGTTGCATGGTAGCGATCCTTTCCGCAGCAGCTGGTGTGAACGACTTTTCCAGACTACTTGAGACTTGTGGAGGAACTATCCTAAAGAGGAAGCTAATGCGTGTGCGCATGAAGAGTCCACCAGTGCTATGAGCGCCTTTTGTTGTCCGAGAGTATAGAGGTATCCCTGCTGACGTTCATTTCCACATAGACGAACCGCGAATCTCGCACTATTCTACCCCACGTTGCTTTTAGTGGCTTTGCTTCACGATATCGCGAGCCCAAGCTGGCGGAAGGATTTGTAGACATTGTCAAGGTTGACTTTCAGGTACGTTTGATTCCATCTCGATAAACATGGCATGGGTCTCCCAGTCTATATTGGGGGAACTGGGTATTCGGCTATGGAAGAAGAAGACAAGGCTGACCAAGACATGGATGCAGTTTGAAGGTTCAGACGAGCAAGGAAGACTGTGGAGCAAATACTGGATCTGATTTGTTGATGGGAATTGTCAAAGCGAACACGACCGAACTGCTACCCCACTCTACCAATATTGGAGATTACGACGCTGCCAGAGGGTGAAGAGATGTCAGCAAGTCGGACGCGTCGCGATTGGACCAGAGCGAAAATAGAGCTCGAGAGTGTTTGCTGAGGGGCCGAGATGGATCCCGGCGCGCGTTCGCAGCATTAGTCTATTCTATTTTCTTTTCTACGCCGTTTTCTTGGAGGAAAAAAAAAGCTCCTACGAAGAATGGAAATGAGTACTTTTTTGCCTAGTGACGTTTGCTTGTTTCCATGGTTCATGCCAATGGTTTAAAGGTACGAAATACCTTTTTCCTGTCGCACGCACAATGATGGGGGCTCAAGAGGCTCCGCGGACTGGGTGGATATGAGGATGAAGATGGGCCTGGCAATCATGCATGATATACATCATGTATGTAGTTTTGCTTGCACACCGATATCTCGAGTTTTGACAGGATTTGCGGTGGGCTTTGACAAGCGTTATCGATAGCAAAAGTACCCATGTTGTGTGGATTCAAGGCGCAGGGCATCGGGGCTCAACATAGCGGTGGATTATGCCACGTTAGGCCAAGGAACGCGTCCGGTCAATCCAACGGATCAGCGCCGCTAGAGGGGTCTGGACATGGACGCTAGGACAGGCATTCGGAGTGTTTGCGTGCTTTTTTCTCACTACTTAGCATTTTTTATCAATCAGAGAAAATATGTTATGTGCTGTAAATATATGTATGCAACGTGTTGCATATGAGGAGATAAAGGAGCAGTGCGAGCGCGACACGTGGTCGAGTCTGTACTGACGTAAGCCACTTTCGATAATTGCAAAGAAATTTCCGGGACCCTCTTGTGCAATATACAGTGCAAAGCAGGCGAGTAGGAGAAAGAGGTTGTTAAGCCATGCACCCTGAGCGTTGAGCAGGAGTGGATGGGTTTGGCGTAAACGGTATTGTCCCGCCCGCGTCTGCATGCTCTCCGTGCCGTCTGGTCTGGCCAGCGACCAGGCAAGAGAAAAGACCATCGAGCGAGCGGGGCGGCTGCCGACTTCAGACCGGGACCGACACTACGCGCACTTGTTTTCGCCCTTGCCGTCATGATGCGAGGACCCAGGAGCCTGTCACTGTGTTGCCGGCATAACATAAGAGGAATAGCGATTGCAAGCTCCATATTTTTGTAAACGTCTTCTCTTTCATCTACCTGCAGTCGTCGGCTACTTCGACACGGCAGAGACGTTAGGCCCGTACAAATTTTTTTCCCTTAGGACAAAACTTTGTAGAGTAAGTAATGAGCGGTTTCTGGGGTATGGACAAGGATGAGGCGAAAAGGTTGATGACGTTGCCGAAACCTTGGAAGAAGCACAAACCGGGGAACCATAGCCTGGGGGTAAAAGGGAGGATGCTGGCGGTGAGGTATGAGGCTTGCAAGCACGCACGCGCGAACAGGGGCGGTTGAAAGCAAGGCGCCGGGGAGCAGGAAAAGATGCTTAGCGCGACAGGGGCCTGACGCCAATCACAAGTGGGTCAACGGTCTAGCGCGCACAAAAATGCTCCCCAATTTGGCGCAGAAGCATGGTCGGATGCTGGTTTTTTTCTCCCGCTGGGCTCCAAGGTTGTCCCCAACCTCTCTTGGTGTCCCTGTAGGGCACCTGTGGACTCTGTCAGGTACAGACCGCCTACAGCATGTTATTTCGGGGCTCGTATCGTATCATGGTCAATGGTAATCGACTAGTTGACTCGTGGGGGATAAGGGACGTTGTTTTGAAACACGAGGGCGAGTGTTGTAAGAGTGGCGCGATAACTTTGTTCTTGAGTAGATGGCGAGGCTCAGACGGCAGTTCAATGTTTGTTTGTTAGCATTCCACAACGCAAGACCCCTTGCTACGCTTCAGGAGTGGGCCAATCAATGCGTGGATGCGAGACGGGACAGAAAAAAAGAAAGCATGGGTGGGCGCAAAAAAGATGAAGACGTGTGTGGATGTCATCATGGCTGCAGAGACGGCAAAGGGAGGTGCAAGTGCAAGTCAAAGGGCGGCAAAAGCAATTGCAGCATGGGGGTTCAGCAAAGGCTACTGTGGTCTAGTGCAAGCAGGCGGGTTTGCCTGCACTGCCCCGATAGACGAGTCTGTCAAGTGGCAGCCATGGTTGCGCTCACAGCAGTCGAGTGGTAGACGGTGGATGACAAGCACGGTGGTTGTTGCACGGCACCACGGTAAGTACTTGGAGCAGCGCGCACAGGACCGCAGCGCACACACAGACAGCAAAGCACAGCACAGGACAGCACAGGACAGCACAGAACAGCACAGTACAGGAGCGCACTTTGCAGGGTGTGGCCTGGGCATGTGCATCTGCCCAACACCAGGCCACGGGTACAAGGGCGGGCGTGGAGTGGTCGAGGATGGAAAGGAGGTGTGCTTGAGCGGATGTTCCTGCATGTCTTACTCAGAAGCTTGGCTGGGATGAGAAGGTTGAGAGCTGAGGGCGGTGCCTGGGGCCAGGGGATGCTTGAAGCGACGGCGGGCTGGAATGGGATGGAATAACAAGTGGGCGTGGGCGTGGGCGTGGGCGGGCGTCACGGCCACGGTCGCGGTCTTGTGTACCGAAGCGGACAGGGTCCTTGTTGTCGAAACCGGCGTGGCTTTCACAGCTGCCGGCACCGGCTAACCCGACCCTCTCTAGCCAGCCTTCGGGGCGACGGTTGCTCGCTGGCCTTGGCGCGCGCAGTGCCGTGAAAGTGAAAGGAGCCTGCACGGGTCGTCACTGCTCTGCCCTGCCCTGCCCTGCCCACGCACAAAGCCGCCTGTATATCCCATCCCACGCCTGCCACTATTGCCCATTGCCCGTTGCCCATCTCCCCTCGCTCTCCTGTTCGTCCACGCCACACTGCCACCTACTCAGTCCCTCTACCAACAACCACTACCACCGCTTCCTCCACCACCACCATCAGCCCACAATACATACACAGACCGGACCGCATCGTCCCAACCCCCCATCTGTTGTCTGCGACTGTCGATTGTTGCTGCATCGAGCATCGCCTCTGCGCCTCGGTACGTACGTTGGACCTATCCCAGCCCTGCGCGCTCACGTGCTGTCCGCTTTGGGAGCCGCTTGCCTGCCCGCACGCGCTGACTTTGTCGCTGCAGCATCACCACGCCTAGGCTGTACATACGTGGTCGGCTTCGTGGCACCCTCCCACGCTCTCTCCAAACACTGCTCGACCGCCTCTCCACCACTCCAAACCAAGCCTGCCCATTGACTGCGTTGTGCTGGCCGCTCTCTGCCTGCGCACAGTCTCGGCCGCTTGTCTCTCTTAAGCTGGGGATGGGATCCCAGCATCCGGCGCGCAAATTCCACATCACGCCCCGACCGCCAACCCAAACTGCCGCTCCTACCATCCTCCCACCGCCATCATGCACGACCTTAAGCCGCTCGTCTTCCCTCACATGCCCGCCGTTCGCAAATCTTCAAAGGGCTCGTTAATCATGTATGAGGATCCAACTCTGTCCGTTTGTTCCAATGCAGACTCTGGCTTCTACTCTGCATCCGAGTGCTCGACGCCGCCCACGCCAAGCCAGTACATCCGCGGTCACTTCCGCTTTCCCAGCTCGGCTTCGTCATTGTCGTCGAGCCCGCCAACCTACGACCCAGCCGACGCCCCCAATGGCTCAGGAAAGCTGCCCAAACTGACCGAGGAACCCTTTGAGCGCGAGTACGACTTCGTTGGCCACGACGTATATCGCTGCTCTTGTGAGTTTGATTTGCAAACGTGTTGCCTTTGCGGTGCTGATCCAAACTCAGGCGACACTCAAGGTTCCTATGGTCATGCACAGCACTGCAGGATATCTAGGGCATATGACCCCCAGGACGAGTACTTCACCACCGCCGACTCTGGACTACAATCGGCAAAGCGAAGACGGTCATTGGAAGCGTCTGCGCACAGCATTGCTGGCAAGATTGAGAGGCGCTTCCCTTCGCTGTCGCGCAGAGTGCGCGACCGCACCTCGAACCTTAGCAGGGTATCGCGCAGCACAACGCCCTCACGAGTGCCCTCCACACGCTCCTCGTCGCTCGCTGGCTCCCTCTATCAGGCGTCGACTGTTGATCTCGCAACCGAATACTCGCCGCCCACCTCGAACCCTGCTTTGATTAGCAGAGAGCAAGTAACCGAGGATGTTCCCACACCACTTGCCATCGACATTGACAGGGCCAATGCCATGGACATTGACTTTGACCCTGAGGAGGTAGAACGAGAGCGATATGCCGCTACGCCACTCTTACCGCCGATGCTGGTACACTCTCGGGCCGAAGACGTGCCGGCCTCTTCGCCTTTGCAGTCACCAGCAGTTGCTGACGCGACTCAGTCAGTGGGTCTAGCTTCTGCTGGCACCCCTCCAACGCGCACCTACCCTACACCCCCTCTATCCTCGAAGCCCTCCTACGCATCCATGCGAGGTCCAAACGCAGGGTTTGCCGTGGCATCGGCCGATATCCCTCCCCTGATGCTCGCCAGTCCTGACGACAGATGGGCCAACATCTTGGGCCACGCCAACTTCACCATCCTCCCCGAGCCATATATTCCCGAAGTATGCGACTCTGCGTCTATCGAAGAGCACTTGGCCGAGTGGGCCCAAGCGCGGCGCAATTATGCAAAGCACCAAGTGCGCACCGCCGAGCATTATGGAGTGACATCGAAGCACTATCTTCTCACTGAACAAAAATGGGCTGAGATCGACGCCGAATGGAAGAGAAACCATGACATGGCTAAGGCGCACGCAGCTGCCCTTGGCGAAGAGCTTGCGCCATACTCTCCCACGGAGCCAGGGCCCCTCAGTAAGATGCCTACACTCCATGATCCGAAGAGCGAGGGTAAATTCCCCAATCTCGGTGACGAGGACATTGTCGGTCCCATGCAACAAGCCGCCGCACTAATCCCGACCAATCCTTCACGTAAGCGCGCGTTTTTCAGGTTCCTCAGCGACCTGCGGTTCCCTAGTTCGTTCCTAGGCCGTTCCTCGAATGGCACCCGAGGATATTAGAACGATAATGCGACAGAGGACAACCACCCTCTCTGTCGTCATCGCGCGCGGTCAGCTTTTCTGTTTGACCGCATGCGACTGTACATTACTAGCCTTCTTGCGCCTATCAGGCTCAAGAGGGTTGATTTACGAAAGTACGATTGAATGACCCAAAACATGTTTGCGCTTTTTATCTGCGCCACGACGACACGACTCATCAGAGCGACGAATTTCCTTTGTTTGAACAATTATTAGAGGCGTACTGCGCTCCCCTTCAATGGGGCGGTTTTCTGTGTTTGTTTGTTGGGGCGGGTTGGGAAAAAAGCGATGCATGCGTCTGCATTGGGCGAAAAGCGAGCATCGTCATCACGCTGTGGCTCCACGCAGCGATGGCTCTTCAGCTAATTTCATTGTTCATTTAATTGTTTTCCTTGTGCTCACATGCGGAGCATAATTGCTGTCTGTTTCGGCGGCTACACCTTTGACTCGTCCCTGTCCGGGAGACTCGAGAGGGCAAGCGCAGTCGCGGGTCTTTGTTACCCTTTTTGGTAGGAGGGAAAAAGTAATGGGGACCTGTTGGGCACATATTCCAATCAGTATTGATAAGTTCTAATAGACCCATTGGGGGAAACCCGGATTTTGTTGTACAGCTTTTTTCCCCTTGAACTGTGATGTTTTATTGGCATGTGGTTAAAGCGCTTGTAAAAGTTGGCGAGTCCTCTTCCCTCGAGGACGAGTCCGAAGCGCCAAATGAAACTTGGTAGCCACGTATACACGGATCCTGACGAGAGCTTTTGTCTGCATCATGACTACACGTCGTTCCCTTATCGACTGGCTGTGATGCGTCGCCCTTGAGTATTTGTTGAGCAAACAGTCGGGGGGGGGCAAGCAAGAGCGCTTGCCGGCAGCTTCTCATTGCACCATCTGCATTCATGATAGCCACGCCCACATGTCGCCCTTTGTTTCCATGAGCCCAGCGCACATTTGCTGTCTTTCTGACTTTCCCTCTCTCTCTCTCTTCTGCCTTACCATGTACCCTTGACCACCATTAATCACACCACCGTGACCCCCGCCCTTGCTCGTACACAACAAAAACAAGCTTTCACAACGTACGTCTGTGAGCCACCCAATCAGCCTGCAATGCTCACATGACAAACGCTACATCCACCCATTTTTTTCCCCACTTACGTACCCCATACTCACATGCTTGCAACGAAATATGTCCGTCTCAACCCCAAACATGTGTGCTTTGTACACAGCACTGTAAATGCATCTCTATACTAAAGCGAATTCTTCCCCCCACCCCCTGCTTGGCCCACGCCTCATGTCTCAAGTCGCTGCAGCGTGGCACTTGTGTATTTTGTGAACCGCCAGGCCGTGTATGTAACCCCGGCTCTCTTTTCTGTCTCTGATGGTTACGTACCACGACTGGTGGTGGTGGTGGTGGTGGTGGTGGTGGTGGGAGTAAGGGGCTTGGTGCGAGGGGAAAGAGTGTCAGTGTGCTGCACTGTAAGAGGCTGCATGTGTACGACGAGGGAGGGTAGTGCAAACATGGGGAAGCTGAAGCGATGGTGGTGGGTGGTTTTTTGTCTTGTATTTGATGAGGTGGCTTGAAGGTGGGCTTGATGACGGGGAGGGGGGAGAGAGACACTGCTGGATGTGTGTATCGTCGTGTGTGTGTGTGTGTATGTTGTAAGGAAGGGGCGAGAGGTTTGGTGATGACGTGAGTGCAGCATTTGACCGAGTGGCAAGTGTTTTTTTCTGTCATCTGACAGCCACGACCAACTGTCTGCCCTGCCCTGCTTGTGTTGCGATACCTCAAAAGGCGACGTCCTGGGTTACGTAATCTCGACTGTGGTGGGGTTTTTCTCGATCCGAGATGAAGGGCCTATATGCAGGTCTGATGACGAACAGCTTTTTGTAACGAGATTTACCTGAGACATTTGTTGCATACGTATACACATGCACCCGTGAATGTGGAAAAAGAGATGAGTCTCGGGACTTTGTGCATATGGAAGTCATGTCTGCTATTCTATCTTTGGGCGGGGCTGGAGACGAGCTGCATGTCTGGGCATGCATGCAATGCATACTAGACTTAGGTGCATGGTGGCAAAAAGAAGAGAAGAGAGGGGGAGGCGCAGTCTCGTATTTATTGATGGGTGCGTAGTCATTTGATATCTTTTGTGTGAGGATATAGAAAGTAGCAGTGATAGAGGGGTGGGAAGAGTTTGCTAATAGGTTACACTGCTCCCCTCCCTTCCCTCCCCCTCCCCCCAAATACACACACACTATCTTTTGTTCATTGCATCTTAAACGTGGCAAGCGACACAAATACGGTTGAACGGAGAACCCCCTCCCCCCATGCACTAAGCTGCGGTTAAAAAACAACCAAGCTACGGCTCGTGCCGCATCGCATGGCAGCGCATTGCATTGCATTCTCACCCGCAGCCGTAGCCATACGTAGCAAAGTTAGCTCTTTTGACCCCAACAGATCGCATCGTACACTCTGCTTCTGACACGCACACAGTCGAAGCAGTGTCACTTTGTCTAGTCACATAACCCTGTCCTCTCCATCTGATACCTGACCATTCACCCCGCCTTGCGACCCACCTCCATGCTACATTCTAATACCTCAACCGCCTCCAAAAAGCGCGTACCACGTCGCTGTTAGCAAAGCTTCCTCTCTGCCAAATAGTCTAAAAGCAGAGCAAGAAGATGGGGGTTATACGTCATTGTCATCAGCATCTTCTGCGTGTTTTTCCTCTTTTCGCTTTCTCACTCTGACTTCGGTTGTGCTTCTGAAAAACACAACATTCAGCCCTTTTCTCCACCCTTATCTTATATAGCTAAGCCCACATATGATCCCTACTATCTACCTCTTCTCTAGCGCGCCGCACCACCAACTCACGCAGTGTAAACACTCTACTTCCCCTCCCCGCCTCTCCCCCTCCCCTTTCCCTTCTCCCCCACCATGTGCCCTATTTCGGTTCCAGCGCCCTGGAATCCGGTTCTGGGCTTTTTTTTTCGCTTCCCATATACAGCACCATGCATGCAAGAGCCACCTTTTATCTCTTGCCGATCGGATTTCTAGGTGCTTGTAAACGTCATGCTTTTGAGCTTTTCCTCGCTCTGCTTCCTGCAAAGCGCGGACGGTGCAGGTGCGAAGTTGTGGATGCGCGTGTGTGGGTGAGTGGATGCTGTGTGACGTTGCTGAAACTTGCTGGCTTGGAGAAGGGAAGAAGGGGGACATGGCGGTTGTATAGGGGACATTGTAGAAAGGTTTTGTTGGGCGAGGAGGAGGAAGGGTGGGTTGAAGTTGTAGAGTTGATTAAGTGAAGATAAGGGGGAGGGGGGGGGGGAGTAAAGATGTATTTCTTTCTAAAGTCTTGATGATAATAGTGTTTTCATTGAGATCGTGATATACTACACAGCTACACTTACTGGAAGCAAAAATATCATCCTAACCAACTAAAGATAGCTTTTTCATAGCATAATCCTGCTTCTCATCCCAATCATTCATCTTCTACATCAACCGGCGAATCCACCTCGACACCAGAATTCAGTGGAACCACCTTCTCAAGAAGCCGCACTATACTTATCCAAAATCCTATCCTGACGTCCATCGAACCATTGCCGTAGTTGACTAACATTGCATTCCACAGGTGCAATATCAGACCTCGATATCGCATCCATCACCCTCACCGTCCCATACAATACTGCATTCGAGACAACATCTCTCTCTCTCTTGTTCATAACAATTAATCCATAATACTATTGTCCCAGACTGACAAAGAAGCTCAACGATATCCTCGAAATCATTGAGAATCGCTCGTACGATTAGCGGGTAATTACCGATACCCAAAACATTCACATCGGCACCGCATCTGATGAGCGCTTCAGCGCTTACATTCGATCCCAAATCCACAGCGCGATACAAAGGCATGAAACCCGCGTTGTCGTGCACCTCGAGATCCGCGCCATAAGCACCCAGACACAAAATGATATCTCCAACCTTGCAGTTGTTGGTAAAGTAAATGACGCTGTGAAGGGCGACAAGATCATGATTGTCAACGGTTTGGGCGTCAGCTCCCACTTCTAAAAGCGCCTTGATGCATCCCAATGAACCGCCTTCAGCAGCATACTGCAGCGCGGTTCGCCCTAATGAATCCCTTTCTTCGATTTTAGCGCCGCGCGAGAGTAGCATGTTTACATGATTGGGATTCGTGAAGCGAGATGCCTACGTTAGAGGCGTTGCGCCTAGCCAGTCTCGATCTTCGATTCGTGAAAGGTCAAGATCAATTTGCGATTCGAGATCCACAATGGATAACCTGCCTGTTATGCGATGGAGGGGGCTGAGATGGAGGTCGTAAGAATCTTCTGACCCTATAAGGTCGCGTAGTTTGGCCACACCGGCATTGTTGTTACGGTTTAGTAGGATTTGAAACCATGCTGCGTCGGATGCTGATCTATGCGTCTTTGTTAGTTAACTATCGTACCAAACTAGGATCGGTATTTCCCTTTACCTTCCTAATCTATTTTTTTGAAATTCCAATCTGCTCCCATAGTTGTGAGTAAGGAGCAGATTTCGAGTTCCCGGTGATACTCTGCTAACTGTGTTGGGTAATAGTGAGCGACGTTCATTATTGTCGAAGACTACTATTCAATCCCATTTACATGCAAAATAGAGTCTCTACCTGGCCCAATATTTTACAGCGAAATCTCTCAGTTCTCCAAAAGTCTCTTGATCGTATCTATATCTCCTTGACGAATGTACCGCCAAACGGAGTCGTCGTATGATATCTCCCTCGGCACTTTGACAACCCATGAAGCATTTTTGCCTTTGAGATTATTCCACGTGAAGAAGACAAGTGCGGTACGCAGCATCCAGGTAGGGAAGTAGTATGTTACTCTAGATGACGATGAGGGGTGAGATCCTAAGCAAGATGGGAGATTGTAGGGCCGAACATCCAGCGAGGGCGTGTTTGTAGAGAAGTAAAACAGCGTGCCGATAGTTGCTGAAAGCCATTGTGGAGTCTGATATTGGGTTCGGATGTGGCACTGGCAATTGCAAACCCATTCACATGCTTTCATAGGCATGTTGGTTGTTATGCGAGGTTGAGTCGACGGTGCATTGCCCAGACTTGCTATCAGTCAATTGGATCGACAGACTGAAAACCTGATAAGGCTAATTTCCATCCAGGATTTCCTATTTAGGTTTTCAGTCTGTCAATCCAACTGACTGATAGCAAGTCTGGCATTGCCATTGTCGTATACTGACCGTGTCAGAGCAGATCTGATGTCCTCCTGTAGATACTGATAGGCTCTCAAGCCATGGTATTCACGCATGCTGACTGATTCTAGTTGGTCAGATATGCGGTCTAGCAAGGCGGATGTCTCAGCATGATTTTTGCTGTGCACAATTGCAACCTCTTCAATCCTTGACAACAACTCCCGGTTCCAGCGACTACGAAATGGTTAGCTCTCACCACACACACAAACACTAGGCGCAAGACGTAATTTAACCTACCGGTTTGCCGTAAGGAGAACCAATTGCAAATTCCGATGTGCATCTGAGATCTTTTCTCGGATATCTGCCAACTCATTCTTTCGTCGTGTATCCAGCCCAAGGTGAGATAAACCCTTTCCATTCCTTAACAAATTTGCATGTATAAACTGAGCCAGCTAATTCAAGTACTTTTCTAGTTTCCCAATTGTGTCGGGTAAGGTCTCGTAGGCCAGCCTTGCCGCCGGTGTCTTGCTACTTCTCAGCGCGTCATCTTCATCATGCACCACGGTTAGATTCGTTTGTAGATCCGTAAAATATGGTTGTTAGATGGAGTGGTTTGAAGAATCGAATAATGCATACAGTATTTAAGATCATAACGAGTTCAGCTTGAGGATCCATGCGAGATTTTATGTGGCCCAGATGCCGTATAATCGCTCCCACGACCGTAACAAGGGTCACGATACTTGTAGTCACTGAGAGCGGATTCATGATAGGCAGCAACAGGAGTATTGAAACTGCAGACTTTTGGAGAATACCCTTTCTGATAGATAAATGCTTGTTTTGTTGTTATGGAGGCCGAGCAAGAGAACGGCCGAAGCCAGGGATCCTTACATGACTGCCTAACTTCAACACCGCGTAGCCGGAAAGCGCTCAAGTGTGAGCAAAAAAAACATCAGTATATAGTTAGGGAAGGCAAAAGTGAGGTATACTTGACCAATAATAGAATTCACGATTCTTTAATCCTGTAACCACATGAAAAGGTTTCCAATCATGCTCCTAAGGCCTACCACGTACATTACTCATCCATCCATCTTGCTCCCTGTACCTCCATCCCATACTCACCCAATCCTAAGCGGACATCCCGTATTGTTAAACACAGGATTCAGCTTCGAAGTCGCAAAATTCAAACCCGCGCCAGTAATATCAGTCACAGCACCAAACATACCAGGCACGGGGCTAACACCCAATTGGTACAGCAAACACAAAACATCTTTCACCGACACCTCATCTGGTAGCTTTCCATCACGAATAATACCAAATGGCGTGCTCAGGGCGTTGAAATTACTAGTACCGACGTTTCCACCAAACAGCTTGGGGTACTGAAGATACATGGCGAGGATCTCGGTAGCAGCCTCAGTAACTGTGTATGGCTCGACGCGGGAAAACCAGTTTTCGGGGATACGCTCGGGGACATGGCGCCAGCCGCTTGGTGTAGAAGGATCCTCGACGGCGCCGAAGAAAGTCTTCATCGTCTCGAGATCGGGAGTGCCTTTGTTGCCGTAGCTGGGGAAGAGCTCGTAGAGGAAGGCTGCCGCTCCGTAAAGGATCATTGCCAAGGGACTGAAGAAGAAGTTTGGGTTCTGTAGTATGTTAGTTGTGTTGTGTTTGATGGAGTAAATGTGAAATGGAGCACTTACGTTAGACACAGAGTCGTCGTATCGGTTACTACGATACTTGGCAAGGGCATTGCGATCAAACTTTCCGCCAGAGACTTCATCGGCGACCTTCTTCATCTGTGCAAACAGCGTGCCATTGAAGCTGTAATTGTCGCCATTCGCAAGGAAGTAGTCGTTGCGCGTGAGTGACGAATCAGCCTCGAACTTGCTGTGGGCGTTGAGACCAGGCTGGCGGGCAAGAGCAGGAAAGAGGGCTGTACGCGATGTGGCATCGCATGCGATACTCAAGCGGCCAGTAACAAAATCACCACCAGCTTGAATACCCAAGACGGTATGAACGATGGATAGATCATAGCCGACGTTGAAGACGTTTTGTTGAGCGTCAACTAGCTCTTGGAAGTTTGTGATTCCATCGTGAGAGATAAAGTTATGCTGAAGCGATATCAGTCTGAGTTTGAACTAGTAAAGCGCGTCAACAGTTGCTTACATTTGCGAGTGCGTTCAGACCAGGACATGGACCGCGAATATCATTGGGTCCAGGAGGTGTGTAAGCATGGGCAGTATCGCCGTCTGCTGGAACTTTGATACCACCTCTCTGGTTACCAGGAACGCCATTCTTTGCTCCTGTGTAGGTGTAAGGCTTTGTGTATGGAGCAGCACCCTTGTGATCATGATTGAAAGGACAGTTTTCCTGGCGCTTTTCGACCGGATGAGCGTTCCTGAAGATGCTGGGGTCCACACCAGGTTGATTCGCTATCCAGAAAAAGGCAACAGTAGAAGTAGCATAGATAGAGAAGAGGAGCAAGAGTATGTACATCGTGTATAGCTGGTCGCCACCAAGGCTAATTGCCTATCTGGTTTGTTTCTTTTGAACCTTTTCTCCGACCCGATTTCGAATGACAGATGAAGCTACTAGGGCTGTTTTGATGGGTGAATTGCCATGCTGTATGTTATGGGCGCCAGTTAAACCGGGTCGAACGGAGGAGATGGTTTAGTTCTAGTCAGAACTGCTTACCTAACAAGAGAGCGAAACGAAATTTCTGTTCAATTACTACACTTCCGAATGAAGTTTTGGTGGTATGCAGTGGTGGCAGGGACCAGGTGTTTCCACAAGCTATATCAGGGTTATATAAGACCGCTTTCAATACACCACAAAACTGCCTTGGGTAGCAATCGTGGCCACACACCCTTCTAATCAAGTGAATTTCAATGGCAGAGGCGGTCCTGAACTATCCGAAGTCTAGCCGGATCTACACCCCTTAATAGGCCTACGCCACAAAACGGAAATAAAAATGCAAATCCAAACGGGATTTAGGAAGGCAATCAGAAATGTAGCAAAAATAAGCACAACATAATGATCACGATACCAGGGCAGCAACTCCTCAATGTCAGCCACGTGCTTCCATGAGCATTGTGTACCACGAACTATAGTTCATGATGATCGAGCATGGATGATCGCTGCGCGCAACAACTCCTGTTTCTATAGTGTTGTTATTAGCATTACCAAACAACAAGTTCCATCTATGCTATCAATAAGCTAGATATTCCAGAGCGTTGGCCAGTCATTCAATCCATGTGAGCGGGTCACTGCGGATTATGGGAAGTGGAGCTAGGCAATTCTAGGTGGTGGGGTTACTTTTGCATATCAATGTGGAGTCCTCCAAGCACTGTACATACAGTACTGGCGGTGAACACGTCTACAGAAGATGGAGACTGAAATATGTGGATATTCAGCAAAGCCAAGACATCCAGAGCGAAACAATGTTTACTCATTTTTTTCGGACGACGCGCTAGTGTAGCTACATGATTGATGTACAGAGCGCGACAGGAAAAGGAAGCCAGTCATACGGATGGTATCAAGCGTCAGCAAAACGGATGCCGACTCAAGTACGCCGCGCACGCCGATTAGGATGATAAAAGTATAGAAGCGATATAAGAATGAGATATCACAGGTCTCGTTGATAGGATACGTCGAAAATGCCAAGGTACTTATTTGTTGACCTGGGATTCGCGCTTGACAACGGGGTTCTCGCCAGACTTGAACTTGCTATCAGACGGGAGAGGCTCGCTGGGTTTATCTGCAAATATTTCGTTTAGCCTAATCCCAAATGCAAAGAGGTTCGCGCAAGCTTCTTCATCAGAGGTAGACTCACCATGTCGTGCGTAGAGGTGGTGCTCCTCGTCGGCATATTTGCCTACGGCGCCGCTCTCGACCTCTTTGCGGGTGAGAGAAAGCTTGCTTTTGGGAAGACCCATGGAGCCGAGGAAAGTGACACCGTTCTTCCACTCAACCTCCTTGCGCTTGTTGTCCCACTTCAGCTCCTCGCCCATAATATCAATAACCTTAGGAAGGGCCTCCAGAGCGGCTTGGGCGTTGAGGAAGGCGAGACGCATGCGGCGGGCAATTACGTCAGTGGCAGTCTGAGCGTACTCGTGGCGGACGCAGTAGCGAACCTCACCATCAATGTAGGGATAAAGCTCGGACATCTTGATTCCACGGACAGGGAATCGCTGTTCAGTGGGCGCTGAAAGAGATGCAACAGTCCAGGCACGGTCACCATAGGCCTGGCACAAGTACTTGGCTACATCGGTCTCGATGCCATAATGCTGGATCAAGTTGATGAAGAGAGTCTTGGAGAAACCGTGAGCACCAACGAGGCGGACACGGTGGGTCTGGCAGGTACCATCGAGAGGAGCCTCGTCCTTAACCTGAGTTCCGCTGATAAGAGTGGGATTGTCCAGTGGCTTTGGTGCCAGGCCGAATTCTTTGATCGCTTCGTCAACAGTCTCCTCGGCCATCTGGCGGTAAGTTGTCCACTTTCCACCCGAGCAGGTCAATAAGCCAGAGGGGGAAGTGGTGACCAAGTGGTTGCGGACAAGGCCTTCAGTCGCGCTCGCCTTGGGGTCACGGACCAAAGGACGGATACCAGACCAAGCAGCAAGGACATCACCACGGCGAACGTTGATTTCGGGCTGTAGATAACGCTTGACCTCGTTGAGGATCCAGTCAATCTCTTCTTCGCCAGCAATAGGGTTTTGCTTGATATCACAAGCAGTGTCCGTTGTACCGGCAATAGTGTTGCCTTGCCATGGCAGGAAGAAGACGACACGACCATCAGAAGTGTTGGGGTCAATGAGACCCATATTTGCAGGGCTGTAGTAACCAGGGAGAATGACGTGGACACCAGAGCTGGGAGCAACGATTTCTGGCACCTCCTGGTCGTCCATTTTGCGGATCGAATCAGTGAAAGGACCAGTGGCGTTGATCACACCCCTGGCCCTGATAGAGAACTCTTGAGGTTTCTTACCGTTGCTCTCCTCAATGAGATCCTTTGCCTTTGCACCGCACAGACGACCATTAGCATCTTTCTCAAGGCCAGTTACTTCGAGATGGTTGACAACAGTAGCGCCATAAAGTGCTGCAGTCATAGCAAGCGAGACATTCATGCGGGAATCGTTGTGTGCACCATCTGCTCATGTCAGGGATGAATGTCAAAATTAGCGGTTGAATAACTCACCGTAGTATACCAGAGCTCCGATAAGGCCTTCCTTCTTCAGCATAGGGAATGCGTCCAAGGCCTTGCTCTTTGTCATGTAGTAGGAAGACTCAATGTTCTCTGATCCGGCGAGGAAATCATAGAACTTGGTGCCAGCCCAGAAGTAGGGCGCTTGCCACCACTTCTGGATGGGAATCATGATGGGGAGCCATTGTGAGAGGTGGGGTGCAGTATCCAAGAAGTACCGACGTTCGCGGAGAGCTTCGACGACAAGTGCGTATCTGGGGCCAGATTAGTGAAGAATACGGCAGAAATCGCCAGAGCACTCACTGGTTGTAGTCGAGATTCCAAACGGCCTTTTCAAGATATCGTACACCGCCGTGTACTAGTTTGGTACTTTTACTGCTCGTACCACTGCTAAAGTCGTCGCGCTCGACGAGCGCAACCTTGAGGCCTCGTGTAACGGCGTCAAGAGCAATACCAGCTCCTGTTGCGCCACCACCGATAATCAGGAGGTCATATGGGTCCTCCTCCACTTTCTCGGGCGTTGAGCTGCCACCGATCCACCTCCTTGCCTTCTCAGCAACCTGCGAGACGACACCGGCGCTGCGCTTCAGCTGTGCAATCTGTTCGTCGCGGCTTTTGGCACTGGGGAACTGTGGTGGGCGAAAGATACCTCCCTCACCGTAAGTTGGAGGAGGTACTGCAGCGGCTTCGCTGCCAGGGATATCACGAGGTCTGAGGCTGACATAGAGGGCTCCCGCACTGACTGCTCCAGCTCCCGCTGTGTAGAGCAATGGCTTGATGAAACGGCTTCCTCGTCGGGCAGCCATGGTGATGATGTGCAGATGGATCCAAGTGTGTCTGGAGACGTAATCGCTCCAGGCGCTGTGAGTGTATTATACAAATATGTATTCAAAAAATAACACTAGTAAGATGTGCTGAGGCTCAAGCCTTCACATATCTAAAAGTCTAGTTAGCGGCCGCGCAGCGGAATCGGGGAGGTTGGCATCGAATTGTCGACCTACCTCGAGAAGTGTTTAGAATTGCATGACGAGCATGGAGTTGATGGATTGATATTTTTCTGGGGGAGGATCTGTCGTGGAGGAAAGGTGGCAGACTGGAACAGTGGAGCTTCAAAAGTCTGAAGCGCATCCGCCGCTTGGGATGACGAAAGCGTGGGTTCGCGTTAGGTTGCGCTCCACCTCGGGAATAGCGGGACATTCGACGCTGGAGCTGGAGCTGGAGATTGCACGTGCAGCCTCTCTGCCGCTGAAGCGCCGTAGCAGAGCAGCCCGCCTCTTGCCTGTGCTTCTGCATGTGCCCTACACCTGTAGTATACCGATATATGTTCACGTGAACTGGCCGTATTTCGGCAATGGTTGTGCAGCCCCTCGGGCATTCAGCAACATTGAAGTGGTGGATGCAAACAGAACAGGAAGTTCTTCCGACACTCCCCCCTCAATCGCAGTGTGGGTGGAGTACCCAACCGGAAGCGGCACACCCCCACGGAGACTCGCCAAGCGCAGTGGATCGCAGAGCCTCATGATGATCTCATGTCCTGTGGATTCGTGCATCGAATGGTGCTGCCAGCATTGATTCATGTTGAATATCTTGGCGGCGATCCTTCTTGTCGCCGCCCAATCCTTTCCACATACGACCATATACCCACAAAATCAGCCAACAGCCAGCCATGCCGCCGTCGTTTCCGCCCTCCCCTAGAGTAGACCCAAGCTTCTCACTCTCCTGTACCAGTACCCAACAGAAAAAATATGCCAACAACCAGACCACAACTAGCCAAGCCCCCCTTCTCAAATCCGTATTACCCACAGCAAAAGTACAATGTCCAATGTCACCACCGCACCCGCGATGCTCAGCACCGCTCCCTGATGCACCCATCCTAACCGCTCCCTGCGTGTCTGCATGCTGATCACAGCGACAACACACAAGACAAGCGTACAAATGGTGCCAATCATAACGCCAGCATCCACAATACCTCGCTCCTTCTTCCGGCTCGTCACCGTCATGAGACACAAGACGAGGTCCAACACCACAGCCGCACCCAGAGCTGTCGAGTAAAACCGCAGTTTGGCCATTTCAACCTTGCGTTGGTTACTCTCAAGCTCGCCTAGTAGTGAGCGCCGCTCGTTGAGAATGTCTGCGTCGCGGTGGGGGTCACGCAAGGATAGGAACAGAGTACTGAAATAGCCCTTTCTCTCTGTACCTTGCCTGCTGGAATCGATTGCCCCGTAGTTTGCCTCGTGAATAATGGGCGACGAATCAATCGTGTCATTATCATCATCCGAATCTTCAATGCCAGAGAGAGATGCCTCTTCAGGTTCCTCTTGTATCCCAAATAGCTTTCTTGTTTTCCTCGCGCATGCCTCGAAAAACTCCTGTCCCGGAAATTTCACAGACGCATCGGGATCGATATAGATAAAATAGCCTCCTTCTTCGTCTTCCGGGTGGTCGTATTCGTTCCAGTACCGTGGCTGCGCCTCTGGCTCAGACTCTCCCCGTATCATTGGGGGAGGATAGTCGGAATAGGGTTTGCGACTCTTTTTTCTGAATGCCTGCAGTGGCGGTGGGTCGACAAACTCATGTACCGATGTTGCAGAAGACTCTTCGTAACGTGAAGCAAGCGGGCTAGACTGGCCGTCGTACGAAGTGTTGGATGTGGATGTGGCTGTAGGAGACATCTGCGATATCGAAGCGCTGGCACTGCCCCTAGCTTTACGGCTCCGTCGTTGGACGACGGGCTCTGGTAATTTGCGAATGTCCTTGTCCAAGAGGGAGATCCAGAAAGGCGCAGACATGGCGCCTGGCTTGCAACAAGCCCACACAGCATGTGCTTCTAAAGAGAAGCCTCGGACACGCTCAACCTGTATTTGTTAGTGAGTAAAACATGGAAATTAGAGTCTGGCATACCAAATGACTTCGGTCAAGCATCTGGATAAGAGACGTGGCCTGGTTGCCCTCACGGCGGATCTCTAGGATGGCATGTGGAAACCGCTTGGTCGATTCTGATCTGGCGGCTGCAGTCCAGTCATCGCCGCCAAGGTCGTCAAACAGCTGGTCTGTCAAACAGATGTCCTTGTCCAGAGTTGCCCAAATACCTCCGGCAGAATTGTTGTGAAGTCCAGTGAACCGGGTTCGCTTCAAGAGTGCACCAGCAATGGGCTTGGCTGATGCGTGTTCAGCAAGCCATTGCCGAACAGCAAAAGCCTTCTCTCTTGAGCTACAAGAATGCTTGTTACTGTCATCAGTCACAGATGTATCCAAGAAGTTTTTCAGATATCTGCGTTCCATCTTTACTGTCTTGACACTGGATGGTGATGCGTGTTGCGCATCGTCTTCAGTACAAATAACAACCGCCGCTTGACTTGAAGCGCAGCACCGTACCTGTCCCGCTGCCTTGATCCCAATGGCCCCTTGCATATCCTCAGCCGCGCCTATCGTGCTTGCGTTTTGCTTGAATGCAAACGTCTCGGGGTGATCAAGAATAACAAGTCCAGTTGTATCTTCACTGCCAACATAAGGGTCCATGTTGGCCGTGGACGAGTGGCGGCGAAGCGGTGTTGGTCTGGAAGATGAATTGCGCCTTGCTTTGTTGATATAAAGTCGCATGTGTTGAAGTAGCAATACCTGGGCCTCAACAATGTGATCAGGGTGTATCCAATATGTTGCTTTGTTTCCTTTGGAGCCCAAGGGCACCGTGTCCAGTGCTAGGTCAAAGTCTACGTCGTCTCCTTTCTCTAGACTTCTTGATATGCGAGCAGCCGGTGATTGGCCAGTGACAATGGTAGCGTTGGCCGCTGATGTGCCCTCGACGTCGAAAGCCGAACGGAGCGTGTCGAGCGCATCGATAAACTGGTCCAACAGGTAGCCTAGGTCTAGCTGAAAAAGGCTGTCCGGGCGACTGCTGATCTCTTGCTTAAACACATGGGCAAGCTCCCCATCCTTGGTCCAGCGCTTGTACTTCTTTAGGATCTTGACGAAGCCGGTTCGTTGGGTGACCTGGAAGCGGGATAGCGACCTGATTTCCTCGCCGGTCCTGTGTTTTTGTCAGCGGGGTGACCGTGGATACGCGTGTGCGAGGAAACTTATCGCATACCTTAGGACGTCTGCTTCGATCTTCGCATATCTCTCCACGGTGCGGGCGGGGAGGCGCCCGCTTGCCGGATCACGTTTCGCGCGTAGTTGCTGTAGGGTCTTGCTGATGTGCTCTAGCCGCCGCTCAATCTCGCCGCTCTTGCTTCGTATGAATAGGTTGATGCGATCATGTTGTTCGGCGAGGACCTTGAAGAAGGTGTCGCCAAAGGCCCTCTCTGTGCTCTCGCCCTGGCCGGGTATGGATACGGCCTTGTTCGTGCCTGGCGTGGTCTGGTGCTTGATAAGCTCTTTGAGGTAGTCGTAGTCTATGTTATCTGCAAGCGCGCAACTGTTAGCCGAGGACGGTCACGCAATGTGGCGTCGGGAACTTACAATGGCCCCATTCCGGTATGGACCTCTGCCTCAAGGTATCGCCGTACTTCATACCAACAAACAGCGTAGAGGTGGAAGTCGTGGGGGCGTTCAATGGAATAGGGTGCTATGAAACGGAGGTGTAGCGTCGGAGGAGGCAAACAATGGTTGAAACTGCCAACCGTTAGATAATGGGATCCCAATAGCGCAACGGCGGAGACGTTGATGGTTCCATCTCATGTGTCGCAGGTTCAAGGCATCATTTGGGGCATTGGGCCGAGAGGCTACTGCGTACGGACTGCTTACCGAACGACTTAATTGGGAAGCGATAACAATGGGCTGACGACTGAGAGGCGCGTTTCGGCTGCCAATGTTTTGAATCGGTCCTATGCAACTGTCACTGGACCCGTTGAGACTATATACTGATCGGACAAGTAGCCCAGCGCGCACAATCAGACGAAGGGCAGCATGGAGCTTGCGAAAAGCAGTAAGGACTGTAGCTGGGTGACCGCATGCATATCCATGGCCAAAAACATGGGAAGGGGAATGACATCGGCCGCGCGCTGGTTCACGCTACTTATTCCCACCCCTGCGACGCCCTCCGTCATCATCCTGGTTGATGCACGTGCAAACATCCATCGCTGTTGAAAATCCACGGCAGCCCAGCCGCCAACCAATCTCCTCCCTCACTCAACACCATGCCTCCATGGCCGCTGCTGTAGCCCCAAGGCCGACGTGCAAATGGCAACAAAAGGGAAAAAAATCTGCGTGGCGGATCCTCACAATGCACCTCCAGCCAGCCCAGGCCAACGCCGCTGCGGCCTGGCCACCTCTGCCGTTTGACATGTCCACGAACGGCAATGGCCCTCCTATTGGCTGGAAAAAAGCCCACACTGATCCGGAGATGCACCTCTCTCCATTTCCATTTCCATTCCCATGTGAAATACAGTCTAAGGAACGAACGGCATCTGAACACAGTATCAACGGCAGTCTCAATATCGAAACTCAAATCGATCCTTTATCTCCATGTAGACAGCGATCAGGCTTGTACGTTAGTATACCGTGATATCCGGACAGGCCTTGCTCGACAGCGGGATGTCACCAGTATTTGCTGATTGGGCAATGTCTATATCTGGAGAAAGATGGAGCCAAAAAGCTTGCCTTGCAACAAATATGGACCATACCGCATGAGCATAACGAACATCTCCACTTGCCTTGTGCGGGGCGGAAGCGGAAACAATATGCCACTCGAACATTGCTTGCTGCAATAATTCAGATCTGCCGATACTTATCGAATGGCGAACGAGATACCACATGACGCAATCCTTGCAGGACGATGTGCAATTGGTTACCATATATTTGTAATTCTGGAGGACAAGAATAAGTGCGCACAAGAGGCAACGTCTATCCAGATCCCCACGAAATTACATGCGGCTGCCAGCCACCCGTTCCAGGGTCTTCGATCCAGAGCAGAAGTGGGTCTAATCCACTCATCGCCCGTAGGTCCGTAGAGCCGCGGCAACTTTTTAGTCGAGAGTCCACAGCGGCATGGAGCAACACGACTCTGGCTGCCTGAAGCAGAGTAGAAAAATGAGTCAAAAGGCTCTAGATCATGTTCATAATTCTAAGCAGAGCCCCACGCGGCATCTTCCATTCGTAACAACCCCCTTCGAGACGTGAATGGCAAGTCCACCCAAGCATTGCTGAGATACACTCACCTTTTCGTATACAAAAAATGTTCCTTTTGAGAACCAAGACCCCAAAAGGATAGATATGCATAGCCGAAGTGCCACAGACTGCGGCGCAATCAGCCACATTGGCATTGCTTGTCTTGACTTGACGTGTCTGCAAGGCGTAGGTATACGACATGCATGCGGGCGCTGGCCTGTCAGATCGCGTGCTCACCTACCTATACAAGCAAGCAGGTTGCAGGGATCTGGGATTTCTATATACGACATGGGGCATATGCAGCTGCAACCACCCAGTTGGGATGGACGTAGTTCCACTGGCGAGGCCGATGCCGCCCACGTGGGTGCTCTGGATGGTGTGTATTTGATTTCAGACACTGGCAAGTTACGGCACTTTACATTGCTGCGTTTTAAACTGCACGTTCGATGCCGTGCCGATGGATTTCGATGGATTCACAGTTGACGCTGGCGGGGCTCGCTTGACGCAAAAGGATGCGCTTGGTCTGGATTGTCGTTGTCGTACGACATGGACACTGAACTATTACAACAGCGCCACAACAGATACTCTTGTTCATTAGGCTAGTAAGGCAATTAAATCTTCAACTACCGGTAAAGATAAATTTGTAATCAGCAACACACGCGATGTTTGCCTAGGCTGACACTGAGTATCAATTGCAGTCCTACATGCATATGCGCGCAGAAACACCTGATGCAACGCACAATGTACAATGTACATACACTTCCAACTTGCATGCCACGTCTCTCCCTGTCCCATGTACCATCTCTGTTATCTATCTCTTGGCTCAAAAGCAAGACCCGAATTTATACACCTCATCTTATCTTCGAACTTTTTCCTCCACTCTTTCCCTCACACGTCGGTACTTCGCCATGCACCCAAGAAAAAAGCGCGGTGAAGGCAACATGCAATACCTAAAACATGCTGCGATAAAAATGCAAGCCACGAGATGTGCTGGCACATACAATTGCCAAAAAAGTTAGCCAGCAAGACATTGAATCAATCAAGCTATCATAACCCAGATCTTGACCCCCTCACCGTCCTCTTTCCTCTTCCCATCGCTCCCCACCTTACCCTGCCCGAACATATGCTCCTCCAACATCTCCATTCCCAAATGCTTATACACATCCCTGCTCTTCTCCGACGTCGCCTCCAGCACAACCGGCCAGCCTTTCTCCTTTGCCATCTTGAGCACCGGTCTCATCACGTCGCTAACTTTGTGATTGCGACTCTTGTCGTTTGAGGGATGCTCGCGGTAGTTCCCCAGCAAGGAGAGATGCAGCATGTGCGTTGCGCTTGGGGGTAGATGTTTTCTCTTTGTCTTGTGCGCGGCAAGGTTGAGTTCGGTGACAGCGGGAGGGTAGTGCGGGGAGATGATGGGTTCGTCTGTTATAGGTTCGAGACGCCTGTGCTGTACATATCAGTTCTTTTATTCCACCATCATCCAGTCCAATTTCGAGAAATCGGGGATTGCTTATTCTTTCTTTACATGATTTGGAAGGGAAATAGAAATAAAGAGGTGTAGAAAGTGTGGGGAATAATAACGTACCATACACTCGTGATTCCACTCCCCGCAACAGTAATACTCCGCGCCCCACCTGCCACCATCCCCGGAATCACTTCTGCGAAAACTTCCTTGTTGTATTCATAACTAATGTCTGTTTCGCCTCTCTTGGCTAGCTCGTCGACGAGCACGTAGCGCTGGAAGGGATCGTCTTTAAAAGTCTCGCCTATGATTTCTACGGCGTGGTCGAGTGTGTCTTCAATTAGGCCGACAGGGATGGGAATTTCACTTCCCATCTTTCTGTTAAATCCGCTTGAATAAATATGTTCTCCTGTAAAAAAAAAGATGGGGAGTTGTTTCTCTTTCTTCGTAAGGAAGAAGGAGATGTTTTTGGGAACCGTAGGGGAAAAATATATGGCAATGCACGAGGTCGAGATTGGGGAAATATGCCAAGTAAATTTATAGTAAAGAATCTGAGCGACTGGGACTATGTAGATGACTGGTTTGAAAGTATATGTAATGACACGGACGGTTTGGTCATGCCTGAATTGGTCGGGCCGAAAGAAGAGCGTATTTTGTAAGCACCGGCTGGGCGTTTTTGGGCTTGTTAACTTGAGGGGTATTACAGCGTTAGCTGCGTGCGTAGTCATTTCTGCCATGGACATCGATCGCTCGTTCGGCTGTTAGTATTTCAAGTGGTGAAGTGTCGACCACAACCGGGGGTAAGCCGGAATCCACAATGTTTGGGAGTGGGGTTTCGGCATATGTTTTAGGTACTTGTTGCGGCTTGAAATGATGCCAACTGATCAGGTACGTAGTCTGCAACGTTGGAATTTTTTGCATTACTGGTCACTCATATCGAAGACGATTATTTTTTTTTGGTCTTGAAATACATGAAGCAATGTCACAGCCTACCTCCCATATAGAGTACTGCCTCTGGAGAAACACCATACTATACACATAATATGCAACACCCGCATATGTTAGCCCCGAACAGACTTATCCGCTTTCTTTCAATGCTTAACCCGGGGGAAGCAGGCTGTTGTCAACAACATCTTGTGCCTCCATCTCCTCGACTTCTGCGCTATTGTGGAGAGGAGAGCGGGGTAGAGCCATTAGACCTATTCCAACGTTAGTGTTGATCCTTAGGTAAAGTTTCGAGCTACGTACCAGTTCTCGCCGATTCGAGAATTCCAAATGGTGCAATCAGCTTCATGTACGAGTCGATCCTGGTGGGCTTTGCAGAAACCTCTACTATGCAGTTGTTGGTGCTAATATCAAGCACTTTTCCACCAAACTGATGAGTCATGAAGGTGATGGCGCGTAGATGCTCATGCTTGTGTCGGAGCGCCTGGCTGATGGGTAGGTTTGTGGGGTGGTAGTCCTTCCTCAGCGACTCACGAGCAGCCTCGTGTGCCGCAGCGTTGCGCTCATCCTCTGACATGTTCTCGGCTTCACGACGATCTGTCTCAGGCGGCTGGGCCATTTCGCGGTGGTGTGCAAGGAGTTCCTCAAAGTACTCAGGCCCGAGAATCGAGACCTTTGCGAGAAGCAGCTCGCGCTGAACGAGGGGTGACTCGGTATAGTCGAGCACAGCCCAGACAGGGACTAGGTCCTCCAATTGGCGGCGGGCTTGTTCTATAACTCCATCCTGCCCTTGAAGCACAATTGTCATGCGCGAGAGGTCATCGACTTCGGTGTTACAGACGACCAGACTGTCAATATTGAAGCCACGGGCGGCCAAGATACCGGATACACGGGACAGCACACCAGGCTCGTTCTGGACCAGGCAATTGAGGATATGGCTCTTTGGCGGGGCTTGTGATGGAAGCGGTGTCTCATAGAGGATGTTACTGACGGCGGCGGGCGCCGACCATGCCGGAGGACGGTCTTCAGTTGGGAGCGGCGCGATGCGGCGGTGGAGGGCCTTGTAGGCGAGTGCCTGTGTGGATGAGGAGCTGGACGCCCTCTGTTGCAGGCGGAGGGTGCCGGCGCATTGCCTGTTGAGGAGGCTGCGCAGCGGCAGTACTGCACGCCGGGAGGCCATTTTGGGATAAATACGTGTGTATACGTAGCAGAGCAGAGTATATAGAAGCGAGGGAGTCGTACAGTCAAATACAGCGCCGGTCCCAAGGCCCGGCCGATGGTCGGAGGAGGCGCTAACGGGCAGGTGCAGCCGCGGCACGCTAAGTAAGCGAGCAGCAGCTATGCCCAGGCGAACAGTGATTGACTGGTGCGTCCATCTTGACCTTTGACTTTGACATCGACCCTCGCCGCACGTCTATCTTACCTCCAAGTGCCCACTGCACCATGTCTGAAGAACGCCGTCCGCGATCCCGCTTTGATAGCGACGAGCCGGAGCGTCCGGCACGTTCGCGCTTCGACACTGATCGCCGCTCCAGGTCTCCGTCGCGACGAGAATCCGAGTCGCATCGCGCTCGCAGCCCCATTTCTCGTGAAGGCACAGACAGCCCTGCCTCGGCCAGCTTCAAGAACAAGGCGGCTGCGGCTGCGGCTGCGGCGGCTGCGAGGATCAACGCGCAGATTCAGGCGAAGAAGGGCATCCAGCACGTCGATGTGCCGCCAATTCGCTCTGTATGTCCCTTACCAAACCTCTTCACCTATATCTCACCACTAACCGTGCCCAGGCGCCCACTCCTCCAGTCGCCAAGTCGCCCGCATCCAACTCTGCTGCGGCCATCAGCAACGAGACATACCAGCAGGATGGTGACTACATCAAGGACATTGAAATCAATGATCTCCGTAATCGTTATACACTGACCAAAGGAGCCACACAAAAGAGGGTAAATAACTGTTTTTGCTGTTCACTGATCGTTTAGGATCATGTCTTCGCTCTGCCCTGGGAGCCGGACTCTGTTTGCGCATCTCTCTGCATGGAGAGTCAGAGCTTACTTGATCTTCTAGCGCGCCCCAAACCCCGTTTATCAGATGCTAACCTCCATGTGATATCTAGATCAAAGACGAGACTGGCGCCGGTACGCATCCCCCGACTACACCTGCTGATGTTTAGAATTCCTGCTTATACATGCAAGATGTCACCACTCGTGGAGAATACTATCCTGACAAGAACATGGCCACTGCTGCTGTAAGTTGATGTTTCTAGTTTCAGCATGCAAAGGCTAACCAATGTCGCAGAACCCTCCGCTCTATCTCCGCATTACTAGCACTTCGAAAGAGGGCCTCGAAAAGGCTGTAGCAATGATTGAAGAGATGAAGAAGGAAGATCTTCCCAACTTAGTTGATGAACGTCGTTTCCGCCGTCGCGAGCCCGAGAACTTTGAACGTGACGAGTTTGGTCGGGTATGTCTCTCTGTCCACTCGGGCCAACACGTCGCTAACTAGGAACAGCGCAAGTGGCCGGAAGAGAAGATCTCCGTAGGTCTGGAGCCTATTAGTGGCTTTAACTTGCGAGCACAGGTTGTCGGTCGCGGTGGCGACAATGTCAAGTTTATCCAACAGGAGACAGGCTGCAAAGTGCAAATCAAGGGTCGCGGTTCTGGTTTCATGGAGCCCAACTCCGGCCAAGAGAGCGATGAGCCCATGTACCTTCACATTGCGTAGGTGCCATCTTGCTGTCATGTATATCTATGCTGACAAGACGTAGCGGACCCCGCCCTGAAGGCGTAGCCCAAGCGAAGCAGCTCTGTGAAGAGCTGCTCGACAAGGTAAAGACAGACTACCATGTTTTCAAGGACCGCCCTGCGTCAGCTCGATTTGGTGACCGCGACGGCTACTCGGGTGGCCGACCAGGATACGGCGACCGTGGCGACCGTGGCGACCGTGGCGACCGTAGCAGAAGCGAAAGCTATGGTTACGGAGGCTCTGGTGGCTATGGCGGCTATGGCGGGCATGGTGGGCAAGGAGGCCATAACGGTTATGGTACCCAGGAGAGCCACATGTCACCAGCTGCTGCAACGCCAACTGCCGACGCGAACAGCCAGGCCTTTGACTCGAATGCTGCCCAAGCATGGATTGCATACTACCAGCAAAACCCTGACCAAGACCCCTATGCCGCATATGGAGGTTATCAAGCATATCTTACCATGCAGCAGCAGCAGTATGCCGCTTACTATGCTCAGGCCGGTTATGGACAAACTCAGTCGCCTGCTCCAGGGGCCGGTGCCGCTGCACCACCTCCACCACCACCTTCCGAGCCTGCGTCGGCTGGCTATGGTGCTCCTCCGCCACCACCCCCGCCCGCTGCATCGCCTTCAAACTACGGCGCGGTACGTATACACTATAATTACAAGATGGTCTCAGCTAACATGCCATTAGGTCCCTCCACCGCCCGGCTTGTAAGTGTCAAGCAACGACTATGATCTCGCACTTACGACAGCCTTTCATCTTGACTTGATTGATTGAGCACAGTTCGAAAAAAACTCTCCTGTAATGATTCGCAGCATGTCGGGTGGCGTTAGAAATAATACCTGTCGCTTCGGCGAGCTTGCTTGGTTGCTATTGAGCCACGTCTCTGCTGGCAATTAGGTATAGTATTAGTCTGTCCGTATGGACTTAGTACTCTCATTAGGATACCAATTTTAGTGTTTTCTTAAAAAATGCTTGACATTGTGATACATGTGCGAACGCAATTTGGGTGTCAGGGTTCATGAGGCAGCGATTGATCCTATTGCTCTGTAAATAAAATTCCGTGAATCTCATAAACACTAGACTCGATTTGACTACTAAATTCGCAATCAGTCAAGTCCACTGCTCTCTGGACGCATCTTTTTTTTATGATGACGTCCACATGCTTTGTGATTGGATAGAAGCTGTAGGGGTTCTCCACACGAGAGGCGTTAACGTTCGCGTCCCTGACCCTAACCCCGGTACGTGCAGACTTGCGGAGCGATGTCGCTGGAGATAATTTGTGCGAATGTGCACCTGTCCTTTGCCATTGTGCTGACGCCACCAGACAAGCCTCAGGATGCGGTCTCAAATAATCTGTGCTGGCCAAGTGGCCAAGTACAGGGTGAGTTTATCATCTCCTAGATAAAAAATATACAGAATGCGGCAAAAGTACAACACTTGAACAGTCATACTTGAGCATCTACAGTGAAATCCGCCAATGTACAGGACAGAACACTGACAGCCTCCAAGCCTTACCTAGTTTCCTCACTCCGTCAATCCGCCCTACAACCTCGAAGATTTCTAGCCACGACTCATGACCTGCCCAAGGCTCGCAATGTCGACATTGCCTCGCGCACCCTGCCATATGCCAAACTACTCTCTCGCCTAGAGGAAGTACGGCGCGTGCTTGGCTCCTCGCGCCAATTGACCTTGGCTGAAAAGATATTGTATTCGCATCTCGAGAACCCCGAGGAGTCGCTCTTGAGCAACACAAATGGCGGAAGAGATATCAGAGGCCAGGCAAACTTGAAGTTGAAGCCCGACCGCGTGGCAATGCAGGATGCTAGTGCACAGATGGCTCTGCTGCAGTTCATGAGCTGTGGACTTCCAACAACAGCGGTCCCAGCAAGTATACACTGCGACCATCTTATTGTTGTAAGTATCATTTCGTCATATTGTCTTGATCTTAGAGCTTTCATACTGATACATTGTCGATAGGGCGAGAAAGGCGCCGAAGCCGATCTTCCACAATCTATCGCGGGCAACAGCGAGATTTTCAATTTTTTGGAGTCGGCAGCAAAGAAATATGGAATCGAGTTTTGGCCACCGGGTGCAGGTATCATCCACCAAACCGTGCTGGAGAACTACAGTGCACCAGGTGTAATGATCCTGGGAACTGACAGTCACTCACCGAATGCTGGTGGGCTGGGCTCCATTACCATCGGTGTAGGTGGTGCAGATGCAGTGGATGCTCTAGTAGATGCGCCATGGGAGCTCAAGGCACCCAAGGTCCTCGGTGTAAAGCTCACTGGAGAGCTCAGTGGATGGGCCTCTCCAAAGGATGTGATTCTGAACTTGGCTGGTCAGCTCACAGTCCGGGTACGTACGATTGAGAACTGTGTAGTGCTTCATACTAATAGATGCTTAGGGTGGTACTGGCTACATCATTGAATACTTTGGCTCTGGAGTGCAGTCTTTGAGCTGCACTGGCATGGCGACTATCTGGTAAGTGCATAGTTCCCTGATGTGTTGCGATTGTGACTAAAAAGAATAGCAACATGGGTGCTGAAGTCGGCGCAACTACATCACTCTTCCCCTTCTCTCCAGCGCATGTCCCTTACCTACAAGCCACACATCGCGGATCAATTGCCAAAGCAGCCACCAAGATCTCCCAGTCGCCAATGCAACAAAACCTCTTGCGATCCGACCCAGACGCCGTCTATGACAAGGTTATTGAGATCAACCTCTCAGAACTTGAACCGCATATCAACGGACCTTTCACTCCGGACCTATCAACTCCTCTCTCCAAGTTCAAGTCAGTAGTAGAAGAAAAGGGATGGCCAAAGACATTTGGGGCAGGTCTCATTGGCAGCTGCACGAATAGTTCCTACCAGGATATGACTCGTTCAGAAGAGATTGTGAAGCAGGCGTCAGCTGCGGGCCTCAAGCCGAAGGCTGACTTTTTCATCACACCAGGCAGTGAACAAATCCGGGCAACATTAGACCGAGACAACACTCTATCTACTTTTGCTTCTGCAGGAGGTACTGTTCTGGCAAACGCTTGCGGGTGAGTTCCCTCAACACCTTCTGTATAAAATTCGCAATACTGATATACTCATTGACCCTGCATTGGTCAGTGGAAGCGCACAGACGAGGTCAAGAAGGGCGAATCTAATGCCATCTTCACATCTTATAACCGCAACTTTCCCGGTCGTAATGACGGCAACCGTGCGACAATGAACTTCCTCGCATCCCCTGAACTCATCACTGCCATGGCATACTCTGGTTCCACAACCTTCAACCCTATGACTGACAGCATTCCCACGCCGTCTGGTGAACCTTTCAAGTTTGCGCCACCAAAGGGCTCTGATCTACCTTCTGAGGGATTCGCAGATGGTAACCCAGATTTTATGCCCACACCAGGTGTACCTGACCCGAGCGTCGAGGTCATTGTATCGCCTACCTCTAGCCGTCTGGCACTGCTCGACCCCTTCCCAGCATTCCCTGACTCTGAGTTTACAGGGCTTCGTGTCCTCTACAAAGTCAAGGGACAGTGTACAACAGACACCATCTCTGCAGCCGGCCCGTGGCTCAAGTATAAGGGCCATCTGCCCAACATTTCTGAGAACACACTGATCGGTGCAGTCAACGCGGAAACAGACGAAGTCAATGTTGCTTATGATGTGGATGGCAAGAAATCCGGTATTCCTGAGTTGGCAAAGAGGTGGCGCGACCAAGGTATTGAATGGCTCGTCGTGGCAGAGCACAACTACGGTGAAGGCTCTGCACGTGAGCACGCCGCTCTGCAGCCACGTTACCTAGGAGGACGCATCATCCTCGCCAAGTCTTTTGCCCGAATCCACGAGACCAACCTCAAGAAGCAAGGCATTGTACCTCTGACATTCGCAAACGAGGCCGACTACGACGCCTTTGCGGCTTGCGACCAAGTTGCCACAAGGGGGCTGTTGGATGTATTGAGGAGCGGTGGCAAGGGAGAAGTTGAGTTGGTTCTCAAGAAGAAGGATGGCAACGAGAAGGTGGTCAAGACCAAGCACACGCTCTCGCAAGATCAGTGCGGCTTCGTCCTTGCTGGCAGCGCGCTCAACCTTTTGGCGAGGAAGGGAAGGGAGATGAAGGAGGAGATTACTAGGAGTGCCGAGTTGACTGACTAGAAGTCAGTTGACTGGATGGAGACAATGACGAAGATTAAAATTTGAAAAGGAAACGGCGCATGGCGCTGGTGGTGTATAGTTCCCGGGTATTTCAGCAATCAATGGCAATTCAGACATGTATTGAATAGCCCCTTCATGATTTGTGATTTCCCCATTACTATCTTGGATTCTCGAGGAGTTTTACTGAAAAACTTAGGAGCTTGAATGACTTCACTGACTTCCCCGAAAAGGCCCACTAGTAATATCAGGTCACGTGGTGTGTGTATTAGCTTCAGATGTCTTACTTCGTGTTTCCTTTCTAGATCAATCTCAACACGCCATGAGAGACTTGTTGACCACCACATGAACCAATTGTGGGGCCACAACCAAAATGCTCTGCAAAATCAATTAGTATTGCATGGCAATGCGCCGCCGGCGAATTCGTTGAGAAGAACTTTTGTCGACAAGCAGAATTCTTCGTTGAAGATTTTGCTACAATGGCACCGAAACCACGTGCCATAACGGCAAAGGGACTGCAGTCACTCCTTGTACGCATCGGTTTAGCATCATCAGGGACCAAGTCAATCCTTGAGGAACGCTTTCGAAACAATTTCACCAGACCCCGTCTCTTTGCTCGTCATCTAGAATGGGAAACCTCGCGGCCTACAGACCAAAAACTCCGCATCATGAGCATCGACATGGGTATCAAGAATCTAGCTTTCTGCGAGGTTAAAGTCTCATACCCAGTGAAACACAGTCTGAATGCGAAGATGGATGTCTTGAGGTGGGAAAAGGTGGATCTTGCTTCTGCAAGACAACAAGGTGCGACTGAGAGTCGCCAACTAGACACGACCAGACTGGGTGACGCGGAAACAGACGCAGACGAAGATGTGGATCCTTATTCCCTGGATACTTTATCTAAAACTGCGTACAAGCTTATTAAAGAAACGATACTATCTGGGTCTCCGAATGTCATCTTGATCGAAAAGCAGAGGTGGCGATCAGGCGGTGGTAGCGCGGTACAGCAGTGGACGCTTCGCGTGAACACATTGGAAGGCATGTTATGGGCTGTACTGGAAACGATACAGAACGAGACAGATGCCACCCAGACAAACAAGGAAAAGCAGAAGCTATACGACATTTTTGCCGTAGATCCAAAGCGCGTAGGGCACTACTGGCTCGGACAAAATGCCCAGCGTCTTGCCGCCGACGAAGCTACTTCCTCACCCGTAAAAGACATTCAAAACGAAGCGGAAGGCCACCCCACACTCAGCCGCTCCAAAGCCGAAAAGAAAGCTAAAATCTCTCTCCTGCGCTCCTGGCTCACTGCATCCCCTCCCTCCACCTCATCCACGATCACTAAATCAACGCCCTCAATCTCCTTCGTAATTAGCAATAACGCACAGCCCGCCTACCGCGCCCTCTGCTTCCCCTCCACGCCCACCCGCCGCAAGAAGAATAGTGAGTTCAAGGATGCAGAGTGTGTACTCGGCGATATCTCAGGATCCGAAATAAAGAAGCTGGACGATGTCACTGATTGCTTTCTCCAGGCCGCGGCATGGGTGAGCTGGGAGTCGAATCGCGTGCAGCTATGCGATATTTGGAGGAGGAACGTGAGACGAAGTGGCGGCTGGATGGATGATAATGAAGTGGATTTGAGTGAGTTGAATAATGATCGGTTACTGGAGATGGTGGAGGAGGTTGAAGGGTGATGGAGGCTGCGTTACCACTATTTTCTTCTGTTTATGCTTATCTTATTGGTAACAGGGCTGCACGAAGCAAACATACCGCGACTTTTTTTTCTCTTCGTTTGGAGGCGAAAGAAAGATAGCAAGCCCACAAAGTTATCTCTGAATACCAAGGTTTCCATACTCAATAGTGTCAAGCACTTGTACAACCACAACCCAAGATAACCCCGCTTTCCGTTCTCCCACAACAATGACATGTCTAGCCCTTGTACCTAGCCCCACTATCCTCAACCATGGTACCAAAACCTCAAACTTTGCATCATCGCATCCTTTTCCCTTATAAAATTCTTTGGTACATGAATCGAGTAGTTTTGAAAATTTTCAGATGTTCACAAAAACTGTTCAATAAGTCTCGGTGGCGCAATGGTAGCGCGTTGGACTTCTATTTCTAAGCTTTGTAATTTGCTTTATTCGGTTATCCAAAGGCTGCGGGTTCGAGCCCCGCCCGAGATGCTTTTTGTTTTTCTCTTTGTTTTTTTTTGCGCGTTCTACATCTTGTATCTGTTAATACATCTCGTGACGATGCGGAGTAAGATGTGTGATTGGGGTTTTTTTTAGTTTGCGAAGGATAGAGTATATGAAAAGATGTAGTAGATAGAATGGAAGGGTATTTATTTGCTTATATTGGATACAAATATGTACATATATGTATATGTTTATAATAAGTAGGAATCAAACTACTCCAAGTCCTTATGAAAATTCCAAACGCTATATACCCATGTATCTCTCGTACCCTCAAATCCTTCCTCCCTTTCCAACGATAAATCTCTCTCTCCTTCTCTTCGCCATTCACCCCTCGCAAATCAGGTCAAACTCTGGGAAATCCGGATCAGGCCCAATATTCGTACTCGCAACCGCAGACTTGAAATCTTTGACCTTGGCACTCTTTTGCGCATCGAGACATTTATCTAGATTTCAATAGTATCAGTCATAGTTTCAAAGAGAGAGAGAGAGAAAAGATAAGAGAACAAGGGAAACAGGGAAGAAGGGGAAAATACTGACTTTTCTGCTCATCACAATCATTCACCTTCAACCCCCCATCTTTCCCTCCGCCACCCCCATTCCGATTCGCCTCGCGACTACATCCCTGGAACTGCTCGTCGCAACTTCTCTGCGCTGCAGATTCGAAGTCCGGAAACGTGTTTCCCTCGACTTCAAAGGGACGGTCGTCTTGACCGGAGTTGGTAATGGGAGGTGCGGGCGTGTTGCCGAGTTTGCCGTCAAAGGTTTGGAGGTTGGAGAGTTGGCGCAGGAAGAGGGTGTGGCGGGGTATTAGGGATATGTCGGCTGTAGAGGAGAGGAGCGGGGGTTGGGGCGAGGCATGGGAGAGGGCGGGGAGGGCGAGGTGGAGGAGGGCTAGGAGGGTGGAGGGGAGGAGGAGCATGGTTGTCGTAGTAGATGGGTTGTATTATGGCCGTGAAGAGTGTTGTTTGATCGTGGTGAGGTTGGGTATAGCTATCGAGATTGTGTTTGGTCCAGACAAGTATTATGATTATCGACCGTGTGCGTCCTCTCCCCGGTATAATGTTCCAGCGGGTATGGTATCGTGGAATTCTTCAAAAGGTCGCCCCGGTGTAGTATCCAGCCCAAGCCCAACTGTCCAGCAGTCTCTTTTCAGTCGCACCAAGGAAAATCGACAGATCAAACGAAGGAAAGAAAATAACGAAACAAAAACCTGAAAAATGGGCAACAAGACTCAGTCTATGTTTCCAAAACAGGTTCAAGTCCACCTCTTTCGCAACCACAAAGTACCTACGACGTAGCGCCGACTAAGCACGGTGCGCGTGGGCGGGGCACTGATACTTATTTATTAGCTGTTGCTAGATTGTTCCAAAGGGCGAGGGGAGTGGCTGCGCGATGACAGCCTTGTTCCGTCTCGTTGCAATGCGAGCAGGGGAAACGGCGTGTCGCCGATGCACGCTGCGACGGTGCTGAAACGCCATCACACGACCATTTGGTGTGACACGGTCAAGAACCGGCAGAGGATTTATGTGGAGATTAGGGTATAGGGGAAAGGGAAAACAAAAAAACGCATTAACATGGCGACGTAATCCAACACGGGACAGGGAAGCCATGGTCAAGGTATATGTAATTACATTCGCTATTGTGGGGGTATGATGATAATGAATAGTCGTATAGAACTCGCACGCTCCATTACAAACTTTTCTTGAAACAAGCATAGAATGCAAATGCAGACAATGCAAACAGAAGGGATTGAGTAGAAAAAAGAGTTTTGCAACGTCTTTTGGTGTGATGTTTGTTGTTGGTATATACTACCCATTGGTGATGACTGCGCACTGAGCTCAAGTAGCTCGTCCGTCTCTTAATAACATCCTACACTATCAATTCAAAGGCGGTGATAACCCTGTCCCGAAAAAAAAGGAAAAAGGCTGCGTAGTCAGGGATGATCGTGGCTGGCTGCATAACGTTGAAGGAATAAAAGTTATTAAAATCGCCATGGTATTGTATGTACAAGCCAGCATAGCTATGCACTCGAGATGGCATCCGGTTCAGATAAACCCCGCAAATAGTCGTTGGTATCGTGATAGGCTATGGTGGTAGGTCCATGTGTCCTTTGTCGAGACTGCACTTGGCTTAGAAGTTGGCCGCTGCGTTGGGCCGTCCTCCAGGGCTAGAGTACTGGTCCATGTTGGATTGGTAGGGAGCGGACCCTGGGCTGTTCTGAGGCTTATCACCAAGGGCTGCGCCCGTACCGGCCATGAGGTCATCGTCGTCTGCCTGGACACGTGCTTGGCGCTTCTTCATGCGCCAGAAGACGAGGGCAATGCCACCGAGGAGCAGAGCACCTCCGACACCTCCAACCACGCCACCAATGACCTTCTTGTCGGAGTCGCTAATGCCTCCGTCACTGGCTTGATTGTTGCCCTGCTGTTCTGTGGGTGCTTCGGTAAAGGTGACTTGTCCGGTGGTGGCGACAGAGGTGCTGGTGCCAGTTGAGGTCTGTGTGATTTGCTGGTTGCCGCTCATTGTGACAATGGTGGTGGTGAACTCGCGCAGGGTGGTAGAAAGGAGATCCGAGGTCCTCGTGATGGGTGCGGTCCTGATGGTAGATGGCGGGGAAGTGATGGCAGGTCCGTTTCCAGTCGTGCGTTCTGTCGAGGTAGGGCCATTGTTGCTATTGTTGTTGTTGTTATTATTGTTATTGTTGTTGCTGCCATTGCTCCCGGTGGTAGTTGCTGTGGGTGTGTTTGCGGGGACATCGTTTGAGGGCTGTTGCGATAGAGACGGGTTGTTGTTATTGTTGTCGTTGCTGGACGACTGTGGCTGTGGCTGGGGTGATGGGGATGCGACTGGTGGCGGTGTTGACACTGGAGGCTGCGAAGGCTGTGATACTGGAGGTGGTGACGAGGCAGGAGGAGCTGGCGACGAGGCGGCGCCGGTGCCCTCAGCGTCTTGTCGCTTGCCGTGGCGCAGATAGTGGTTGACGCCGTCAATGTGCAGGTCCTCAAGTGTAAAAGCCGAAGAAACAGTGGCGAGGGCGAGGACCGCGCCGGAAAACCACGTCTTTGGCAGCATGTTTGGCGGTTTCGCAGAGCAGGGAAGCGGGAGCGAGCGGATGGGGTGGAACAGACAGCGTCCTTTAATGGGCGAGGGTGACGCGTCTAACAGACGGTGTTTGAGACTTGTAAGTATTAAAAAGGGAGCAACGGACGGATCAAGGACGACTATGTACGCGAGTAGAGTATGTCTGGAGGGCGGTGTAAGTGGGTACAGGGCCAGGGATGAACAAGGGAGGGCCGAGAGGGCAATAAGGAGATGAACGAGCGTGTGGAGGGGATGACGGGTAACGGGTAGGCAGAGCGGTGGTGGTGGTGCAGTAGGTGAGTGGTGGGAGGGTGGGTGATTAAGCACTACTGGGTGCCGGGGTCGGGGTCGGGGCAAGGCAAGCCAAGGCAAGTGGGCAGCAAGTGGAGAGAGGGTGGACAGCCAATTTTAGCTTCAGCCGCGCCAGACCCTGCCTTGGCCTGCCTCTGCCGCAACCACAGCGCCTCACTATGAAAATTTGCTGGGCCCAGCCAGCCTGCATCTCGTACCTGTGAGATGCAGGAGATAAGCAGAAAAAAAAATTCAAGCCAAAAGAAGTGTAACATGTACTACTATAAAGACAAAAGGCAGCCTGCTACTGGACCGCAAAACACTGCACCGTCCCCAGCCTCTGTTGCTCACCCAGTCACCGGTTCCGCATTTGCCCATTGGCCCGCCGGCGGAAGCCGTCCTTGTTGCAAGCCCAGTGTGTTCGTCTGGTCGTGCGTCATCCTGCCTGGCTAGCAGTTTGCAGTCAAGCAAGCCCCCGGTCTGCCGTCGCGAAGATCCTTTACAGAGTAGCAGCAAAAAGTTGTGGCCGCCAATAACTCTCGCCTCGTCCGTTGTTTCCGCTTTGTTCGTTGTCGCAGCCCGCCCCGTACAGAGACTCTGCCGCCCAACCGACGACGATGCTCGCCGCTGCCATGTCACACAGCCTGTCGCTGACGCCTCACGAGGCCCTCTCGGGTGTCTTCGGCTCAATCTCGCTGGCCTCATGGATCTTTCTCTTGGTACGTAACAAACCTTCGCGGTCTCGACCCTTTCTGCCCCCTTTCACGCATGGTGACTTGGACGTTGTGTGACTGTTGCACGTCGCGTGGTCATGTTGCAGCTTGCCATGTGACTGCCGCAACGGCCTGCGTGCATATATCCACTGTGCTACTATGAATAGAAAGCCGCCCACGCGACCCAATCCATGCATCCATGTACTAACATGCCCGCCCATTAGGTCCCCCAGCTGCTCGAAAACTACAAGTCGGGCTCTGCAGATGGCATCTCGCTCGCCTTCCTCATCGTCTGGTTCATTGGCGATGTGACCAACCTCGCCGGTGCCCTCTGGGCCGGCCTCGTCCCCACCGTCATCGCCCTCGCCGTCTACTTCTGCTTCGCCGACCTGGTCCTCATCACCCAATGCCTCTACTACAACATGAAAAACTCGCGTCGCGAGCGCAAGTCGTCGACCCGCTCCACCGACAGCGTCCAGGCGCCTCTGCTCGGCCGCCGCGACAGCAGCAACATTGGCCTCCCAGGTAGCCACAGGCGCGACTCGGCCGCCAGTCGCAGACGCCGCGCCAGCTCGCTGCCCACCATCCCCGATGTCACGAGCACCTCATCGAGCGAATGGCTCAAGAACGCCCTGAGCATCTTTGGAGTCTGTGCCGTTGGTGCCGCTGGCTGGGCTATTGCCTGGCAAATTGGCGTTTGGGTGCCCCAGCCCACGCACGACGACGCAGGCAATACCTCTGACAGTCCTCTCGGCGCCCAAATCCTCGGCTATGCCAGCGCAGTCTGCTACCTTGGTGCCCGCATCCCCCAGATCATCAAGAACCAGCGTGAAAAGTCGTGCGAGGGACTGTCGCTGCTCTTCTTCATGTTGAGCTTGCTAGGCAATGCTACCTATGGTGCAGGAGTACGTTTCCCTTGGCTCATTTCTCTAGACACATTTGTGACTAACTTACCTCTTCAACAGATCATCTTCCACTCGCAGGACAAACAATACATCCTCACCAACCTCCCTTGGCTCATCGGCTCCCTCGGCACAATGGTCGAAGACGTGACCATCTTCATCCAGTTCCGTGTCTTTGGAACCGGCGAATCCTCCTCCGCCCTCGATGCCTAGACTAATCTCCAGATGTACCACCAGTCATCTCTCTTTCTTTTCCATTTACATCATTTGTTCCTCGCATAAAAAAAAGTTCCTCGTACACTTTCCATGCTTTCAGTAGCAACCATCGTCGTTTTGTGTCTGTTGCAAGATACCCAATTGAGATGAACGCAACAAAAGAAATCTTGAAAAAAAACCTCCCCATCTAGGGCGCTTAGGTGTTTGTGGATCAAGAAGAGAAGGAAAAAAGTTTTTTTTGTTGTATAATAGCAGAAGAGAAAGAAGTTTGGATAGAGATTTTAGCTCGCATGGTCAAAGAGATATTCAAAATCACTCTTTTTCACAAGCATCATCATCAGATTCAAAAGAGACATTGTGTACACTCGATCTTTGTATATTGGTATATATATTTCGCCCTCAACCCAAACAGTCTATCAGCCCCCTAACCCAAGAAAGAAGAACAAGAAGACCGAAAAAAGCGATACCAAACCTACCCTTCTACAATGTACACCTTCTTCTCTCTTTCTACTGTGCATTCTCATACTTTTGCTCATGCACACCAATAGCACTACACAGCGTTAGTCTCACCCCACAAAACCACACAAAAGACACCATCTTACCGTCCAGAAGGATCCGTCTGGTTACTCCATGTGGGCGTCCAGCGCATCACCGTATCAGCGCAGTAGCTAGGAAAGTGCTCATCAAACATGCAGCGGTACCAATACGCCTCCTTGCTATCCGGGATATCGCTGCCCCACTCGGGCTTGGGGTTCTTCATCATCTCGTCCGTGACATGGAGCTCGGCGTTATCCTTGAGGGCATCGATCCAGCCGTAGCCGACACCGTCGGAAAACTGCTCTTTTTGGCGCCACAGAATCTTGTCGGGAAGGTATGGCGCCGTGCCCGGCTCGTCGGTTGTGTCAAAGGCTTTGCGGAGAATGTACTTTTCGATTCGGCCCGCTTTGCGGTCAATCATCTTGTCGGCAGGGTCAATGTTCATGGCTGTGTTGAGGAACTCCTTGTCTAGGAAGGGGACGCGGGCTTCGACGCCCCAGGCAGATGTCGACTTGTTGGCGCGCAGGCAGTCGGCGAGATGGAGGTTCTTGACTCGGCGGATGCATTCCTGGTGGAAGGCTGCCTTGTCGGGTGCGTTGTGGAAGTATAGGTAACCACCAAAGATTTCATCACTGCCTTCTCCTGAAAGTACCATCTTGACGCCCATGGCCTTGATCTTTCGGCTCAGTAGGAACATGGGTGTTGAAGCTCGGATCGTCGTCACGTCAAATGTCTCCAAGTGGTAAATGACATCGGTAAGCGCGTTGAGACCATCTTCAATGGTAAAGGTGAAGGTATGGTGTTTTGTTCCCAGGAAGTTTGCTACTTCTTGTGCTGCAATGGCATCGGGAGCGTTGGGCAGACCAATCGAAAACGAGTTGAGTTGTCCCAGGAGGAGATCTGTCTGAAGCTCGTTGGAGTCATCGATTCCCACAAGCTGGCTCTGCTCATCGCTCGCCTTTGCACCAGACGTCGCAGCCTTCTGCCTTATCGCCTCGTTCAACCGCAGAGTCTCGCGCTGTGCTATTGATGCCACAAGACTAGAGTCAAGACCGCCAGACAGGAGCACACCAAACGGCACTTCCGCCATCATGCGTTTCCGCACTGCCCGCTCAAACGATTGTCTCAGCTCCTTGTAGTCTACTGGTGTGGTGGGAATGTTCTCGGGCTCGACAAGCCACTTGGGATCGTGGTAGCGCGTAAGCGAGTCCGTCTTAGAGTCGTAGACGTGGCCAGGAGGGAAGGAGATGATGTTGTCGCATACGGGGTGTAGGCACTTGAGCTCAGAAGCGAAGTATACCGCGCCCGGTGTTGTGCTCGACCTGCCCATGTAAAAGGTAGTGACACCAATGGGATCGCGTGCTGCAATTACACGGTCTTGAGTCTTGTCGTGAAGCACCCAGGAGAACATGCCATCCAGCTTTCGAGGCGCATCGATGTCATGCTCGAGGTACTAGTGTATATCAGTGTTGCTGCCCTTATTCGTGGAGTCATTAACCCTACCAGCGGAATGATGACCTCGCAATCCGAGTGTGTCTTGAAATTGTATGGCTTCTTGAGGGACTTGCGGAGGATTCGGTGGTTGTAAATCTCGCCATTGACGGCTAGGGAGACGGTTTCATCGTCGTTGACGAGCGGCTGGGCTCCAGTGTCTACTCGTGTAAGCCTCGACTACAACTGTATTTTTCGACCGTGTGACTGCGTACCAACACCGACAATACTCAAACGCTCGTGAACCAAGACTGCCACCTGTCAGAATTTCCCCATGACCAAATCATTCCGTAATTCTTACTAGTGTCGTTCGCTACCCAGTTGCCACCTGCAAAATTTCAGTTATCGTGTTCTTTGGCGCATACAGAAGACGTAGTCACTGACTCCAATCGGGGCCCCGATGTCGGACACTGCACGCAACCAGTCAATTCAACACTCTCAAATCCCATCAGATGCAAACTTACGCCTTGCCCATTTTCAGGGCCGTCGGCTTGAACTTTTGGACATCGGGGTGTCTTTGGAGAAAAAGTTAGTCAAGCATTTAAAGCACGAGTGAAGTAGAGGATGGGTGCAGAGCGAATCTGGCATACCTGTAGCAGGCAAAGATACCACACATGTTTGCAAATATGAGGAAGAAAAGAGAATGTGGGAGTCAGAAGGGAGGAAAAGACGGCTTTATCGCAGTCGAAAAGCTATTGTCAAACCACTGGAGTCATATTAGCCCTCCGGCGGACGGAGCCCCACCATGACCGCCAACCCGCGTTCACTACACGTCTGGTCGCAGCATGGCGGTGTCCACTATCTATCACAGGCATGCAAGGATATAGCGTCTGGCGATACCGCGGCAAACCGGTGGAGTGTGATATTGCTCGGTCTAGGACGAGCCATGCATGACGTTCCTACGCCACCCCACACTGGACAATCATCCCTCGTTTATTGGCTCGTGCCCTCATGAGTCGAACAAATGTCCAGAAAAAGTGCCACTGCTATGTATGTATGAGATATTAACTACGTGCCTCTTCATTCCATCTTCCTTCCCGCCATCTCATTTGAAGACTGCCTTCACAATATGCAAGTGCAAAAGTGTGTATAAACATTAAGGTGTCAAACAATTTTGGCGCGCTACAACTCCAGATAGTCTACTTGTTGATACATGAATGCCTTCCACGCGGATATGCTCGTGCGTCCCTAGCAGATGCCACTCTGTATGCGTAACCAACAAGAATCCTAGGTCCAAGCAAAAATAGCCCCCGAGAACACAAAGCAATGAACCGTCCTCTCGTCCAGCGGCATCCAATATCACCGCCGCCCTACTTCTTCTTGCCGCCGGTAGAAAGTCACTGTGCAATCCCACGCCTTGCCCACTGAACGCAAAATCCCTCACTGACTGCTCTAGTGCTGCCGGAAAGGTGTTTAGAAAAGGAAATAAGCCAAGAGGAAGCTGATAAGACAAAGAAGCGCGGTAATCTGAACGGGGACGCCTCCAGCGGGGGCTTGTCGTACTTCGGTAGCAGTTGAGACTTGTGGCTTCGAGTCTTGTGCAGAACCCGTCTTGCGCTGGCGGAGACCGGTCGCTTCGCTAACCTGTTGTGTCAATCGTGCAATCTGCGCCTTGGCCTCGGCAAGTTGAGCCTCTAGGTCACCGGAAGAAGGGATAGTGTTCGAGACACTCGTAGCAGCTGAGTTGAGGGCAGCCTGAGTACTACCACCCGTCGCAGGGTTATATGTCTCGTTCTTGATCTCTCCCAAGTTCTTGCTACCAGCCGGGCGATCTTGTGGGACGGAAACCGGTCCAGATGCGTCAGACACACCACCACGCTGAGGGGTGAAGGCTTCCTGAGACGGCGATGGGGATGGGACCAAAGAGTCGCGGCTAGCAGAGTTGGTCTTTGCGGGCGTTACACTCAGACCACCGTCGTCAGGGGCGAGGAACAGGACCCTAATCTTCTTCTCCTGGATGGAAGACTTGGACGTCTGTTCAATGTGCGACCACTATAGCAAGCAATTAGCCCTGTTCTGCCCTTTGACCCAAACATGATATGCGTACCAAAGACCCAACATTGGCAAACTCTTTATCGGCGGTGATGAGGACAGACTGTACGAGGAACTTGTCGCGGCACTTCGCATCTGGCGGTGGGTCCTCCTTCATAGCCTGGAGGAGAACTGAGCGCATTTGTTAGCTGCTGCAAGGTGCCTGCAAGGTGCGCGCGCTTGAGGTATGCATACTCTGAACTTCAACCTCCTTTCCAGGCTCAATACGTCCACTGTTTGGCCTGACGCAATATCTATAGTTCCCTCGTCAGTTGTTGTGGGGCAAAGAAGGGGTCGCAGGCGCCGTACTGCTTGGGAGCCGTGGTTTTGACCTTGCACGTATTAGCTGCGCGTCCGGTATGAAGCTACAAAATAGCAGGAGATAAACAAGATGGCTTACCTTGAAGGCAACAGGGTCGGAATGCGGGTTCTTCAAGCGGAGCGTCTGCGACACTTCATGCTGGAAGGGTCCTAGTGGGCTTAGTATTGCTGCATGAGTTCAATGCCACTGACAGAGCTTACGCTTGAAACCAAGCTCTACGGGGTCGAGCTCGACGGACATGGCGGTGCGTGTGCGAGTGGTGAGGGTGTGGCGGGTAGTTGCGTGGTGTTGGTAATCAGGCACGGGTGCTCAGTTACAGCGTCCGTTCGCGGTCGACCTCGGGAATGATAGGCGGGTCGTGTGCTCGTGTAATTGTGGGTTTAGTTAATCGACAGACAAACGCGCTGGCACTGAATGTCTGTATCGGATGGTCGTTGGTGGTTGCGGGTGGCAGAGTGAGGTCAAGAAGAAGGAGACGATGACGTTGCTTCAGGGCTGCCGTGGAGGCAGTCGCGCCAGTGACGCTTTTGGCTCAGGAAGCGCTTTAGTGGCCTCGACAGCTAATTGTACGACTACCGTTATTCACACAGTCTAGACTGCGGCGGGGAGTACATATGCCTTTGAAGTGAAAGTGAAGATAGTCGGTATTGCTTATTCAAGGCATTTGTCTAGCAGATCAACGGTCCACCTTCTCCAAGGTTCCGTTCCATTCCCCGCTACCGCCTGCACCATGTACGTTATATAACACCGCCCTAGTGGAGCCCTCTATTACCAATACAACAACAACTCCTACACGCCCTACTCATCAACTGACAAGCCGAGCTTTACAACAGACATCCGTGTACCTTTCTGGATAGAAAATTGTCCAGAGCGCTTCACTCACCCGGTTCGAACTACAACGCCACAACCACCATGGCCTCATCCGATCTAGATACTCTCGTCGATATGGGCTTTGATCGCGAGCGTGCCGAGCTCGCCGTTAAAGTCTCCGGAGGCCTTCAGTCTGCTATCGACTGGCTCGAGACCAATCAGGACAAGTCTATTGACGAGATCAAGCAAGCGCAAGCCAGCTCTGCTGCCGGAGCTTCAGATGAACCCCCAGCCCTTCAGCCCGGAGAAGAAGCAAAATCACTCGTCTGCGATGAGTGCGGCAAAAAGTTCCGATCAGTCAACCAAGCTCAATTCCACGGCGAAAAGACAGGTCACGAGCAGTTCAGCGAGTCGACCGAAGAAATTGCGCCCCTCACAGAAGAAGAAAAGAAGCAGCGGCTACAGGAGCTGCGGGAGAAGTTGGCGGCGAAGCGCGCAAAGATGTCAGAGCAGGACAAGGAAGACCAGAGGAGAAACGAGCAGATTCGCATGAAGGCCACAAAAGAGTCGCAGGACATCAGGGAGGAGTTGCAAAAGAAGGAGCGTCTGAAGGAAGCCGCTGCTAAGCGTGCAGAGAAGAAGGCAGATGAGGAGGCAAGGAAGCGCGTGCTGGCGAAACTCGAGGCAGACAAACAGGAACGTAAGCGCAAGGCCGAGGAAGAAAAGGCAAAGCGTGCTGGTCAGGCTCCCCCTGCTCCAGCCGCACAAGCTCCTCTTGTGACGTCTTCTGGACCCTCGACTAGCAAGCCTGCGAGCGCATATACCGAGGCAAGGCTGGCGCTCCAGACACCTAGTGGAAGGGTCATGAAGACGTTCCCTGTTGAGACGACGCTCTTCGAGGTAGCCCACGCGCTGGAACAGGACGGCCTGAGTGTCAATACTTTTACCACCAACTTCCCCAAGAAGACATATGACAAGACTGACTTTGGAATGACGCTCAAGGAGGCTGGTATGGTACCGAGCGCGGCCTTGATTGTCGGATAAGCTGCGATGGCGGTCGAGGGGACACTGTGATCCTCCGGCAATGATCTCGTATACGAAAGTATGGGAGATGGCGTTGATGATGCGAGATTCACGGTAGATACCCTGGAGAATGGTGTGTCGAATAAGATTGCTCAGATAGCCTGTAGCGGGACGGCCAGCAAAAATACTGGTGAGTTATGAATGACGAGAACGTGCTCAACATTTCCCGATTCTTGTTTAATCGTGTGAGAACCCGGCCGCATATGCATATGACTTCAGTCGATACTTTCTGTATATCTCACTTGCAAAAGCACACCCCAGACTCATCATTCGTACTCATCGATGTCATATCTCCCCTCAGCCCTCTGCGTACTACACCACTCCTCACTCGCCAGCCCCCTCTCCTTCCTCCTAACCAGCGTCTCAGCATCTTTACACCAATCACACGCAAAATCACATGGCGCAGGCGCCTCGTCAGCAAAGTATTTTGCAATAAGTTTATGCCGACATTTATCTGTAGCCTCACAGTACCCCACAAGTGCCTGCAAACTACTTGCACGATTCATAAGTTGCTGCTGCTGGGCATCCGGTCCCCCGCTTTTTGAGGGTTGGCGTGCCGTATCTCGCGCCATCATGTTGGCAGCGCGATCACGGTCTTCGCGGCCGTAGTACAGGATACAAAGTGAGGCTTTGCCGTCGCGACCTGCTCGACCGGCTTCTTGGTAGAAGCCTTCGAACGATTTTGGGATCTGCCAGTGGACTACGAAACGGACATTTTCCTTGTCGATTCCCATGCCGAACGCGGTGGTGGCAACGATGATGTCGTAGCCGGGCTTGTTGGCGATCCAGCCTGATAGGGCGTCTGCGCGCTCAGAGATGGAGAGGCCGGCGTGGTAGGGTTTCGCGCCTATGCCATCGGAACGGAGGCGTTCAGCGAGGGACTCGCAGTCTTTGCGGAATAGGGTGTAGATGATGCCTGGGACGTTATCTGTACGCTGGTTTTGCGAAGCGAGTTGAGTAACGCGCTCGGGTCTGTCAGTACGTCGGGCGTATATGCCTTTGAGCAGGGAAAGAAAATCGTCGTAGTGGTCTTCTTCGTCGGATTTGAAGCGTACTTCGTAGTGCAGGTTTGGGCGGCTGCTGCTCATGCGGAATACGGCCAGTTTCTTCGGGTCCAGTGCTAGCGTGCTGATGATGTCGTCTCTTACACGCGCCGTGGCCGTGGCAGTCAAACAAATGACTGGGACATCGGGAAATTCTGTCTTGAAGAAGGAAAGTTGCTGGAAAGATGGACGAAAGTCGTGACCCCATTCGCTGACACAGTGGGCTTCGTCGACGGCGATACGGGCCAGTTCGCGCTGGGAATGGATGATTTGTAGAATTTTACGAAAGTGATCACCCTGACAGAATTCCGGAGTGACGTATAGAAGGCGAGTAAGTGGATGGCCACACTGGAGGTCTGCCAGGATTCTCTTTCTGTCCTCAGGGGGTGTCGTGCTGTTGATTGTTTCGACACGGATATTGGCATTGCGCAGAGAAGCGACTTGGTTGTTCTATTTCCCAGTGAGATAGTGTCACACAGACGAACATTGGGTAATGTACCATGAGTGCTAGAAGTGGAGAGATGACAATGGTAACTTGATTCATCAGTACAGGTACTCTTTCACATCAGGCTGCTCACATACTGCCAAAATCCACAACTGCTGGAAGTTGGTAGCATAGGCTCTTTCCGAATGAAGTCGCTGCCTGGACGAAGACATCTTGACCTTCTAATGTGGCCAGAACAACTTCACGCTGTGGTGGTCTAAGCCAATGGTTAGCATGATTGTCTCAGAAATGGATCAAGACACTTACCTGAATGCAGCTTTCTTGAAGACCTTTCTCAATGTAAAGTCTATGTTTGAGTACGGCCGCTTCCTTGCGCCAGGCATGATCCCGCGACTAAACCCAGTCCTATGTCAAGATTTCCTTGAGGAATTCTGCACGATGAATATTCCAAATTACCACAATATCTTGGCGTGTACCGGTGGCTTCAGCAACAGGCAAAGTTGCATGTTGAGTTACACTGGTCAAGTTGGGGAAAGTGTTATGGAGTGTCAATCGATAGGACGCGTCCGCCTCAAAAGTGTGACGCGCTAGCACGTGCGTCCCACTTTGATTAGAACTCGAAGCATTTGTAGTCAATCACGAATATACTCCAAGTCCATAGGGCAAAATACGACATGTGGCGGTGAAATATTTAGTCAAAGATGGACATATAGAAGACTTTACGAAATACTGGAAGGCTCAGCTCATCGTACCCAAATCCGAATTCTTGGCCAGGAAGACTCGTATCGCTCGACAAGAGCATTCACCACACATAATGGTTGCAGCGAACAGAGGACCAGAAGTCCCACCCAGCTTCACAATCAAAGTATTTTCTTCCTTCCCGCCAAAACTCCGCCCAGCTATCGCCGAAAAAGTAGCTAAACTCGAAAAGAAAATACTCCCTGCAATAGAGCATTTCAACTACGACGTCGAGCTGAAGAAAAAGAACACGGGCTTGCTACTAGTTTTCAAAGGAGACGATGACGAAAAATTAATCGCTTATCTCGTGTATCAGCGGATGAAACGGCTTGTATGGCTACACAAGCTTTGTGTTGTTGAGCAAGAGAGGCAAAAGGGTGTGGGCAAGGCACTGATTCAAATGCTTCACCATCAGATGGAAAGAGGAGGGTGTCAGACGGTATTTTTGTGGGTCGATGAGAGTAGACAGCCAGCAAGAGCACTGTATGCGTCATGTGGCTTTCAGCAGTCTGAGCGTCGGCCTGATTACTATGGTCCTGGGCGTACAGCTTTGAAGTTGGAGTTGACGATTGGGGAATGAGATTTTGCGCTGTCTAGGTTCTTGATACAGCTTCTGGATGACGGGAATTGTTCAAGCCCAGGTTCTTTATGACCTTACAGGAATACAAGGAGCCATGCCATGGGATTCATGAGTGAAATTCTACGGGATAGTCATGCTTCCTTGATTGTCTCGTCAATCTGAGTAAAGTTCAGACCTAGTACGCCATTACCAAGTGGTCCCATATCTATTCTATATCACTCTTTTCGCGAACCGATACGCCATACACAATGCAATCTACTCAGACAGACACCTACAACTGGATATCATTGTTCAATAACCGCACCTCCTCACCAGGCTTGAATGCTGGTAGCCCAATGTACGGGCATCCATCACATCTAAAAGCGTCGCCCAGCGCGCAATTCCCGCAGCTGCCCACCTTGCCTTGTACTGTAAAGTCCACCTCAGCGAGATCATCGGCATCCAGTTTGAGTGCGTTCAAAGCCTTGTCGGCGGAGGCGCGTCTGGCGGCGTCTTCAGCTTCGAGTTTCTCCTTCATGCCGCAAGTGCAATCTTTGCAAGCGCGTCGTCGCTTTCCTGGTTTGGGCTGGCATTCAGGTGCTGTAAGTTGTTAGTCGGAAGCAACCGATTTGAGAGGATTGGAGACATACGCTGAATGACAGGCCGGGCCATGTCTGCTTCAGTGATGAATTCATCTTCGTCAATTAGATCGTCATCTTCGCCAGTAATGATGGTGTCGTCAAGATCATCGCTAAAGTCCACGAAACCTACGCCGTTTGGCTTGGCTGGTTCGACTTGGCTGCGCTTGCCATTGAGATTGAGCGGGACAGAACCGTCTGGATTGGCCGTGATATTTGTACCGTTTGTTCCATTGACGGCGTCTGTCTTCTTCTTGCCAAACTTCAGCGGTATCGACACAGCCTCTTCCTGCTCTGGCTTTGTCATGCCATCTGCCGTTTCCGTGAGTCCAGCAAGGATAGCCTCTGTTTTCTCAGAGCCTTGGAGCGGACCAGCCTGGCTCTTAAGCACTCCTCCGACCTTCAATGCGCCCACTACTTTGTTCATGACATCACGTGCCAGCAGTTTGTGGCTTTCGCGGGTTGTACCGTCGGCGTCGGCAAGGAGAAGGACGACATCATACGTGGAGACGGGCAGATTAACGAGACTGGCCGCGATGCGGTCCAGCATCTGCAAGTCTGTTGATTTGCGGTCATGGATTTCGTAGACCTTGTCGAGTTGCTCAGGATGCGCCGCGATCGACGGCGTACCGATAAGTAAGCATCGCGGGGCCATGGCGGGGTACAGTGGCGTCGTGTGTGTGCGGATGGAGGGGCAGATTTGTGTTGCAAAATCAAACGTGAATGCAAGAAGTCTTGCGAAAAAGAAGCAGAAATTCGAGAGAAAAAACAGTGGTGGATGTACCAAGGCGTGTCCGGGAAACTTTTCTCAAGATAGTTTGCGGCCTCGGAGGTGTGCTGATGCAAGCAACAAATCCGCGGCGATTGGTCATACGACCCAGGGCCGATGGCGAGATGGCGAGGGCGGAACGAGCTGACCATCACGTGATGCCGGGGCCACTGAGGCACGGCGCATGACTTTGGCCGGCCTATGTGGGGCCAGTGCATTAGCGCTCAATGGATACTTGTGGAATCCGGGGTAGGCAACGCTGCCTGCTGGAGGTTGTGAGCCAAGTGACTTTGGATATTGCGCAATATGAGGGCGTTCTGTGCAAACTGAATATGTGAAAGTACGCAAGTATGGCTGCGTCAATGAATTGAATCCGTCTACGCCGGTGTTGTTCAGCATTTCGCTTCGGGTCTCTTGCTCCAAGCACGCGACCAGCATGCGCCAGGTACCAAGTGACGTACCCAGCTCCCCTCCCCCTCCCCAGTCCCTTTCCTCACAGAGCTCAGGGACCGAAGATCCGATTGATAAAACCATGCTGGTCTTAACTTTACCTTCTGTAAATCGCAATGGCCAGCATCGGGCCCTTGCAAGCGAATCTTCTAGATAATAGCACCAACAAGGCTCCGTAGTGGTGTAGGTGCTCTCCATATAAAGGGAGCACCGGGTGCTTTTGCCAGCTTCCCCGCTCCGAGAACTATACGCGTGAGGCACACTACGCCTGTCCTAAGTCTTGACCGGATCAACATCCTGCTTCCCCTCCTCAACTCGCTCTTGTGCTCATCGCTGCTGTGACTCAACCCAACTCCAGTCAGATCTGCAAGGTACGCACACTGGCTATGCTGCTTTACGCAAGAAGACGCCATCGGGCCAAAGCTCCATCACGAGACCATTTACTGGCCCGCTCTATAGTACCTTTAAGCACGCTTGGAATAATCCCGAGCTCCGTCTCTATCTACTTCAGCTCGACATCACCCTCGCATCAACCTTCTCTCATCACACACTCACCCTTTACCCAGCCAACTACATACCAGCAAGTAAGTACCTTCTTTAGTCTTGTCTATCTTGCCTATCTTGCTCGCTGGTATTCACTCGAGCTCATAACGCCATCTATGGCTACTCAATGCCCTTGAGGCTCCTGTGATTACAATTCCATGCCAGATACTGACTGTCAAACCCAGTGACTCGCTCCCACAAGTACACTGACCGCGACCATGCTGGCATTGCCGATGGCACTGCCGAGCGTGAAGCACGTCTTCCCAAGTACTTTGCCAAATCCGGCCATGCCGACACCGACCCAACCAAGACGAAAAAGGGCGGTAGCGGCAAGGGCAATTGGTAAGTCTTGCACCATCCTACCCATCCTCAGCACATTTTCTGAACAGCCCGATGGATTTGTTGCAGCGTTACTTACCGTTCATCACATGCCTCCTTCCACCCTCAAGATATAGTAGGCTGACAGTACATGCAGGGGTGCCATGGGTGACGAAGTCGAAGACATCAGGCCCAATATGGCCAATGCTCGCCGTCGAAGTAACTCATCGACCCATAACTTGAAGGACTTCAAGACCAAGTTCGAGACCATCGAGACTGAGCCTGTCTTCGAAGAATCAATCCACGGCCCAATGGGCGAGGAGCTCGAGAAGCAGAGCACCACTTCTACTGAGAACAGCATTGCTGAGGAGGATCACGGCAAGAAGTTCTAGCTGCAGCAAGCACAAACGACGCAAGCGGCATCGGTATGGCTGCGGGTTGACTGGCTAGTTGATGCGTGGGAAGCCATTTCGGTGACTGCCGTCGGATCTTTGAGACCATCTGTGCAGTGTGGAACATATCGTTTTATTTATTACGTCGACAGCTGCGATGCAAAGCCTTCACTTCATGTACCTGACATAAATTGTAATAAGTAACTTTATGAGAAACAAGAAACGAATCTTTAAGAACAGCTTTCTGTTGCCTAGTGTGATGAAACAACAGCTGATCTGAGGGCTTGTGCTTGTGCTTGATTTTTTCCTTTGGTCAAGAACCACGTTTGAGTCGGCGGGACATGCAAGAAGCGCCAGCTGCGTTCAGAGTTTGGCGTACCTGGGGATCCTTTTGGGCTTGTACTCGCAGTGCAACGAGAGCACATAGCACATCGATAGGGAGATGAAAGCGCACTAGTTTGAGAGTGCAGCAGCATATATGTGCAAGAGATTGCTAGATAGTCGATTCTGATGCGTCACGTTTGTGAAAGGTTGGCTTCAGGGCACAAGATCCGTTTGCAGAGCACGTTGTTTAACTCCGTGTCCTAGCGTTGATCGGATCCCTGTCACCAAAGCTTCCAAAACAGACGCATTCTTAGTTGTCAATCATCAACAACCCAAGCGAAGAGCCAACACCATCACCGGCGCGCTCTTTCGCGTTCTAAACCACCTCAAAACACACCGTCCATCATGTTTTCTCCAGAGGCTTCGATACAGAGCGCGCGCAGCTCCCTGCGCAATCCCCGACGCCGCCAGCGCAAGGACTCGGACGGCCCCCAGCAGCAACGGAGCCGGAAGCGCAGTAAGCTCAACGATGAGGCCTTCAAGGACCCAGCCGGCGCGCACATGAATGGAAATGGGAGCGTTCAGGTTAATGGTCATGCAGTTCAGAGCGTCGAGAATTCCGTCGTTCTGGTTGACATGCCCGTCCGCGAGAAGAAGACAGCACCGAAGCAGCGCGCGCCCAAAGAAGAGACTGGTTCATATCTTGTGAGTCTACAGAGTGGCTCGGATATTGGCCATCACTGACAGAATGCATAATAGACAAAAAACGCAAACTACAGCATAAAGAAACTCCCTGGCTTTCCGTCAGCGCTTCTCCGCCCTTCGAGTATGCCGTAGCCTCACCCCGTTCGACGCGCGCTTGCTAACTGACATCACCAGCCCCCATATATGCAACTGCACTCCCCTCCGCCGGTCTTGCGCTCGCCCTGACTTCAGACCGAGCCCTCGTCTGGGACTACAGCACCCCGAACGGCCCTACAAAGGTCGTCTCCTTAAATCTAGGCTTTGGTCTAAGACCATCCGACCCTCTGCCACTGGGCGCCATCGTCCGCAACGGCCCCACAAACGACTTCGGTGTCGTCGCACTCGCCCCTTCGACAGGCAAAATTAGTTTCTGGGAGAGCATCGACAGCGCCGATACCCGAAGCCTCTATCCCCAGCGCCAACAAGGAGTGGAGGGCTTCATCAAGCCATACTCTGGAGAAACCATAACCGACCTGGTAGATGTCGAGCATGCGGGCTATGTCCTGGTCTTCAGCAGTGGCAGGTTGGCTCAACTTACCCTGCGCGACTCGCAAGGCAGACCCAATGTTGTAACCACCGTTTTGAGCGCGCCCAATAATTCGGGTGGTAGCTTCTTCAGCCTCAAAGGCCTGTTGGGAGGATCGATTCGCAAGACCATTGCTTCAGTCAAGGCCCGTACTTCGCAGTCAAAGGGCCATATGGATGTCATATCTGCAACAAAGAACGGCCTCTTTCGGCTTTGGGATTTGAGCTGGTCAGGACAACATAGCCATCATCGGGATGTTGATGTGCACGATGCAATTCTTTCGGTGCTCCAAGTTGACACGGTGCCGGAGATACGCAGTCAGCAGGATGTGCATGTGCTGGACTTTGCGATTGTCGAACAACAGCAGAGACATGATGTTGTTGAGCTTCTCGTGTTGGTGGCCTTGTCTGGTCGAGATTCGATGGATTATTCTCTCCTCGAATTGGTCTTATCAGGAGCTGGAGGCACAATCAACAGGGTGATTCCGCTTCGCAACTTTCACCAATCCCAGCTACCAAAGGAGCCCATCGGAACCCTGTTGGTCCCGCAGCCCGGACACACCGCATATGTGCAGTTCCCAGGCGCCGTGTGTGTGACTGCCCTCACCCGACCCGAAGAAAGCCCTGAAGCACAACTACTTGCAGATGCCGGACGACCCAGCCTGCCTTTCCAGGACACAATATACTTCCATCCAGATGTAACGATATCTGGAAATGCCCTGGAGATAGCACTACGAAAGGACAGGCGAGCGACCGCACTCATCTTTGTCCAACAATTCGGACTTTTGCAGATCAGTGCACTATCACCAACCACGAACGAACAGGATAATGAGCGAGCCAAGGTCACGGCACTCAGCAAACTTGAGCAAGCGACATTTTTCAGCACTATTCCTGGTAACATTATTGATTTCTCAGTCAAGTCACGGTTTTCGTTTCCAGAAGAAGAGACTGCAGAGGCGGCGCGTACCATTAGCGCTGGTATTTTGAGCTCATCCTACGATTACCTGGAGAAGACCACCTCAAACATGGACGAACAATTCCAGCAACGCACTAGTGCCCTGCAAACTTTGATCTCGCAACTGCAAAGCAATTACCCACCACTATCTTTTGATACAAAGTGGCGGCTGCTTTGGCACGCGGAAAAGTTAACGGCTGCACATAAGCTGTGGAATTGGTACCAGGACAAACTGCAGGATCAACAAGCTCATCCAGACGCGTATCCGGAAAAGATCCTAATGAGCGATATTATTAGAGCCCTGAACGAGCGTTACAAGACGCCCATCGATCGTGAGCTTGGCGAGACCGATACCATCCGACAATTCTTCCTCAAGGATGTCGACTCCCTAGGCGTGTTGATTCCTTGGGGCTGGTTCTACCTGCGAACCTTTTATATGAAAGAGGGCGCGAAGGAACAAGGGTCAATTATGCAGAGGCTCAGTGAAGGCACTGATGTCATGCTTGTGGCTTTAGAGGCTGCCTTTGAGTTTCGGCAAGCCAATGTGGAATCGTATGGGCTCGATGGTGATTGTCTCGACGATGGCATTCTTAGACCAGAAGAAGGATATGACCTGCTTCCCCAGTTCTGGACATCATCTCACAACATTGTCAGCTCAATCCGCAGCCTCATTGACGTTGGCCGGAATCTTGCGGTGGAGAACTATGAGGAAGGCTACCAAGAGATTCTTGCGCAAAAGATTGGCAAAGACAATCCTCGACTGGTGAAGCTGGGTTGTCAAACGCATATCGAACGCTTCCAATGGGCTCTTGCGCAGAGTGACGAGAAGACACGAGCAATGGGCCGCAGCCTCAAGGACGAATGGAACAATAACGTTCGACCATCGCACATTATGGGCTTGATGGAGATTGGGCTTGCAACAGAAGGAATGAAGCTGGCTGAACAGTACCGGGACATGCCTACACTCGTGAGCCTCATTTGGGAAGAGACAAACTGGCTCGAATCAGAAAAGGCGAGCACACGCAGCAAGATGGAGCAGGCGGAAAGCACCGTCAAGCTCAACCGGATCAAGGAGCGTATCGCGCGGTACTTTGCCATCTACGGCGACGAGTGGGCTGGAGCCTTCTACAACAAGTACATTACCGAGAACCAAGCGGGCCAGCTGTTCATGAAGGACTACCTCAACCAACCAGCGCTTACAAAGTTTTTGCGCTCTGAACCTTCGCGCGTGCGGCTCGCGTGGATCAATGATGTGTGCGGCGAGAAGGATTATGAGGCCGCAGCCGAAGCACTGTACGAGGTTGGCTCGAAGCAGGAAACCAACTCATGGTGTCAGCGTGTGGAGCTCTCCATGGCCAAGCTTGCTCTCCTGTGCAAGAAAGAGATGAAAGAGGGCGACGAACAACAACCACTGTTTGATGGGCGCAGGGAGAAGCCAAAGGCACTGAAGATGCGCGAATCCATGTTTCAGAGCATCGAACAGCAATTGGAGTACACCAAGATCCAAGAGGAGGTCTACGAGCGATTGCTCCCCGTCATCACGGGTGCTCTAGACGAGGACTCTGCCATCGAGCTATTGATGAATGAGTTTGGTCAAGGCCGTCTCAAGGACAGACCAGCGCATCAGGCGATTCTCAAGGAAGGTTTTGAGAATCTCGTGCAGCACAAGGTGACTGATGCGGCTCTCATGATTGACATTCTTACGTTGATGAATGCGGATGACAGCGAGGAGGGCACGACTCTGCTGGGAGGAGATGAGTTCGTCTATGCCTTTAGAGTTCTGGTTGTGAGCTGGCAAAGCATTCATCGAACGACACGCGAAGGCCTACTGAAGCTGGTGTGGAAGCGACTGGCTATCAAAGATGACTGGGCTACGATCAACAACACAAGGGACATTACGGACGCTAGGATCACCGATGTGCTCCGGGATACTGCAGTATCATGGACATTCCGGGCCTTGTTCAGGATGTGTGGTAAGCTGCCAAGTCTTAGCAAAGGATACTCACTCACTAACGTTTCCGCAGCCGAGAACCCATTTGCTCGGATTGTATGGCCCAAGAGCCTGCGGGACCTTCTGGGAGCTGGGGGTACGCATGGCGAGCTTTGCGTGCGCTTTGCAGCCGAGGATCTCCGCGAGCCCATTATCAGGGACAACCTGCTTGACGACGATATTCTACAAGAGCACTTGGAGAAGAACAGGCTTAGTGACTGGTTCAAGGAAGCATGGAAGGCAGGCAGAGCAATGTACGACCAGGAGCTAGTGCTCGAGGGCAAAGCGCAAGCGGCGCCTGCCGAGCCCGAGATGACAGTCAATGGTGCAGGGACAGAGGCAGAGGGAGAGGGAGAGGCAGAGGCAGAGGCAGCAGGGTCGGATACATTTGATGGAGACGACGAGAGTGCGTTGGAGCAGGAACGCGATGTTGAGATGGTAGAGTCGTGAGAGGCTGTGGCTGAGTCGGCTTCGTATTCGGGAGTTTATCGGGCGCGGAGAAGGCTGGGTAAGCGAGCAAGCATGACGCATCTAGGACGGCGTTGGGTAATCTGTGGCCGCCAAACGCGCAGACGGGCTGTTTTTTTCTTTTTCCTCTGCGTATTCTTCTTCTTGTTATTCTTGTTCTTGTTCTTTTTCTTATTTTTTATTTTTGCTTTCTTTTACATGGTTGTATTTGTAGCACCGGGCCGTGGTGCAGGCGTTGTGTGGCGGTCATGACTAGGATGGGGAAGGGGGGATGGGGATAGATGGATTGCTGTGGATGAGAGTGTATAAGATTTGACGATTCGGCTAATGCACGAACATTGGCGAGCATCCATGAATAGTGACATGCACAACGGCGTATTGGCCAGGGTCTCGACTGTGTTCTGTGGGTCTGAGCGTTCATTTGACAGTGGGGACTAGTCTTGGCGAGGGCGGAAAGTGGCGCCAGCGAGCGAGGGCGGAAGGCGACACGCAGCCAATAACACGCGGATACCGTGACCGTTGGATGCACGCCGTCGCCCAGAGACAGCAAGATAGCCAGCGCGACGGTGAGGCGGACCAGGTCGCGTAGTCGGCGTGGCGCCCAGGTGGACGGTTAGCTACTGTCTCGGGGTGAAGCAGCTACAACAAGCATGGCCAGCCGCGGGCTGGTTGCTTGGGAACGCTGCAGCGGTGTGCGGCGGGCGCAGATTGGGGCAACTTGCCGCAAAAGATCATCGCTCGCCAGTGGATAGCCGGCTCGCTGTGGGCGTCGATGCTGGCCGTGGTTACGATGGGCTCTGTGTCGCGCGCCTTTCCCCTTGGGCGCACGCGCGCCAGTGTCGTGTGTGGTTGCGGGACCGACTGTCGAATCTCCGCGACCAGGCATGGGAGGGCTGCTTTTTCCTCGGAGGCATGCTGGTTTGGGCGTGGGCAGTTCTGCAGGTACACACTTGCATGGGACACACGTATTTACATGTTACTAGTAGTACGTAGCACCCAGCCAGCAGAACACGTGACAGCCGTCCGTCTGGTCGTCGTGGGCCACAACACACACGCTATCCGGCCTGGCAGTCCATGTACCGCGGAACGAGGGCGAGGACTGCCTTGGGACATGGCGCCATTGGCACATGTACGTACTATGTGCATATGCAAACATACATACAATATACGTGCATATACAAACACATACAACCACATACAAACGCATACATATACACACAGACACACGTATACGTACACATATGTACACACACTCCATCACAACTGCCCGGCAAGTGCGTCGGGACAGGTCGTCGCCCTCAGGTGGTCACAGTCCCGTGCTCGCGCTCGCTGTGATGAATTGGCCTAGTGAGCCGGATGCAGGCTAAGGTGCGCCACGCACGGGCCCCAGTGTCGCTCCTAGCAGCCCCTTCTCCACGCCTTTTCCACCCTTTGAGTCGGCTGCTCTTCTTCACTACCCACCCCGTCGTCTCACGTCCATTCTTCTGACCTCCCCGTCAACTCGCACGCTGCCGTCAGCAGCCTCGTCGCTCTCGACTCGCCCTCGATTCGACCGACCTCCCTCTTACCCGACATTCTCCCCTTGATAAGGACGCCCAGTCGCGTCCCCCCGGCTGCATAGCCCCAAGCCTCATCACCGGAGAACGGCTGCGGCCCTACCTCGCTGTCGCCACAACCACGACGACGACTTCCGCTACAGCGATTCCTCCCTCCTTCCATCTCCTCCTCGTCACCACTACGCCAATACACCTCCGTCATCATGGCCAGCGGCAGCACGAGTTCCAACGTTGTCGGCGTGCACTATCGCGTCGGCAAGAAGATCGGCGAAGGCAGCTTCGGCGTCATCTTCGAGGGCACTAACCTGCTCAACCAGCAGCAGGTTGCCATCAAGTTCGAGCCGAGGAAGAGCGATGCTCCTCAGTTGCGTGATGAATATCGCACTTATAAGATCCTTGTGGGCTGCCGTGAGTCTCTACTTTCCTTCCCCCTTTACCGCCTGTTGTGTCGAACCAGCCCTGCCCCGGCACGTGTTTCTGCAGGGACACCAGACACACCCATACCCGACCGGGCCTGTCAATGCTTGGTCGCGCAGTGTACGGGCAATGCTCTGTCGACGCCTGCCAACTTGCATCATCAATGTTGCTGCAGTTATCTCATTGACTGCAATGTCTGTTGCCTACGCCCGCTATTAGCCTCGGCATCGGCATTGCGCACATCACGGACCACACACACACACTTGCATCTCAAGAACAAGACTGACCACAAACAGCCGGGATCCCTAATGTTTATTACTTTGGCCAGGAAGGCCTCCACAACATTCTGGTCATTGACCTCCTCGGTCCCAGTTTGGAGGACCTATTTGACCACTGCAACAGAAAGTTCTCTATCAAGACTGTTGTCATGGTAGCCAAGCAGATGGTATGCATGACAACGAATTGACCGTCCTACCCACATGCTTACCTTTTGCAGCTTTCGCGCGTCCAGACCATCCACGAAAAGAATCTCATCTACCGCGACATCAAGCCCGACAACTTCCTTATCGGTCGCCCGGGCTCCAAGAGTGCCAATGTCATCCATGTGGTCGACTTTGGTATGGCCAAGCAGTACCGTGACCCCAAGACTAAGCAGCATATCCCTTACCGGGAACGCAAGTCTCTGTCTGGTACCGCTCGATACATGAGTATCAACACTCATTTGGGACGCGAACAGTCGCGTCGTGATGATCTCGAGGCCCTCGGTCACGTCTTCATGTACTTCCTGCGCGGCGGACTCCCATGGCAAGGCCTTAAGGCTGCCACCAACAAGCAGAAGTACGAGAAGATTGGAGAGAAGAAGCAGACTACTCCAATCAAGGACCTCTGCGATGGCTTCCCTGGTACGTCGAATATAGCCACAACAAGCTTGTTTCATACTAATGATACGCAGAGGAGTTCAACAAGTACCTCAGCTACGTCCGTAACTTGGGCTTCGAGGACACCCCTGACTACGACTACCTCCGAGAGCTCTTTACCCAGGCCCTCAAGAGTACTGGAGAGATTGAGGATGGCGAGTACGATTGGATGAAATTGAACAATGGCAAGGGCTGGGAGGCGATGAAGTCGCACCCGTCCGCTGTCCAGGCCATGCATCACTCCAACGTCAACCCAAACTCGTCCATGGCTGTGAATCTCCAGGGCCAGCAGCACAGGCAGCAGAAGACGCACCTCCCCATCGACCACCACCGCTTAAACGAGCCCCTGCCCAAGCCTGGAGCGACGCGCGCTCAGCAGGGAAGAAGCCCAAGAGAGAACATGAACCGTGATTCGCAGATTAAGAGGAAGAGCATGGGCGAGCTCGCACCTCCTGAGGGCGCATCGACACAAGCGCAGTTTCAGCACAGCCAGCAAAACCTGTCACAGAACCGCGCCGCTCCCGCCAGCAGCCCAACTCCTCAACAACCGAGGCAGCAGTCTCCCGAGAAGCCGAGCTTCATGCAAAAATTGGCAAACGCGCTATGCTGCGGCGCCAGCAAGTAGTAGTTGCGGCCCTCAAGCTTGGTTTCCTTCCTTTTGCGTTGCATCCTGGAGTCCGTTCTTTGAGCGATAGTATTCCTTCGGTCACGTTTTCTTCCTGTATAGGTATCTTGTAATGATTGATAGACGGGATCGAAAATCTCCTTCCACGGTAATAGTTACGACGACCGATCGACCGAACTGCCTCCCACACGAGCCCGGATCTCTCATCAGCGCCGAAAAAAAAACATCACTACCATCTTTTTGTCTTCATGTTCGCGCTTCCGTGTTGCAAGACCACATGCCTTGGCCATGCGTTGTGGGAGTGTGAGTGCTTTCGATTGGGCGCTTGCGGCGTTGAGGTGTGCTTGGCGAGGACTTGCACTTGTGGCATGTCAATTTCTTTATCCAATTTTTTGTTCTGTTTTTGGTACGAGGAAAATATAGCATGTAAAGGAGTCTCTTTTCAAGTCCCACGGCAGTACTGTATTCTTTGTACAGAGCGCGAGCGAAGGTCCGAGACGAAAAGAAACAGACGGAGCGCGCTTTAGTTCAGGTAGAGTAGTTGAGAAGAACGCAAATAGATCAACTCACCACACCAAACTGGTGCATTGCCATGATGCCTTTTTTTGGGCGCTGCTGCACTTGAGCAGCAGCTGGTAGACAAGTGGATGGTGGCAGCCATCAGAGAGACTTGACACGGTTCTGAAGGGAGCTAAGAGGGGTCGTGATCAGATGGCCTGGAGCTATGGCCTTTTTGCGCATTTGATTGGAAGGTGCCTTAACAGCGGCAATCCATGACTCCATAGCTGTACCAACCTGTAGCGGCAGCAAAGAACCTGGACTGCGGCTTGTTCGGCCTTTTTGCCTTGGTTTTGGTCGCATTCCCATTTGAATACTTTTGCGCGCACCTTTTTGGGTTTTTTATGCCCACCCAACCCGATTTTCTGCCAAATATTGATTTCTCTCACACGTGAGGTACCCGCCGCCGCAGGGTCCAACGCGACTTCCCAACATCGAAATTAAGCTCGTCCACTCAGCCTGGGGTGCGATTCCATCAACCACACCCTCTCCTTTCACCCGCTCATCGACGGACGGCGCCTTGCGATAGTTGCGATGGCGTCGGGACGCGATGTGCGCGATATGCTCGGCCTGCCTGCTGCCGGCGGTGATGCGCCGAAGACAGTAGGTTCAGCAGCACTGGCGGCGCAGACACAGAAGCGGTCAAAGCCTGCGGGAGGGAGCAGGAAGATACGTACGTTTGGCAACTCTTACGTCTTTCCTTGGGAAATCGTCAAAAGGTCGAGACTGACTCTCATTCGACCAGAGGGCGTTGCGCGCGAGGTTGCTGCGCTGTATGGTGAACGACCGCCGCCCGTCGCCGTCTACGAGGAGAAGAAGGCGTACAGGGCGAAGAGGCAGAACACAGGGCCAGCAAAGAAATGGTATGTCTGACAAAGGAGAGATGCAAGAGGATGGACTAATCGCGTTGCGCAGGATACAACAGCCCTTTACCAATCCCGCGCGTGCCGATGGCCTTGTGCTGAGGCACTGGCGGCGCAAGCCCACAGCCGCACCGCCTGTACAGGAAGCCGATGACGCGACGATGCACGAAGGCGACGCAGCAGACACCTCGGACACCTATATCGAAATATGCTCAGACTACGCAAAGTACGACATCAAGGTCGACATGCCCAGCTTCACCGACGAGGAGTACGACCAGTTCCTGCGTAGCGACGACTGGAGTCGCGAAGAGACAGACTACCTGTTTGAGGTTGTCCGAGACTACTCGTATCGATGGCCTGTCATATGGGATCGCTACGACTATCAGCCATCGCGGCAGTACGCTCCAGATTTGACAGACGGTGGCGACCAAGCACTCGCGACCATGCCGTTTGCGCCATCAAAAAAGCGATCATTGGAAGACCTCAAGGCACGCTTTTACGACATCTCTGCGAAACTCATGAAGCAGCGCATACCAGAAGTCTCCATGGATGCCGACCAATACAGCCTCTACGAGATGCTCACCAAATTTGATCCCGTCATGGAAAGGAACCGCAAGATGCTGGCTACAGCACTCATTAACCGCACAATGGATGAGGTTAAGGAGGAGGAATTTTTACTCACCGAGCTCCAGCGCATCAACATGGCTGCCAACCGTCTCGATGCCGAACGCGAAGAACTCCGGGCACGGCTCGACGCACCACCACAGAACCCACAAGCCTCGGCAGGGCTACAAGCCTTTACATCATCACAAGCACTGCAGGCTCTCTTTCAACAACTATTCCAACAGGACCGCAGCAAGAAGCGTGCAGCTGGTGGTGGGTCAGGACCTGGTCGGCTCAGTCTCTCCGCCAACGATATGGTACACACTCCCGGCTCAGCGCAACAACAACTATCCGCCGCGAATCGCCGGCAAAGCATGGCACAGAATCAACAAACACCCGCGCAAACGCCTGTGAAGCATCTCTCTCCGCACCAAGAACATCGCTTCAACGTATCAACCCACGATCGGCTTACATCAGGTGTTACATTCGGCTCTGATAAGTTACTTAAGATGCGACAGGCTAAGAGCAATGTTCAGACACAAAAGATTAGTCAAATGCTTGCAGCGTTGGGTGTGAGTGACATTGTCCCAATACCTACTAGCAAAGTGGGCGAAGTCTTTGAAGTTTTGGTTACCAAGGTCAGCAAATTGCTCGATGTGCGAAAAGTGCGCGAGAAGGAAGAGGGAGAATGTAAAGTTTTGCTTGCTATGAAAGAACGACGCATAGCCAGTGGAAACGGAAACAACGGCGGTGGCGAGGAAGGCGAGAGCAGATCGAAACAAGAAGTACGCGACTCGCAAGAAACGCCCGGCGCGGATGCTGACGCCGACGGGGACAACGACGACGAAGACGATGTCAACAAGAACTATGGCGACGATGCCGAAGGAGACAACGACGACAACGAAGAAGGCAACGATGCAGACAATGCCGAGGACGACGCCGAGGGCGAGGAGGATGAAGGCGATTTCAATGGCGAAGATGCTGACGATGGCGATGTGGATGCTGAAGGCGAGGATGACAGCAAACAACAGTCTCGAGCAACGAGTCACAGCGCGTCTGGCCAAGGGCACAAGAGAAGTGCAAGTGTCTTTTCACAAGGGAGCGAGATGAGCAGCAAACGAGCGAGAAAGTAGAAAGCTTGGTGTTTTCTTTTCGTTGTTGTTGTCTTCTTCATGGGTTGTTGATATTATCCCCTTTGTGCCTTGAACATTTGCATAGCGTTGGCGTTTGCGGGAGGGAATAAAGCTAGGGCTAAGGGAAAGAATGGGGGTTCATGATCCCAATCCATCAGTAACGGATACATTGATTAGGCTATGTTTCTAACAAATGTACAAATACCTCTTCTTCCTATACTTACAATTCCACGCTTCCTGTGAAATTTCTTATGCATAACTTCGTCTCAGAGCATCACATCTTCGCCTTGACCTTATCATCCTCCTCCAACCTCGCAAACAACGCCGTCCCCCGTCCCCCCTTAAACAACCCTAACATCTCTCTCCCCATCCATGCCTCCCTACTCCTAATCAAACCCCCTTCCACATCCGCAAACCGATCCGCCTGAACCCAAATGCCCTTACCATTCGCCGCCATGCCCTCCCCCAACAACCCGCATACCGCCCTCGCAACCGCATCTGGCGAATTAATCGAAACCCCTGTCTTGCTCATCTCGCGTGCATACGCCTCCGGCGGTAGGTGCCGCAACTCTGGTTTGCCCTGTGCGAGGATCGGGGTAACGGTTATCCCCGGCGCGACAAGCGAAATGGCGATGCGTAATTTGGCGCATTCATGCTTGAGTGAGCGCATTAGCCCAATGAGCCCGTGTTTAGCAGCCGAATAGAGGGGTGCGCCTGCGGCACCAAGGTAGCCTGCTAGACTTGCTGTTAGGACTATTGAGCCAGCGAAGTCGCCACCATTCTTGCGCAAGTAGTGGATTGCGAGTTTCGTGGTGCTGGCTGCGGCGTTGAGGTCCAAGGTGAGGACTCTGTGATCGGGCTCGGCTAGGTTGCCAGAGGAATCGAGGGGGGAGGTGAAGAATTGGTCGGCGTGTTCGGCTATGCCGGCGTTGACGAAGACGGCGTCTATGCGGTTGAACTTTGTGTGGGCGGCTGCGAAGGCGGCGCGTTGGGCAGGCCAGGATGTGATGTCGCAGGTGTGAACGAGGAGGTGAGATGGAGAGTGGGTGAAGGTTGGAGGTGGGGGGTGGAGGTCTAGTAGGATGAGGTTGTGGTTTGGGTTGAGGGCGGAGAGGAGGGTGGCTGTTGCGAGACCTATTCCTGAGGAGCCGCCTGTTATGAGGATTGTTTTTGGGGTGGAGTTTAGGGATGTGAGGGTGGAGGAGGAGGGATCGAAGAGGGCCATTGTTGGTGTTGCTGGTGTTGTGGTATGGGATGAGGAATGTTTTGCGATGCAGTGCTATGTCAAGTATTTTTACATTGCAGTACTGCTTGTGACAATGAAGCTAGGAATAAACTTGAACATGATTGAACAATGAATAAATAATTTTATACTGGTGAGTGGATTCGGATTTTGAGGTCCCGACTTGCATTTCGTGCATATACAAATGCCGTGATTGGAATCCTTTGGCTAGGTTAAAGTCGTATTTGCGGGGCTGTCTTACGATATGTCCTTCTGAGCATGTGTCCTGAATCATGACAGTCGCCACTGGTTCAACTGGGGATATACATGAGGAGTACAACGTTTTTTCTAGTCAGTATCTGGTATACTAAAGGTCAGTCAGAAGTAGAAATAATGTCTTCTTCGTAGACGCCGGATGGATTTGAGCATAACCATGGTCATAAAGTCCTGGAGCACCATATGAATATACTTTCGAGAGACTATTGTCTCTCCTGGTCTTTGCAAACAAATTAAGAAGAAGATACATAGATTTCCATAGTTGAAAGCATGCATGTAGTCAACTCCAGGTGGTAGGGGCTCAGCGTGCGCCAAACAAATGAGCGGCGCACGTGTCGAGAGTCTAACCGCTTTCGGAACGTACACCTGGAGTTTCTGGAACTCGACACATGCACTTTGAGCTCCGGGATTCCCAAGTGCACAAGCTCACCAACACTCAAACTCCGCGCTACGACCAATATTTTTTCGCGGGGTGACTTTCGACCTCTCAGAATGTGGAAACCAACAGTCCTGCTCGCTGCTGCCCTGGCGGTTCCAGCACAAGCACTTCACTTCTTCCTGGACGGCGCAGTCCAAAAGTGCTTCTACGAGGAATTGCCCAAGGACACACTTGTTGTTGGTACAGCCGAGCCTTCTTCGTTGATAATTCTAGACTGCTGGACTTCGCAATGGAGCAGAAGAGCCATGACTAACAATATCAGGCCATTATCACGCCGAGCCCTGGGACGACGCGACCAAGTCCTACCTACCCAAATCTGAGATCGGCGTCTTCGTAACAGTTGAAGAAACATTCGATGACAACCACCGCATCGTGGCCCAAAGAGGCTCTGCCGAAGGCCGCTTCACTTTCAGCGCCGCCGACAGCGGACAGCACAGGATCTGCGTCATTCCTCAGAATGTCCAGGGCGGAGGCGGCTGGTTAAATCAAGGTATCCATGGTACCGTCAGGTTTACCCTCGACATGGCGATTGGAGAGACGAGCAGGATCGAGAGCACGGACAAGGACAAGGTCGAGACGTTGGTGCAGAAGGTCAAGGACTTGAATTCGCGGCTACTGGATGTTAGGCGAGAACAGGTCTTCCAGAGAGTACGTTTGACTACCATTCACCAAAATGAAAAGTGGAGGCTACGTGTGTGGGAGCAGGCTAACATGTTATACAGGAGCGTGAGGCCGAATTCCGCGACCAGTCCGAACACACAAACTCCCGCGTCGTCCGCTGGTCAATTGTCCAGCTCGTTGTTCTCGGTGTCACCTGCGTCTGGCAATTATCGCATTTGCGCTCCTTCTTCATCAAGCAGAAGCTTACCTAGAATCCTCGCTCGAAGAGACACCCCTTCATGCGCATATCTAACGAAGCGGTGCGGGGCAGGCTAGCGCAGGGCATATCCAAAGCAAAATTCATGCGAATACCGAGGGAGGTTCGGTAAATGTGACTTGTATTGTACGGCGGGGGGGAATACACGGCGTTGAAGAATTGATATTGCTGGGTGTTTAACGTTGGATATTTTGAATCGAGCAGGACATTGCAGTATTGTGTTAGTCAGAGTATATGCCCATAGTTGTGGTGTGAGAGGCGGCACATTGTCCCTCCCTTTTCTTTCAAAGGGGTTGCATGATTATGTATGCTATACAGGAATTGGAGAAGAATGACGGATATGTTATCTCACCAATGAGTATGCTTGCAACACTGATGATTTTAAAGTCGATATTGCGTTGTAAATTTGGCCTCTTTCGTTACAAGCGCTATTCTGCAAAGAGATTTTGTATCATATTGGCTTCTTTGAAAGATCAAGTATGGGAGCATGTCGTACTGTGATGGTGCCTGTTTTGATGCCCTTTCCCCATTTATGACTAGAAATTCGAAGGGCTGGCATTTTTATTAGACTAGGATATTAAGTAGTTCATGTAGGCTTAAGCATGAGACTTCTTGCATAGAGGAGGTATAGAAAAAAAAGGGGGGGTGATGAAAGAGGAGGAGAAACGCAGGGGCTTGATGCGTGTGAAGGCAATGGCATAATGTGTTATACAAGATTGTATATGGTACTATGAAACGATTGAGAATGGCCAAAGTGCATTCTCTTTGATAGACATTATGTTTTGGTTTCTTAGGATATGGTAATTACTACGCATCAGTTTTTTTCTAGTGAATTTCCTCTATTAGCTACAGATTATATGAAGAGCGAACTGGAATATTTTGCCGAGCGGTGGTTGGTTGTTTTGCTAACGATTGGAGGATAAAAGAACGGTTCTAGATTTTGCTCGACCGTGATGTTCTGGAGCGTGATTTTCTGTAGTGCGATGGCATCTATGTGGGCAGTACGGCGTGCTGTAACCCTAAAGTGTGAAGGTGATGGCGAGATAGGTTCGATGTATGAGGTTATGTGGAGGTATAGGTAAGGTATGGCGTGTTTGCAGTAGTTAGGGGATAGCGTGAAGCGGTGTGCCTTTGACCGTTTCGACTTTTTTTTGAAAGAACATAATGAGAAAATGACTTTGTCTTTTGCGAATTGTGCTTCTTTATATTTGTTACATCTACCAGTGGAGTCGTACAGTAGAAAAAGGGGGTCTCTTTCGAATAACAGTAGAAGAGTAAAATGTATAGAGTTAGGTGTGAAAAACCGTTTAATTCAAGGGAGATTCAGCTATTTTACGCCCCAATATTCGCGTAAAAGACACGGCTTTACGGACGCGGAAGAAATATTACGAAACACAAAGTCATCCATGTACATATGAGACCGATAGCCAATATCTAATTACTTCAGCATTATCAAAGAAACATACCTGGATTTCTAATTCAGGATGTCACAATTGGCAAGGAAACCCAACATTGAGGATAAAGTCTCTTACGAAGCACAGTACACTATCACGTTAGAAATTTTTCATAAAGCAGAGTGCTGCAAAGGAGGAGATACCGCTCCTGACGAAGGGACGAGACTGATGACTAGCTAAACATTTGTCAGAGAGTGGTGGTCAGCCAAGTGCGTGACAATCACGTGATACACATCCCGCTTAGATGGCACCATTGGTGACGACAAGGCATAATGTTGGTTTCAGCAACCAAGGCAACGGGTGCAATGAATGAATCTAGTGTCGAGTCCGTTGTGGTCGAATCCTAAAAATCCTTTTCTTACCCATATTGATACCCACATATCAATTCCACAACAGTAAAATTCCCGTCTTAGTACCGCAGATACCCACCACCCCACATCATCACCAGAGCATCACGCTGTCGTATCTCCACACAAGAACTACTAGGCTTACTTACCCCGAGTTCGGGCTAAGATTAGAGCGATATGTATGGATCTCACAACCACGTGTAATACCGAGGCTCAGTGGGCTCGTGCGAGCCAAAGTAAGCAATATACCACAGCCACAGCGGGTCCTAATAGAGTACGATTATGGTTTTGATAGTGTGACCGCAAGAGGCTATGAAAAAACATGGCAATCGTAACGAGTGGGCCGTGTGCATCTAATGTACATACCCCTTTATGTGCTGGTGGGAAAGACGTTCTGATGGGATTTTAAAAGTAGATGTGCGTGCATATGTGCGTGTGATTGCTTTGGTAGCGATACTTTTAGTAACGGGATCACGGCGCTTGTTTCCATACTGTGTCTCAGTTAACACTGACTCGATAGAGTTGCATACCCAGCAGGCTGAGGTACACCCATCAGCTATCAGACACCTGCGCCGTTGAAATCAGAAAACGACATCCGTATCAAACACGAGAAGTCTATCCACACGAGGACCAGATGATATGAAATCAATACAGTCAATCCCGATCAAGACGCATCGAATTCGTAAAAAAGGCACCAATAATTCCTTACTCCACAGGCTAGAATAGCACTGACAGTTCGGCCCCCAATCATACCCGACATTTGGGGGCGAAATCTCGGAAACCAAGCTCTTAGAGCTGAGCTGACATGCTCGCCATGTGGAGTTTGAGCGATTCACCACAGATTAGCGAGAGAGACTAGATCTAGAGGCTAGAAAGAGGACAATGCGCAAACAGGTATGGTGCACGTGCGCATTCGCCCGTAGATTCTGCCGTTAGGTTGAACTGGTGTTTGTTGAAAGTTTTTTTCCCTGCTGCTGCTGCAGCACCACCATCACGCTTACTGATACATTCTTGGTGCATGCCCAGGCTGCTGAGCAAAAGCATGTTCAACAAGGTTCATCGGGATTTCGTACGAAAGAAAGTTTATGCGAGGGGTTGTGCTGCATACTTACGTCGGCCGGCGGTTCCTGGCATGAGGCCGAAGTGCTTTGTCAAGGCTGACAGAACATTTTGCACATGGATGCATGCTGCCTCACGGAGATAATAGCGTCAGCCGAAAGGTGCTTGGCAGGGTGCGATCGGCCCAATATCGCTTCAAACACGGCTTGAGAGGGGAATGCCCGCCGGCCCAAGAAGCGACAGAACTCAATGTATTGCTTTGCAAATATTGCTGTTAGAGTAAGAACCAAGTAATAGGCAAAATACAAATCGGTACTGGCGACGTAACCATAGTCGTCCGACCCCACCCACCCCCCTAGGCTCCAAATGGAAGCCCGGAAGCGTTCTCCGCATTTCAATAATGGTGTCGCAGGTACCCACTGAATTGAGTTGAGTCTTGTTGCAGCAAAAGAAACCAAACGTGGTTATCGTGCGTCGGTCGCATTGAGTAGGGGGGGGCATTGAGTTGGGGTATGACGTTGAGAGCACAATGCCATAGTGACCCAAACGGGCTTGGTCCGCAGACGTAATTAATAGTGTTAGCGTTACACTGCTAAAGTTATTGAGAGCCCAATGGCAGCATTGGGTTGCACTACCCTGGGTTGACGTTGCCCTGCATATGCTGGTTCAATAATTCTGCAATGAGACCGCGTGATTGATAAGACGACAGGAATACGAAAGGCTGGGCAATGTGGGTGTAGCAAGTAGAGATAGTATCAGCACGTAAGGTGTCAGGGTACGAGTAGCTGGTGTGTCGCGGCAGCGACGTGAGTGGAGAGCGGCACAAACACGCGATTTGGCGTCATGATCGGCATACAAGCCGCCGTACAGAGGACATGTTGAACAGCAGAAACTTGGACGAAGTCAAGTTGACGCAGGGTCTCATCATCCCATAGTCGCGGATTGGCGGGACGATGAACTAAGGGGTATGGCGCCCGCACAACCGTTTGCGTTGGCGGATAGATGACAGCGTTGTGGGGCCTCCGACAGATGATTTGCACCCTGATATCCAGTCAGGGCAGCGGTGCTTGTCTATAGTCAAGAAGAAAGGAAAAGATGCTTACTTGGCAAAGTACTTTAGGCTTCAAAACAAAAATAGAAGAATGAAGCAAAGATGCTCTACTGCAGCTCGCACTCGTGAAGACCCAGTTGCGGATGCGGATCTTAGTCGGAAATGAAAAACAGAACTCGGTGATAGTGACGTCATAGCTGATTACAAGTGAGCGACTAATGCTCATGCCCAAGCGGCAGAGCAAACAGCAACGCCGAAGCGACTGGAAGACAAAGATAATTTTCCTGCCAATCCTGGAGCATTGTGCAAGTGAAAAGCATAAGCAGAAACAATGTATGCATTACATACAGATGTGCGCACTCTACTAGGACTAGTATCTTCAGTCCAAGTCTCCGCGGAAATCTGTGTGTCGCGTGTGGCCGTGCATCCGCTTTGAAATGTGGCTAGTGGCTTCCATCGGCGAATCGAAGGCCCAGATGTTCGGAGAAGCCGGGGTTACAGCAGCATCGTAGAGTCCGTGCATACGGTAGGGCTGCACTGCCACATGGAAGTGTAATGGACCCTGCATATTGACCGATTTTGTCCGTCTATGCGATGCCACGTCGACTCGATGGAATGCTTGCTATGCCTGTAGATGCTATCCTTCAGCCTCCAAGGTTCGGGGGAAGTCTCGGTAAAAAAAATCTTCCTTGCGTGGTGTTGTGGTGTGGTGTTGCTTGTTGCGTGTCGCACCGGCGGCTCCGTGGTAGACCAAGGATACTGCCAGTGCCGAAGCGGAACCACTTGTTCCAGCTGCGGGTTATCTGCGGGTTGAGGGAGAACATGCGGCTGATCTTGTAATATAGATATCTATCACTAGTAGTGTATGAAAGACCCAGCTGCGTGGGTGTGGCTGTGTCTCCAGTCTGAGCAAAGCATCCGGGTGATGTGCATCTCGGTTGCCAGTGCTAGCAGCGTGGTGCGGGAACCGTTTGGCCACCAGATCCAGCTATCAATAGTACAGGGCAAAATATGGGGTAGGCTATTGACGAATAAGTTCTTACACGATACCACGTGGCCTTTTGTCGTTTTACGCGGCCTTGTCGACTAGTATGTACGAGCTGAGCATGCCGTGACAATTCACCCTCAAACTGTCTAGATGGCGATTGTGAGTCACATGTATACGCATGTGATCAATATCGATACAAGCGAAGACTGTGGTATGGCTGGTGCATTCGTATACTTGACATGTTCGTCGCACTGTCGCCTACACCACGCGCATCGAGGCTGCTCCGCCCAGCCAAAGCCAGCCGTACTCGTCCGTGTCGTGACAAGGAGCAGCAGCAGCTTGTTGAATTGGCTATGGGGTACCTCGATAGGGGTGGCCTTGACCATCGGATGTCGCACGCTGCTCTGCTCTGCTCTATTGGGAGAAATCATACAAGCGACTGCTTACCGAATCGACGGCCAGCGCGACGACAAGGGATCGTTTGGTCTAGTACCAGGTGTCGAGTAGAGGCAGGGGCGTGGACTCTCGGGCACGTTGTGGTATGCCTGTAGAGATCCCTTGGACGCGCATAGGCGAATCCTCGGAATTGAGAGCAGCGGCGGTAGTGGGTGAACGTAGTTGTCTCGGGTGCTACCCGAACCCAGTCTAAAAAATTTCAATGGTTGAGGGTCGAGTAGCCGGGCTTTGCACAGCCTTTCGGCCAGACAGGGTCCGGACGGTCATATGCAGGGTGGAGCTGTGGGTGCTGTCGATCGCGCCGCGGCTTGCACACTAGCGTCTGTTAGTGCATATACCCCTGCAAGTCCAGCAGTCGACCTGGTAGACTTGCGTCATAGGAAAAGGTATGAAAGGAAAGGTATCTGCTGGCTCATCATGCCCAAGTCGCCTCTGACACTCTCTCAGCAATTAACAATCGCTGACGGACACTCATCAAAGAAATCTCTTAATTCCGGCTTTCCGCGCCTAGCCGGCCCAGAACACAATCCTCCCTTCTACCCTCTTCTACACCCGACGACCCTTAGATCATTTCATCAAGTCATTCTTCACTCGCATCGGCGACCCATTTCCGAGTCATCGGCCGGCAGCCCGCTAGTATAAAGCAACTTGCCACCCGCGCTGGTCCCTTACTTTTTCCCTCCCGACGATTATGTTAGCGCTGCCCACACGACGTCAGCACCTGCCAACCATACCGTCACCACCCTGCTCTCAACACCTCTATCAACAACACCCACCCCAGACATTCGCCGCCCAATCTACCTTCGACCAGAAGATACTCATCGACTACCTTGAGTCGCAGCAGTACCCCTTTGCCACCTCGACCTCTCCTCTTAACTCGTACATGAGCGGCGCACACAGCACCAACTTTGCGAACCCGGCTATCCGCATTCAGCAGTCGACCCCTACACCACAGTTTCCCCAAGGCTTCACACAACCGTCCATGCTGTCAGCCAGCAACGCCAGCTCCGGGATCGAGTCCTGGAACAGCTATGGTAACGTGCAGTCACAACCACTCCAGATACTCCCCCAGCGACAGAACCGTGGACACCAGCGCGCCTCATCCTCTTCTTCAATAGGCTCAAGCGCCTCGCAGTATCAGCCAGTCGGCCACGCCGCAGGTTACCAGTACGTTGCCCGTTCCGAGAATTGGCCCTTGCGCCCAGACGACGCTAACAGGCATTCAAGATCACTCCAGAACCATCTCCCAACACCCACACAGACTCCTACCCAGGACTCATTCATGAACGCCAACAACTTCAACAACTACAACCAAAACGCTGTCAACATGGACCACACCATGTCTGCACACATGTCGATGAAGCAGGCGCTCATGGAGCACACCGGTGAAGACGTCCCAGACTTTGCTCACTCAGCAGGGCAGTCGGTCTCCAGTTATGGCCACGACTCTCCAGCAACGCCACACACGGCGCAAGACGACATGGAGCTCAAGATTCCCGTAAACGGTGAGATACTCAATAGCCGGATAGACGCCTGGCTCTTCGACGAGTTCTGTACTTACAACGACTCAGAAATGCGCCCTGTACCCAAGTTTGAGAGGACCTATACCGACATTGCTGCCGACACTGGTTTCTACGAGCCTAGCACGTCGACCACATCCGTGCCGCAGTCGAAGCCAGCACAGCCATCATTGCTGTCGCCATATCGCAGCAACACTAACGAGAACGTGCAGCGTGCGTTGCAGGCAGCACAGTTTGCACGCTCGCAATCGCCAAGCAGCACCGCCTCGAGAAGTGACTCACCCTTCCGCAGAGGCTCGCCCTACCGGCAGCCTAGCAACAGCTTCACGTCACCCATGGGCACTGCCATGGCGATGCGTGAGCAGAACCGCCAGGCTGATGCGGCCTATGCAATGAAGTCGCACATGTCAGCTAGTGAGGACACTGAGCCCAAGACTATCTCGCCCAAGGATGCTCTCCTGGACTACAGGGATACTGATGAAGACTCAAAGGTACCATTATTTCCGGATAATGGTGCTAACGAGTACGGCAACCAATACACGGGTGGCGAACAATACAAGAACGCCACGCAATCCAATTTCGACACTCCTTCATCACACTCCTATCGGCGCGATAGCTGGAACACTCCTCAGTTCTCACCAAACTTCTCAACGTCGACGTCATCGTCACTACAGCCATCAACCAACTTCAACTTTGCAACACCATCACTGCATAATAATATGCAAGGCCTTTCCATGAATGCGCCCTCGCAATACCGACAAAGCGCCAACAATATGTCATCGGTCGTTGACCAAACGCCCGAGTTTCCTGCACACATGACATCTATGGAGTCTAGTGCGAGTGAAGCAGAGCCGCCCAATGGCAGCCAGAACAGCGTGCTATCGGACCGGTATATGAGCAAGCCAGCATCGACGGGCGCCGAGTCTGGCACATACTCATGCACATATCACGGGTGCTCGCAGCGATTTGAAACACCGCAGAAGCTCCAGAAGCACAAGCGCGAGGGCCACCGGAGCGCCAATCTCAGCACGGCTATGACGTCGGCGGCTATCCTAGAACGCAACTCACAAGCGGGACCCCACAAGTGTGAGCGCATCAACCCAACCACTGGCAAGCCTTGCAACACTGTCTTCTCGCGGCCATATGACTTGACCCGTCACGAGGACACGATCCACAATGCGCGCAAGCAAAAGGTGCGATGTGCACTGTGCGTCGAGGAGAAGACTTTCTCGCGAAACGATGCATTGACAAGGCATATGCGTGTGGTGCATCCCGAGGTTGATTTTCCTGGCAAGCATCGCAGACGCGGCGGTAACCACGACTGAGCGAGTGGGCTTTGACGAGGTGCGCGGAACCGACCGAAGACCGCGGCGACCTTGCCCCTGCAGCCCCAGGTCTGCATACTTCAGAACAGCCGGGACCGTTGGACTGCATGCAGCCCACGCACCCCCAACACGGCCAACGTGACGTACAGAATCTTCGATTGGTATCTCGACTGCGAAGATTGTGTGATGGCTGCAGACGTCGCTTCACTTGACAATGCGCACAGACACGCCGGTCGTTCCGGAGCGAGGGGGTCGAGCTATACGCTTATTTCCATCGTGCCTATGTTAATACTGTACAATACATAGGCTCTAGCTTGCCGCGACTGAGACAGCCGTGCTCCGATGGAAGCCGGCGTTGCAGGGCATTCAGTTGTCGCTGGACGGAACTGAAGCACCTGACGATGCTACATGAACATTCGATTGTACAGTATTCTATTTTGTCCTTTTTCGGGTTTGGGATTGAAAGTTATGGGCATGAGATTTACAGCGGCCACTGAGCGGGCGCATGGGATGATGATACGATATGTAAAAGCCATGGCTTCTGTATACGACAACCAAAAAAGGGGCGAGTTTGTTGACAGCATTTTTTGCTTTATTGGATCTCTGGTTATCTGGAGTTATTAGACTGTATTTTCTTTCTTATCTGCTTGATCTGCTCATTGCTGAGCATTTTAATATGTACAACACTTTTCGAGTCTACAAATTGGTTCCTCACTGCCTGTGAATACTTCTTTACACTCGTACTGCGTACTTGGAGCTGTCGCGTCTTGATCTGCGGTACCAAGGCTCCATTTGTCAGTGCCATCGCCAGCAGCCATCGATTTTACCAGGTGTATGCAACCGGCGACGCCGGCCTCAACGCCGAACATGATCTCAGCCAACGAGTATGCAATAAACCACATAGACTAAATTAGCACTGCTGCACCATGCACCCCCCAACTCTATAATCCCAGCCTACCATGGTAACGGAACCACATGCATAGTGCAATGTGAGCTGAGCTCTGCACTCCAAGCGTCTTGCAGGGAAGAAAGAAAGAAAAAAACAAACATAAGGGCGAGATGCGTTACAGAGTGAGAACGAGAGCGATCTGGGCCCCGCCGTCCCCCCCCCTCCCCTCCCCCCTTAAGTGCAGGATGCTAGTGCCGACGGCTAGCTTGCGTGCGTGGGTTGGGAGAAAAGGACCACGCATGCGCTAGCGGGGTAGCAGGGCAAAGCACAGCCTCTTTCTTTCTCTTACTTTTTTCCTTTGCACCCTGTCTTTTTTCTGTTATCTCACGCACGTACCACATGCTCCTTCCTGCCGTACAACACCAGTGATAATAGAGTTTCTTTCTCGTCGTTCTTCTTTCAGCGTTCTAGAAGGTCTATGCATGCGCATGGATTATGGTAGAGGATGTCTCAGCCCATGGGAAGAGAACGGGTGATGGTTTATCCTCTTTTCAATTTGCAATCTTCGATTCGGGGATCTAGAATCTCTTTACTCTGGGATGTTCGGGGATAAAGATTTAGAGCGAGAGTGAGTGTTGTCTACCATATCCACGAGTATGTTTTCAGCGGACGAAAATGCTCGGGTCGAGACGAGAAAAGGTAAATAGCTGGACAGACATACAGGATACGCGTAACGAGATTCTTAGATAGATTGTTCCTAACTGCCACCCCATCCCCGTCTTTCGTAATCGTTCGCTGGAAATATCGGCATCATAGATGTGCTGTAGACCGTTTCATAGTTGCATTTTTTGCGCCCCGCTCCGCTGCGCTCCCGGTAAATCGACGTGGATGGGTACACGAGGCGAGGTCTCCACATGCCGCCGCATACACACACACAATTTTATCTATTCCCCTCTTGCTCTGCCGTTGGGCGCACCGCGTATGCACATGTTTCGTCTGCTCGGGGGGTGGTTGCGCCGCTATAGCTCCGTACTTGCCTTCCTTGCTTATGGGCATGGGGGGGGTGCGCACGAGATTAGTTCACACGCATACGCACGCCTAGTACGTTAGTATCGGCGCCGCGGGTGTGTGTAGGCGAGTGGGTATGGCTGACGGGAGATTGGTCGGGGATGCGGAGACACAAAAGAGAAAGATGCTTTGGTTGCGTACGAGCTGCTGAGTTGAGAGGCGCTATGTGGGCTGCGTTGCGTCATGTAGGGCTGAAGCATGCGAAGAGTTCAAAGACGGGTTTTTTTCTGTGGGTAGGTAGCTGGGGTTTGCCAATGGAGTAGGGAAACGCAAACGCGGTGATATTGCGGGTCTTCATGTGCTTAGTGTAATACGTCCAGTGTATTATACATACATACGTACTACTGCCTATCAGAAACGCCATTTTAGGACAATTATGCGATGAGTGTAACATCTGGCTGGGATTCGCATTACCGATCCATGAAGACTTTGTAACTGCGAAAGAATTCGGCATCGTCGTATTGCTTACCTTATTGCAGCATTCAATACACCAAGCCTTTCGTACGCGTCAGTTGATTATCGAAAGATATTAGTATACATACATGCAGCATAGTGATTCATCATCTACCCAATCTTGGCTGCACCCACGGCCTACCTTCCATATTTACGATACCGACCCAAGACTTTTCAACACTAAGCCAAACTCGTGTAATCCCTCCCCCCCCCCCCCCCCCCAAAAAAAACGAAGAGAAACCGAAACATACAATTTTACTCTCGCCATAGTATAGTACAATGTACGGCTCTTCTGATATCCGGACTGAGTGTACTTGCATTCATTTCAACTCCGATCCCCCCAACCATGCACTAGGCCACCCCCTCGCATTTCGCGGGCTCCCACACTACTGGTACCCTCTTTTTACTCATCCTCCACTCGGTGGAAAGGAGAAGCTCGATTTAAGGTTGAGAGCGCGATGCACGGGCCTTTTACAAATGCGTGCGGTTTATAGAGAGGGATGCGGATTACGTTACGTTGGAAGTGCGTTACCTCGGTGTAATGCGTGCTTGGCGACCGGGTTTTGATGGATGAAAGGATCCGGGGAGGGAATGAGCCGTGGGTGGAAGCATCCGTGGAAACATCCGTGGAAATCATGGTCCATGCGAGGGATGAGTCGTGATGCGGTTTATGTGGGTGCGAGGATGATTCATACTTACTGCAGGTTAGCACATACGACAGAGCCTACAGGGGTCTCAACTAGGTGTATCAAGTATATTCTGCAACCAGCTCGGAATATACTAGTTCAAACTTACTGGCGCTTTACTGCTAGAAGAAGATAGGAAAAGCCTATCTCATATCTTTTGTTGCAACACTTTCTTGCTTATTCTAGTTAGATCTATAGGTACGTATGTATGAAAGAGTTCAAAAGCATCAGAAAAAGATCTTTAAAAATATATCGCTCCTCAACAGCAACCAAGATAGAGTTAAGGAAAAAAATAAGTAGTAGCGGTTAAGAATAGTTATCGATTAATATGATGTAGGAAGGAAATTTTTTGTGTAGAAAACTGACAAATCCAGCATTTGTTACTTCACCCAGGACCCCTGTATGTTCCTTCGTATTTGGTAACCTGGAGTACGTACATATTGTACTATCAGATGCATAGGCGGCTGCGGGGAGTGGGACTTTCGGGTGAACCACTCGGCACATGTACCTCGGGAGTGGGAGTGTGTGCGTGATTAGCATTGATGTACTATTGTAAGATAATTGGTGAAGATTAGATGTAAAGCTTCTCAATTTTTATGTCTTCATCTTGTAGGTATTTGAAAATACCTAGGTTTGCAGTCAAGTGTACAAGACAGGATATATAAGAAGACCTTGCTCCTCGCTTAACCCTGGCTTTGGCTACTTCTGATACTCTGAGGAGCTAGGATTATGGTGCGATTAGGTATTCATACATATTGCGATGCAAAACATGGAAATATTAGCGGTTATACACATGAAAAGATAGATGGTTGTAGATTCACCTCTCCCCACACTGATATTTCAGCAAAACATTCATACGCTGTTTTACGTATTAGACTCTACCAACTCACAATGCATTATTATGCCCAAATCCCCTATAAAAACGCCTATCCCAAAGCAGTACCATAACACTACTGGATACCCGTTTGGATACCTGTCTGGAGATCCAACTGATACCACAAGGCCATCCATGCTCTTCCAAGACGCACCCGTGGACTTGATGCATTTAAATGGACACCTCACCCGTAATGTCGGCTGGCTGTTCTCAGCTGACTTTTACCATCTTACACGGTAAAGCTCAGAGATTGTCTCTAACGATTGCATTTCGCCGAACTTTGCCAATAAGCAACTAGTAATCACAGCCTGTAATCTCGTCAAGCCAGAGCGACGCTTCTGCTTGCAATACAAAGACAGGTAGCGTGCATACGATATACTTGTGCGTATTGAGAACTTGCTTTAGCGTGCCTTCCTGCCGTTCCAGTCACGGTGGCTCTATTTACGCCCGGATCCTTTTACACATCTACTCACATCGTGTGTCTTTGCCATTAACTCAGCAGTGGTTGTATTGGTCACTTTGCCAAGTGAAAACCCCGCCCCGAGATGTTGAAAAGAATTTCCATAGTAGGTCAGGAACGACCGCACTTACACCAGAACATCCACAAAACCCCCCACCCACAGCCTAAACACTAGGCCGCGAGCCTCACCTTCATTTAGATAACCCCATCTCCCACCAATACCAACTTGATAGTACTGCATAGGCACTTGTAGGCTTCCGGCCTACACGTCTTATGTAGCCAGATCGGGCTGAGAAAAGACGTTAAACTACAATAATAATAATCCACAAAAACCACTATGGTCACCAGCACCAAGTACCCTGACCTGGAAGTTGCTGTTCATGTTAACGACTGGCCATTACAGGAGTACGATAATGGCAACGAGAATCCTCCGCCAAGCACCGTTATAGAATACTTCGAAGCTAAATCAAGGGCTGAATTTGCCGTGATAACCACCTTCACGCGGCGACAAAGACATTCTTCAATAGGGTGTGTCAAAAAGCTCTTTCTGATTTGGACTTATAAGCAGGGAAATAGTGGTGATGGCATTCTAGTGATCTTATTTCGGAGATTTACAAACTAGTGTGGACTTTTACCTTCTCAAGTGCCCTATGATAGTACCTCCGACGGCCTTTTAATATTATGCATCCTCCTTATTGCTCTTCTCCCCTATCTCATTATCTCTTCAGCATATGTGATCTTCAGTCTCAGACCAAATATGATGATTTTTCCTTGCTGTCCTAACTGAAGGCTCAGCTTCTCATCGAGAAAAGATAAGACTCATTGTCTGAGAAATCATTGAGTTAAGTGAAGGCGAGGAAATTATAGTAATCCTGTCTCAGACCTAGGATGAAATAATTTCTACTTACTATGACCAAGCTAGATAGTAAAATAGTTGAACATTGAACCGAAGTCATGCTTGAGAATGAGAGAAGATAACTATCCTGAAAAGCTTTATCTCCACATACCAAATACATCGCACCCCACATTCATCTGAACTTCTACCACCGCGGTGCCGTCACAGTAGGCGAAGCATACGTCTCACTCCACGTAGCCGTATACTTTGAACTCCCCACAATAGTCTGACTCCTCGCATCCACATACGTCGCGCTCGTCACCACGCTATTAGTCCCAATCCACGTACTCCACGGCGTCGCCGTCGAAACACCCTTGATGGGGCCCACCGCAACGGCAATCGTTTCCGGCCACGCACCAGACCACACTGTTGGGCCTGGGATAACATAGTCGGTGGGACAGGGGGCACTGGACCCAGTTGGTTTCTTTGTTTCAGTCGAGCAGTAGATCTGTATTTGCATCAGCATACCATACTTATACTACTATCAACACAATAATCAGTGGTAGTAGTAGTAGTAGCAGAAGAAGAAGAAGAAGAAGAAGAAGAAGAAGAAGAAGAAGAAGAAGAAGAAGAGGGAAATAAACGAACATTATGCACAACCCCCGGATCCTCATACGAATACGCCCCAGGAAACCCCACTCCCTCCGGCAACTCGACCTCGCCACCCCTCACAACCTCAATCTGCACACAATCCGGATAAAACTGTGCCCCTCTCCGCGGGTTCTGCGCAAAACTCACGTCGCCCTCGTGCAGGCCGATCATCTCAGCGCGGATAAGGTACGGTCCTGCTTTCAGGCCCGCAGGTATGCGCACATTCATGTGTCCGTAGTTCGCACGGATGTCCGCTGTGGTACTCCATTTGCCGGGCTGCGGGAAGGGATTGCTTTCGATTTTACCGGCGTGCCAGAGTTTGACGAAGGAAGAGTTTGTTGGTGGGTCTGGCGAGATGTATATGAGTGAGGGACCATGGTGCGAGTATGCAATTACTTCATCGGTATTGTTGCGTAGCTCGTGGTGCCAGTCAAATGTCAGGTTGTCGCCTGGAGCCACTTTGATGGTTTCGTGGGCTTGGACGTCTCCCATAACGTTGCAGCGCATGTCGATGGAGGAGAGGTCCTTGACGGGCGAATTATTGTAGCCGCCTTTCCCATTTTGCCCGTTGTATCCAGGTATTCGGACGCCGGTGAAGGTGCCTTGGTCGACGCCATTGACGAAGACGCCCTAAGAGTGGGTTAGTAGGGGAGAAGTTTAGAGGAGGGGCCTAGTGTACCCAGATGAATGTGTGGGCGCATGCTTGGCTTGCGAGGAGCGAGAGGATGAGGGCGTAGTTAGGAGCCATTATGACAGCGAGGACAAGGAAGCCCGAAGAGATGGATGAGCGTAATGCGAGGTGTTTCTGGAGACGCTCATGGTGAAATTTATAGCGAAGTGGTTCACTGTGTGTGTATACATCTGAGGGCAGATGATGAGGCTAGTGTATTGCCATGCAATATACCCGTTCTGTCCCATATTATTAATTTAGGACGGGTGCCTAATCCATCCACACAGGCTTGCAGACAGAACATCTCGGGCGGGGAGATCGGATTTATGCCCGACCCTGCACGACATACGTGCTGGAAATAGGTATTCGTTTTGGTGGCATGCATATGGATAGTCTGAGACGCCCCGCGGACACTGTATTGCCATGGTAGTACCCCGTATAGTTTGGTGCAGTCTTTGTGGCTTCTTTGAGAGCTATTTTAGGGCTCACCGATTCCCTCGTTACATCAATGGATGAGGTAGGGGGGTTAAGTGAAGACATGTGAAGTCGTACGCCACAGCCTTTCACGAAGACTTGTACGAACTATCGGATTTATATAGACATAGGAGACGGTATTGCAGGTGAATGTTATGTCGTGAATGGAATAAATCAAGTCCTCAGAGATGCTGTAGGCGCTTCACGCCCATCAATCTAGCATTGAATGTACTCATTAGGGAGCCTGTTCGGGTCTCAGTGTTGTGAGTAAAACGCTTGCCTCCACCAGCCGTCGGTAGGAACACATGATAATCGGAAAGGCAATCGGCCTTTAATAGTAACTCCAGCAGCCAATGCGACAATAAAAAACCATATACATTCACAAGACGACGACGATGGTGAAATTCGATCCACGTGCCGTAGAGCCCTAGATCGGTATTTGCACACGCGCGATCTCTACCCCCGCAACTTCCCCCGCCGCTGATTGGCTCATGCCGCAACCAACGGCGCTATTTTATCAGGTCCGGCGCTGCTGACTGCACTTGACCTCCCATTTCCCTCACCCCAAGGCTCCTGTATAACCGCGCACACACATCCCACACCTCGCAAGCAACGCCCCGAGGTATAAAAGGCCATTCGCTTTTGGATCTTCTGCAGCAAATTTTCTGTTTGTTATTTGCTTGGTTTTTTGTCCAATCGTAGCGAGGTAAAATGGCGCGTGGCAACCAGCGTGACAAGGCTAGGGAGAAGAACCTCAAGGAGCAGGCCTCAAAGGTTAGTTTTTCTGGGTTGCCCAACACCGCAGAAAGGGCGTTACTATGGTATCTGCAATTTTGCTGACGTTTTGATAGAAATCCAAGAATACGGTATGTATATTGTAAAGAAACATTGAATACACCGCCAAAGAGAGCAGGCGGCTAACGGAGAGGCTGTTAGCAATCTGGTACCGAGTTTGCCCGCACCAAGGAGAACGTTGCAGCTATCATGCGCGCTAAGCAGGCTGCTGGTAAGTTGTCCCTCTGCCTGCCACGCATCTGCTGCGTTGTTGCAGCGTGTGGATGCAGACGTGGCGTTGTGGAATACCAATGCTGACATTTGGTATAGCTGAGGCGAAGAAGGCTGAAGCTGCCAAGAAATGAGCAGCTGCAAGCGCGCTGCGGCAACGATTACAGCAGCAACTTAGACAGCCTCAGCTATTGAGTAGCTGAGTTTTACGGAAAAGGAATTGGCGGTTTACGAGTTACGGGTGTTAGCGAGTTGTTTGGATACCAAATACACTGATTTTTGATTTTGCAAATGTTGTGATGTTACTCATTTCGCTGATCCCATCTTGAGTCAGCCCTCTGCCTTGTTATGTGCTTTTCAACAACTCTTCAATTCACAAACATCACGATGGCCAAGTCAAAGACAGGGGAACAGAGATAGTGGCGACCACTTGGGTCTAGCTCTAATACTTTAAAAGGTTTAACAAACGCGAACAAAATCCCTGCCAAAAGTACCCAGCAGGCACCACAGCGCGGCAATACATCGCAGCATGTGGGGAATACGGTATAATGCAAACTCCCTAGCAAATGATAAAATGGTATAAAGAGGCCAGCGGAAAAAAAGAAGGCACCCAAGCGGAAGACCTTCTCCATCGCCGACCTCGTCATAAGAATCTCGCCTCCTTCCCCCTCTATGTTTCTCCTGACTAGAACACCCAACCCCGACCACCCATTACACCCCATTGTGATTTCGTCTCGACAATTTAAGCAATCATGCCGGCATAGCCGCCAAAGTTGTTGATAGCCGCGGTAGGGGGGAAGGATCCCGCGCCGCACAGGCATTGGCACGAGCAAGCAATGCCTTGGCCGTCCATGCCGGATCCAGCAATGACCTGGGCAGGAGGAGGAGGAGAAGCGGCAGGAGGAGCAGGAGCCGCAGACGCTGAGGCCGTAGGAGCAGCGGAGCCGCCTCCAGCAATGACACCGACGGTGGAGGGGGCTGCAGCCGCACCGGGGTCAACGATTTGAAGACCGCCTTCTACAAGGTCCGTGCCGTTGGTCTTGATGGCCAGCGTCTTGAAGTCGGCCATTGTCTTGTCGCCCGTCTCGGCGGGGTTGATGGAAAAGACCATGCCTTTGCCGCAGTGGATGCCGTTCTTTTGCTTGCAGTAAAACCCTTTTTCTCGTGTTAGTTGACTGTTCGCATTGTCGCAAAAAATTGTTGGGTAGGCTTACAGAGTGGCTCCGTGGTCTCGACGGTCATGTTCCAGGTGACGCCGGGCATACCCTCTGGGTTGGGCATGAAGCCAGAGTCCATTCCTCCCTCCATCTTCTTGCATGGTTCAGCAAAAGTCGACTGGGTGACGGTGTGATTCTTCTGCATGAACTCGAAGACGACCATGTCGCCGACGTTGGCCTTGATGGTGTCGGGAGTATATTCTAGCTTGGGTGCCATACCCGCCGCAACAGGCTTCATTCCACCAACAATAACCTACCATGTATTAGCATAGGGGGGCTCGAGCTTTTAATAGTGTGACTGTGCTTACAGTGTGGATTTTCTGACCAGCTGCTGGAGCAGGAGCAACCTCCATAACCATCATCTCAGCAGAGGCCAAGACGGCGGCCAAAGGTAGTGCTGTGAAGTACTTCATTATGACTAGTAGATTGAGTATCGTGTGTTTTAAAAAAAGTTTCTTCGTGAAAAGTGAACGTAAGCCTGCGCTGCAAGCACTAGAATGTACGATGAAAAAGGATGAAGGATTGAAAGGGCACTACGAGGGCCGGCTCGGACAGTAAGAAGCAGATGAGGAAAAGAGAAAGAGAAAGTGGAGCACCAGTATTATGAGGCAGATGTCTTGATGTAAGGAGAAAAGCTATCTGCCTGGGGAAGTGTATTCCTTAAATCCACGCATGAAATTGTTGATTCTGAAGGGTTTGCGCGCCGGTCGCATGCCGGGCGAAACATCAACCCCCTGGGCTGGACAATCCAGTACGAGTAAGGAAAGTTGGATGGGAAAGTGGCGAGATTTTGGCGATCCGCCCGCAGTTGCGCGTGGATGCGGGGTTGGGGTGATGCTCGAACCGTTGGAAGAGGGTTGGAGTGCGTCGCGGCGGTGTCACAGATCTGTCTCGCCTCTCGCTGCACAACACGCTTTGGGTAATCTAAGAGCCACGAGGCCTATAGCACTAGCGACACAACTACTCATAATGCCTGGACAATGGGGCTGGAAAAGACCAAGCCGCATAAGAGGCGGTGCCAACTAATAGCTCGCGGCCTACTTTCCCGTCCTCTTTGAGGCACAAACTGTTGGTGGTGAGTCGCGCCCAGGGTCATGGCAATGAACATCCTTACGCGCATTGGCTACACATGTTGGCAATTATCCAGGCCCAAGTCAATCGTCGTGCAGCATGGCTGATAGCCACGCACTTCATATGCACTGCTGTTATTCTTGTCCGGAAGAGTCGTGAGCCGCCTGCTGCTGCTGGCCCGCATGCAAACCGGTGTAGTAACCAGCATAGTACCACGACATCATGATGTTTTTTAAGTTTTCGTCTTTGACTGCAGAACATCAGCACACGGCCCGCTGCCCGCTACCGACTGTCCATATTTCCCGGAAACAACGGCTGTCAAAATCAGTAATACGTACCTGTTCCGAGCATCGCCTGGGGCACGGCCTCTGTAAGAGACTCGGCAGCAGCTGGGGCCGATGCAGCCTCAGCACTTGGCGATTGGGTATCGTGGGTGTTTTGCTGTTCGGAGTGTCCTGGTTCCTGGTTCTCGTTAGCCAGGGCTCAGAACTCGAGTGTTTCACTTGCGACATATACACGTACCTGCTGCACAAGGCCACTTTTTTCCGACTGGGTAACGCAGGTTATCTCTGCATTCGACATATCTGTATCGTCGTAGGGCGCGACGCCATTGGCCTCTGCTGCTCCTGATGTTGGCTCTGTTTCCTCTATCAGGTCGCCATAGCCCCTGCTGGCGTTAATCTAATTTCATCTTGACAAGCTTTAGGGAAGCGCTCAGCAAGCACCTACTCTCGTAGTTCTTTGAGCTCCTCTTCTGTGAGCACGTCTTCTAGTCGCTTACCAGACTGGTGGATGCTATGATACTTCTGCGTCCGCAGGTTAATCAACCTCTTTTCATGCATAGCTTGGCACTAGAGGTGGATTCTCACCTTGTACTCGTTGAGCGCGTCATCCCAGGAACTGATGAGGAGAGAGTCGTCCCAAGTATGCTTATCACTCATATCCACGACTGGCGCCATGCTGATGAAGAGCCAGGGCGTGATTTGTGAATCCAGTCAGACTGCTTTGTATGTAGAGGCGATGCAAGTTAACTTTGGAGACGCGCAATGAGCAGCGACAAGACCAACAATTCAAAGTCTATGCGAGTGAGCACTTGTACGAGAATGGTCAAGGGATACGCGAGCGGAAGGGCATGTAGTGAGCTGGTCGACTGGCTTGGCGAGGGTCTAACTTAGCGCAACTGCCCTCAAAAAAAGTTACCGCGCCCGAGCTCTCCTCCGAACTTTTGCGCGTAACCACCGTCGCGACCACATATTGTCCGACACAATTGCAGCTGACCACAATGGCCCCCGACGATACAAAGGGAAAGAAGCGCAAGAGTAAGCAATAGCGAAATGGGCAAAATATTTCTGTAATTTTGTCGGCTAATACCGCATAGGCGCGCCTGAGACAACGCCCAAGGCAAAGAAGGCCAAGAAAGCCGACGATGTAGCTGCCAGCGAGCCCAAGCCAACGCGCAAGTCTGCGCGTAAGCAGGCTTCCGACCTCATGGATCTTGATGAAGAGAAGGGAGTTGCGCCTGTTGTCGCTGCTGAGCCCGTCAAGCCCAAGAAGGGCAAGCAGAGCAAAGCAGCTGCTCCCGCAAAGGTACCTGAGCCTACCACAGAAGTCGCAGAGGTCGCAGAGGTCCAGGAGAAGCCCAAGAAGCAGGCAACAAAGGCAAAGGCTGCTGTCGTAGAGGAGACTACTGTCACAGAGACTCCAAAGGAGACGATAAAGAAGACGAAGAAGACAAAGGTGGCCGCTGATGTCCCAGCTGTTGTAGAAGAGACCACTGTAGTCACCAAGCCCAAGAAAACAAAAGGCAGTAAGAAGCAGGAAGCGCCTGAGCCTGAGCCAGAGGTGGATGCCACAGAGCCCGCCGCCGCCTCAGATGACGAAGACGTCGCAGAAGACGACCAGACAGCAGCCTTGCTTGCTGGCTTCAGCGATGACGACTCAGATGATGCTGACGAGGACGTCAACTTCAACGAGGACGAAAAGATTCCAAAACTCAGCGCAAAGCAGAGGAAAGCCATTAAGCAGGCCGAGGACGCCCCCAAGTCCAACCAGCCTGGTGTCATTTATGTCGGGTACGAACACTTTACCCCCCTCCTTGGTATTCTGCTAACTTTCGAACTAGTCGTGTGCCACGCGGTTTCTATGAACCCCAAATGAAGAAGTACTTTTCTCAGTTTGGAAAGGTTAATCAGCTACGCTTGTCGCGCAACAAAAAGACGGGCGCCTCCAAACACTATGCTTTCGTCGAGTTCCAATCACAAGAAGTAGCTGACATTGTCGCGCGGACCATGAACAACTACCTCCTCTTTGGCCACGTCCTCAAGGTTCATCTTATTCCTACTGACCAAGTACGCCCTGATCTTTTCAAGGGTGCCAATCAACGGTTTAAGGTCGATCCCCGCAACAAGAAGGCTGGTCTTGAGATGGAGCGTGGTGCTGAACGCTCGCAGTGGGAGAAGCGTGTTGTAAACGAGAACAAGCGGAGAGGTACCAAGGCCAAGGAGCTAAAGGAGATTTTCGACTACGAGTTTGAGGCACCGACACTCAAGACCGTTGACAGCGTCCCTGCGCACACTACTATAAAGAAGCTCAAGCCTTCGGAGTCCAAGAAGCTTATCACTGATACGTCTGCTGAGGAGGCTACTGTTGCCGAGCCAAAGGCTAAAAAGGGCAAGAAGGGAGCAAAAGCTCAGGCTGAAACACCAACAACAGAGGCCGTTGAGCCTGCCAAGGTAGCCTCTCCCGCACAAGCGAAGAAGGGCAAGAAGACTACAAAGGCAACTGTTCCGGAGAAGCCCAATGATGTGGCTGAAGAGCCCGCGGTAGTCGAACCTGCCGCTGATAAGAAGACTAAAAAGGACAAGAAGCGAAAGTCCGACGTTGCACTTGAGACTAGCACCGTTGCCGAGGAGGTTGTTGCTGAAGTGCCAACCAAGAACAAGAGGGCGAAGAAGGAAAAGGAGAGTAAGCCCGAGACCATTGTCGAAGAAGTCGAGGAGAAGAAGGTTGCTGCAAAGCCCAAGAAAGCTAGCAAGAAGGCAAAGGCTTGAGTGTTTACCCATCAATGCGGTACATCAGTCTTGGTCTTGAGTTTTCTTGGACGTTCATCCGCATGCATATTTAGGTAGCTTCGCCTGGCATGGAAATGATCTACTCTTGTGACTGGTTTTGTGTCTTAGCGTTTGACGACTTTTCTTCTATTCTTCAACACATGGAGCGAATATTATGAAAAGCAAAGGATCAGCATGGGCAGGATAAGATAGGACATACCAACCAAAAATGTTTCCATCACTACCAACTTACCTATAACCCTACTCATGTCAGCATCACCCTGTAGTCATGCTACGCCCCGAAGGATGCATAGCGCGACCGTCCCGCCCTCACAACCCCCATACCGTTAGCCCAGCAATTGAAACGCGACATGTTTAACCAATTCCACAATTCCTCACAAAACATCACCTCCCGTTCCTTATCTCCACCTTCTCCGCTCAAACCCAATTGCAACTTCCCCAATGGCGAACGCAGACCCCCGTCTCTCTGCATCCCAAATGCACGACTCCGTCACCTCGTTGCCCCCCTCAACCAGACACATCATCACGCATGACGCACAGGGAAAAAGCATCGTTCATTCTGCTCCGGCGTTGCAGTATTACGGACTACCCGGTATAGGTGGCGCAGCTCGCTCGTGTACGTCCTCTTCCCCATTCAAAAAAAATACCAACATCAACAAAACCGTGTAAATCCTAATGCAAAATGAAGACGCAACCTCTTCCACCCCAGCCTCCCTTGCAAATGAGGCAGACACAGATGCGTACCTATCAGCCACTGGCCCCCAAAGTTTCACAACCCGCGACATCGTATCCCCAGGCTCGGGGTCGCACTTGATAGTCTGCGAGTTAGGTCCCGGCCAGGCGAGCCAGATGCACCAGACGGTATCGGTAGATTATGTGGTGTGTACGCATGGGCGGTTGAAGATGCAGGTGGGGGGTGGGGAGGTGATTGAGTTGGGGCCTGGTGTGAGTTCTTTTTCCATTTCCATTTCCATTTCCAATTTTCTGTTTTTATATTTTTTATGTCTAGGATTGAAGCTGATGAGGTGAATTTCAGGACCACGTTGTTCAAAGGGGAACAATGCATAAATGGATCAATGGATCGGATACGGAGCCTACGCGCTTCGTTGCTGTTACGGTGCCGTGCGAGCCGTTTAAGATTCCGGGGACTGACAAGATGCTGCAAGAGGTGCATGTTGAGGGAAGTGAGGCGAAAGATTGGGATGTGAGTCAGTTGTGAAGTGTCTACCAAATCTTGGATTGACACACCATTGAAAGAGAGCAACACGATGCAGAATAAAATATCGACAACGAAAGAAGTTAATGGTTTCATTTCTCGCTAACAACACAATACAAAACTGCTCATCTGAATCGACTAGCATCCAGGTTAGTGACTCCTCCGAAAACCATTCCTGTCTTAACCAGTGCCTGATACGGCGAGTTTCATCAGATGGTCCATGAATGTTTGCAAACTGACGTCGTCGGTGAAGATGGTCTGTGCAGTCTGCGCGACGCCACCATAGGTTCCAGTAGTGTGTGTTGTCGAAGGGTTGAGCTTGCTGAGCAGGAAACGGGCTTGTGAACCACCAGCATCACACACAATGAAACGGGGAAGTGGGAAGCGATCCTGAATGAGCTCCTTGGCGTCCTCCTTGGGCGCTTCCAAGAGCGCTCGGAAGTTCTCGTAACCCTCTTGCTCGTGATAACCAGCCTTCCTCCATTCCGCCATAGTCTCGCCGTGGAAAATGAGAATGTGGAAGAAGGTGTCGAGCAATAGAATGGTCTCATTTTGAATTGAGCTAGAGTCGAGGAGTACAGGCTGGCCGCCTTCGTGGTCAAAGCCGTAGCTGTCCAAAGTCGGTTGAATCATGATAAGGGAGTTGCTGACATCTTCGCGATTCAAGACGTGACGGTAAAAGGCAGTTTCGTCGGGAGAGTTGTTGAATACTTGCAAAAATTGCGAACGACGGAGATGGAACATGAACTGCGGGTATAGCGTGAAGTTCTTTTCGAGCCTAGCATGAAGTTAGCAATGAACCTGACGGATTCCAGCCTGCCAAGATTGGCGCACTCAATGCAGTGCTGCCATCCCGAGGCCAGAAGCTGTATGCATACCTAAATGACGAAGGATCGTCCTTCCTATACTCGGCGAACCGAGCGCATAGTCGGATCAACATGCGGTCGACCCATCTCAAGACGTCTGGGCCATCGTCGACCTCAGCCTTGAAGACCGCTATCCTCGACATGAGAACTGCAGCAGCTTCTTGATCAAAGGACTGGGCAATGGCGGGGTCGCCAGAAGGACCACTCAACGGTCGGGCCACGGTGGTGACTATGGAATGTTAGCGATGGTAGTTGGCGTCGCAGCAATACTTTAATATACCTCTCAGGTGGTACTGGCCAGCCGAGTGCTGGTAGTGCGTGAGAAACTGGATAAGAGCCTGTTGCTGGCCTGATTGCATCTGGCTTGGTCCTCCCTGACTGGCAATCTCAAAATAGATACCGTACGAAGACTCAGGATCGATACCGCACATCTTCCATGCGCATGTGTTTCCAATACCACACTCGGTCTCGCCAACAGCTACGGACTTCTTGTTGAGCGAAACCGCATGACCAATCAGACCACTAAGTTTCAACTCCTTTGTGGTAAGCACCTCGAGGTTGGCATTGAAGGCCATTAGGAGATTGTCATCGGCGTCTTTGTTAAAGACACGCGCAAAGGACTGCTTGTACATGGAGGAAGTGAAGCTATCCGTCAAGATCATATGTCCACCTGTCGAGTTGGCAAGACCGCGCATTTCGAGCAGACCAACTTGGTCAAGACATCCGGCAAAGATATCGATAATATGGCCGTTGTGCGAAACGCGCTTGGCAAGGTTCTCGTAGAACTTGAGAGCCTTCTTGTAGTACTTGATGTTGTCGCGGTCGATGTCATGGTGCGATCGAATGGGCTCACGGAGCTCGGGTCCAACAACCATACCAGGACCCTCGGTCGCTGGGCCACCACTGAACAGCATGATACGGGAACCCTTGTTCACAAATTGTGTCTCCAAAAGTCCAGCGGCGACACTGAGCGCGACACCGGTACATCTCAGAGGGCGCTTGTCGTTTGCGACGGGCCAGGGATCTCGCTGAAGAGCTTCAAGGGCGTTGGTCAATTGAAATTCGCACTGCGACACGGGGAGGATAAAGCGCGCGCCAGCTCCTGCTGGGGGTGCCATGGGGGGCCGGCCCGGTTGTTGTGGAATGCCCGGTCGCACAGCCATCTGGCTGAGGCCAAGCATCTCGTGGACCTGCTTGGAGGAGTAGTCCTTGCTGCCACGGAAGACATAGGACTTGGCACACTCGGTGTAACCCAGCTCATGAACTTGAGCCTGGGATTGTTAGCCAGTTAACAGCAGTGCCTGTAGTATTCTACTCACCATGGTACCATATGTGATGAGACCGACAAGAGCGTATGCGGGGAGCAGACTCAGGCTCATGATGATTGAGTCCTTGAGAGCCTTCAAACTGTCCTCCTCCTGGCATGTGTCGACGACGAAGAGGAAGATGGGAGGAGTATCTACGGGTTGAGGGAGACGGTACTCGATGGTGGTGCTGGCTGCGTGCAGCTCTGGGGGTATTTGCTGCTCGGAGATGTCCTTGTAGTGGGGTGGGAGAGAGTTGCGGTTGAGACAGAAGGGACATATCCAGACACGGGCGCGCATGTCAATCTGGCTTTTAGATAATTAGCCGCAGTACATTTTGCATGTGTAGCATTGGGTCTCATCATACCAGAAGGGGTTGAGGACAGCCTTGCATGGTGCTCTGCAGACAACGGGCTGATACTGGAGCAGTGGGGTGTCTGTCTTCTCCTTCAGAGGGGTGTATAGGGCGCCAATGGGAACAACAAGGCGAGATGCTTCCTGTATAAATAGTCAGCGTTCCCTTGACAGCATTGCGACGGGTGAAGGCAGCGGTCAGCATACCATGCGCGAGCTTGGAAACGTGTTCCAACTGAGACGGAGGCCATCTCTGTCCTCGATCTCGCTCCACTGGTCCTTGAGTGCCTCAAAGTCGGCCATGCTGAATGGTTACGAGGCGCCTCGATATGTTGAGACGACTGGTAGGAGGGAGTGTTGTAGTAGGGCAAGGTTGGTGCTGGAGGGCAGAACCGAGGACGCCCACGATAGGTGACGGACTTGGTGGGGCTACGAGAAACGTGCGCTGGGCGAAAGTAGAGCGGTGTAGGGGAGATGGAATGAGGGCAGAGGAGAGAAATGTGTTGCTGCCTCTTGACCAAGCACACAATATGGCAACGTCTCAACACCAGAGCTCCCTTGGTCAAGCTACATATCCGTGGGTACTCGAGTTGGCGATGCGGCCAGATGTTCTTGCCCTAGCGCGCTTGTTTGGGCATAGCGCCCGATGATCGCGTTCAAAACCTCTGATTTTCTCGGGCTGGCCTCGCTTCTTCTTTCTCTTCACCACCGCCAGCTTCACAAATACTACGTAACGGCAGGCTCTTAGTTCTTCAATGAATGAGCCTGTTTTCGCGCTGCGCGCAGAAGAGATTAAGGCCCATGGCTGGGCGCCCGATCTGGAAAACTCGTTCCGAGTATACTGAGAGGTTGGGAATCAGCAGAGGTCACATTTTAGTCGTCTTTTCTCTTGTTTGTGTACTCATCTGGGTGCATGTTTCCGGTCACTGTTTTTGCAGCACGCAAAATCAATGTCACGTGCGTTGCTCTGCCCGACATGACGTCCTCCATAGTCAACCTATGTCGGATGCAATGCCAGAGCTTTTTTGAATCACTTCACTCCACCCTTGCTCTACGTTGTCAGCATGCATTGCTGCCTTTCACCTTGCGTTCCCCAATCCAGCATCCTCCTCCGTTGTCACATCCTATTCCTTGCTGCGATTCACGGTTCTACGTACTGCAAGTATACTTGCCAACAGCCTTTGTTGTCTATCATGGCACCCTTGTTGTCATGACATGGAACTCTCCGCACGTACACACACGGTGATTTCAATTGGAGCTGACGAAGCACCACCAGAAAGACCGCCTCGTATTAGGAACGTGTCTGTTGTTGATCCCGTATCCACTGCCATTTACATACGGAATGCCATTGGGTTTTGCGGATTACTAACCGTGGACGCCCCAGGTAGTTGTACTCGGTGTAGCATTCTACTTTTTCGCATGATGCTGGCGTCAGCTATTTACGACCTGCTCAATCTGGCTTGCGTTGCTATGGAATGAAATGAATCAACCCTGTGACGGATGGCCCTTTCGCCGGGAAGGTGGTACCAGTGGCTTTTGTTTGCTGTTAAGCTTTCCCCACCTCTCACCTACCACATGCGTTCAATGCTTCAGTCACTCTATCAAGCCCCTCATTCAGCATGCCTTCTTTCTATCCGGCCACTGCTACCGCCATGGTCCTGGCTTTCATTATCGTCTACACAATCTGTTCACTGTCTACGCACGACCCTACATCCATCTTCTTCGACGCGTCCAATGCCTACATCCCGCGATACTCTGCTCTGAGATACCAGCAGGCCATGGCGTACATCTCAACTTACAACTCTACATCAAGCGCCAGTCTATTAGGAAGCAAGGATTTTAACAAGAAACTATGTATTGGCATACCCTCGGTCGCGCGTCACGGCCCACAATACCTACCTGGTGCCATTGGGTCTCTGTTGGATGGCTTGACAGTGGATGAAAGGAACGAGATCTACCTTATGGTGTTTCTACCGCATTCGGACCCTAAGGCCCACCCAGCTTATGGAGAAACATGGCTACCTAGGTTGACTGATCGTGTACTCACATACGAAGGACTCGATGCAAAGGAAATGGCTCACATTTACAAAATGGAAGCTCAAGGAGGCGCTTTCAAAGAGAAAGGATTGTACGATTACTCGTATCTAGTATCAAAATGCGCCCAGCTTAACACGCCGTATATCGCCATTCTCGAAGACGACGTTCTCGCTATGGATGGATGGTACCACCGCATCATCAATGCATTATTGGATGCTGAGGACCAGTCAATACAGCGACACGGGGAAAAGTTCTTGTATCTCCGCCTGTTCTACACAGAGGCTTTTCTAGGCTGGAACTTGGAAGAATGGAAGACATATCTTTTCTATTCCCTCTACTTCGCTGTCATGCCGGCAGCAGTTGTTTCTTTCCTGCGCATTACGAAACTTACACCAAAGCTTTTGCTGCCACTAAACACACACTTGCGGCCATCAGAGGTGCGTAGTGGATACAGCTATCGTCGCCTAGTGGCCACATTCTACGGCCTCATGGTGGTATTCATACTGCTCTTCTTCGCACTGGGGCGCATGACTGTCCTACCTCTTCCTACTGGAGTTCATGAAATGCCGCGGTTCGGCTGCTGCAGTCAAGCCTTTGTCTTCCCCAGGCAGAAGGCTCTTGAACTGGTCTCATATTTTGCGGAAATGAAGACTGGCTACGTGGATGTTTTGACGGAGCGCTATGCCGATGTGAGAGGTGAGTTGCGGTATGCTATCACGCCGAGCCTTTTCCAACATGTCGGTAAAACGAGCAGTAAGATGGGCTCTCATGGGCCAATCACTAAGGGAAAGACGTGGAGCTTTGCCTTTGAAAAGTACGCTGCAGAGAAGTTGAGACAAGAGCACGAGGCTGTAGGAACGTGGAAAGATGGGGTGGACGAAGAACGATAGATCGAGTCTGCAACAGGATGTATGGTACTTTACTTCTTATAGCTACAGCAATGACTAACCCTACTTACTCCTTAGGTCTTCTTTAGTCTTGACTGTCTAGCAGCGAACCTTTTAGTCACAAACAACTATCTAAGCGCCGCAAGACTGCAATCCAATCAGCTACTACGCTCCTTTTACGTTCTATTACACAATAACACTATCCTGAATTCGCATCACTCGTAACGTTTGTATTATTTACACTAGACGCAATGCTGCTGCGACACGGCTGTATTATTATTATTATTCCATTATAGTCCTGTATCAGCCGTTGGCTATGTAAGACTTTGGCCAAAGGCCGTTCTATCTAATTAGTTACAATTTGGTACTTTGTGCTGTATTGCGTGACTGTGGTGCTTCGGCCTTTGACTAGCTAAGCTATTGCTAGCTTTCTAGACGCCTGGTGCTAAAGAGCAGTTTGGTAACAGGGAGAGATGTAGGGCAGCTAGGCTACCTTCGCGACACGACTGTAGCTACATTGCGCAATGCGGGCATCTGGCTAGTACTCCAACTGCTGTTGTCGATTGTGAAATATTCCCTGGTGGGGTGAAAAGATAGTACTTTAGATTCTTAGACGACATTGCTTCGCGTTGTACGATGTTAGATGATTACAGATTGCTCTATTGCACATTGTTAAGATGCGATAGAGGTTTTGTGACTTAATGGAAGAAACGGAGCGATCTTGTAATACTTGAGGTGTGGCTTACAAGTTATGTAAAGTTTTTTATCTTGCTTCTTTACTGGTATTCTAGGAGAAGCTAGAATGCAACCACGCTCCTATCCCGCTTCCTCACCAGCAGAGTTGGAAACAATCAATCTGATCGGCAGATTGATTCGCGAACGTGCCACAGATAGGGATGTGTATAGTGGCACGGAGCACAGGGTGGCACGTTCGCGAATCAATCTGCCGATCAGATTGATTGTTCCCAACTCTGCTCACCGGTATTCTGGGAGAAGCCTCCACCTAGCAATGTACTGTGGCAATAGTGAAACGTTGCTTGTGTGAGTCTAATTTAACTTGCACATTATCAGCCTAACTTTAGCTGGGATTCATTTGAAGCCTATATGTTTTTAACCAAAAAAGGACACTTCTAATATAAGTCTAGACTATCGTAAGCTGCCTGGACTATAAGGCTTTAATCAAGCAATAGACATCATCTCTTGCCTGAAAATTGAGAAGGCAAAGAGAAGCAAAAAGAAAAAAAGCAAGAAGTAGCCACGAAAGCTGACTTAGTTTACAGAGTTCTAATTAGCCAGAGAATCCTCAGCCTTCTAGGCTGCGAACGGTGAGCGAGCTGAGTTCCAGTGAAGCCAAAAAGGCTGTAACTGCAGGTGCTAGGGCTTAGAGCGCTGCTTTAGAGACTAACATTATTCAGATTTACGTCTTACTGGTTGGATAAATGTTAGGGTTAATATCCTGATGTGACATATGCAATGCACTGCATACGGGCGCTTCTAGCATATGCTGCTACTCTTTAACTGAGGCAGTGCTGCAAGCCCTCAAGCCTACAGTTATAGTGTTGGGTAGGTTCACCGGAACACAGCCTATTTCCGAGAACGGCAGCATTCATGGGCAGAGAGCCAGGCTTTTTAACATTAAGCGCTATGATTTGCAGTCCTTGAGAAATTTTTCCCTTAGCTACAATTCGCTTTATTCGTGCTTGACTTTTTCGCATGCTTCTCAAAAGAATCATATAAGTACGTCCGAGGTACCTTGCCTTAAACCATACTTTCTCAAAACTTCTTTTAATTCTTACCTTCATGTCAGGCATTGAGATATTGGGTGCTGTTGCTGCATCTGGCCAGCTCTACTCATCGCTTTGTAACCTCATTCAACTCTTGCACGAGCTGCGGCAGCAGATCAAGCAAGGACCAGAGCTATTTCAAAGCCAAAAAGAAGATATAGACACTCTTATCAGCACCCTCGATTACATACACAAGACCAAAACACTACAAAAGCCAACGGTCGAAGGCTACATCTCCATCCTCAGACGCCGTATAAAACATATCAGCGACGACCTCCACAAATATATCAAGCATCTCGAAAAACGCTCTGTGCACAGGTTCCTCAGCATTCTGAGCATTGTCAACACCGGCAAGAAGATCTTGCGTGACTTCGAAGCTTTAGATCGTGCGAAGGCGACTCTATTACTTTTCATCTCAACTTCTTCTAACGAAAGCATTCAGATGCTCTCGGAGAGAACCACAATGTCAGAAGAGAGTTCTCAGAACAATATGGTGGTTCATCGAAACAACACTTCACCTCAGAACTCTGGAAACCAAGAAACTACTGCTGGCCGTCAACAGCACAATACACAGAACCCAGAGTCGTCCCAGCCCGAAAGAAGATACCCACAAGACAGTGAACAGGCGGCAAATCAGCGCGAGAGTAGACCGGGGTTTAATCAGAGTCAGTTTACGTTTGGAAACAATTTTGGCGGTAACCAGGCAGGGTATATGGAGAATGGACGAGTTCCATAGATGATGTGAGTGATGAGCCAGACCAAGTTCTTCTTTAGCTGAAAACAACAATTGGTAGTTGTCGCAGTAAAGCCATGTTATGTAAAGTGAACGATATTTTTGTATGCGTCAATGCCAGGGCAATACAGAATTAAATGCTAAGCCTGAACAATATATTTTATGCCGGACTTGCTTGTCACTTTTATTATGATAGCGAAATTAACACCGAGCAACCCAGTTCCCCCAACAAAACGCGTACATAGCAGTAACACGTAATGTCTCAATAACCACAACCTTGTAAGGCTTGTATCGAAGCTTGCTTACAGCTTGCTCTATCTAATATCCAATGTAGCCAAATTTCAAGTATGCGACGTGCTGAGGCGATCTACAAAGTCCCTAAGACGACGATATGACGGCGACGCGACGGCAAACACTCTCGATGTGATAGCGAGCCAAATTCGAAGCGCCTAACAAATCTAGACGGAGAGGTGATTTTACAGCATATACTTGACGAGATTCTACGTGGAGTACCACCTTCGAAGCTATACGTACGAGATATAACAGAAAGACTGCTACGCGACCGCGGCGGCAAGTCTGTTAGCCAGAACTAGGTTGACAGGTTTATCAAGCGTACACCTAAGCTGCAAACGCGATGGAGCCGTTCATACGATCGTCAACGAGCTCTCTGCGACGACTCAGCAATTATCCAGCCCTAGTCCACGCTAGTTCAGAGCATAAAGGCGAAGTATAGCGTTGTAGACGGCGACACGTACAACTTTAACAAGTCTGGCTTCTTAATGGGCAAGATATCGTTGCAACTTTTAGATAAGCTCTACGAGATAGATAAACAACGACCTAGCGCTTGCCTAGCTTAAACACTTTAATACGCATGCAAGGCCCGTAGGAGCGTACAGGCTGCTTATTATTGACAGCCACGAGAGCCACTGCTCGATAAATCCATCTCGGCGAGGCGGATTTCTCGGCCATACAGGATAGACGTTATCGCAAGTGAGAAGCGCGCGGCGCACGTCTAAAGTCTTCTTTTCTATGTTCTCCGGCTACAGTATGAATGATAAACGTGATCCTTTCAATATCGAATGTATGTTAAACGTTTCTTGCGGCTGCTAAATTTCAAAGCATGGAGGATGGAATCAAAATCCGAACTGAATACAAATAGTTCAATTACAGCACATAGATATCTGTAGGCTATATCGGTCAATTCAATTCTCATCTTACGAGGAGCAGCCTTTGTATTGCTCTCTCTTACACATACAAACACACAAATAGAATTTGTGGATGATCAACGCTGACCCCTTCCGTCTGCATTCATCATCTGTCTGATTCTCTCCTGTAGATCTTGCTTCATCCTCTCTTGCTCCTGTTCGAGTTGTTGCTTCCTCGAGACATCACCTTTCTTCTTTGCATCTCTTTCCTCCTGCTCTTTCTTGACATATTGCAACAATTTCAAGAGTAAATCAATATCATCGTGATCAAGCTGACGGTCTTGATTTTGCCGATAACCTTGAATGTCATTTTCCCTCTGATATAGAACCGGTGTTGTCGTTCCAGAATTCATATTGATTGTATTAGCATACAGATTGATAACTGGTTCTTAATTAGACGCTGGCAAATAAAAATAAGAAAAGATGTTTACTTGGAGCATGTGTAGTAGACCGGTTGTCGTAGCGTCCCACTTGAGATCCGAATGCATTCATGCCAAAACCAAATTGTCGTTGATCCCCCATCCTGCAAGAGCATACGAAAAAAGTCAAGCACGAATAAAGCGAATTGTAGCTAAGGGAAAAATTTCTCAAGGACTGCAAATCATAGCGCTTAATGTTAAAAAGCCTGGCTCTCTGCCCATGAATGCTGCCGTTCTCGGAAATAGGCTGTGTTCCGGTGAACCTACCCAACACTATAACTGTAGGCTTGAGGGCTTGCAGCACTGCCTCAGTTAAAGAGTAGCAGCATATGCTAGAAGCGCCCGTATGCAGTGCATTGCATATGTCACATCAGGATATTAACCCTAACATTTATCCAACCAGTAAGACGTAAATCTGAATAATGTTAGTCTCTAAAGCAGCGCTCTAAGCCCTAGCACCTGCAGTTACAGCCTTTTTGGCTTCACTGGAACTCAGCTCGCTCACCGTTCGCAGCCTAGAAGGCTGAGGATTCTCTGGCTAATTAGAACTCTGTAAACTAAGTCAGCTTTCGTGGCTACTTCTTGCTTTTTTTCTTTTTGCTTCTCTTTGCCTTCTCAATTTTCAGGCAAGAGATGATGTCTATTGCTTGATTAAAGCCTTATAGTCCAGGCAGCTTACGATAGTCTAGACCTATAACGTGCGGGATCAGTAAGCTGCATAGATCAGTAAGCTGCGCGCCCCACCCAGCCTGACTCAACGCTCTACACAACCACCATAATGCCGCGACAACAACGTTCTATACAGACTTCTCGTGAAGGTAGAATTAGTCTTGCTATCTTGTACTATCAAAACAATCAAAAACAATCTCTCCGTGCTCTCACAGCAGCGTATGACGTGCCAGAATCGACACTACGAACGTGCCTTCGCGGTACCCGGCCACGACCAGAAATAGTCTCTGTCAACCGTAAGATGTCGCCTATTGAGGAGCAGTCTCTCGTATAGTGGATTCTAGACCTTGACCAACGTGGTTTTCTGCTCCATATCATTGACGTACGACGAATGGCAGACACTCTACTCGCCGCGCGTGGCCAAGATCCACCTCCACAGCCACTGTGACGGCAACACGGATGCCCCATCTCAACAAAAAAAGCAATTGTTATACACTATAGATAAATGAAGATGGTGTTCGAGCAGAACTAGCCTAGCTGTTATAGGCACACGAATAAAACATCTAGGTGACAAGGAATGGCTTAGTTATCTAGAACAGTATAGAAGGAAAGCTATCACTCAAAATCCAGATACATACGCAGCAGCGTATGAGTGGAAAATTAGGAGACAGATCAACATTCCACTAATAGTAGGGAAATCTCCAGCGCCTTCTATCACCTTAAACTAGGACACTGTTACCTAAGAAGCTTTCTATTTAAATAAATCAACTTAGAGTGCTACCTGGTTTCCTTTCGGATCTATGAACACTATCTTTCTATTCTAGGCATGTAGAGCAAACATAGCAGATTATCCTGCTTAAAAACCTCTACTACTTCTCGTTACTTATCCCGGTCCTTTCTCCTCCCCGTGCCGCCTTTGACTGTGTTGCCCCTCTTTGGGGTAGCAGAGTGTGTGTAGCTAGCTCCTTGTCAAGAGCTGAGTATGTGGAATGGTTTCCACTCCGTCGGGTCTGTTGCTTCAATCTCGATCGCGACTTTTAGGTGCTCGAGTAGGCCTGTGTCTAGAAGCCAATGTCCGGCTGTGGCCGCCTTATTCTTGTCTCTGAGGAGTTCGTGGATCTGGGTTGTGCCCGCTCTGGTAAGGAGTTTAGCCCTAGCTTCCTTCGTGTCCGGGCAGTATGCAAGGACATAGGTAAGCGTCTGTCTGTTGTTGCCACATGTACAGTGAGGGGCCGCTCCAGGTACGCCAGCCATGCCTGGAGTTCGAGGACTTCGGCCCTTAGTATCATGATAGCTGTGGCAAGATGTTTGGGTTTGTCGTTGTACAGGTGTAGTGGTTGGAAGCTCCAGTGGCCTTTTCAGGTAGGTACCGTCCGATGTGGTTTGATCTTTTCCACCTTCCACCTCCGTCCCCATTCCTCGGTGTACAGCTGGCCCAATTCCTTTGAGTCGCTTCGGGCCTGCAATTGGCGGCCCCGGGCTGACGTCTGGATGTTGCTCCATTGTATCTCCTCGACCATTTCCAGGCAAGATGTGCGGTATGTAGTCATGGGTAGTTCTGGCTTCACGATGGGGGGCGTCCCCTCTGCTTCCTCTCTTGTCTAGATGTGACCGATGTCCACATTTCCTCTATTTTCCTGTTGATCTCCTGGGTGACTGGGTGCTTCGCGGTCTTGATTGCTCTCTGTCGTGCCAGGATGTCGAAGTAAATGTCCACCGGTGATATACTGCTTTTTTTCTCGATGGCTGCAGTTGGTGTTCGTTTGTACGCGCCCGTGGCCTTTAAAAGGCACCTGTTTTGTATCCCCCCCCAGACTAGTTGTCATTCTCTTTGTTTGTCCCTGTTCCATGTTCCCGATGGCCCAGATCTGGCAGCCATAGGCCATTACTGGTCTAACTACCGCTGTGTAGGTCAGTCGCGATTTCCTCACTGATGGTCCCCAAGTGGATGCAGTGACCCGTGCAAGTGATTGGAACGCTGCTATTCCCTTGTCCGTCACCCTGGTGATGTGTTCGTGCCATTTCAGGCTTGGATCGAGCCACACCCCTAGGGCTCTCATTGAAAGGACTAGTTCAGCATTCTTTCCCTGGACTGTGATTGTCGATTGTCGATCTCCTGTTCCTCTCCTCTTTTTGGTAAAGTGGACCAGTTGGTACTTTTCGGGAGCGAAGCTGGCCCCAAACCTCCGTGCCTATGCGATCAGGTTTGTATCATCCATAAACCCGAATCCCATGGTTCCGTCTTGGAAGTTCTCGAATCTCTCCAGTAGTTCTGAGATGAAGAAGAGGAAGAGGATTGGCGACAGGGTTGATTCCTGGGGATGCCCGTCTCCGTCTTCATCCATTCGCTTACGTAGTCGTTGAAGCTTATCTTTGTGCGTCTGTTTGTGAAGAACGACTCGACAAAGCCCATTATCCACTCCGGGAATTCCTTCTTTTGCATTACCCAGAGTAAGCGTTGGTACGAGACGTTGTCGAACGCTCCGGCCAGGTCTAGTGCTAGTACGGATACTACTGGTTGCTTCGCTGTCAATACTGTTTGAATGCTGCCCATGAGGAGTTCCAACGTGGAGAAGGTGAACCTTTGCTTTCGTGCCCCCATTTGGTTGTACGGGATGGGATTCCTTTCTTCCATTTCTGCCGCTATCCTGTTGGCTACGCTTTTTTCCATAACTTTCGCCATCGTGTTCTCCAGTGCAATTAGCCGGTAGTTGCTTCGGAGGGAGTAGTCGCTTTTCTTTTCTTTGCGGAGTATCACTGTCGTGGATTCTTTGAGCTCGTGGGGGATTTCCCCGTCCTTAAGGATCCGGGTGATTGCTTCGGTGAGGTCTTCCTTGATAATGTGACATAGGGTCTTCCAGGCCTCGTTCGGTATCCTATCAGGCCCAGAGGCCTTCTTGTTCGCCAGTTCGCAGATTACTTCCTCAATTTCTTGTGCCGTTACCCTGTGCTTATCACGAGATGCTAAGAGCACAAATCCAAAAGCTTTGGGAAGCGTTGGTGAATTGCTACGTACACTATCTGTGAAGACTCAAGACGTTGCGTAAGGAATCAGAACAGAAATTCGTCAACAGAATATATCATGGATGGCTAGCGTACGTGTAGTACCTCGGTAGCACTCAGCCAATCGGCAGCAGAATCCAGGTGTTATGGCAACCCGGTGGTTACTGTGACAGTGCTCCATATCGAATCGGATGGGGTTGAAGTCTGGGTCAATGTCTGACAGGTCCGCTTGTCTGTTATTTGAGAAGAATTTTTCTCCTAGGATTCTTGCCTTTACCTGGTTCGTCCTGTTGAGTTTCTCCTCTTTGTTCCTCCACAGCGTCGGGATGGTGGTGTTGCTGCCATCCCCGCTACTTCTCCTGCTCCATTTCGACGTTGTCAACAATCCCTTGTTGTGCACGTTTTGGTTACCCTCCGTGTCGGCCGTGATCTCTTCGATGAATTTCCGCCATCGTGTTCTCACGTTGGTTTTCAGGAGTTGCTTCAGCTGGTTTCTTTTTGCTTTCCATAGCCTGTCGTGGTTTTCGTCTCTGGTCCTTTGGTACTCCCTTCTTTCCCTCCGGATCTCCAGTACTAGCTCCAACGCTTCTGGTAACCACTCCGGTCGTGATCTGTCGCACTGTCTTGTTCTGGGGCAATGTTGGGTCAGGGTTTTTTGACTGTTTGGGTGATTGTCGCGATTGTCCACTCTGGTTTGCCTCTCCACTTTTCCCTGGCCAACTTTTCTTTGATCTTGTCCCAGTTCGCCTTTTTTAGCTCGAACTTGTGGCTTCTTTGGTGCCCAGGTTTGCCGCCCAGGATCTGGATCTCGATCGGGATGTGGTCCTTGGTTAGGGACCACTCCCTCCTTGGTTGGTACGAGATCAGTCTGTCGGTAATTTCCCGTGTGGCGAATCCCGGGTCGATTACGCTTGTTCTGCCGTTCCGTTCCCAGGCGGTGGCGCCCACCTCGTTCAGGAGTGCAAGGCCACATTTTCCCATCTGTTGCAGTAGGTGCTGGGCCTTCTCCTCCTTCACTGTCCTTGGGCCTGCCCACTCTGGATGATGGGTATTGAAGTCCCCTATCACCAGCTTCCTGGGGTGGTTGTCTTCAAGGCATTCCTTGATTGTGGTCCATGCTTCTATTCTTGGCTGGCTTGCTGGGCTGATCGGATTATATACGTTCAGGATCCTTACCTCCTGGTCCCCTCTCCCTAGGCTGAGGTACTCGCAGTGCGGTGACGTCTTTAGGGTTTCCCAGTCCGTGTTTGGTATCCTGTTGTGGATAAAGCAGACCGTTCTGTCTCCTTTCTCAACCTCCTACTGGGTCTATAGTTTTTTGGGTAGTAGGTGCTGTGTCTCCCCCGGTTCTGCACCATCGGTTCCTGGACTGCGATCACCGGATATCGTTCTGGGTCCAAGGAGTCGAAGAAGGGTTGTGTGCCACCACCGTTTGCATTTCCGCAGTTGTATTAGATGCTGTCAAGGTCCCTCATTGGGTGTTCCTCACTGTTTCTTTCGTACTTATGCTACTAGTTCTTGTGCTGAACAAATGCAGCCGTCCCTGGTGTGGGTTGTTGCTGGCGCGCTCGATGTTTATGGGTCGCCTAACAGTCTCCCTTTTCTTATTGCTCTCCACTGTGCTCCATCTTCTATTGTCGCCTTGAGATGAGCTGCTAAAGGTGAAAGAGGAGGCGGGACTAGGTTTGCCTGAGCTAAGATAGTCCCCTCTCTGGATCCTTGCTGTGTTTTGTACCATCTCTACCTTTCTAGCTTTGTTCTTCTCTAGGAACGCCTTGTATGCTCTACAATTCTTCGTCATCCAGGCCTTGTGTCCTTTCTGCTTGCATGCAGCACAGCTAGAGTGTTATCATCCTTGGACATGCAGTCTGTGGACGAGTGGCTTCTCGCACAGTGCCCGCACAGTTCTTTCAGTGCGTTGCATACTAACTGGTTGTGGCCCCATTGGTGACAGGGAAAGCATTGGCCATCTGTGAGGGAGATGTCCCACATGCTGACTGGGTGCCATTCCACCCCCACCAGGAGACCCTGTCTGATCACGAGATGTTGCATGGCTTCTGTTGCCATGCTAAGGATGATAGATTCCTTTGTCTGCCTGCCTTCTTCTCGGCGTCTAGCCAGGTCTCTGTCTGAGTAGAGCCAGGCGACTCTGTCGATCAGCATCCCTGGGTTTCTCTGCTGGACCTTCTTGATTCAATCTTCGTTGTTACTGTATTTATGGTTCTGAATGTTTTCCCTGATTGGGATCCCTGATACTATTACTAGTCTAGGCTGTTAGATTACCTTTGCGCCTTCGAGGCCTTGTACCCCGGACTGGAGGATTTGGTCTCTCCGGGCTGCGTTATTAACCAGTAACGATACTTTCTTTGTGGACCTCGGGTGTGTTATTATTGCTTGCGCGTCGGGGATGGCCATCCTGATCTACTTAAGCTGCTGTTCCACCGTCTTCGGTGCTTAATATATATAAAAACATATTGTTGCAGTAAATAGATGCTTGCAATCAATTTGCAATATCTAAATTTCTGTGGGAGCTTAACACTGCGGTCTGGCGTCGTGATCTTTGGTGGGATAGATAATGAAGCAGATGCAGCTCCATCGCGAGCTCCATCCACTACTGATAGTTTTTGACGCTTATTCTTAGAGGTGAGCGCTCATGAGGCTGTACGCTTGCACTTTTGAGCTTGGTGTTGAGCTTTTTCAGTGTTGCGAGCTTCTTTTTTACGCGCGCGTTCAGTTGCTTTCTCAGCTCGCTCAAGCTTACGCATCTCATTGAGTCTCAATCGTTCAGCGCGCCTCTCCTCGCGCTCAACTTGACGCTGCAATTGAGCCTCCTCGCGGTCCTTCTTGGCCCGTGCTTTCTGGAGTTTCTCCTCTATCTCCTTGCGCTCACGAACTGCTTCTCGAGCTCGAGCTTCGCGGAACTTACGAAGTGACCAGAAGACCGCTCCACCATGATACTCCTTGCATTGTTGAAGATCTAGAGCTTTGCCCTTGCCCTTATGCTTCTGCTTATGTGAAAGAGCTGCTCTTAATCCTTCATTCTCGTGACGTAATAGCTCATTTTGAACCTGGAGATGATGGAGTGGAGCGCTTTCTGACTCCATTCTCAGCTCCATCTTCAGCATCTTCTCGTACCAGCTACTGGAGGTGATTTCAATCACTTGGAGAGAGCTGGGGTCGCTCGCGATGGCTCTTATCAGGTGTTGAGCTGAACTTTTTGAGTATAACATTAGGATCTGCTGACCATATACCGGTGGAGCTGAAGGCCTTAGAGATGTTGGTTTCTGTAAATAATGAGCTCTAGGCTCGCTAGAATAGCGGGAAAAAGTCTTCTTTCTTGATTGAGATGAGCCCTTGGCCGTGGTGGAGATGGTTGGTGAGTTCATTTGAGTAGCTAGTGTAGAGTGGTTTGAACATCACCACATCAAGCGGTTGCAGCGAGTTGAATGAGGTGAAAACACCATAGATAATATTCTATGGTAATTGAAATACTCAATAAACTCAGGGTAAGGTGAGATCCATGGCCATCAAGGATGAGCAATCGCCATCTCCCTAGTTTGTTCTTCGTGCAGCGATCAAAAACTTGCTCAAGCCATGCCAGCCCAACGTCATTATTTCTCCAGCATGACGGGTTGATGTTACAAACACCTCATGCTCACCAGCAGTAATTCCTTCCACCCAGTTTGACCTAACGGCTCCTCACGCTGACGCGTAGATGAGGCTTGGCGGCAATGAGCTTCCATCAGCGCAGATGCAAGCCAGGAGTATCGAAAACTCATGTGATTCATCTTGAAATGATGCTCTAACCTCTTTCTTATCCCATTGACGTTTACTGAAGATCCTGTTGCTCGTACCAACGATCCCAATAAGGAAGCCCTTCTCATCTATATTGTATATATCACCAGCCTCATGGCAATACTCCTTGATCTTTTGACGTAGAAGGTCGAAGTAAGCCTCATACTTCATTAGAGAATCGGCTTGGTGGCGCGTACGATCCATGGCGCTGGTCCTCTTTGAGATGAGCTCATTATTATTCCGGTTGATGAAGCGCGAAACCCAGCGCTCAGAAACCACCTCTTTCGCTAGAGCTGACGCAGAATTCTTGACCACCTCTCTTGTAGGTGATAAGCCTTTTTTAGTTAGCTTTTCAATATGTAGTATAAGTTCCGGCTCCTGTTGTGGGCTGAGCTTGTGTCCATTTGATGTCTGGGTGCCCGCTGGGGCATGTATGCCTCTGTGCCTTTGGCTCAATGTTGTGCGACCAATATTGTGTTTCTTAATCACTTTTCTAATTGAAAGTGTTCTCCTGGTTTGCACGATTTGATATCTTCAGTCGCAGCTTGAATCGGATCCATAATGATGGAGTTATGACGCGTCAAAGTTGTGGTGTTACTACTGTTTTAGTGTTGGGGTGGCTCGCCCGGTGTCTCCGGGCGCCCGGTGTCCGTGCACGGTAACGTGGTTCACAAGCGAGCGGCCCACGCCCCACCAGCGCGTCGACGTCGACACTACAACGTTATGTCTTAACAATGAACTACTTAAACTTCCCATACTGAATTCGATATTCAACTTGCTCTTTTTTATATTGATTTCCAACGTGTTCGAAGTGTAAAACGTGCTGCAGAGATATATAACGTCCTCCGAACAGCTTTATCTCACCGACACGCTGGAAGACGCCCCCAACGCGACTGCGAACTAAATCAAAGAGCCTGAATAAGCTAGAAGAGGAGGCTATAGTTGAGCATATTCTTGAAGAGTCTGCGCGAGGATTTGCGCCTACGAAGGCTGAATTTTGAGCAATGGCTGATAAACTATTGCATGAGCGGGAGAGCAACCCTGTTGGCAAGAATTGGGCTGACAACTTTGCTAAGAGGACTCCTGAGCTCCATATACGCTGGAGCTGTCCTTATGATCACTAATGAGCTGTCTGCGAGGACCCAGCGACTATCCAGCGCTGGTTCAATCTGATGGAGGGGACAAAGAAGAAGTGGGGTATTGTGGACGACGATAATCTACAACTTTGATGAAACTGGCTTTATGGTGGGCAAGATTTTATAACATTTAGTTATTAAAGGCTCGGAAGAATATGGCAAAAAGAAGCGGATACAGCCAGGTAACCGGGAGTGGGTTACTATGATCCAAGGCGTGGGCGCGTCGGGTCGCCGGCTACCACTTTTCGTTATCTTTGCGGGTAAGGTGCTTATCGACATCTGGTTTGAGAACCTACCTACCGACTGGGTTCTTGAAGTCAGTCCTAATGGCTGGACGAATAATCAGCTTGTTCTTGCCTGGTTAGATCACTTTGATACCCATACAAAGAGCTGTACTGTAGGTGGGTATTGACTGCTCATTATCGACGGCCACGAGAGCCACTGCTCCATCGATTTTCAAGGTCTTTGTAAGGAGAAGAATTTTATTCTCTTCTGCATGCCTGCACACTCGTCTCACCTGTTGCAGCCTCTTGACTTCGCCTGCTTCGCGTCGTTGAAGCGTAAGCATGGCGATGCTGTTTCGGGCTTGGCATGCAACCGCACCCACTATATCGGCAAGGAGACCTTCCTACCAGCCTTTAAGACTACTTTTGAGCAGTCTATTACGAAGAATATCCAGGCTGGCTTCAGAGGCACTGGTCTAGTCCCACATGACCCACAGGCTGTGCTATCAAAGCTTGATGTAGTGGTACAGACACCAAAACAATCATCGCGACGGGTAGACGCCTGGGAGGCACAGACGCCGCGCAACACCCGCGAAATTAATCTTCTGCAAATTCACTTGACGAGCAGGTTGCGCAGTTGAGTAAAGGGGCTCAGCAAATGGCACAGAAAATGACGCTTATGATGGAGGAAATGGCTAAGCTTCGAGAGACTCTAGACGAAGCAAATAAACGTAAGAGCCGTAAGCGGCAATATTTACGGATAGAAGAGGCTCTTACCGTAGGCGAGGTACAAGAAGTATTAGCTGAACAGGCAGGTAGCAGTCGTGGTGATGGTGAGAGTGNATGGAGGAAATGGCTAAGCTTCGAGAGACTCTAGACGAAGCAAATAAGCGTAAGAGCCGTAAGCGGCAATATTTACGGATAGAAGAGGCTCTTACCGTAGGCGAGGTACAAGAAGTATTAGTTGAACAGGCAGGTAGCAGTCGTGGTGATGGTGAGAGTGCGTCGAAGAGGGTGCGAGGAGAGAGGCGGTGCGGGCGTTGCAAGTAGACTGGACACAACGCTCGTACCTGTGCAGTTGAGATAGGTAGTGCAAGTGATAGCGGCGATTCTGATAATTAATTTGGTATATCGCAATAGTCTATTAACTGTGATAAAAGTGCGTGATAACATGTTGACGTCGACGCGCTGGTGGGGCGTGGGCCGCTCGCTTGTGAACTACGTTAATCGCTTTCGGTAGACATATATTATATCGCGGCTGCCATGTGGGTCCACGCGGAGCTGCCAATCGGTGGAGCCTGACTTTCACATGCAGCCGCTAGCTTAGCGAGAGACCCTTCTTTCTCAATCTACCCGCTCTGTGCAAAGGCCTCCAACTACAACTCCATTTTTTCTTTCACCGTAGCCAAAACCTTACAGAAAACCACCGCAATGCCTATCTCCAAGAAAGACCGAGTACGCCAGTCCCTTCTCGTCGATCAAACGAAAACATTCACTAACACCCGCCTGCACAGATCCAACGCGAACACCGCAAAGCCGAAAAAGCAGGCACCCGCGCCCCCGTTAAGGCCAACGGCCTCCCCGTCAAGCCTCCCAAGCCAACCTCCATTGTAGGCATTCCCATGCCTCCTCCTTGAACCTTTATCTCTCTTGCAAATATATCATTGCTTGCATGATAAACACTTTTTTCCTACAGAAACAACTAACGGCACGCCCATGCGTGGGGATACTACAGTGCCAGAATTGCCGTCGCGAAATCGTAAATACAAACAAGGCGCAGCTGGAGGCGCATGCGGCAAGTCATGATTCAGTGGCTTGGCCCAAGGAGAAGTGTTGGCCTAATGATTTTTCCTGAGGAGGTGGAATGAGGTTATGGATATGTGGGGGTGAGCGGGGTGCTTGGTGAATATGCGGAGGGGAGGGTAGGATGTGAAGAAGCTTGGCTGGGACATAAATGAGCATGGGTAGAGAGTTGGTACTGAGGGACAAGTGTTTGAAAGTCATGCTCGTTCGGGTATGTTAACGAGAGAGACGACCGTGCTTTGTGATACCAGGTGTCTTTGGAATGAAATAATCTATTAACTTGTTTTATCATCGAGCGGTCCATCCCACCGAGCGGCCCACTCTGCTATAGCGCCCTACCTTTACCACAACATTGCGTGATGTCTCAACAATCACAACGCCAGAAGAGCTATACTGAAGCTGACGTGCAAATAGCAGTCTCTGAGCTTACTAGGAACCAAATTCAAAGTATTCGGCAGGCTGAAAAGGTTTACAACGTCCCTAAAACGACGATACGTCGACCACGCGACGGAAAGCACTGTCAACGCGACTGCGAGCCAAACTGCAAACGCCTAACAAAACTAGAAGCGGAGGCAATTACTCAGAGCGTAATTATTGAGGCAGAGCGAGGACCACCCTGTGGGAGAGATGATGTACGAGATATGGCTAATAGACTGCTCCGAGAACGTGGCGGAGAAGAGGTTGGCAAGAACTGGGTCGATAGGTTTATCCAACGCAGTCCTGAACTGCGTACACGCCAGAGCCGTCTATACGATCGCCAGCGAGCTGCCTGCGAAGATCCAGCGCTTATCAAGGGCTGTTTCGATCTAGTCGAGGCGACAAAGGCGAAGTATGGTATTGTGGACGAAGATATCTACAACTTCGACGAGACTGGCTTTATTATGGGCAAGATTTTATCACAGTTAGTTATCACAGGCTCAGAAAAACCAGGGAAACCAAAGAAGATCCAGCCAGACAATTGGGAGTGGGTTACGCTAATACAAGGCGTTGGCGCAACAGGGAAGCGTATCCCAGCCTTTCTCATCTTCGCGGGCAAGGTTCTGATCTCTACCTGGTTTACAGAGGATCTACTACGCGACTGGATGATTTAAGTTAGTCTTACTAGCTGAACGAACAACAATCTAACGCTTGACTGGCTTCATCACTTCGATTCCCATGCGCGCCCTGTGGGGACGCATAGGTTGCTCATTATTGACGGCCACGAGAGCCACTGCTCGGTTGAGTTGCGAGACCTCTGCGAAGAGAAGAAGATAATTCTCCTCTGTATGCCTCTCCATTCGTCGCATCTCTTATAGCCTCTTGATGCGGGCTGCTTCTCGCCGTTAAAGCGCGCGTATGCCGACGTTATCTTGGGCTTAGCACGTAATCACATCCACCATATCAGCAAAAAGAACTTCCTACCAGCGTTTAAAAAGGCCTATTATAAGGCTATTACACCAGAAAACATCTGCGGAGGGTTTCTATATGCTGGGCTTACGCCACACAATTATCATGTTGTTTTATCACAGCTTAACGTCGTGCTGCGTACGCCAACTCCACCAGCGCAAGAGAGTAGCAGCTGGGACCTAAAAACGCCGCGCAACGCGCGCGAAATGGGGACGCAAGCTACGCTTGTTCGAAACTGCATGCAAACTCAGCAAGGGTTTCCTACAAGTTCTCTTGATGAGCAAGTACGGTAGTCGAGTAAAGGAGACCAGCAGATAGCTCGTGAAATGGTGTTAATGCGCGAAACACACTATCGCCTTAAGGTTACGATTGAAGAAGCAACAAAGCGAAAAACTCGCAAGCGGTGCTACGTACAGGGAGAGATACCATATATAGTTGGTCAGGTAGCTGATCAGATTGGTGAGGCAGAAAGTGGTAGCTGTAACGACGGCGCAATGCCTGCGAAGAGGGTGCGCAATCAACGGCGCTGCGGACGTTGCAGCCAAATTGGACATAACTCTCGCACCTGCCAAGTAGAATTAGAGGACATAGAAGATAGCGATAATTTATAATAATAGTACTCTATTCTACTTAAATGAATAAATTGTGGTGGTGTTGCACAATGTGGATACGAAGGTAGAGCGTGGTAGTAGAGTGGGCCGCTCGGTGGTGAAACACGTTATATCCCATGTGGAGAAGCGAGCGTTTGTCGTAACAAGTTCACAACACACCTATATTTCAAAAGATTCAGTTTCTCAAGCTGAGAAACAACGTGTGGGTCAAGTATGATTCTTCCTTCTGCTACGTACATTAGATATGTCGTTGTGAAAAGACCCCTGCTACGATCCGCCGCACACTTCATTCGCGCCCCTTTGGGTAAGACAATACGGCCAATGACTTTTTGGTTTTTACTTTTCACCTGACATCCTCGCTCATATTAGCGACATGCCTTCGCCAACACAAATGCTACTTCTCTCGCCTCGTAGTCTTGGCTAGACTTGTACAACACATCCATCAGCGTTCGCGACCAAGCAGTATACCCTGTAGTCGTTGGACTGAGAAACCCCCAAGCGAACCGGTAGAATTCAAACTCATTTTCATGCTCGCCTCTGAGCTGATAACTACAGACAAGTCTTCGTGCGTAGTCCAGAGCAACTTCGCTTCCTCGTCCGACTGTGTCTCGGCAGAGTTCCCAGCACCGTAGCTGGAGGTCCAACGCTTTTTGATCGTTACTCTGTTTTGATACATGTGCAAGAGTTGTTTCGCCCAGATACTATGAGCCCTGCTTGGTGATAGCGAGTGAGGAGGGCCAGTGTCCAATGGCAGGAGATCATGGATGGCATTGACTGCTTGACGATAGGCCAGAGGGCCTCGCGCAAGGCGACACGGTCAATTGTATTGCAAGGTAGGATACAGGCGATGTATCTATCGGCTTTCGCCAGGTATTGTTCATTGGAACTATATCTGAGGTGGGCGATGCTTTGTGTCTTGAAGACTGCTCTGAGAACCAGGCGTCGGCGGTTGTTGGATGCGTGGTAAAGTGCGGGGTGGGTGAGGATCAGGCGCTTTAGGGATATCATACATCAGCAGGTGATTAGCAGTTCGTAGAACATATCATTATGGAGCGTGTATATATTAAGAATACACATGGTTGAGGATGGTAAAACAAAAAGTATAATAATGAGCTGGTTGTACTTAATAAGGGGTAAAGAATACATTTGACCTGGGGAATCATGTGTAGTGGCATGAAGGTTGCCTGACCCAGCTTTGATACGCTATGATAATTTTATATACAGCCATTTACCTGGCCTCAGGAACAGCATAGAGATGTCGAATGAGAAGAAGACGACACCTTTTTCACAGATGCTCAGTGAGAAACGTGGTATCAAGGAAACAGTGTCTGAGCGCCCAAAATATCTACGTAATACATGTCTTTTTTTTGCTAATGATTACTTATACACTCTACTTGAACTGATACCTCCTGTGTTCGTGTGATGACTAGGTCTTCTTCTCCCTTGCTATGATGATTAACATGTCGACGGTTGAAGCTCAGAATACTCTCTTGGCTCTCCTGACCTATCGTCGTGTCTGAGATTCCCGTCTTCCTGTGTCGCCTGGATGACCGAAACGTTTTGCTTCCAATTGTGACCAGCTTCGTGGCATGTTGGCCCTGTGATCCGTAGCCGCTTCGTCCTCGCTCCCCTCTTATGCTGCTGAATATGCCGCGACCGAAGATTCGATCAATTAGTGGCTGGAGAGTTGGAATGCATGCGGCGATGATGATTGCATTTCCTTCAATGCTAGTCCAGATTGTGATGTCGGCAGTGTCGTCTATACAATAGGATCAGTATTTATTCATAGTTTTGCAATGTACTTTAGCTCACAACTGAAGTCAGCGCTAGCAAGTGCAGGTAGCCTAGTCGACTTATAAACCGCTACGGCTGCAGCTCTATTTCACAAATGAGAATTCATCTTCCCACGAGTGTTTGCAGACCTACATAGAACCTAGCCCGAGCGCAAAGCTGAGAGCGATCTTCTTCTTTACATTCATCTGTAGCCTGTAGAGAACAACAGCCGGATATATTGCAAGATAAAGATCCACAATGGCGGATAGAGCTGTCAAAATGAGTCGAGTTCCCCCATTTCATACGGGTGACGTACTGCCAGCAACAATGGCATAGTAAACCAAAACCCATGGGCTCCAGCAGGTGCCTTTAACTGTAAAGTCCCACTGTGATCGAGTCGGCGTGCACTGCGCAAAGAGGATGACAACACAACCAAGCAGAACCAGCAAGCAACCACCAGTCATTGACCAAAGGAACACCGCGTGACCTCGGCTAGGGTTCATGATTCTCGTTAGGAGCGCTACCACGGCTAGCTTTGGGATCCCGAATGAAAGTATTCCTGGGCAAAAGCCCGCAATCGTATACAGTATGGCATCTGATTTCTGCTCGGTGGTGAGCAAATCGAAATGGCGACCATTACCGGCCCGTACAGCAGCTATCGTTAGGCCAAGCATAACGTAGCCACATATCTGTTTAATGTGTCAGTATCTTACGTGGCGAAGAGAGTCTTGGAGAAAGCACTTGCCATGGGTAGAATCATTAGCCAGTCATCTAGGCCAATGTGTGATTGTATTTTGCCTCTAACATAAAGTCTTGCAGCCAGAAAGACAGTGGCCAGAGCAGTCAGCGCAATGCATACCGCTAAGATCGTAGGCCCCTTGTCTTCGTTGGCGAGATGTTGAGGCAAAGCTTTTGGTACTGACATGTCACGCTCAAGCCCTGCGAAAAGACTAAATGATTATCATGTATTTCTGGGGAAGATTGAGTGCCTCTGCAGCAAGCCGATGAACATAGACATGTTTTATACATTGCCCAAGCCAATAACAACATTGTAGATCCAGTCTGAGTGTCTGATTCCAGGCTTTTGCATCCTTTCCCAAGAGAAAGGGTCTCGTGTCCTTAGATGGGCATTCTGCTCAACGGAAATTGGCGGCAGCGCATCGCTACCGCGCCGCAATGGAAAATGCAAGTCCACGCAATCAATGCGTACCAACACCAAATGATAGTAACATCCCTTGCATAACACCTGCCGACGAACCACAAGTGCATATGTAAACTAATCTTTTAATCTCTCAGTGCAGATCAGTTCTTTTTGTTCGCTGTTGATGTACGAGGCACGTAATGTAAAGGAGGGCGGAATCCTCCTCGCTTGTTACGGATAATTGAGTACCAAGTTACAACGACGTCGGCGCACAAACTCATGATGTTTTGATCCGTGCATATAATTTGGTGTCGAATAGAAACGTCTTAAAGCAGTCCATTAGACTGTTTCACAACCACACGTATGAAGATGCGCTCGAGTCATCCCTGAACCAACTGTTCATGCCAATGAAGTTATCCCCAACATCGCGCTAATTGCGGCACAGCGGACCAGTCGAAATGTTACCATATAGCCGCTCTTGCATAGTACTCGTTTACGAGGCGACACTTTAGTGCTCCTTCATTCCCGATACTATGGTTCGTGTTGCGGACATCAATCAATCAGGGGTCTGGCCGGCTAAGTCGGGTGCGGAGACACTGCGAGCCCTTGATCCTGCTAAGTGCTGCCAATTCGAGGAGAATCCTGCACCATGAAATATATTGCATCTGCATAATCATACATGCTTGTAGTCCGGGAGATGTTGAAGGTATGGCTAGTGCCGATGTGCCTCTTGGTACACAACGAATCAAGATCACTTATGGAATGTGGTCATAAAGTCATGGTCGTCCACTCTACTCCCTCGTATCAGAGAATTATCTGCCTTGTGACCAAACCAGAGTTCTTTTAGCAATCCTTTTATTTCTGCTTGTTCAGGCACTTCCTCACCAAACCTATCATTGAAGATGACCGTACCTCTACTCGATGGCGGCATTGCCGTGCGTGCCAATGATCCAGGAGCTGTTCCCAAGATACTAGAGAAGCTCCTAATGTTTAGGAAATCGTCAATTACCGAAGGCAATGATGGTCGTCTGGATATGCTCGCGCTCGCCAGGAGTCTGGTGGTGGCTCTGGAGACTCCCCGGGAAACAATGATCAAACATAACTGGGTGCAGGTATGCGTATCAAGATCCTGTAATTGAACATATCTAAGTTTTCTTGTAGCCGGGCTGTCATACGGCTATTACGGCTTGCTACAATGCAGGTGTATTCAAGGTACTTGCCGAGAAAGACGGGCCAACGAAGGTTGATGAGATTGCGAGCGAGCTAGGAGTTCCTCGCCAAACACTGGGTAAGTGTACAAGCTCGCATATTTTCAAGCAAAGCTTCTAATATTTGCAGCTCGCATGATGAAACACATCGCAGCTATGGGCTACATCAAGGAGACAGGAACTGACGAATACGCACCAACAAACTTCTCCAAAACGCTGAACATACCCATCATTGGAGACGGTTATCCTTGTCTGTAAGTGTTGAACACTGGCTCAATACTACTGAATTTGATCGCAAAACTGACCCGATTAGTGCCGGTGGAGCCCACCCGTCCTGCAGCAAGTTCCCAGAGTACCTCAAGGGAACCAACTACGAGCTCACCTCAGATATCAAATCCGGGCCTTACCAATTTGCTTTCAATACAAAAATGAGCATGTTTGAATACCTGATTACTCATCCGCCATTGGGCCATCAGTTCAATCATCACATGAGTGGATATCGACAGGGTCGACCAAGCTGGATGGACCATGACTTTTACCCAGTGAAAGAAAGGCTTGTGAAAGGAATGAATGCATCTGAAGATGCGGTGATACTGGTAGATGTTGGAGGAGGTCATGGACACGATATTGAAGAGTTTAGGTACGATCTTGTAAAACATCATCGCACCATGCATACTTACAAGACACCTAGGCTAAAACACCCCGATGCGCCTGGCCGGCTTGTGTTGCAGGACCTTCCCCCCGTCATCGATGGCATCGAGCAACTACATCACGATGTCGAGCGCTTGAAATACGATTTCCACACTGAGCAGCCCATCAAAGGTCCGTCTGAAAACACAAAACCGCAACTGTGAAAACTGACTAAAGTCAACAGCGGCTCGAGCATACTACCTACATTCAGTTCTTCACGATTGGCCCGACGACATATGTAAGAGTATCTTAGAACAGGTTGCCGGTGCTATGAAGCAAGGATACAGCAAACTACTGATCAACGAAATCATTATTCCAAACCAAGGAGCAGACTCTGAGGCCACGGGACTGGACATGATGATGATGACACTTTTTTCCTCCAAGGAGCGCACAATGGAAGAGTGGAAACGGCTGTTAGAGTCACCTGGACTTGGTCTAAAGATTGTGAAAGTATGGAGTGTCAAGCACTCGCAGGAGAGCTTGATTGAGTGCGAACTGGCATGAGTGTGCTGGACAGCATATGTACAAGTTGAAATGAGATCTTAAATCTGCTCCATTCTGATTGTATTGTTATTGAGCATCTTTTTATCTGTGGTAGTACTAGTAAACGATTAAAGCTGTCAGGTCAGCATGTCCCTAGCCCTCCGCGGAACAGCGCTTAGCCCGCACTCTTCATGACGTGAAAGAAAGCGGGACCTTGACGCGCCAAGAACAATCCAACGCATATGTATATTTGGGACACTGCATGAGTCCGAATTTGAGGGTTTATCATGGCAGCATCGCCTGACTCCACGAGTGATAGTAGCCGGAAACCTGGAAGCCAATCCCATACATGGGCCTGGTCCAGGCCTATTCCAGATGAAGCATATGCATTTTTACTTGGTGAGTTGATGAAATAAGTGCTCTAAGAACTCAGGACATCTCATTCGTCCGATGTGTGTTACACGGCGCCGGAGCAGAGACCTCCTTGCCTGCGATAAGATGTCTGTACTTGGTGAAGCCATTGAAGATGTGTCCTTTATAGGGAGCGTATCCAACGCCAAGGCAGTTGAATTGTTTAATCATGGCGACCGTATAGTTATGAAGAACGGCACCACAGCCCCTGATTTCATTGGTCGTGGGATTGATGTATGTCGCCGCGTTACTACCCACTCGGTCCTCTCTTTTGACCAGCGCTGGGACCTACGGAATGAGGGTGTTATATGACACATGATCCATGTATCCTTGTTATTGGTCGGATTTTGTGCCGTATAATAGACATCTTGATACACAATGACCAACAGAAGCCTTTTCCATCCATCAGTTGCGCTGACAATATGTATACTTACGGAACTATTGCCTTCTACGGAACGAAGTGAAAAGATTCTGAAGTTGAAATACATGAAAAAATGAGATTAGCTATATAAAAAGAGTATTGGCACGCAATCCATTGTGCCCTGGGTTTAACACATACATGGAGTTCGGAGTATCTACATGATCCTAGTGTCGATCATCTACCATGGCGTTCGCGAGATACACAATGGTATCTCTAGAATGACTACTATATTGATCCTTCAGTCCCTTACGAAAGTAGCGGGTGCTAGCCTGAGTCACAGACACATAGGAAACAACAAAATTCAAGACACCAATATAATAACTACCCATTTCCACTACCAACGAAGCCCATCACAACCCCCATCATGACATCCGTCATCATCTTCGGTCCAACTGGCCAAGTAGGATCTGCTGCCGCACGAACAGCCGGGGAGCTTGGAGCCAAAGTTTGGCTGGCAATGCGAGACACATCGAAAAGCATTCCTGGTCTCACTACAGAGTCCGAAGCCACTGGCGACTTCCATCGGATCCAAGCCGACCTGACCAACCCCCAGACTGTTAGCCAGGCAATCAAGACCTCTGGAGCCAAGCACGCATTTATCTACCTGATCCATCATAAATATGAACACCTCCACGACGCCATTACCGCAATGAAAAACGAAGGTGTCAAGTTCATCGTCTTCCTAAGCAGTTTCACAATCTACACCAACCAAGACCTCCGCGCCATCTCCCCATCCGACCTCCTCCCTTTCGTCCACGCCCAAGTCGAAGCAAGCCTAGAAGAACTCCTTGGTCCGGGGAACTACGTTTCCGTACGCCCCGGATGCTTCGCCACGAACCTACTATCAGCAAGAGAAGGCATAGCTGCAAACGACGTCAAATTGTACGGCGCCGAGTTTGAACAGGACAACATCGTACCGAGTGACGTCGGCAGCGTCATAGGCAACATCACCGTTTCCGGTCTGAACAGTCAGAAAATCGTGTATCTCTACGGCCCTGAAGTACTCTCGCTACGAGATAGCATTACAAGAATCGGCAACTTTCTCGAAAAAGATTTGAAAATAACGACTCTGAGTCCTGAGGAAGGATATCAGAAGTACGTTGAGCGCGGTATGCCTCCGTCTTTTGCAGAGTACATAGTCAAGACGTTAGGTACCAAAGGTCCGGATAAGGGCAATGGTGAGCGGTTTCCTCACTACGAGGAAGGCGTGAGGAATGTGGCGCTTTACACGGGCCGGTCGGCTATGAAGCTTGAGGAGTGGGTGAGACAGAACAAGGCAGTGTTTGGGGCGTGAGTGATAGCTTGTTAGTGGTTGAGATGGAATAGTTTTCGCCTGTGAGTGACGTGAGAAACAGTGGAATATCCCTTACTACAGTTAGTAGGTAGCAGTCACAGCAGCAGACAATCAAGCCAGCCAGGGCATTAGGTAGCTGATCCTGTACTCCTCTTTTGTGCTATTCACGGGCTGCTATCCTGATATCAAAGCAAAGCCGTGACCCGTTTCGTCCAACTGGTACTAGTCAATAATCTTCTCACCCCTTGTACCGGATGTGTTCCGAGTCTAGCACTACATTAGGCGTAGATGCGTCCTAAGCTTCAAAACTCACTTATAGTACTACAAGCGCATTCTGAACTTGACGCTGCGCTGGGAAACAACAAAGTACCTACCTTTCAATCCAGAAATATCTGTATAATTAACACGACACTACAGATTCTCACGGTCTGCAAAGCTAAAACGAAAACATGTATTAATATCCTAACCCTTCCCTTCCACTCATGCTATCAAACCCGAGCTGCCTAAAACCCAAAAGCATCCAACAAACTATTCGCATCCGGCTCATTAAATTGCGTAGGCGGCGGTTTCTTCTTCCCATCCTTTTTCTCATTTTCTTGCTTAGAATCTCCCTCCTCCTCGAGCGGGCCCGCTTGACTCTCACCCTTCTTAAACTCCCTGACAGGTAAATCGGCCACAACCAATGAACTGCGTCGACGTAACAGCTTTCTCGGATCAAAATCAAAGTCCTCGGCGCTGGAGTTGCGTCCATGGGTGCCGGAGCTCTCGCGTGGCATTGTGGGGCTAAGCAATGGCACGCGGTCGCCAGTAGCTTGGGACTTATTTGTTGATGGTGGCGGAGGGAGTAGGAACTCCCATGTCTTGACCAGATCGAGTGCGAGAACATCACAGCCCATGCGGTCATACAGTCCAGCCGTGTGCAGCACAAAGTCCCATTCCTCGCGCATGCCAATCATGGTGGCACCACGGAGCGTTTGTAAGCTCTTTTCGCGGAGCTGCTTGTATAATACTACAAGAGCAGGGTCGTCGGTAAGGTAGGATTTGGCAAGTGGATCAGAACTCTCGGATGTGTCGGTGAGATCGGAAAGTGGTGTGACGAGCGCACGCACTGCCATGTCCTTCCGGTTGAGTAGCCAGTAGGCCCAGATTGCAAGCCACCGGTTTCCTTCCCGGGCAGCCTGGGGTAGAATCTTATTCTTGAGGAAATCCAGTAGCACAGGAGACTCATCGCCACCATAGACTCTTGCTACGGCAATAGCAAGCTGCGTATCTCCTAGCTGAGTATGCAGCACGTTGACAGCCACATCAAGGCGATCTGCAAGAAGGAAGAAGGAAGCAGCATATTCAAATCTCCTTCGACCCATAAGAGCATATGCATTCTTAAGCGCAGCGGTCTTCCAGCGGTCTTCATTAAAGTTGTTCGATAATAATCGATGTGTGGCGGCTTGTTCCCTTGACCAAGTTGCCATACGCCATAGGCCAACCAGAACTGGCTTCTTACGCAGAGCCATGTAGTACAAGGCGCAATCAACGGGATTCTTCTCTTCCGTCTTGGTGTACTCATTCCGAGCAATGACCTCGAATTGAGCGCGCAGTGCATTCGTATCCGATAGCCACATGAACACTCCGCATTCCTTCGCGTGTTGCCATAGCATTTTTCCGCTAAAATGCCTGCTGACGAGGTCCACTAGGATGTCTTGGCTTCCAGAATAAAAGGCCCAGACAATCTCACGCCATGAGATGGGGCCTTTGTGGGCCTGGCTGAGCACGTGTTGTCGGAAAAAGAGCAAGAAGCGACCCGCGTTGTTGTCAACCGAACGACGATGCCTCTCAACCATGCCAATGCACTCGATGATATCAGCTAGACGTAATTGTTCGCGACTTGAAAGCAAGGGTATCTGCTTCTTAGTCAGAAGTTCCTTGAGATTTGACGCGACTTCTTCAGTAACAGCCTCTGGTTCGCTGTCATCTGAGTAATCCATGTACGACGAGTGTATGTCTTTCTTGGATACAGTCATTTGGGTCTACACGTGTTAGTGATCATCTTATCGAATCCGCCAGTACACATACCTGGTCCTCAGAGAAGTCCTCTGGGGCAAAGCCCAATGTGCTGTCGAACTCTTCACCCTCAATCCAGAACTTGAGCTTCTTGTAAAGACAGATCAAGATACGCTGCACTAATAGCAGCTTACCAGCCAATACGCATTGCGATAGCAGTTGAGGATGGTACGCCGGTAATGGGCCATTGAGACGGCTGACAGCTTCAAAGATATTGATATGTGCAGTCTTGCGTGACAAAAATCTTAAACTGGGGAAAAGACTGTCGGTTATTTCCACATGCTCATCTTGTATGAAGAGCTGGTTGCCCGCACCTATGACGAGATTGCCGCTCCCTAGCCATACCGAGTCGCCGATTGGATGGGGGGTGATGTCTCGAATTCGCACATCACCAATTTTTACCCAAGATGGACCTGCGTTCAGATAGTCGTATCGCAACTGCGCATAGATGACAACACGGTGAGGGAAGCCGACAGCGAGGATAGACTGGTTATCTGGAGTGGAAGACCAATCAAGATCAGAAATGATGCCATTGCCTTCAAAGGTCTCCTGATGCTCAAGTTGCGCGCTGCGGGTGTTCCAAATGGTAAGTGTGGTCCGTTCAGCGTCCACCAGCGCAGCTTTTCGTATTGAAGTACCACTAGCAAGCGAAGGGCTATGTACCCTAGTATCCACTTCAGAAGTTAACAACCATTCAAGATCTCGCTTTTCAAGATTGACACGTGCAGTCCAAGACTTGATGACTCCTGACTTAGTGTACGAAATGGCAGTGTCTCGTGCAAATGCGTCAAGAAAACCGGAGATGACAGGTGCCGAACCTGCAGGATCTACAGGCAGTACGAATGCGAGGTCGTCGCCAGAGCCAAGGTCAAAGATGGAGAATTGCTCAAGCGAAGCTGATGCATGGCCGTTTGTGTACCCGTTAGCATGTGTACCGTTGGATGAACCTCTTCCAGTAGCCGGGTCCCTTTCTGGTACTGGAAGTGTGACTTCCCAGCATATACCTTGCATTTCAGAACTGACTGTGGCAACGTGAACGCGCCTACCGTCGTGGTCAATCTCAGGAATGGCCAAAAGACATAGGGGCTTCCCTTGTAGCTCGTAGGAATGCCGCATAATTTCGACAGCTTCGTGTCCGCGGGTATCCCATAGCGAGATTTCTTTATGATGCAGAAAGACAAGGAAGTTGCCCTCTTGTAAAAGTGCAGTGCGGTGGATGTGCTCAGTGACCTTGATACTACTGTGACGACGGAGCGTCATGCCGTCGTCCCCCTGTCCGTGTATCCAAACTATGCACTCATCGGTAGTCGTGCGCGACACAAGGGCCTTTCCACTGGCAGTGCGATTGACTTTCTTGATAGCATGCGAGTGTCCTGTCCACATAGCCTTGCGTTGCATGCGCTGTGGCTGCTGCGAAGGATCAAATAAGTAGTCGATACGCGCCTCCAGCCACTCCATACGGCCGTCAAAGTGATGCGATAATATGGTCAGTTCAGACTCGGGCTTTTCATCGATAAAGGCATAGAACTGCACATTGTCCTCGATGGGTTTTGGCACCTTTGCAAAATGCATGCGCAGTCCATCGACGTGGGCGATATTGAAGACGTCCGTCACTTTCTTGCCCTTGGCGCCCACGTTTTCGAACCCCCATGCTGACATGTTGCCGCGATCGTCGAGCACAACGCAGATCTCGGGACTGCGGTTCGCGACCTCGATCAGATGATGGAGCGCTATTCCGTGATCTTTTTCTTGGGGCGAAGCCTGCTGCATTGCTCTTTCTGTCGCTTGTTTGAAGTGCTTGCTGTCAATGAAGAAGGCGTACCGCTTGCTCGACTGGCGGTCCAGCGGTATGTGGCGCTCCATGATGGCCTCCATCAGGTCCACCTCAGCCCACATATGCATACCGTCCACTCCGTGATGCTCTCCAGGCACCCATACGCGCACTTTGTTGTCGGCGCATATCGTGTAGAGCACATTATCGGCTAATTGCTCCTTGTGGAGCGGATACCGCCAGTGCAGGCCGGTGATTGCTTTTGGATGGGGAAGGTAGAAATAGTCGAATCTCTGGTCTGCGGAGCCAAAGGCTGTGCGACGCCATATCTTCAGTAGTCGGTCGTGCTGGCCGGTTGAAGCTATCAACTCAGCATCGGGCGAGAAGCGGGCAAACTTGACGGGGTTGGCCAGCTGTTTGGACCACGTATGCTCGATATCGGCATGGGTGTTGAACAGGGTCAGCGAAGCACTGCCAGCGAGAAGTTCATCAGGCATCCCCCATGAGAGCGTCGTGATGGTGTCGTCGGCATCGGGCAATGCCATGCTGCCCTGTAGCGACCACTGCAAACAACATCAGCGGCCATTCACACCCGTCGCCTCGTGTTCCCACCTTAATAGCACCCTCATCCTGCCCGTACGGTCGGTATACATAAATGTGTCGCGTCGAGCATACAGCTAGCTTTCCCGTGGTCTCGTCTATTGCGATTGCCTCGAGCTCAAACTCGTCGTCAATGTAGAGCGTCTGCAGGACATGGTTGGGTCGGTTGAGAAGAATCAGGGCGTTGCCGGAGATATATGCCTAGTCATGAGTGGTGTCAGTCCCAGTACATGCGACAAGGCCGTGGTCTGGCGTACAATAATCTGGAGGCTCTCCCACAAGCCATGGGCGACGGCCTGCAGCTTGGCCTGCGGGCGCCCAGGGAGAATACCGCGCATCGAAGTCTTGCGAGCGTTGCTACCGTGGCTGCCACATTTTTGGGTGGCTAAATTTCGCGGAAGTCTAGGGAATCTATGATGTCTTCAATCCGTTCACAGGCACTCGGGAAGCGTTCGGTGGATTGCGGTGCAAGGCGCAACATCTGGGGTCCCTGGATCCATATGCTTGAAGCTCACGCGCACGATCCACATGCAATGTCGTCACTAAAATCGTCTTACACACTGGATGGAAGCATCTACAATTCGTGCACATAGCTTTGAGCCTTATGCGCTGCTTGCAAAGCATTCATGTAGTACAGGTAGTACACACGCTAACTGGTCATCGTCATCTGATCACAAGAAGAAACGTGGACCTCTAGACATGGCTGCAACCCTTCTGCAACCCTTCCGCAACCCTTCTCGGAATCGGAACGCTAGCGCGGAATCCCGAGCCTTGTGTTTCTTTCTTTCACCGTCACCAACATGCACATTCAGAGCACTGCAAAAAAAGAGTGTCGTGTTCCGACTACCTGCCCTCTCCTAGTGCTTTCACGGGTCTAGGCCATGGTCCTCTCCACCTTGCCCTCTACATCCCCTTGCTCCCCCTTACCCTTCCACTCCACCGTCACTGTAATGCCACGGTCATCGCCCTTCTCCTTCGCGTACGTCAGGGTACCCTCCAAAACACTGCCCTTCTTGAAAACCTGCTTCTTCGCAACCTCTGGATCCAACAGCAACACTGCCTGATGCCAATGAGTAGGCGTGTTGCTAGGACCTGTTGAGAAGCCCAAGCCAGGGATGCCGTTCTTGCCCCAGTCGACGCTGTCAATTGTCTTGATATCTTGGCTACTTCCCGGGTGGATGAAAATGGTGTCGAACCAGATAGCGATTGCTTCGAGTGACGTGATGTCGCGGTTGAGCGTCATGCGAAGCGGGATCTTGAAGCTCAGATTTTTGATGGCCACCGTCTTCATCTCCAGCAAATGACTGTTGGCGCTTCCGCACAAAGACTTTTCAGGTACATCGAATACCCCAATTTCGTGCGTGTTGAGCAGACCACCCGGTACCATGGGCGAAAAGTCGAACCCGTAAATGTCTTTCCAGAACTTCTCACCTGTGCTGTCGGCTATCCACTCGGCGTCACTGATTGGTGCAAGACGAATGTTGCAGTGAGAGGGCACCATGATACCATCAGGTTTCAGATACATGTCACGAGCGCGCAGGACTGAGTCGAGCATACCCTCAAAGAGCAATCCGTAGCCCATCCACTCCGAGATGATAATGTCGACCTTTTCCTTTCCAATCCGGCGCTGTGTGTTGAAGTCCTCAGCTCTTCCCTGGATTAGCTCAATGCGATCTTGGTATCCATTCTTCTCAATAATCTCCTTTGCACGCACAGCAATGCCTGAGTTATCAACGGCAAACACCTTTTTTGCCCCCGCTCGCGCACAAAACAGCGAAAGAATACCGGTTCCGCAGCCAACGTCCATGACAGTTTTTCCCGCAAAGACATCAGCATTCTTCTCGATAAAGTCGCGATACCCTTCTGTCCGTATACGATCCTCGATCATCTCTCGGTGAATGCTGTTACCCTTGTACGACTCAAAGTAGTCTTGATCACGGTCGTTGGTGAGTTTTATTTTGGAAAAGTCCTCGGGCATATCTTTGTGCAACTTAGCCTCGTACTCATCGTAGTCAATAGCATTGGCATCGTCATTTGGCATGAGGTCTCCAAGTTCGAAAAGCAGGGCATCGTCTTCTAGAACTGGCTGCAGGTACTTGTCGCTGGAGAGGTCGTCCAGTGTCACCTTAATGGACTTGGGATCAGTTCCCTTTTGTGCTTCGAACCGCAAGTAGTTGATCAGCTTGATGATTGTAATCTCATCTGCATCTATTATCATTGTGAGTAGTCATCCTAAATGGGTTAGGCGCCAATGGTTCTTTTCGTTTACGCACCTAGTCCAAGTCCTTTGATAGTCTCTGTGAGATCAAAACCGTGCTCGGCCTTGCCATGCGCTATCATGTCCGATACGCGGGTCCATTGTCGATCGGAAAATAGATCTTTGAAAGTAGATGTATCTGGTTCGCTCGCGTCTTCAACAATGCTGCCTACGGAGCTGGCCGTGTCGGAATCCGTGTCTGACATGGCTGTATGCGTGTGGTGGCAATTCAAAAAATCGCCGGGTATCAAAGAAGAGAGAAATTGCAAAGAACTGTGAAGGTTTGTCGATTTGTTTATAGTGGGGGAAAGTTCTGCGGTTAGTGTTTGCATTTGTGGGCGACACTGCGGGGTAGGCTCGTCGCGCCTGCCGTACCTACGTCAATTTCCATACTATCATAACATCTCATCACCTTTCCTGCTACATTGTCCTGTAAACGCCAAAGGCTCCGATGCTGCCAATGTTTGGAGATGCTGCGATGTATATACAGATAAGCGAACAAACAGAAGAGGTATGTTTACTGGGATATCTCTTCTCCTGAAGCGTTCACAAACGCCCAGTAAATATACCTGTCAATTCATAAGAAATTCAAGGAAAATATCCGCCTGGTAACCATCATTCCGCCTCTTCTATTTGTTCGAATACTGACAGTCATCTGCCAGCATAGCATTTGATGCTTGGCATTACCTTTCTCGCAAACATTGCAACTACATTAGTGATATCGCTGGACTAGGTCTCTTCGTATATCGCCTTGGCTGTCACGGCTTGAGCACACGCATTTCGCCCATATTTCAGCAACTAGAATCAAAATCGCCCCTCCTAGGTCTTTCGGACCCGATGAGCGGATCTCGGCTGGTACGTTTTCTTAGCTTGAAGGATTTCATCTTCTGATCTATGTCAGAACAGTATGTAGATGAAGGCCTATCGTGGCTCCGTCACCACCAATACACCTACAATGCAATCTGCCATTAAGATGAATTCGACGTCGATAGAAAGTCAAGAGCTTTTTCACTGATTGGCAGCAGGGTTTGATCAGGGTGTTATACATTCCTACTATCTCACTGGTAAATGCATTTCCGATATACAACGTATCAGTCGCGGAATCTAAAACTCAAATTTAGGCCAAGTTAATCGTGGTCGGGCATGTGAGCATGCTAATGGTGTAATTTGAGTTCCATTGGCTGAAAAATCGGTTTCAGCCTCACAACTTGGGGCATTTTACATCTACCAGCCTTGTGTTTATATCGTTCGGCTTATTCAAAAAAAATAATCGTCTTTGTCTAAATCACAGGCAGTTTCCTTCCCACCCGCAAGCAGTCTCATACAGATATTATGGCGATTCCATTTACAACAGCTGCGTCAATAAATACAGACGCAGGTAACATTTCTGACCAATCTCAGCGCGAGGAAAAGAATTTTGCAAGAATTAACGATAAAGTTTAGTAGCGCCAGTAGCTTGCGGCTTGTGATTTCCCTGACTCGGCAATACACCGATTTCTAGTTCGGGACATCAAGATCCCGAATAACCTTTCAGGCGGGCCTTCAACTACGCTAGCTGCAATATCAACACCAACTAAGGGCTTTCCTTCATTTATTCTAAGTTTGCAATGAGTTTAGAAAAGCGATTTTGCGTGTTGCATTTCAGCTGCATGTATCAAATCCCTGCACAAAATTCTTTGTCGTCCCCTGTGGCCAGAGACAAAAGCTGGGTAAAAAATAGCATATAGCATCACGTATTAACATATCACTAAACTAGCTTACCCCAATATTGATAGTGCTTTAGACAGGTGATTTCTTGGCAAATACGTGGATGATGTTGTTCTATCGTGTTTTGGATACGTAATAGCAGCGATGCTCGTGACCAAAATGTTACAACACGAAGCCTTTGGCCTTGTTCTGTTTCGAGTAATCAAATCTCTGTATTGAGGGTTGAATTAATGTTACTCCCTTCACATCAAAGAATGTACCTAGGTAGACAAAGCTTTTCTATGGTCGAGGCAGTCATCCAAGCTGTAAAAGGAAACAATGAAGTCAAGCCCACAATCTGCACGCGTTCGAGACTAAAGCCACATTCGCACGTGGCCAATTCATCTACGCCAACCTATTCCCATTTCTGTGCAAGTAGTGAAACAAATTCCCCGATACGGAGTTTAAACACGGGAGCTATACATTTCCAATACTTTTAAGTGTCTTTTAGGCCCGGATAACTTGCGTAGCGGGCCAGAGATTGATTGCAGAAATCGACGACAATGATTAAAATTACTATGAAGGGAAACTGTGTTAGGCTGGTTGATGCTGTATATGATTCAGGAGAGGGTCATGCACGGTCTCGTGTCGAGTAGAACGCCAAACCTTAGTAAATGACCACAACCGCAGTTTTGTTGCAGTGTTCTACAGTGGAAAGGGACTTGCCCTTCTCAGATGGCATATCCATAGTACATTGGAAAAGACTATTCCTAGAAGAGCCATGGAAGTAATGCATAACTTACGTAGTGATGAATGGTGTAGAGACGGTTGATAAAATATTCTCTCATTGTTACCTGACCTACCTCCAGTATTAGGCTCGCAAAACGGGATCGAGAGGTGGGAATGCGTCGCCTTCCATGGAATACTCACTGCTTTCGAAGAAAAGCGCAAAGGACTTCATGTGTAGCACTGAAGGATTGGTACCATGATCCAAGGTAGGTGGTGCGAGCACCACTGGTACAAGTGCCTAGCGTAAAGAAAAAGGAGGTCTGTCAACGTTTTGCGCCATCTAGCATCTAACCCTTGATATGGGCACGGGAATCAATGGTTCTTTCGAAAATTGCTCGTTCTGGCAATGTCAAGACTGGTATACTAGAGAAGATGGGTCGGCGGTTTGATATAGCCATACATGATGCCGCTGTCGTACCGTGGAATCAGTCCGCATCGAGACAAGAATCGTTTCAGATTATAACCGAGATTTGCTGCAGTATTCAACGTCTGCTTCAAGACTTGCTTTCCACGGCATATCTACTACGCCACCGAGAGCGAGCCGAGTCAGCTACAGGTACCCGTGCCCTTAGGGGTTTCTCTTTCCGCAGAGCCCATAGGTGCATCCTTCTGGCGTCGGACCGCATTGCGACCGCAAAAGATCCGCCATAATCCACACTTTTTGATACAAACTACCTTCTCAGGAAGTTGCCACCAGAAGTTGTGGATGTTGAAGGATCAATATAGTGATGCGACGAGGTGGAGTTTCCAGGATGTGATTTGCCACTATGCCGAGCCGTCGCGCTTGGCTTCGAGGGACTGAACACCGACCGCCCTGGCTGTATTCCACGGATTTCTGCTGTAATCGACACCATCCTCTTGAACCTACTCTATCGAGAAACCGGTCATGCATTGATACTCAGCTTGGTTCGACGATCATATATGGTAGCTTGGTGAGCTAATTGGATTTGCTAGTAATGTTGCAGGTGATTGTATGGGGGGTGCTTAAGTCGCCAAAGTCCAGAGAACAGCTGCTCTGACGAGTTAGCGATTCTAACATCCTCTTATACCAAGACACATTCGTATATAAGGTGTATGGTGCATTTACAATATCAGATTAAGGAAATGCGAATAGCCTGAAAGCTACGCACTGGAAAGCGCATCAGAAGTGAATGCAGCCAGGGTACGGTAGATCATTGGTGGGCAGTAGAGCCGGCGCCAAAGTTGATCGTGTGCCAAGTATCAGGTAGCGGACATATAATCGGAGGGTTGTGTTCTAGCCATGAGAAGGTCCTTTTGTCGGTACCCAGTCAGATGCTGAATGCTGCAAATGCCATGACATGGCAAAGGCCGGACGAAAGTGAAAGCGTTGGAGAATGTGTGCTCCAGTGGCAAGTGTGGCGGTGCGAGCCCATGTGAGCAGCTCTAGCCACGGTGACTTGGTTGACAGGAGCACAGTGCAAGCAGCGGCTGGAAAACCCTCTGACCTGTTCACCGCAGCGTCTTGTCTCCTCTTCCTCCTCCTCCTCCTCCTCCTCCTCCTCCTCTACCTACTCACCTAGAACACAACATGACGCGATGAGTCTCTTTTCTTCCTTCATCATTCAGCCCGTGGTGCGCCATGCTCGTCGATTCTCAGGCGTTGTCCTGCCAGGCGAAGCGAGTGACGAGGGCAATCGGCCTCTAGCATGTGATAATCGCGACTCTATACCCATTCCACCTCCGCACCGCGACAGCATCGGCAGCGCACGTGAAGACGAGGATGCCGAAGCGATTTCAGCCACACGACCCACTGTCCCCATCGAGCTATTTGGCAGTTTCTCTTCTCTCGCCCGGCAGCCTCGCAGCGCTATTATTGAACGAGCAGATGGCCATGACCGTGTACCAATAGATACCCCAGTCGAAATGGCCACGAATCGATCCGACACCCTCGCAGATCAGCTCGGCCGCATCCAGCTAGATCCGTCATCATCATCAACTGCCCTGTCGCCGCCTCAGACATCGACACAAGGCCCTCCTGGCAGCACACCCAGCCAGAATGCCACGGCCATGTCGGAATCACTCCCCGCAGACGATGGCATGGCCCATCTCCGCACGCGCATCCATGAAATCAGAGCAATGGACATTCCAGACCAAGATCGTGCTCGCATGATCCACGGCTTGATGACGGAGAAGTACAACTTGATGCGGCCAACGTCTCCTGCCAGCCTCGTATCACACGACCGTCCCTTTACCCCCACCTCTAGCGAGTCCCTCTTCTCCGAAGTCCACGCCTCGTCCCCGTACTCATCTACCTCCGATACGAACCCGGACATTCCCTTCAACCTGCGCGAAAGCGACACCAATCCAACGTATCGACCCCAAAACCACCACAACAATAACGGAGAGCATGGCGAGGAAGAAGAGGACGACGTCATCGAAGGCGAGCTCGTCCTCGGTTGCCAGCACTATAAACGCAATGTCAAGGTACAATGCTTCGAGTGTCGCCGCTGGTACACTTGTCGGCATTGTCATGATGCAGTCGAAGACCACAACTTGAACCGAAAGATGACGCAGAACATGCTATGTATGCTGTGCGGAACACCCCAAAAAGCGGGTGACGTCTGCACCAACTGTGATACAGAGACTGCATGCTATTATTGTGACATTTGCAAGCTCTGGGATAACAACAGTAAAAAGAAGATTTATCATTGCCCAGACTGCGGCATCTGCCGGCGAGGCGAAGGCCTGGGCAAAGACTTCTACCACTGCAAGGTAAATTCACCATTCTCAATCTGTCTTATACCACGCTCACAATTCTCAGAGCTGCAATGTCTGCATCTCCATTTCTCACGCAACTACACACAAGTGCCTGCCACGTGCCACTGAAGGCGACTGTCCTATCTGCGGCGATCACCTTTTCACCTCGTCTACTGCGGTCGTATCAATGCCTTGTGGCCACTACCTGCACAAAGGCTGTTATAACCTCTATATGCAGACTGCATACAAATGCCCCATATGCAAGAAAAGTGCTGTGTGCATGGATTTGCAGTGGCAGAAGTTGACTCAGGCAATTGAAGGTCAACCAATGCCAGAGCAATTTGCAAACACCCGAGCAATTGTTCAATGCAATGACTGTTCGGCAAAGTCATCTGTCAAATATCACTGGCTCGGAAATCAGTGTTCAACATGCGACTCATACAACACAAACGAACTTCGTATCCTGAATGGACCGGAGAGTGAAGAGGTCGCTAACGCGATCCTGGACGCGGATATAGATTCCGGATCGCGATCACCTGTAAGCGTCAGCTCACCCTCGTCCCAAGCCCCGCTTCGTTCGCCTCGATACTATTTTCAACCGGATGAACCAGAAGAGACATGGCTTCCAGGTCAGCTTCCCTCTTTTCCTTTCCAAATGCCGCAGTTTCCTGGACGGCCCCGGATGTTGCAAATGCCTCAGATGCCTCAATTTCCGTCTTTACCAAATTTCCCACAAATGCCTCAGTTCCCGCAAATGCCACAAATGCCACAGATGCCGCAGATGCCTCAAATGCCGCAGATGCCTGATGCAGCGCAGCAGATGCTGGAGCGGGTCCGCAGGTCATTTGATACTTACCTCAACCCCACCGGAGATGTCCGCGTCGAAGACGTACCGATCATCGACCTGGGACATGAGGAACGCACTGAGCGCTCGGCTACGGATGGCACTAAGGTTAAAGAACCATCTCTACCTCAATACGTCTTGGAGCGCTTTACCCAGTCCTTGGTTCGCTTCCGAAATGATCTGAACCCAGCATTGTTCGAAGATATTCCAAACCTGGACTTGGCTGAAGACCACGATCCTGATGGACTGCAGTTTTGGGGCGAAGACGGTGGACGGCTTAACCGCTTCGTCAGCGGTGATGATGATGATGATGACGATGAAGAGAGCGACAGTGATGACAGTGAGCATTTTGACGAAGACGAAGAGGAATATGAAGACGAAGAGGAATATGAAGACGACGATGATTGTGAAGAGACAAAGTACAAGCAAAAGCATAGCAAAAAGGAGTTTGATCTACCAGGTCACATCTAAGGCGCATTCGGGTGTTCTGGGCATGATAAAAGTGTGTGCTGTATTACGTGAGCGGAGTGTATTTGTGGCGTTTTGATTCAAAAGTCGGAATTGTAAGAGAGTGCGTTGTATTTAGACTCAAATACCCAAGTAATGATACACAATGACTGAACAATAGCTCACCTTTGATGGAGTCTTGCCTCACGTGTTTGGGGGGCCCGTGCGTTTTGCGCTAAGTAAGCGACCACAGCGATTTTCGTGGTTCTGAAATTGCGAATTCTACGTCTCACCTCGCATCCTCAACGTCGACTAACCCCATAGCGAGACCCTCCGTCCGTACGTACCACTATATTTCCATGAATTCTGTTCTAGTTGCGAATTTTCGGTATCGCTGTGACAGCGTGCTGTAGCAGCTGCGAAATCCGAGCTCCACCAAAGGCTATCCAAGGACTTATGCTAACGTGATCTCTATATAGAAATGGCTCCCACTACCAAGTCCGCCGGCAAGAAGTCTGCCGGAAAGACCGGCCGCAGCGCGATCGCTGACGTCGTCGCCCGCGAATACACAATCCACCTCCACAAGCGCGTATGTTGATTCAGTTTAGTGAAGTCCACAGATGGTCTCGCACAAGCTTGGATGGGCGCTCAGCCAGGCCGATGAGACTGAACTGAGCGCCCATGCTCGCGCATGCAGGCATCGGGCGGAAGACTGAAGGCGAACATTAGGCTAATAGATTGGGGATATAGGTCCATGGCGTAAGCTTCAAGAAGAGGGCCCCCAGGGCTGTCAAGGAGATCCGTGCTTTTGCTAAGCAGGCTATGGTAAGTGGGCACTGAATCTAGTCGGAGAGCAATGTCTGGTGACTGCTGGCATGGCCTCTGCTAGGACATTTTGTGGGATATGGAAGTGGATGCTAATGCTATGTTAGGGCACCAACGATGTCCGCCTTGACCCTCAGCTCAACAAGAAGGTCTGGGAGTCTGGTATCAAGGGCGTGCCATTCCGCCTCCGTGTCCGCATTTCGCGTAAGCGTAACGATGAGGAGGGCGCCAAGGAGAAGCTCTACTCGTACGTCCAGGCCGTCAACGTCAAGGACCCCAAGGGTCTGCACACCCAAATTGTTGAGGATGCTTAAATGGGTTCGCTAAGGGTGGGAATGTAAGATGTGCATATCAAAGGCATGGCGTTCCGGCGGGATATGCTGAGTAGCTACTATGGATATGTAGAGCGAAAAGCTGGTGAAATGATACCTCAATGACAGATCATGCCCCGCCACGTTTGATGGTTCAACAAAGTTGGATTTTGACCTAATTGAAGTCTTGGCCCAGGTTTTGTTTGACGAGTGATGTGTATTGGAGTGAGTTGTGGCGCATGTGCGGATGGTAGCTTTGGGATTGCTACAGAACCTTGCACAGTAAGTAGTGGGCAATGGAAAGACGGAAGCGAGGGTGTTGACATGGAGAGGCAACTGTCAGGTGGCAATTCTTTGGCCATTGCCTCGTGGTCAATAATACTGTTTGTTATGTATACGGGTCATGCAGGTTAGGCGAAGGAGGTACCATGGATGATGAAGGTGGAAGAAAGTCACACGGGGATCTAAGCAGTGGTGTGATGTGTGCAGACAGCGGTTGCGTTTGTGTTTGTTGTTGATATTTGTCATTTTAAATGTATTAGACGACTCAAATGTATCAACAGCTAGGTAAGATGGCTGATGACCTCGGCTGAGGCGCGAAAATGAGGGCACGGAATGACCATGGCGTTGTTGCAATCTCCATGGTAGTTTAGCACCAACCGCTGGTTCGACTGGTGGTCTACCTGTGCAAGAGCGGCGCCGGGCCTTTGTACAGCATGTGCTTGTCGATCGGGTGGAAATGGTAGTAAGTCGTGTAGTAGTTTGTCGGTCCAGGCCGAGAGATGACATGGATGAGGCTAGAAATGAGGAGAAGGACTGATGTGCTGTCTACTGGTGATCTGAGGGCAGCCGATCGGTGCATTGATTGTGTGGAGAAAATGGAACCGAGATTCCTGGTGTCTGGTGATGATATAGACGAGACGCGACAAGGTGTCGGTCGCCATGGAACCCATTGGCCTACTATAGCTTTTGCTTGGCGCCTGTTTGCCACCCCTGTTGCAGCAACGGCTCACCCCAGCCAGAGACCCTGTGCTCATCATACGCACACCAATTACAGCCCGTCTCATCAAGCGAGGGCCAGCCGCCATAGGCTGGTCGGCTGTTTACACGACAACCAGCCTCGTCCTTGCCAGTGTGTCCAACACGAGATGGACGCTGACACACTTTGCACACATCGATCGATATACACAGCCACCGACAAAACGGTTTTTTTCGAGTTCCCGGTTGATCAGTTCACCCCACATATTTCTAGTGCTGCATTAGCACGCGGTGCCCTTGTGATAAAACAGAGTATTGGATAGGAGGCGAAAACGTCCATGCGTGAAGGGAAAGGCCTCTTGGTGCATTGAAAATCACTAATTTTGGGGGCTTGCAGCCGACACCCTAGGCCGATAGAGTGCCAGGTAAACTCCGATGGCGCCTCACGCTAACCTTTACCACGTTAGCACGCCTGACATGGCGCAGGGAAGTGCTGGGAATGCACTGATGCTCCTCCCAGCACACTAGTTCCGGGGAGGGAAAAAGGGTGGGCTTCACGGGTATTGGATGCACGCGCGCGTGAATGGGCAAGGCAAGAAAAGGAAGGGGAAAAAAAAGGAGCTAGCCAAGGCGCATGCACATGTCGTGTTTGTGCGCTGTCGACGAAAGAGGGCTGGGGGGGGGGGGAGGGTGCGCCAAAACATTTGTTTAAATGTCTCCCCCAGACGGCCCTCCCGCCTGGTTATCCCCCCTTCCCCTCGTTGCTATTCCGTCGTTGTCGTCGTCTCACCAAAAAAAAAACACCCTAATACCCCATCATTCGCTCGGGGTTACTCTCGTTTTTACAACTTTATAATACTCTTTTAATTACTCAGGCGTCGCTTTCCCCCATTCTCCCGACCCTGTAACCTTACGTTCGAGTCGAATACATCAAGATGCGTTTCTCCACCGCCGTTGCCATTGCGCTGTCCGCATCCGCCAGCCTCGTCGCTGCCCAAGAAAAGTGTGATGCTCAAAAGTACGTTTGGGCCCATACGCGTTATTGCTCCCAGAGAAAAGACGACTCAGACTAACCCTTGTTCCCCTTCAAACAGCATCGTCGACACGTGCGTTTCCGGCTACCAGTCGCGCATCGACGCCTGCAACAAGAAGGGCAACGACTTCATCTGCCTGTGCGACGTCTACCGTGACGTCCTCGTCTGCTACAACAACTGCCCTGATTCGCTCGACAGGCCCCCGGTCGAGAACACCGTCACCTCGTACTGCAATGCAGCTGAGCCCCTGCGCGCCGCCGCTTCCAGCTCCATGGCTTCCGTTGCTAGCGTAGCCGCCACACAATCTCACGCCTCGGCTACCAAGACCAGCGAGCCTACTTCTACTGGTTCTGGCACTGGTACTAGCAGCTCTACTTCACCAACTGCCTCTACCTTCTCTGGTGCTTCTGGTGCTGACAAGAACAGCATCAAGGCCGGTGCTGCTCTTCTTGCTCTGTTTGGTGCCGCTGGACTTTTGTAAGAAGTGAGAGTTTGAGAGGGATGACGTGAGTTTGGTGGGTTGGACGTGTGGATAGGATCGATCAATTTCAATTGGGATAAGCACTTGCTATGCCTGTTGGATTACTGCCTTTTGTCTTTTGCCGTGTCTTTCTTGCTTGTGATTTTGTGCATTACATTTGAGCCTTGCCTAAAACAGATATCACTCTTTTTAACAAAGTAAATCTATTCTATGCTTGATCAAAAGCAGGGCTTCTCCAAGTCCAACTGATGTGTTAACTTGACAACAAGCCGCCTATATCACATCTTCTCTGTTATTTTTCTTTACTCCTTAATCCTCCCATCCTTGACCATCTCTCTAATAGCATCAATACTCGAATCCACCGCCTTCTTTGCCATCTACATCACAACGTTAGCTTGTTGCACTTCCCCACAAAAGTCACTTGGTTCTCCGCATCCCCCCTCCCCTTCCTCTTAGGTAATCCGCAGCCCACAACCTTCCACTATATTCCCCCCCCCCCCCCCCAAAAAAAAATAGAAAATAAAAAAGAAGAAAAAAGAGCAAACTCACCCCCTTCAGCCTCACCAGCTCCTTCTCCGCCTCCTCCGTCCCCTTCTGCACATTAGGCAACCGAAACTCAAACACATACGTCATGTGCAGATCCTCGATGCCCCCAGATGCACCGTCAGAAATAATGTTACGAATGTGAGATCCGTCTTCTTGTTCAAAATCAACCTAGACATGATCCCTTGTTAGCCATTCCTTCCTTTACATCTCTACAAAACCCATCAAGCGCCAGAAGAAAAGAAAGAAAAGATAGTAGAAGAGGAATCAACGTACCCAACTCGGCCAAAAACCCCTCACAACTTCCCTCGCCGTATCTTTCGGCCCCATGCCCTTTTTAAACACGACGTCACGCGTCACCACTCCATCAGCACTTTCCTCAAGTACAGTGCAACTTTCGATTACAGGCACGAATTCCTGTGCAAACCGTATTTTGCGTTGGAGTCCCGCCCAAAGTTGGGGCTGAGTGAGGACGGGTGTAGCGCCGGGGGGATTGATGCGTGATGTGTGGGCGAGGTTGAAGTTGACCATTTTTTTTTACTTAACTTTCTTCTTCTTCTGTCTTCTTCTTATGAAGGGCTTTAGTTTTCTGTAGGTTCTTTACGTTGTTTGTTGAAATGGTCGAGTGTTGATCGTTCTTTTGAGGGATGAAAAAGCTGATTAGTAGGAGATGGAGTTATGGTGGTGATGGTGGTGATGGTGGAGGAGGAAGAGGAGGAAGATGAGAGGGAGGAGAAATAACAAGATGGATGATGCAACAACTATATACCTTACCTGCACATCAACTCCCTCCACACACACCTGACTTCGCCTTGTGCCACCCCCCGAGTTGCCGAAGTGGAAAAGCAGATAAGCAAAGACCCATGAGCTAAGCAAGACGTTTTTTTGCCCCTCTCCATTCTTCGGCTCCACACATATGCCGTCCGAGCATACGCATGCCCAGCCTTTTTGATGTTGCTTACACAATCCCTCGCTGTTACGGTGTTACCGAATGCGCCCCCGCAACTCCATGTTTGTCATACACACAAAACAACGTCTATGCATAAAGTGACTAGTTTTCTATTACCAGAGAGGGATTTGGGCAATGTACAACAAAGTCTTTTTCGTCAACAATAATCGTTATTCTTCATGTTGACCACGCGCTCAGTGTTTAAAAAAACAATAAAATGCGCTACCCTTTCCTCGTCCCATCTCAAAGCCCCAAAAAAACGCCCATGGAACACTTGCATGTCCTTGCAAGCCTACGACATATCCTCCCCATCTACAATGCAGTAAAGCGAGCCAGGTCAAATATAGTGCAGAAAGCTGAAGAGCATCATATACGATCCAAAGAGCGCCTTTTTTCTTGCTCGCCAAACTAGTTGAAGCTCTTTTTTTTGACTTCGCGTATTTTGTACATTGGCATAGAGCCAATAGAGGTCTCCTCCGAACTTAGGACCGCCATGGCGGTTCATGCGCAATATCCCAATGAAAAATTCGTGGTTTTACTCCTGACCGAAGCCGACAGTTTCTTCAACAGCAATGGTGAGTTTCTGGTTAAGTGCCTCATACGTCTTGTACGGTGGTAGATCGAGACGGTTGAAACTGTTCATCTGGTTAGCTCCTGTTACGCTGCAACATTTGTCCAAGCGACATACCATGTGTGAGACTTTGGCAGTTGGTTTGGCTCGCCAGCTTTCTCAATTGTAAACCTTCTCGGACCATCACTACCCTGCAAATCCTTGAATCCGTTGACGGGAATACGCGATGTACCCGTGGCGAACTGCAATAGACGAGACTTTTGTTCCGCGTCCCAGCTGCGGATGCACTTCCAGAAGTTCTGGATGACTTCGTCATTCTCAGTGTAACCGCGGTAGTCGGTGTGCTTCTTCCAGTCATCCACGTCAATGTCTGCTATACCACCGATAAGCAACTCGAGTTCACGTTCGTCGAAGACGTTGACGAGATCGGCGGGGATCAGCTCGTGAAAACCAGTGATGAAGGCCTGGAATTGCTCTTCGACACGTTTTTGGATACGCCATTCCGTGATGAGTCTGTCGTGGTCAGTTTGCTTCTCTGGCAAAGTTCAAATCAGGTCTACATACTCGACGTATTCGTGCTTGTTCTCGTTCGTGACCTCGATATTTTCACCTCCAGGCTTTAGCTCAATGCTGACGGTCTCGCCAAAGCGCTCGTCGTCGGTTGAGAATGTCAGTTCCAGGGCGTCCGTAATATCATTGTTCCTAGTATCCGTTAGTTTCAAATCATTCACAGATAAAACTGCAGACTTACAGCATCCACTCCAAGTTACGATGGAAATCGGCATCTACACCCTCCATGTCCTGTAGCGAAACCTTCTTTTTAAGGATCATCTTGTAGAACGCTCCAATGAAAAAGGCATCTAGGAAACGGCGGTGGAAAATGGCCAAACCCACGACACGACCAATGAACTTGAAGTAGTTCAAGTGCTCAGGGTTGATACCTGAGTGGGGATTGATCTGGAGAGTGTAGTTGTCATGTGCAGAATATTCAAACAAACAATAGAAGGGATTAAACATCTCGTGGGAGAGCAAGAAGAAGAATTCTCGAGAAAGACCTCCGTAATCAAGACCGTCTTCACCATCGAACTTGATCATCAGTCTCTTCTTGAGGTCGGCAGCGCTCTGCCGCATGATCTCGTGGTAGGAATCCTCGAAAATATGCGATCGGCGCACCTTGACGTGACATTGACCACTAACAATGCGGAGCGCTGGCTGCGACCTGAAGTAGATGAGCTTGCGGCGGAAATCGCGCTTGTATTGAGGCACGTTCTGATCCAGTGAAGAAGGTAACCTCGGGTCGTCCCACGTGGTAGTCTTTGTGTTGTGGTCCACAAAGTACACTCTTGCCGTGTTGGTGAGACGCATTTCCCATCCTGAAGGCAGTGGACCAAGCTGGGAAACGGGCTGCTGTTGAATGGTGCTACCATTGGCAGCCTGACCGCCATACATGCGGATGTATTGTTGTCTGCGAGGATCCACCCATGTTGTCGTTCGTGTGTTGTGATCAACAAAGTACGGTCGACCTTCGGGGGTATGGCGCTGCTCCCAACCAGACGGAAGCTCTCCTGTGCCAGCAGTGGTTGCTCCCGTTGCCATCATGCTCGCGGCATTCGCTGCCGAACCGCTTGGCGGTGATGGCTGGCGTTCGGTCAAGGTAGGCGAGTTGGCACCTGTTCTGTCCTCTGGCAACATCCGGTTCTGATGTCGCATGCGTTCCTGCTGCGTCTGCGCTGCTACATCTCGGCGCTGGTCTGCCTCGTTGAAACCTGCGCCCGGTCTGATCCATGTAGTTTGTCTGGTGTTGTGGTCGACGTAATATGTTCGTCCCAAATGATCTTCACGGCGCTCCCAACCATTTGGTAGTCTTCCTTGCGCATCCTCGAAAGCGCTGTATGCAGTACCGGCACTGTTGCGAGCTGGAGGCGCTCCGTTGGGTGCAGGCCCAGGCCCCGCAGGTGGGCCGGTCGGTGCACCCGCTGGAGGGGCTTGACTCTGGCGCTGGGGAGCGGCTTGACTGGCAGCCGAGGATCGATTGCCTGGATACACATCGGGAGGATGGAGATTCGCAGTCGAATGTTGTGGGGTAGAGGCAGCGCCCGGAATGGCGCCGTTGGTGGATGGGTGCGGGGACGCATTCGGGCGGGTGGCATTCTGGGTTCCTTGGCTGATGGGTGTAGATAGATTAGTGGAGAGATTGAGAATGAGCTTGCCGTGAACGACCATGTTATCGTTGGACTTTTTGAGATCGCGCGTGAGCATCTCTGGACTCGAGTTAGCAGGTGCGCTCCGTGCCGAATGGTCCCCACCTACCGTCTCCGCCAGCGTCAAGATCTATTACCGACCCGATGCGGACATTGATGACACCCAAGAAGCCCTGGTCCTTCTTCTTGAACTTCTTCTGGTCAAATATCTGAACCGCCAGGACGCTTTCTTCGTTCACTCTCCTATCCCGTATGTTAGTGTCGAGCGAGAGCGTATGGGAGTGTGGTTGTGGCGGGGGGAGGGCGTGTGACGTACATGTCGAAGCTCTCGTTCCAGTAGGGGTTCAGCGTCTTCTTGATGACGCTCGTGGTGCGCGTCTGTTCGCCATTGATGGTGGCTACGGCGAAGGGATCGGGAAATCCTGTGGGGCATGCATCAGCGACGCGACCAAGGCCAAGCAGGTAAGGGCATACGTACGGAACACATCGCGCTTGTAGAGTCCATCGGCGGCAATGACTGCATGGTGTTAGCTTCTGGCAAAACCTATGGGTGGGCTTGTCATCCGGTCGGAGGTGAGACGTACTGGTGATGCGCAGGTTGGGCTGGCCTGCGCCGTCCATGATGCTGGAGATGCGCAGTGATGCAGCGCAGGATCAAGGCACAGGGAGCAGCAGGACACGGGGCGAAGGCGTTGCGAGGGGGGTGCGGCTCTCAGAGCTCGCGGAGGTGGAAAAGAGAGAAGGGGGGCGGGCGTTTGGTGTGGTGGTGATGTTTTGCCTTGGTTGGCTCGCTGAGGGTGACGAGGGTGGTGGTGCTGGAGGAGGCTGTGCGTAAGGAACCGGCCGTGCGCCGCTGCAAAGGCAAATGCGACTGGCGTCGAGGGTCGTGCCCGGAGAAGATCCGGCGACGCTGAGAGCGTAAGGGCTTATTCAGGGTTGTGTAATTGTGGATGTGTGGTTATGTGAGGGCAGCAGCAGCCACAGCTAGTTAGTGGTGGCCGGTGTACAGTGTGCCTGGCCTCGCTCGTGGCGGCTGGCGTGATGTTGGGCCCTGGAGCACTGGAGGGGGGCGAGAGCGGCTGCTGAGGGCTGCGATGGCCGGAAGATGCCTTGAGCTGGCTTGGCGCTTGCCCCGCAGGCACGCTGGGCGATGCGAACTGGTGGTGACGGGAGGGCTGGTACTAACCACGCTCACGATACAACAGACATGGAGGCAGAGCGATGCTGCACCGGGCGAACATGCCACCGTCTGCTTTAGTAGCACCGCCAGCCCGCCAGCCCGCCCGCCCGCCAGCGCTGCTCCCCCCTCCGGCATCATCTGTGCGTGGGCTGTCAAGTTTCTGCTCCCTCTCAAGATGCATGGTGTCGATGATGTCAAACCCAGGCGATGGCAGGGCCAGCGCCTGCCAACCCGTCTACTGCATCCATGGCCCCAGAATCACCGCAGGGCTGCGCGGCCATGTCTTGCATGTCACCACTTTGTTGCTCCAGCCGTGTCCAACCCGCCGTCGACAACCTCTTGGTATGCCTCAGCTCCTGTTTCGCGGTGCTGGGCGCTACTCCGCCCAGCACACGTCTCGTCGACATGGGATCAGATGACGGCTGCCTCAAACGCATTGCAGACAAGTCGTCAAAGCACCCCCAGAGCCTGTCTGTCCTTTGGATTCGCCTGCCACCACCCATGCGCCACACCCACCACTCACCCGCCACCGCCACACCACCCCTCTAGTATCCGCGCCTTCCGCCTTATCGTCCCACACTCGGACTCGGACTCGGACTTGCTGATAGACCGCCACCACCTCAACAGCAGACATACTGACATGCATCAAATAAACAAAACAATCAATCAGCAATGCATTCATTAGCAGCTAGCCCCCCTTGAACTGACCCCACAAAAAAATCCCCAGGCCCCAATGCTCGCCAGACTCCTCGCTGTTGATGCACCTCTATTTTGTACATATGTATCCTACTCCCGGAAACTATCCGCAATCTCCATCTTCCTCATGCCCAGCAACGCCCTGAACTTGAGATATGTCTCGTACCCACTCAACTGCATCTCCACCCTCATGTACCTCGTCCATGCCGCCAACCAATACAAGAAGTTGGTGGGCCACAGTATAGACCCCCCGAGGTTGTCCAAGCACTCCTCATACACCGTGCGAGACGCGTACCGGGCAAGAATAAGAAACGTGCGCACTGGTCCTTGGCGCGTGTGCAAGCCCTCGTCAAGCGAGCGTGCTAAATGCCAACCGTCAGAAGACTCTTTCAAAAAAAAAGTGTGTCGTGATGCAGATGCAAACTTACTCAAATCGTTCGTCTTGAGAATCAGCAGAATGACTCTCGGTACTTGACCCAGCAGCTCAATCAGATTCTCAATCAGCCCTTCTCCCAACGCATCTCCGATTACCTTCTTCTCCTCGCTTGTCCTCGATGTCATGACACCTCCACCGCCATTCTCCTTCTTTGCCAGCACCGTGTAGTCTCTGCCCGTAATGGCTGATGCAAAAAGCGGAAAGTGTTCATCCTTGATACCCGCAACTTCATATGCATACTTCCGCATACCCGCTTCATCCGCGTCCAGCACAGCAAGCCAGAGCTTCGCATAGCTGCGTCGTATGGGCATAGGGATATCGCGATATAATCCGTGATCGTAGAGAATAACGTCGAAGTTGTTCTTGCCACCTCGCGCAGGATTGTGCCGAATAGCAATGTTTCCACCGTGGGGATCGCAATGCAGCGGTGCGTCCTTGCCGAAAATCATCTCGTTGAATATACGTGCCAGTGCCGCAGATACCTCATCCCTATCAATGCCATGTTCATCCAGGCTCTTGAGATCGTCGGTCCGGAATCCAGATACGTATTCCATGACCAGCAGCCGTCGCTTTGCCCAGAGCACCTCGGGTATGATAACCGGTACGTCACGGACGTGGGAAAAGTACTCGCGTGCCCGCATGGCATTCTTGCCCTCGAGGGTGAAATCCAGCTCTTTGGGGAGAGATTGCTCCATTTCATCTGATAGCCATGTGAGATCGTACTCGGGGAACCAGCGCTTGAGCGTGGCAAAGGAGAAACTCGTCAGCGCCAAATCGAGCCTGGCCCATTCATCCAATGCGGGATGCTGCACTTTGACTGCGACCTTTTGCCCCGTCTCACGCACCGTAGCCCGATGTACCTGAGCCAGTGACGCGGCGCCAATGGGCCGCTCTTCGAACTCGGAGAAGAAGTCAAATAGCTCCAGACCCGTGTCTTGCCGGCACATTTCCTGTATCGATTCGAACGAAGAGACCGGACACTTGTCTTGTAGCGGGATAAACGTATCACACCATTCGTTGGGGAGGAGGTAGTTCATGCTGCTGAGATGTTGGCCAAGCTTGACAAATATCGACCCGTTCTTCTCGAGGGTGCGAAGCGTGCGTTTGGCGCATCGAAGGTGGCACGCCTTGAGTTGCTCATTGTAATCCTGCTCGTCGTCGCGTTTGAGCACATGGCGGTAGCTGTGCAGAAAAGAGTGGCATTAGCTACCGATTTTTTTGTCCGATAGAGGTTACCGCATTCCATGGAACATACTCTCTGATGTTCAGTACCAACGTCGAAACCACACGGTAACTCCTCTGCGCAGCTACGTAGACGTGCCTGGCATCTTCATTGAATGTGACTGCTACTGCGCCAACGACGAGTCCACCTCCTATCAAAAACAGTTGTCTCCGTCTCTTGCTGCTCTTTGCACTCCTCCCCGCAGCTTTGGCAGCAGCATTCGCAGCCGCACTTTCACTTGCAAATGCCCTCTGCGAGCCAATCTTCCCCACAAAACCATTCTGCCCAGCGCGTGTGCCCCGTTGTTGCCATAGACTCTGCCGTTGCGGGATTCTCGTCGTCGTCCGTCGTTGCGATTGTATACAAGCTCGGCACGTCCACGTCCTGCGGAGCAGCGGACTCGAAAAAGCGCTAAAAGTCGACATCATGTGCGCATGGCCGGCGAGGTAGGCAGCATGGCAGGTGGAGTGGCGTTCAAATTGAGAAAAACATCAAAAAAAGCTCAACCGCCTCACGGCAACCCGTCCGCTTCTGGCCACAATGTCGTTCGGTCGACATTTTTCCATTGAGACGTAGCGCCGAATCAGAACGCCGCAGACCCAAAGACCCCTGGTCAGGCTTGCAGCTTGCGGCGACCATCCACACTACCGAACTACAACTTGCAAGCTTGCACCCACACCCTCACACCACATCACGCATACACACATCCGTACTACTACACAATACATACAACCCCATACGCTCCATCTCCCGCATATTCGAGCACATGACCACTTAGTAATGTAGTAGTAAAACGCTCAAGTCAAACATTATACAACTAGCCCTCCTCCCAAAAAGTAGTGCAAGCATCAGCCTTTGGATCCAAACGGGTATAGCCGCCTCTACCCCAAGTATCAGTCCGCCGTTCAAACGCCAAGAACATTCATCTACCATCTTCCTCACCCGCCATCGTCAAGTGAGCAATTGGTCATTATTTCATACGTTTCGTCGTGAAACAGGCCCCAGACACTAATACAGCACAAGCGCACTGCCGAGATTCACTCGGTAGTCCTTATCCCCACAAAGCCGTTTACCACATATCCTTGCTCACATGTCAATCGTTTCGTTAAAGCAGAGCACACCGTTTCCCTTCAGATATCCGTCCACACCCTCAGGCGTGGTTTGCCGGCGTGGATTTGCGACGTGGAGGCTTCCGGGCTGCGCAACGTTTTCGGCGGGGGAATCCGTAATGTCGGTTACGAGAACGAGGCCAGCCGTTTTTATGGACTCGATCAGAGCAGGGGCAAGTGACTAGATACTGTCAGCTGTCGGTCTTGTCTTCCATGACAAAATACTCACCAGCAGACGAGAACTGCATATCAGACCCATGAAGTTGTTGTCTCTTGCAATCTGCACTGCCTCCTTCACAGATATTCTCGTGCGACCGCTGCTCAATACAATGTGCGTGCTTCCTGAAGGTGACCGAGAGCTGTCTGCGCCGAGCTCGTTGCAAAGAAGAACTGGGTCTATATCGAGGTTAGCATCCGTCATGTAGACGCTTCTTGACTAAACACTTACAGTTTGGTTGCTTCCAGTTGATGACTGTACAAATGTCCTGATTAAAGGAGCTAAAGAGCACACTCCTCAGCGTACTATCAATCTCACCCGCGCCCTGCTCTCTCAAATGGCGTGCATGTTCGAAAACCACAGACAAGATCTTGTCTGCAAAAGTGTTCATGTCAAGTGTTGGCCCCAGCTTGAGGCGTTCCTCTTCAAGTTTGGACGGGAACAGGACGTGCAACTCAACATGGATGTGAGCTGGAAGTGCTGTCAAGGCCTCCTTCAGGGTGATGAATGAAGATGCCATGACCTGGTAGATGTTGGGTATATCTTCTGCGCTAGCATTACTTAGCGCCCTGGCAAGCTGATCTGCGGTTGTGACAGCTTGCTGAGAACCAATAGCAGCAAATTGTGCATGCGTGAGAATGTTAACCGGAACCTCAAGGCCATGGTGGTTGACTTTCCACTGAGGATGCAGCACCGGTATACCGTCGGCAGTCAACTGAACGAACAATCGGACATATTCACCGGACAGGCTTGAACCTGTGATAAGAGTATGAGGTTGCGAGTCGAGCTGGCTCGTAGCCTTCCAGTACGTGGCAAAATGGGTAATCTCTAGTGGGATACCATGAAAGGGTTTGACAACTTGAAAGTCAAAAGTCACTCTGCCAATCGCGCGAAGCCTGGGATCGAAAAGCTCAAGATGCCATCGTCCTGTGCCTTTGGAACGCTCCGTAAACACCTTCGAGGAAGCTACACTGCGTGCAATGACCTTTGATCCTATCGTAGGGTACACATCAAAGTCAATGGAGAAAGTATCCAGGTTCTCGATTTGGAACGAGATGACTTTGAACTCATCTTGGATAGGTAACAGAATGTTGCGTGGTATGAGGTCGGAGCTTTTTGACGAGATTGTCAGTCTTGCGGCTGGGTATTTGGACTCGTCGTAGAAGCGGATCGCATCTTTGCCAATCTTCTCGAAATTGATAACAACAAACGTCTTAGTGTCTAGGAAGTTGTGTCCGTATCTTCGGAATGGGATGATGGGAGGGGGCAGGATAAACTCGGGGATGCCGTCAGGGTCACCTTCGATATCCATCGCTGTAGGCATCGAGCTGGACATTTGCGATGAGATCTGCGGAGAGGCTTGTTTCTGTGTCATCAATCCAACGCCACGCCCTACAGAAGCAAGCAGTGTCATGCACTCAATGTGACCTTCCCATGTTGCGTAGTACATAGCAGACAAGCCCTTCTCATCCACAATGTCCACATCGACTCCGCATTGGAGTAATGTTTGTAGACACTCTACATGTCCTTCACTCGCCGCATGGAACAGAGGTGTCCATTGGTAGAGTTTGTCTGTTTGGTTGAGATCCGCACCATATCTCTGTAGCATAAGAAGCGCCTGTGGTGTCTTTCCCGATCTTGCCACCAAGTGCTGTGGAAACAGTCCCTCTGCGTCTGGTAGCATCTCGGCAGATCTCTGTAGAAGAAGCTCCAGGATCTCTAGCGACGCGTATTGGCATGCAAGGTTGAGTGGCACATGTTCTCCGGGTCCCAGACGAGTAAGATCGGCGCCTCGTGACAGAAGAATCTCCACACAGGCAAGCTTCGAATGCACAATCGCATGGATCAGCGGTGTAAAGCTGTCTTGGTCGCGAAAGTTTACCGTATCCGGGGCGGTGTTGATGAGTTCTTCGACCAGCTCGACATACCCATGCATGCAGGCATAGTGCAGTGGTATCCTGCCGTACACGTCCGTCGCATGAGCATCTACGTTGCTTGCAAGGCCAAGTTTGAGCACTTCAATGCGTCCGCTGATCGAAGCCTTGTGGAGACAATTTCGCTCATTGATTTCGTCTTCTTGTGCAAGATTCACAAGGTTTGAATCAAGAAGGATTTTCAGCGTAGATTCTGGCGCTTCTGCGACGGTGCTCAGGAATGCCCTCGAAACGTGCTCGCGCGCATCAGGAAGTGTGGCTAGGCGAGCAAGACATTCTTGAGTCTTGCCTTGGTTTCCGGTGTTGATGGCCTGAACAAATTGGTTGTCGAGCTCGATCTTGACGTCGAATGCGGGTTCGGAGAGGCGTGCTTCAGCTGCAGGATGAGGCGCTTGCACCCCTTCACCTTCGGCCCACCCAGAAAAATCAAAGAGCGCCTGAGTAGCTTGATCAGAGAGTGTGCTGATAACTTCTCGGTTGAAGCATGGTTGGACTTCGACGGCGCGCGCAAGGTAAAGCTGTTTTTCTCTCGACTATCGCTGACGTCAATGAGGGCCCAAAAATCTATGGAGTTTTTGACAACAGACCTTTGATGTTTTGTCCCACTAAAAAGAGTTAGCAAAGCCAGGACAGCGGTGTTGAGAAACAAGGTGCAGCACACCTTTTTGAGGATTTTGGAGAAGGCTGTTTCGTTCACTTCGACAAATTGCTAGAGTCAGGTCAGTTTCGGCAAAACCCCCCTTCCAAATGCACGTGGGCCAATCACCTCAAGTTTGTTGAGATCCATGCTAAACTGTTTTAGTCCCTCCTCTAGAGCAACATAACGTGAAGATGTCTTTGAGACAGATTGTGGATGCTGCTGCATCACTCTTTTCTTATCCAGAAGGGTGGTCAAGCGTAGGCGCAACTGCGAGCATGGTGAGCAGTTGACGACACACAATCTGTGCGACGTACCTCTGCCTCCTTTTGCAAGTAAAAGGTATTAACCTTTTCGAGTTCGCGTTCCTGTTGCCGTTGTCAAAATCTGACCTAGCGATTGCAAGAACCGACACTGCCTACCACTCTGAAGAAGAATGTGGCCTTGTTTGCCTGTAATGAGGTCTGCGGGTCGAGCAAATCATGGTTGCTTCCTTCGCTCAATGGTGGTATGACCGGAGTGGCGCTAAGTTTCTTGATAAGCTACACAGAACCCTATCAGCTACCATGTTGTTGGAAAAAAGGCAAAAAGTAGAAGGACCTTCTTGAGCGCTTTGTAGTCGACAAAGCTGGCGGCATATTCTGGGATTTCCAGCTGTCTTTTCTGTATGTGCTTTCCGAACTTCCTAGTGAAACGTGCAGAGTCAGTAGTGTCTTCCTTGGATGCTAGACTTGTTGACGAGGCCTTTTTGTTCAAGACCACCATAGGGCGGGGTTGAAGGGTGTCCATATGAGGGGGAAGACGTACATTATGCTAACAGTGAGTAAAAGACCGGCGACAGTGTTCTCGAAGCCTTACGGCAATGCGCGTATGATGCACAGGCAATGGATGCTGGTCCAGATCGCGGTACAGATCTGACCATACAGGTTGTGCCGAGACAAGCGTGTGGTCGTGGAACAAACGCCTATTCGGCAGTGGGGCCTGGAAACAAAGACAAATTGAGCTGAGGGTCGGTGATGACAGCCCTGATAGTGGCCGTGCGTAGTGGTCAAGCAAGTTGGCAAAGTGAAGTCATTCGGGATGCGGCTGTTGACACCCTGCAGAGAAACGCATCAGTCCAGAGATGGTTCTAGTCGGGCAAGTATTGGCAGATGCCGAGCAAGGAGCCGGGCGTTCAGCGAGGAGCCGGTGGCTTGTTCTTAGAGGGCCACGAGACAAGGTTGAGCATACGCTGGCAGAAGACCAAAAGAGCCCATGTTGTTCACACGACAGATGGTGTACTAGCGAATCAGAGGGCGTATAGGCGCCACGAGGTTGATTGAGCAATTGCTCGCGCATTGTCGAGGGAGTTGGACTGACAGGGGTCCGAATTCGGCTATTCTGCCGAATTGTAGTGCCCTTGTCGGGTTACGTAAGGGCAAGTGCTGCCACTCTTTAGCTCAGACAGGCAGTTCAACCGCTTCCCACATCACCGAGGCATGCACAGCGCTATACGCGATGACCCCTCCAGCCCGATCCGCGGAAAAACAAAACAAAAAGACCCTCATCTCATGCTGCGTCATCATATCACCGAATGTCAAAGGCGCACTACACTGCTTGTGTGCAGCTGCAGAGTGGGACGGCCCGGCTGCACGGTCAAACGCGCATACGCAGTAGCCGCCAGACAGGCATCGGGGAAATCATTGTGGTACTTAACCATGTTTCTTCTTCGCTTTGGAGACGACGTTGCCTTGTACGCCACCAGCAACATCCCGTCTCCTTTTTTTAATCTGTAATCCAAGCCACGCTACTTCCAGGCTAGCCATGTGTCCATGCATCAAACGAACAAATGAAAGGTCTATAGGGTATTAGACCACAACGAACCCATTCCTGCTTGCCCGAAACTTTGACGGTGCATCAAATTGCGTGCTTCCCATCCAACCCGACATCACTACCGCCACCTTTTGCGTCCTCCACAGTTTACCCCCACAGTCGCTCACAATCCATACATGTCCCATCCATCCAGGTCATTCGAGTGCTTACTGCTTGCAGACTCGTCGGGAGCGCCTTGAGCGTCGTAGGGCGTTCGTGTAGCCACGTTTGCTTCCAACTCGACGTCAAGTCACAATTCGTCATCGTCCATCTCCGAGGGCTTCAGCAGACCGCCGACCTTCATGGCACGCTCGCGCTCCTGCTCCTTGGCCGTCTTGGCCGCTTGTTCGCGTTCTTCGGCGTAGAGCTCGGCATTGTCTCCAGAGAACTCCTTTAGAGAAATCAAAAAGTCTCGGAGGATGACCTTAAACCGGTTCAGGTCGGAGTTGGTGGCAAACAATCCGTCAATGAACGATGCGATTTGACCGCTAGCACATGTTAGTAGATGCTACCACGAATAACAAGGGAAACATACGTCTGCAGGTTGGGGAAGGCTGTTGCCAGCAGGTTGCCAACAAAGTTTCGCAAGAATTCTCGGTTTGGTGTGCCTGCTGGAGCCATATCCGGTGATGTGTAGATTGGGCCTTGCAGCTTGTCCGAGTCGACAAGCCAGAACAACTTGGCCAGCAACATTGACTGTGACTTGAAACCGGCCTTGTGGTCGCTGTCGGTGACAACAAAGAAGACATCTTGGAGGATGGTAGTGAAGAACGTTTGGAAGAAAGCGTTGCAAGTCTGCTGGTCGGTTTCGGCCATGTTGGAAATGAGCTCAAAGCACATGGAGAGACCCGCGCTTTCAACCTCGCGGTTGTCGTGTTTACTGGCCCACATGCACGAATCGATGACAAACTTGAATGATCGTGCATCCAGACGCAACAGGGCTGGGAAACAGCGGAGGTTAATGGTTCGCAGAAGTTTGAAGAACTCGACGCGGTGCTCAGGGTACTCTGAGAAGTCCTTGTTGATCATGTCCAATGTGCACTCGAAAACGCTGTCCATAATGTTGATGATTTGGTCTTCCATCATGCCCTGTGAGATTGTTAGCATAGAGCCGGGCGGTAGCTGAGCGAGTCCGACCATGTGCTTGCTCAGGTTGGGTCTCCAACGTACATGTAGTTTGTTAATGATGGTTGTCATTACGTTTAGCACTTCTGCTTCACGAGCATCCGGAACGTTGTTCTTGTAGTCAATCAAGACGGCTTCTAAGAGCTTCGGCACAATGTTGTTGTGAATCATCTCCAGATCGTCGGCTTTCTCGACGTATGTGTTGATGAGCTTAAGAATCTCCTTCTTGATTGTGCGGAGCCCGCGCACCTTGGGCATCTTGGTCGCAATGTTGCCCTCTCGCTGAACCGCTTCGTCAATGAGCTGTGAGCTTGCACGGTACATTGTCAGCATGTCAAAGTATATCCGGCCGATTTGTGGGTAAAAGTAGGATCCGATAGATCCGCATGCTGCAACGTTAGTCTTCATGATATTTCCAACAATCTTGATGACCTCGGAATCCTGGAGGCAGGCAGGGTTCTGGTTAGCTTGGGCAATGATGTTGTCCCAAGCCGAGTTTGGCAGAGCCATCAAGTCGGCAATAAGGCGCTCCTGCATGCTCTTCTGTCCTTGTGCGCTGATCATGTAACCACAGGCCTCGTAGAAGGTGTGGACCTGTTGAGGCGAAAGGTCTGCGGTAATCTTCCTCAGGTTGCGGACAATCTCGTCAATGAATGGCTCTGTCTCGCCAGGCTGGAGAGCAACAAAATGTCTACGGCACTTATTTGCAATCTTGATGAAGGTGTCGCAAGCCATGTCCTGGACACCCTCGTGGGTCTCGTGCATGAATTCGAACAGCTTGTTGACCACAGTCTTGAGGAATTTCCAGTGAGCCTTGAGGAATCGGGGATATTGGCCGACAATATACATGATGTTACTGGCGACGACAGCCTTGTTGTCCTTTCCTCGCTTCATTTCAGTCAATCCCAAGAGATCCTTAATAACAGTAACCAAGAAGCGCTTCTCAGTTTCCTCATTCATGGCACCGGAGATCGAACCAATAGCCCAGCAGAGAGTGTTGCAGTTAGCCCATGACCATTCCGAACCGTCAACTTGACGAGCCAACTTCTCTGACATGATCTGCTCGGTGTCGTTAACATCCAAATGGGTAAGGAAGACGAGACATTCTCTCGTAGATTTGTACAGCTGAATCGTGTCGCTCTCCTTGACGAATTCACGGACAATCTCGCCCTCGTCGTTCTCGACGATAAGAACCTCCTCGGGCCTGACCATCTTTTCAATCATGACTGTTCGGAGGTTGGAAAGAATCTCGGTGTACTTGTTCTTCCTCAGGGGGTAGTTTGCCAGTTCGCGGGCTCCATTTCCGGGGATGCCCATGTTTAGGAGGGGGTTCATGTCGGTGATTGGAAGTGCCTGCATCTCATCATACAGCTCGGAGACAAGTTTGGTCCAGTATTCCAGGCAAATCTTGAAGACCTCACGATCGTCAATCTGACTAATACGAATAAGGTAGAAGTGTCCGTGGGTGAGGAAGTCTCTGTTCATTAGATTCTCAATGACGCTCAGGTGCATTGTGAAAAAGTTGGTGAGAAACAGAGCGAGGTTCAGCACAAACTCCTGGTCTCTGCTGTTACTAGAAGAGTACGTGCTCTTCAAGTCAAGCGAAAGTGGAATAATCTTGGAAATGGCTGTCAATGTCTCGGTGAACATGGAAACGAGTTTATCGTCGTAGGCAGGCTCTGTGTGGAGACCGGCAATCTCAGTGAGACATTTCAGCGTAATGTTGCGGAAGTCTGGCACTTCGAGGAAGCGACTTCGCAGGGTCTCGATCAGACTTTGGCCGCTGGGTGGTGTCTCAAAAATATATCCCAGAGGAATCCAGTTGAGGAAGCGCAGCAGCGTTTCCAAAGTTGCCTTGATGAGCGAGGCCTCGGTGGCTGTGCGCAAGACCTCTGAGCAGAGCTGGTAGATGGCGGTAAACTCGTCGCACATGCTCTGCTTGAGCTCTCGTCGCTTGGCCGAGGTCATCTGCTCCTCCGAGTAGTCAAAGACCTCCTCAGAGAGCAGGCGCAGAATGACCATGTTGTTCTCGCATATTCCCAGGCTGCTATGGCATGACGATATGATTTCGTTGATAAAGGTGGGCCAGTTGTGGGGCCATTCCTGCTTCAGAACCGAGACGAGGACGAGGTTAAGCTTGTTCAGAAGGGTGCGCTCGGCGCGGCGGGTGTCGTCGTTATTGGAGAGCTGAATAATGAAGTTGACAATGAAGTTGCGGATGCCTGATGTGGTCAGCCTAGTTGCAGGAAGAAGCTTTTCTGAGTCATACCTTGACATTGGTCGCGGGGTAGCACCTTCCACCTGGTCATGATGACATTGTCGAGGACTTGGAGACCCAGATCTGCCCTCTTAGTTAGCGCCGTTGCTCACTGACCTTGCATCGCAGCCTTTGTCTTCACTCACACTTGGTCTGTGGATACTGCGCATCGGAAAGGATCTTATCGACCAGAAGCCACGCATCAGGGTTTTCTTTGAACTATACGGGAGTCAGCTGGGCAAGCTCATGCAGCGTCCGCGGAAATGAGGATGCCTACCTGATTCAGCGTAGCTTGAGCTTGTTTTTGCTGCAAGGAAGAATGTGTTAGCTGTGCTCCAGGGCGTACTGGATAGCCCAAGGGGATGAGAGGACATACTGTGTCACCGCGGCCCTCGTAGAAGGCGCGCACTGTGGCGTCGAGCTCTTCAATTGACAGAGACATAGCGGGCTGCAGCGCGGCGGGAAAAGCTCCCAATCAGCCTGGAGGCGTCGTCTGTAGTGCCAACAAGCTTGACCAGCGGCTCTGCTTCAGTCGTGGCAGGGGGATGAGCGCGTCGGGCGTAGACAGCAGGCGAGCGCGCAGAGGGTGGTTGGCTTGCAGAAGTTGTGTCTATGGGCGAAGGTGGGGCACTTGGGCCAAAGGGAGATTGTGCGGGCAGGCTGGCGGAGCGGGGAGAACAAGTTTGTGCTGGCGGACGGGCGGGTTGGCGGGGCAAGGGGCTTTCGAGCTGCTCGTACAAACAGGAGGCTTTGAGCGCTGATGTCGCAGAAGTAGAAGAGGCACGGGTTGCGCGGTGAAGTCGCGTTTGTCAACCTGAATCTGGAACTACCCGTGCCGAGAGACAAGAGCACACACCACACCAGCGCTAGCAACTCCACTCTTGCATCTGCGATCTGCTCCTCCCCTGCTCTTTGCTCCTACTATGCATTTATTCATTCACCACCATCCCACTCTCATCTCACTCTCTCCTGAAGCCTTCCTTCTCACGCTGTTGATATCACTCAATCAGGCAGCTGGTGGCTTGCATCCTCGTGCTGTCGTCTGCAGATTCGTTATTTACTGCCCCGCCAAGCCATTGGAAAATGCCTTCAACACTGGAACAGCCTTATTACTAACACTCGGGTTACACGCTTAACCCAACCAAAACTGCCTTTCCGTGCCTCTCCATGCGTATGCCCAACCAACACTAGTCCTTTCATTCAAAAGTATCTATAATACAGGAAAGTACATGTATACATATATTCATCCATATGTTCAGGCACACTGCGAGCATCGCGCTTTTGGCAAGGGCTCTCTTTGCATAACGCCTCTCGCCACACGGCATTCCGGTTCAGCTCTCTGCATTTTCTATGGCCCCATATGTGACCAATCTGCCTTTTCCCATGCCTCCTGTGCCGCCAAAACTGAATCTTGCATCTGCATTCAAATTCAAGACGCGCCCATCATCTGACGACATGCGGCCATGCTGGGATCCACCTACTTGGACTACTTTCTCTGTCCCTACGACCTGAACCATGTTTCCAATGACTTGCATCATCTACTGCCACAGTGTGCGGTTAGTTGAAACCCGCCACTTATTACTTACGTTTGCAGACACAGTGTCGTGACCCCACTAGATAAATTGCTTAGCATCCACTCTCGAGGCGCTGTCGGTGTGATCTTCTAACAATGTCACATGCTTCTGTACAAATCAAGATGTCTCTCATGGCATGCATGCGTGCGCTGATAGAACATGTACCATCAAACAAACCCTCACTACGCTCAACATCACCGCGACTATTGTGTTAAAGGCCCGTTCGAAATAGCTCAATCCAACCCTTGACCGTCACAAGCATGAGTGGAAGTATTGCTACGATCTCAGTTCTGTTGCGTACTCTGGATGCAGTCCTCAATCGCTCCTTCCGTTGGGATGACGCCTGTTCTCTTGGCGCTGGATTGACCTTGATCCCCATGAACGCTATACAGCTACGCATCGCATCTGCGGGTCTAGGCCGGGATGCATGGACGTTGCTCTTCGATGATATCACTTACATACACAAAGTGAGCTAGCCACACACGACACAATCTCCTCAATCTCTTCATTAACACAAACAGCTGGAATGGCTTGGGAAATTCTTGTAGTGGCCCACAACTGCTCTTGCGAGACTGGTATTGTTATTCATATCCCTCCGCATACTTCCCCGAGAGAAGACAAGGACCTACACTTATACCGGCATGGCTCTCACAGTTATATATTGATCATCTTGCAATTCAGTATCGCTTTCTTTTGCAAGCCTGTTTCTCTGATGTGGGCGGGTTGGGATGGTAAGCACAAGGGCTCATGCTGGGATATCAATTGTCTCGTACTGCTAGCTGCTGGTTCCACAGTCTTTTTGGATCTTCTTATTTCACTTATACCTGCCCCTGCCCCGTATCAACAAACGATGACTTTGAGGAGGAAACTGGAGGTACTTGCCATGTTCACTGTTGGCACATTGTAAGTAGACTCGTCTTGAACACTTATTAAATTATGCACGCTAATAATCCGTTTCTTATTGTAGCATCCTCACCGTTTCGTGTCTACGACTAGGATCCATCATCAACTACGCCGAGTCACTGAACCCCACTTGGGACAACACACCAGCCAACTACTGGAGTATCCTGGAAGCCAACACCAATGTATTCTGTGTCTGCATGGTTAGTAGAAAGCCACCCTCTCATACTCTGAGATTTGGTATGCTAAAGTTTTGCAACTGTAGCCTGCACTGCGTCACCTGATTGTTCACCGACTGCCCTTCTTCAACACCAATCATCCATGTGATACAGTCTCTGCGAACGGCGAGGGCGTTGAATACCCATGGGAGCGCACAACGGCACCCAGTGAGCAGAGCCTAAGACCACCCAAGGATATAAGCCCTGGTACAGACGAAGCGGTTATGTCGGGATATCATCGAGCACAAGACGTTGAGATGGTCGAGCTTTGCAAAGGGCCCATGGGGGAGCACGTCTTGTTAAGACAGGGGATTAATAATACAGACGACATGGTGGAGAGAAGTGCGCGGCAAGTGCCAGCAATGCCGAGTTTTGAGGATGATGACTGAATACTACAACATCTTTGCATATGTAAATTCTTCTACAGACGCTTCTACAGAAAAAGTGCCTATACCATAAAACGTATGTACTTGAGTCCCTCCATCGCTTTCTGAACTGTAATATGAAACAAGAAAAAGAAAAAGAAAAAGCCTTGCACAAATTGAACATCCGCTCCAGACTTAACATGAACGCCTCGCTTGTATGCACATCATGATGCAAAACGTCTTTTCATCTCATCTTCCATCTCTTGCAAAAAAAAGCATCCTACTCTTCATCAATGACACGGCCCCACTCATGGCTCTCCATACCATCACATCCCCACATGATACCCTTGAGCGAGCTCTTGAAAAACTCGGCATACGCCCCGGAGTTGCCCTTGGCCATGGGCACATCCATGTCCTTGCCACGGAAGTGAATCTGGCTAATCGGGGCAACAAACCAGGCCGTACCTGCCGCAAAAGCCTCAACAAGACGACCCTCCGTCGCCGCCTCCTCGATTTCGAAAATGTTGAATTTGCGCTCCACAACCTCCAATGTCTCGAGATCCTGGGGTGTGGCAGCGGTATCAGAAGTGAGTTTTGCACGAGCAAGCTCCAAAATGGATCTCCTTGTCACACCATCCAGCACAATCCTCTCGTTCAAATCCGCAGTAACAAGCTGTAACTTGCCCTCTCGTGTCCTCCACACGACAAAAAAGTTGCTCGCCCCCGCCTCGGTAATGGTACAATCTTCGCCAAACAGCCACAAAATCTGGTGGTAACCGCGCTTCCGGGCTTCGCCCTGTGCTACGAGGGAGGGACCGTAGTTCGCTCCTACTTTGGCGTATCCGAAACCACCCGGCCATGCACGACACATATCGTCTTGGGAGGCAAGGAGTTTAATACCGCCGCTCATATCGCCCATGGGGGCAAAGCAGCACAGAATGATGAAGAGGAGGGCTTCCTTGGGGCGTTCAACACCGAGCGCGGGGTCCGAGGCGATCATTGTCGGGCGGATATATAAGAATTGACCCGGGCGGTCCTTGGGAAGCCAGCGCTTGCCGTCTGTAGCGCAGAGCTTGACGATGAGCTTGAGGAGCTCCTGCGGGTCGAAGGCTGGGAGCGCAATGCGGTTTGTGGACATGAGCATGCGGCGGCAGTTTAGGTCTGGGCGGAAGAGACGGAGTTTGCCGTCGTGGCCGCGGTAGAGTTTCATGCCTTCGAAGCATTCGGTTGCGTAGTGCAGGCATGAGGCGGTGGGTGCGAGGGATAGTGGACCGTAGGGTTGCAGTGTGGGTGCTTCCCAGCCGGACTCGACGGTCCATTTGGCTTGTACCATGTGGTCGGTGCACACCTTTTGGCTGGCCATCTCTGCCGATCCTACCGCAGGAACTGAGCGGGGAGTGTTGGTGTATGTGCAGGTGATCTTGGAAGCATCGAGCTCCGCAAGAGGTGCTTCTACTACATCCTGAGTCTTAGATGCTGGCTCATTTGGTGGTGTGGCAGTGATGGAGTTTGTGAGAGATGACGAGTTAATCTGTCCCGGGGCGTTCTTGAGAAGCGCAGACTTGATTCCCTCTTGTGTAAGGTCGGTGACGTTCTCGTTTTGGTTCGGGGGCGTGACGGCGATGGGTGCCATAGTTACTGTTTTGGTTTATTTTGCTTTTATCACAGTTAGGTTGTGACTCAACAAGAGTTAGAGTGATAATGGCCGACGAAGCAGCGGTACCACAATCAGTGATAAAGAGATTGAGGGAGGGGGGAGGGTCAGTCAAGTACAAAGAACGGAAAACAAGGTACCTAAGCCAGCCTCTTATACAAACGGAATGAAAAATTTCGACCAAGAGTCACACCTCCCTATCACACGGACGGGACCAAACCCACCTACCTGTTGGATCCATCGACATGATGTCCGCCCAGCCATGCACCGACTACCGCGGCAGTCTAGTGTCCTTTTTCTTACATACGGATGCCATGGCCATGATATAAGGTTCCACTTCCGGCGGAGCTCCAACTTGGTAACAAACTTTTTTTTTAGTCGCCGCCTCTTTGCCGCTGCCATTGAACGTCGTCTCGTCTTGCATTTTCCATTTCTGCAACACAGCCGTGTCATTGTTTTCCGCATGGTGCCGGCATACGCGTCTTGCAGAGGCCGGTGTGGTGTCTGCTAGCGTACCTGACTATTTTAGAGGCGGTGTTGTTGGTAGGGCGTGTGCCGAGCCTGTGGTATCCAGGCCCACCGCTCCCGTACCTGCCGCTAGTATCCGGCCAGGCTTCCGATTGACGAGGACTCATCCCAAGTCTCAGCAATGCGACATCGGACTCGGCTCCATGTTCGGAGAAGTACAGTATAGTACATACATATCTATGTGTTGTATATATGTATCTACGGTTCCGTGTCCGAGAGTACTTGCAACTGGACGGGACAAGATTGCTGTCGCCGTAGCGGAAGATGCCCCGTCGGCAAGCAGCGGTTCAAGCAATAGAGAACTTTGTTGCAGGGATAAAAATCGTTCAAGTGACCTCCGCGAAGCAACAAGGTACATATCAGGATCGTTTGGCATCTTCCGAGAGCCGCTATGCGGTTTGACGCAGTAGTGTCACCTACATCATGCCTGACCAGCACCATTCCGCATATAGCCAGCTCCTTCATCCATCTCTATCCGACGACGCAATGCCTGAGATAAGATGATGCGTGGATGTCAGCATGCAAGAAATAATTGTGCTTGGTTCATGTAACTCGTTGAAAACATCTACCCTGCCCTCAAACTGTCAATGCCTGCAAGTATTCCGTCGGCAACCTCTCCAACACGACCTTCCAGCGAGCCCATATCCAATCTACTAATCGCAGCATTGATCTGCTCCGTAACCACTTCATCCTGCACCACTTCTGCCGTGACCTGTCCCTCTGTCCTCCAGTACTCCTCCTTTACGCCCCTCAGCGCCGGATCGCGGTTTACAGAGTTTGTGAGCAGCCCCAATGCCCGCATCTTGTTAAAAGTATCCTCCGCCGTCCGCGTAGTAGTCTCGATACGTTCGGCAATGGAAACGGGTTTCGCAAACAAGCGGTTGGTGCTCGTAGCCCACAGCACGTATGCTAGGCCCATGTCTACCAGGGCGAATGTTATGTATCGTAGGAAGCGGACGCGCCAGTATGCCGAATCGAGGTCCTGGACGTACTTTGCTCGCTTGTTGGCCAGGATATCATAAGTACCCATGTACCAAACTTCTACCACCATCATGAATATTCCTGCAATTGTAGCGTGGGTGCGGAAGCGTGAGCCTTCAGCTCCAACCAGCGACGAAGTAGCGAGACCGAGCACGGCTAGTTGAAATATGTGCGGCGTAACAATCTTCGGCAGAGAGTATAGAAAGTAGTTGAACTGATCATTCTCATCGGCCACGGTGCACCAGGCGCAGTTCAAGAGTGTGTCTGGACCATACGCAAGGTAGAGCAACTTGTTACGCATACCCCACTTAAACTTTGTCAGGAGAGCTTCATCCTCGTCCGTGAGTGGGCGTAGATGTCTCAGTCGCACAAACAGCACGCTTGTCTCTGTCCGTATGTGGCTCTGTGTCTTGAGGAGGATATTCTCAGGTGCATATCGCGAAAGCGAAAGGCCAAGGCACACGACTGCGCTCAAGAAGAGCAAATTGAGCGCATACTGAACTCTTGGTGGCGTCGGACGTATGGGGACGCTTGGGGAAGCTGTGCGCGCGGCTTTGATCCAGTCGAAGACGAGGGGTATGAGGAAGGGCCCGAAGATGCTCAGCAGCGAGTGGACATTGGGCGGGAGAAATGTGAGGCGCGGGATGATAACGTAGGATACCACCAGGAGGAGGATGGAGCGCAGGTTGATCATCGTGCGCGCACTGCGATCATGGGAAAGTCAGGCGTCGGGGGCGTTACGTTTGCTGAAGACATGTGTCCTTGCGCTTGGCAGAAGTAGTGGGAAACGTGTGAACGACGGCGGGACCTAAGCGCGGTAGCACGTGCCAATCACTGCACTAAAGAGCGCACGTCTCACATTCCCAATTCCATTCAACATTTGCTCACTGTACATACTAGTACGTGTGTAGTTTTGGCTAGCCTAAAATAGCTGTAATCTGTCAAAGTATTACGGTTGGCCCGAATTTCATTTCATTTGAATCTAATTGCCTATACACGCTAATAATCATTTCATAGTAGATTCCGAGAAGGTTGTGTATCCTGCGCTTGAGTAAAGCACTCCAATCTCAAATAACGCCAGTTCATCATAGGGCATGACCTCGAAAACTAAAACTCTTGAAGTCTGCAAGCTTGGGACCACAAAAGGCCAAGTTTCTGGGCCCTCCAGCAAGTTACATTATTCATACATGATCTTCTTCCATAAATCTCCCCTGAATAGGTCTCCTTCCATCCGGACTCCGTCCACCGCTACTCCTGCCTGCCGAAATATACAATCCTGGGTGTGAATAAAAATGAGCAGGCGTGTTCGCAATGCTGATGGGGAGCTGCTCTGGACTACCTGCTAGCGAACTGTCAGAGGCCTCCCCATCTTCGGTGAGATTACTCCGGGAATGCCGTGAGCGCGTTGTCATGGCATTGACTTGCGGATAGTATATTGGAATTTGTTGGGGAAAAGGATCCCCTGAGGGCTGCCGTGGTGTGGTTGGGGTAGGATACGAATGATGCCCTTCATGATTTGATCCATGTGAATGATAGTCTGCCGGCGTACCCCACACCGTCGTTGGAGAGTTTTGTATAATGCCATCGTCTGAAAATGACTGCCCTACACTCGGGGAGACGTGGTTGAAAGTGGCTTCTGTGGGTGACGTGTATGGCGGCACAAATCCGTACGACGGAGGGCCTTGGGTGGGCTGCGGTGAGCCGTAGTTGTAGCTGGCGGAATGTGAGTACTGTTGGGCATGTTCCTGATGTTGGGCAAGGGCGGCAGCGTCGGCTCGATTGTGAATGGATACGTACTTGCTAGCCTCCGAGGCGGCCATCTCCTGTGGAACCGTGGTTTCCAACTCAGCAGGCGGAATTGGTGGATTCGCATTGTTGATATCGCCCTCTTTCTTTCTCTTTTCCTTCAAAGCATTCTTGCGTTTGCGTAGGCAAAACAATATGAGGCACAATAAGAGGATCAATCCCACAGCACCTCCAACAGCGGCCCCAGCAATAGCACCAACACTTGTCTTCTTGGACTGATTGGGTGACAGCGATCCCGTTGTTGAAGGAAGTGAACGAGTAGCTGACCTGGCTGGGAAGGAAGGTTTCAAAGTGTAGTATGTCGCCAAGTCAGGATGCCCCCACGTCGCGGGTGCAGTTTTAGTGGCACCTCCAGTTGGCCTGTTACCATTGTTAGACATGGCCTCTCTCACAAGCTGCTGAGTAAAACATACCCCCCACCAATGGCTGCCACGAGAGGCGAAGGTACCACGTAGTCGTCAATCTTTGGTTGAAACTTGTCCCAAAGCTTAGCGTCCTCGCCATTAAACCCAAGAACCATGTTATGCTGTCCTTGACTTTCTGGCGAATCACATTTGTCGTATATGGGAAACCAACCACCTATAACCAACATCTGTGTGCGGTTGATGACGTTGGCACTACAACCTCCATGGCCAAATATGGCAGGACTTGACCCACCATCACCAAGGGGAAACACCTTTATCCACGTAAAAGAGGGAAGGGAGAGGATATAGACATCGTCAAATGCGGGAGTTCCCCCAAATCCATAACCGCCGTAGAGGTAACTGATCATAGTAAGCCAACTCTGTTCGGATCCATGTGCTTATGCGATTGGTCTGCCGGCTCAAAGTACGCGCGGCCTGAATACCCCAATGTTGTTCTGATAGACCCTCACTTAAAACCCTTGCGCATCCAGAGAACATCAAGCGATATTCTGAGGGAAAACACACATACCATTTTACTCATCGTACACTCGCCTGTACAGACGCCACAGATCTCGGACAGCCAACGGTTCCACATCAAAAATGAATATCGCAATCGCATGACCAAGCGTTGATGGATACAATAGAAAGAAAAAGTTTCTTACATGTTATAAGATGACTGGTCATCTGGCCAGGTAACATCTGCGCAGAATTGTCTACGTGTTGGAGGTACAGCGCCCGACGCTGTCTGTGTATACCATTTAGACGAAGCCATATCGTAGATGTGAATGGTCTGGACAGCGTTAGTTGCATACGAGGTATGTTTCGCACAAAACTTACACTCATATTCGCCTAGAAATGATATTAGTATGCTGACTACGTGTATATGGTGTTTAAACTTACTGCATCAAAGCTTCCATTACGATAAGTATCCTCGATGCCGCCAAAATAGACCAGCACGCCGCTATCAGACACAGGAAGATAGACCAGTTTTCCCTCGGCTCTTCCAATGTCATCCGGTCCTGTTGTGTTCTTCAAGTCGCCAGTAGACATGTCAAACTGAATAAGACCATTTGTAGCCATAGGGGGGCCTTTCCAGCCTACCGTTGTTCGATTGCTCAGCCAGCCGCCAAAGTAGAAGCCGAGTCCACGTTCTTCTACCTGTGTACCAGCGCCGAATGATACTCTTTGTATAGTTTTGTCGCCTACTGTGTCGGTGCTGTTCCACTGGTTGAGTGGCACGTCATAGGTCCACATACCAAAGTCTGTTGGACTGACGCCTTCGGGATATTCTCCTCCAAATTGATAAAAACATTTGTTTGTATTGTCTGCCCAGGTATAGCCGCCAGATACGCTCGGTATGTTGCCGGGCTTGGACAAATTTGCGTATTGCGCCGGCATCCCGGCATCGGCGGTCGATGAGTTCAAGTCGCTGAATAAAAGCCATGGGTCTGGAGGATCATTGTTAGGCTTTCCAGATACGATTGTAGTATCTGCTGTCAGATATTTTACATACTCGTATGGTTTGACTGAAATGGCGTCGACGCTATCATGCCGCCATCGATGTAGAGTTTCGAATCGATCTGCGCCGTCGCGTGACCCCATCGACGGCAGAAGTCTTTGATCGGATCATTTTGTTGAGATAGAGCCAAGGTGAGAAGACTAGACACAACGAGCAAGCACAGTTGTATGTAGGCCATGATGTGCATTCATGACGTTTCCCGATGGACAAGTACGGGCCCCCCAGGTACAGGAGACTTCAAGAACGATGAAAGTAGTATAGTGGGGAGTATCAGGAAGCGAAAGACGATGACTGTAAATGGGAGTGGTCTACAGGGCTGAGAAGAAATCTCCGAGCAGGCAACAAATGCTTAGGTGACGGAAACCAGGTCTTTGTCTGAGGCGCATTTTGTCGAGGTGATGGGCCTAGAATCACCGATGCGACTATGCAGTAGTTACTTATGCTGAACGACCGACTTCCCAGCCACAAAGTGGGCTGTGAGACACTTTCACCAATAGAGTGTCACCGGAAAATACGGCCAATCTCTAGACCCGAGAGACGCGACGGGCCAAGGAAGATACAGGACTAGCTGGGACAATACGACAACACGCAGCGGGCTAGCCAATAGTGACCCGCTCAATTGCTGATCGTGTGTGCCATGAGTCTGAATGAATGTCATAGCCAAAGCAACGAAAACTCACTCGTTGCAAGCGGGCGGAGAAGCACGAAAAGTAGGTTGAATTGGTGGCTGTTGGGCGGTTGTTCAGCTGCTCTATTGTTGTCGCGCCCGGAGTGGCCAATGGTGTTGTGTAGTGACACCGGCCTAGACATGCGGGGGCCGTTCAGCTGGTCGACCAACTTTATTTGCGGCCATTGACTCCAACCGTCTAGAGTCGTACGATAGGTGGCTGCACAGGCTCCTCAATGACCATGAGGGATTGGCCAGTGTTTGGCTCCCTCCCTGCAGCATAGGGCATAGGGCACGCCTAGTTATTGGGACGCAACCCGGGTGTTGGTAACGGGAGGCCGCATATTGTGACAGCACCACTGGCAGCAACTATGCCAGGTACCTTGGCCGCTGCGAGGGGCGGCATCATGGAGCCATGACCCCCCGTAAGAGCCGTCGGATCAGCGCAGCCACGTCTGAAGAGAGAGTATGTAGGCCTAAAGCGAACCCGCAGCTCCAAAACCGACCGAGGTCGACGACGACGAGCTGCAGGATTAGAACGGCTGTGCTTTCTTCTGGGTCTGCTCTGGAAAAGGCAAATCCACTCTTGCAAGGAAGGACCTTAGGGTTATTGGAGACCGTTGACAATATGTAAAGAAGAAGAAGAAGAGAAGAGGGCGTCGCTAACAAATTTCATCGACTTGGTTGAGCGTCTTGGCACGCTAGGCTATTGCTGTACGTAAACAGCTAGCTCATTAGCTCCCTTCAGCACCCCCCCTCCCCCCTCCCCCACACCGGCATCAAGACTGGTGCAACATCGGTACAGCATATCATCGCCCTCTCAGACCCTCACCGCATAGTCGTCGTACTCTATGAAGCAAACGGGACAGATGACTCCCCTGCTGCAGGTCCAACTTCTTCAATACCCATTTCCTCAGCCATGGTTCCCCATCCAATACGCCATTAATCCTCGAATGCCAACCATAGTTCGCAATCCATCCATATATACAGATGATTTTATACTATGCTTCTAACTTCACGCCCCCTTTTGCATTTGTACGAGGTTGCCTTCTATGATTCCTTCAGTGTCAACGAAAAAAAACCATAAAGCCACACAGACCAAAGTGACCTCTTCCATCTCCCACCAATGGCACAATCTAACCGCGCCTTTATAAGCCCTCTGAGGCCTTGCCCGCTTACCACAACAAACAGCGAGATGATCTCCGAGAATTATATTACAACCGATTCCAATTTTTCAGACTCCGACTCCAACTCCGACTCCGATGATGATGACTACGACGATGACGAAGACTGCTTCTGCATCAACGCAATCATTTCTGTGCCAGGCCCCTATACATTGCCATGGGACTGTTCTACATCGCTTCTTTGGTCGAGGTCTCTGGTTCAGTATGGCGAGTTCAAAGCCGCTGACGCCATTTTGTTAGCTTTCATCGTAGACGTAGCAATGAAGCTGTACATTGTCGATGGCATCAACTACTCCGTCCTCAACATCCTCGACACCTCTCACTTTGTCTGGACGGTCCTCAACATAATTCACAACTCAATATACCAACGAGTAAGCCGTCACGGATGGAGCAAAGGCGACGTTATACAAACCGTAGAAAGCTTTTACCTCACCGCAACCATTGGTCTCCAGCGAATTCGCGAGCGCTTTGGCATTACTTTTCTGCAAAAAATCCAGGATCCAGGATCCAAATTGTTGTTTGCAAGAGAGCTCGTTATCCACCAGAGTTTTGCGCCCCATAGCGGAAAAATTGCTAAAGTCTATCGTTGGGTCTATGGGGAGTCGCCCGAGTCAGTCTTCGTCAACGATATCGAAGATACCGAGCCCCCTTCACGCAGTCCGATGACCATACGGCAATGGGTTTTTGAGCATAACTGATGTTTTCGGAAGCTCTGGATTCTCGTAACCGGCCTGGGAGTTTATGGGCAGGGAGTTGAGTATTTCCACAAGTCTACAATTACGTAACAGCGATGGTGTCGTCCTTCGCAGCCATTCACTAAAAAGAAAAACCGAACGAATTATGATTGAACGATACCTCAAAACAGTTTTTGCTCATTCCATAAATAAACATAGGGTAGTATACGAGAATGGGCCCTTATGGTATTCTCGTATCTATCCGCTCTACTATACAATCTCCACTCACTTAATTGACTTTTCTGGCATCATCGTAAGGCTAATTTGATTTGCACATAATCCGTAGTTCATATCATGACACAAGGTTGGTATTTAGATAGAAATCCTCAACTAGAACAATCAATCCAATACAAAAACCCGAAAGAAAAAAACTCAAAATCTAGCCTCGACCTTTTGCTGAATATCCTGTAGCGCCCACTCACTCCTCGCCTTTTTACTTCTCACCGAATCAACCTGCTCCTTCGTGAAGCCCTTTGCCACCGTTGCAGGGTTGTATCCCAAACCAGTAATCTTGGAAATCTCTTCATCGGACTTGTCTGTCGCAGCGCTTCCATCGTGTCTCTTGTACACGGTGCACACGACCGCGCCACCGAGACCCAGGTTGTGTTGGAGCGCTACCTTGGTGTCCTTGACGGATCGGTTGTTGGCCCATCCACGCAGGTGCCAGACCAGCTCGGCACACTGAGCGATGCCCGTGGCGCCGAGGGGATGGCCCTTGGAGATGAGACCGCCAGAGGGGTTGATGACGACTTTGCCTCCATAGGTTATACCACCCTGGCGGATAAGCTCGTGGGCTTTGCCCTTTGGTGCGAGACCCAAAGCCTCGATGGTGACCATTTCATTAGCGGAGAAGCAGTCGTGGAGTTCGCATACTTTGACGTCATCTGGAGTGACCTTGGCCTCTTCTAGTGCTTCTTTGGCAGCCAGCTCGCTCATGCTGTATCCCACAAGTTCAATAGCACTGCGGTTGAACAGCGACGGCGTGTCAGTGGCTAGTCGCTGTCCAGCAATTAAGATGGCTTGGTCCTTGAGTTCAGGCCGCTTGTCGAGGAACTCCTGCGAAACAATGACTGCAGCTGCGGAACCGTCAGAAGTCGGGCAGCATTGGAGCTTCGTAAGAGGTTCGTGGACCATGGGGGCCTTCATGACCTGTTCGAGCGTGTATTCGTCTTGGAACTGCGAGTAAGGGTTGTTCTTCGAATGAGCATGGTTAATGCGACCAATCTCTGCAAAGTCCCTGAGCTCGGAACCATATCTATTGATGCCATTAGAACACAATAACGGCCATTCATTGAAACCAGAAAACCTACTTCTCCATGTGTTCCCGACCGGCATTGCCAAACATTTGCGCTGCACCGGGGGCATTCGTGACGCCCCTCGTCTCCTTCATCAGTAGGCCCGACGTGCCTGTCGGGTTTGCTCTGTCCTGGAAGAAAGTTTGCAGACTTCCTGGAAACATCTTCTCGAAACCAACTACGAGCACGCAGTCCGCAGCTCCATGCGCAATAAAGTTTCGTCCCATGTATAGACCGGTGGAGCCTGTGGAGCAGTTGTTGTTGACATTGTATACAGGAATACCAGTCATGCCGAACTGGTAAAAGACGCGTTGGCCACATGTCGAATCGCCGTAGCAGTAGCATGCAACGCCTTGGTCAACGTCGTCGTAGTTAATGTGTGCATCGAGCATAGCTTTTACGCCCGCTTCGAAGCCAAGTTCAGGGTAGTCCACCTTGCCGCGAGGCTTGATGAACTTGGTCATGCCCACGCCGAGGACGTAGACGGGCTGCTTTTCACGGACCATGGCGACAGTGACACGGCAAAAAGTTGCGAGAAAAAATAGAGTACAAGGCTAACTGGTCGAGTAGCCGTTACAGACGGGTAGAATGATGGTTGTAGAGCTAGAAAGTGGAGGCGGTGTTCAGATGTATATTTATGCTCCGCATCAACACGTCCGCACGCGCCGTAATAACGTACAGACAGTAGGTATTCTAAGTGTCAATCGGGCTATCTAATACAGCCATTGTATGAAAATGGTTTAGCCGAGTCGCTATATGTTGCCTAGTAATCCTTGATCGACATAAAATACACCGTAGCGATCTTGTATCCTTACGGCGCGCGGAAGGTCGTCCCCGCATCCGCAACACGTTTCGGGTACCGAGGTTAATACTCTTTCGGCAAGGCGGCAGCGAAGAACAGCCGACGCTGGTATGCGGGGGAAACCTGCAACTGACATCTGATTGTTTAGTCATTGAGACAGCACGAGGCAGAATGCGAGCGTCTTCAATATTATTAAACACCTCAAGTTTTGTGAAGCTTTCGATGGAGAGAGTTGGAACATACAGACTTGTAAACGGACCTATCGTTCCCACGCGTACTCGCATCATCGGCAAAATTTATCGAAGACTTTAATTCTGTGATACTCATAACCCAGGATAGTTTATGTACCCAAATGTAGGGTCGGCTGGGGTGAGTTTGTCAAAGTCTGACTAACACAAGAGACCTCATCTCACATAGCGATCACCCGAATGATGCACTGTGTCAGTTGACCATATGGTGTTTAAAACTTTACTTTCACGAGTTGTCTCAAAAGGCCGATCTGAGTTTCTTGTTTCCGGTTCCGTTCTTCTCTGCCGAACGGTCACAGGTACCCATAGCCATTACTCTTTTTTTGCCTCTGGTTTTCTCTCTATTTAGCCGGGTCCATACAGGTGTGCGGAGCAACGATTCAATCATAATCCATGTAGAAGGCGCTACGTATAGTCTTGGATAGAAAGGAGACTTGGGTCGAGTTTTCGCTCACACTATTCACCTACCGAACCGCTTTCCTACAAGACAAACGGAGGGAAACGGCTAAGCAAGGCAGGAATAAGGCGTTAGATTTAATGTTCGCCTGAATCTTGTTTGAAAATACTTGGGGTACAGACAAGGCCTCCCTTGTTTCGGTCTTGCCCTGGCAAAACATTTCTTGGTGGACTGTTCTGACCACATCGGTCGAATATATCAATCAACATGGATTGGCATTAACTTTGTATTAAAACAGCTTCAAGTAACGGGCACTCACCTATATGCATGTACTCTGATTATGCAAAAGAGTTACGCACGAAGTCATCAACTGGTTGGACCGGAGGTGAACTCAACCAAATTCAAGTTTTGCAACGATTATCCTGGCTTCGTAAATCATGTTTTCTAGTATCAATACTAGTGATTTATTTAGGGGGTTTTCTTTCCTTCCAGAGAATGCATGTGTAACATACATTATTCGGGTAACACAAGTGTAGAATGTACAATATTACGACTCGATTGTATAGTTTGCCTCAATTATACCAAGACATAGTCTATACGACCGACGACAACGTCGAAATATACAATGACTCTTCGCTCCTTTTGATTGCAGGCGCGTGCTACACTGCTATATTCTTGCCTTGCATGGGCTTTTAGCAGATTCCGGCTGGTAGACCTGATATGAGGGTATTTATCTGGCTCTCGCAATTGCACATGGAGCGGAGGCCTGTTGTGCTGTGTGGTTGAGCATCTTTCTTGGGCTCACTGCGCTCACTCAGCTTATATCCTCCTCTTCTGCCTCCCGTCTCCTTTCCCGTTCCTCCTCCTGCTCCTTTAAGTGCATAGCCTCGACCAACTCTGCACCCTCCATGCCCACTTCGTCACCAGTGTTCTCATCTCTTGGTTGTTTCTCCCGTATTGCCTTTTGCGCTTCGACTCTTTCCCTGACCAGCTTGGCAATGGCATTATCTGTCTGCACATGCAACGGCTTCATCTTCTGATCCAGATCTCGCTTCAAGTCCCAGTTTGGCTTCTTGGGCTGTAACTTGAATAGATCCAGCCCCTTCTCTTCTGCCTTCTCTTCTTCTTGCTGGGCCTTTGTCTCGAGTGCCAACTGTTCTGCCTTGTACTCTAGCGTGTTGGTGGGATCGGAAATGGGTAGGTTGTCGAATCCTAGCTTGACATTTCGTGTTTCCGGGTCGTAGTTTCGGCCAGAGAGATATGTCCTCACTACGGAGGACTCTGCTCCATCTTCGGTACGCGTAAGGGCTTGCGAAGGCTCAGCTTGGTCTTTGGTAGCAGGCGATTCGGCAGCCTCGGGCGCGTCTGATATTTGTTCTTGCTTTCTCTTGAGCGATTTGAGCTGTGCAAGGCGCGATTTGCGGTCATTGGCTGCTGCAGATAGTGTCTCGTGTGAAGACATGGTGAGAGAACTCTGGGTTTGCGCCGGGGAGGCTACAGGGCTGGTCAAGTGAGAGCAGACTGTGAGGATTATGAAAAAAGGCCTGTAATTTGCGCCCGAATATATCCTTCAAATCTTGGTTGAAACCAGAAATCGTGGTTGTTTCGCGCAGATGTGGTTGTAGTGATAGTTGAGGTTGCTGTGGTCGCGACTTTTGCGGAGAAGAGCTCGGAGGTTGGCCCTGTTCCCTGGCTAGCGCTTTCAACCACATGCGCACTTTGTCAACTTTTCCTGTGACTGCCCAGCATGACACTATATATTGTCGACTCCACCACGCGTCATGGCTCGATGAAGACGGCGACATCTCCATTCTCCCATGCCCCGAGTCCGCGTCCCCAATGCTAGCTTCATCGCCAGCGCGGACCTCCCCGTTCTTCCGTTCCTTGCACCGAGAGCCTTCGCCGAGTCACCAATTCCAGGAAGTACCAGGGCGCACAACCAAAGGGACAATGCTGCACAAAAAGAGAAACAGGCCTCCTTCGGGCTACCAAAATACTCGCGACGGATAGATGGTATTTGCAAGGCTGGAGAGCCCCAATTGAAGTCTGACTCGACATGTGGCCAGCATCTTAGGCAAAGGAAATTTGACGCGGGGCTCCTTCAGATGCCTACTCTTTGGCGGAGAGAATCACATCATCTGAGCCCAATCAACTTTCTCCATGCCGAAATATCCACTCTTGCCCGACAGCACGCACGGGCGTATGCGACCACTGCGTCTCATCCAAGTACGCCGGCTCCAGCTGGTCCGCCCAAAAGTCGATACCGTCGAGCTCAGTCAGGTCGTACCTCTTCAGTTCTGGCTAAACACGCGCCTTTGCGAGCTGCCAAACGGGCTAGGGCACTAGCTTTGGAAAGGGCCCGACTCCTCAATTATGTCTCCAGACTGCCGTCCAATCTTTCACCCCTCCAACGGATGAAGCGTGGACCCTATAGGTCTCTTTCTCGTCGCGTGTCCAACTTAGTCCATTGGAAATCGAGATACCTAGATTTTAGGACGGAAGCCCGTCACTATAGGAAAAGGTTCTCTCTCAACCTAGCCTTCGCAGCACTCGACCGTACCCTCTACACTTGTTTGCGGCAACACACGCGAAGGATTGTTATAAAACACGATCCGCGATGCGTACGATTGGGCCGCAAAATGTTCCCACCTGGCACCCCAATTGGTTCGCATATGGTATGGAAAAACTGGATCGAGTTTGATGTCCGTACAAGAAAAGCCTACGCCCATCGGCTGCTTATTTACCTGTTGGATCGCGTGCCCGGTCTTGCACTGCGGTTCATACAAGTCATAGCCAATGACCCGCTTTTACGAGGCCGAAAGACACAAGCTATTGCGGATGGTCTTGGCCATCTCTCCAAGATTCATACCAGAAAGCAGTACGGTGCTCGCCAAAAGTGGGGTACAGATCCAATGGCGCATAAACGGGTGTTTGTTCCTGCATTTGTGAACATCTTTAGTAAATCCTTGGCCAGCCAACCAGATGTCTGTTCACAAGATTTACTATACAATCTGGTCGAGCTGGCCGAAATCAATGATCTCAAGAAGGTGTTTGATTGCCTGGCTCAGCACCGAACGCGTGTTGGATTCGACACCATGTTGCACTACGCCAGCGCTTTCGGCGAGGCTGGTGAGGTCGAATACTCCTTGAAATGTCTCGAGGAGCTGAGAGTGAGGCTTAATGATGTGGCATGGAAATCAGTGGTCGAACGGGAAAGATTACGTTGGACATGTGCTACAATACTACGCAAAAGCATGAGCACAAGCCACAATTTCCACCAAACTCCCTCTATAGTTGCTGCTTTTGTACGCTTGGGGATCAAGATGGACATTCTGCTTTACAATATAGTCATGCACAATGCTATGGAAGCTGGCGATTACACCACAGCCTTCAAGGTGTACAACGCCCTAGAGAGCAACGGGCTCGAACCCAACCCGCATACCTATTCAATCCTTCTCCATGGGTGTACATTGCAAAGTAATCCATCTGTCTTCCAGGACTTTGCTCGACACTGCGCGGATATAGCACAGCAGACCAAGGACCCTTGGCTAGCAACGGATTATCTGTACTATTTGTATGTACGTCACCAGGCCGATGTTGACGCTGGACATAGATCTGCATTACTGTGGAATACCTACCTGAGATTCTTTCCAATGACGCCATTAGAGCCTTTCCTTGCCTCAGGAATGATGAGTCTGGGACCTGCCAGGATAGAGCAGGATGAAGCTTCGTTGGGTTCTGTAAAGTTTCCGCCTCCTTCTGTGGCTCTGTACGTGATGATGCAAGCAGAAGTTCAATCGGCGGCGGCTATAAGCAACCAGCGAGTCCTCAACTTATACAATAAGTTCACATCAGTCGCCACGCAAAGCAAAGACCCAGCCTTCAGGAGCCTGGTGCAAACTCCGATTATCTGGAACGCCTTCCTCCTCGCCTTCAGCCAGAAACAACAATTTGCGAACGCATCTCAGGTCATCAAAGATATGACCGAGAGTGCGACAAAGCCTAATGTATACAGTTGGAACATCCTGATGCAGGCCTTCTTCAAAACGGGTCAAGTGCAGGCGGCTGAGCGTGTGTCTGAGATTATGCGCAACAGGGGCACTGATCCGGATCAATTCACTTACGGCGTCTTGATCCGAGGATACGCCAAGGCACAACTAGTCGAGCGAATAGGCGAGACGATGCAGCATCTCGAGACTGAGCAAGAGCTAAAGCCTGATTTACTGCGGGCTTTGGCTGCAGTCGTCAACCGACGACAGCTCATGCTAACGCTAGAAAAGGACCGACTGTACAAGGAGGTGAAGGCACAAGAGAATGCAGCTCGAGAAGCAGAGGACAGGCGGGTTAGGTGGCAACCGCCATTGTTTGAGATGGCAGATGTTGGTGTAGCAGGAGCAAGTGAAGAAGAGTCGGCAGGTTCTGATGTGACAACCATACCGCATGCTGAAAATGTGATCAACAGTGTCAAAATCCCAGACACAACTCGCCAGCAGCAAAATGTCGAAGATGTGGATATTTTCGGCTTCCTCAAAGACGAACAGGTCGACCCCGCAGCTACTCTGCCGGCATCTGCTACATCGACAAGTGCCCGTCCCGTCTCTCGGCAACCATCTCAGGAGTCACAAAGGTTCAGAGGCCAATCCAATTCTACCACTGTAGATGACAGAGACCCAGAAGTCCAATACAGAAAACTCCAGGAGCAATTAGGCCTCTTTGGTCACTCACAAACCTCTGCTACCGGTCAGGATTCGAAACCTCAGCGTCTTGAATCATTGGGTGCAAGTATAGGCTTCAAGAGTGTGCTTGGCAAGAACAAGGCCGTAGTCGCTAGTAAGAGTAGCGTGTCAAGAGGACGTATCAGGCCTAAGATGAAGCGGGAGAGATTGGACCGGCCTTTCTCCGATTGAAGCAAGGCATGGGGGACGCCTCAATAACGTGACATGTAGTTTGTATATATATATATATGTATTTATCGTGACGTGTATACATTGTTTTTCTTTTCTTTTCTTTCCAAAGAACAGTGGGCATAACACATGGCACCACACATCAATCACATATCAAACTGGAAAAAAAAGTCTCGCAATGTCATTCAATGGCGAACATTGGAGCTAACAAACAACGTATCAATCGTAACACGTACTAGACTCTTAAACTCCAGCGGACTTTCTTCCACGCCTCGCCTTGCGGCTCGGCACATTAAGCCGACCCTCACCCAAGCCATCTGCAGTCCATTACTCAAACGCCACTCAGCCTACCTCTCTCCATGCTTGCACGATACATTCATAGCCACTTTCGAGCTCACACCAAAACCCTTGGGAAATAGCCGCAGCCAGGGGGAGCGTGGCGTGCATGTGACAAAATAGTATATGTTCACAGAGCGGAAAACGTAGCCGTGTGATACGCCTATTTTCGACGGGCGGCAGCGCAAGTTACTTGTTTGAGGCATGTCTGGCTGCGTTTGTGCATGGTTACACGATGGGGAGGGAGGAGAGGCGTGGCGGCTAGGCGGGATGAAAGGATATCGGTGAAGGGTTAGTGCGGGAAGGAGGAAAGGGGAAAGGGATATCAGGGGCGGTTTTTTTTCTTTCTTTTGGGGGGGGGGGGGGGGAAGTGTATCGTGCAGATGCAGGGTATGGTGGGTTTGAAGTGCATGTGTGCGGAGGGAGGGGGGGATTGGATGGTATGCAGGGTCTAGATTGCTGAGGTGCAGATGCGTGGATTATTTGGGTACTTGGAGGGGTGGGGAGCAAGTCTAGAACGGGTGTTACATATGGAGAGGATGTGTTGCTTGGGTGTTTTTTTTATATGCGTAGTTTCAGCTTTGCAGTTGCGGATTTGCGATATTGCTATGTTTGGTGGTTGTTACTTGCTGCGTGAGCGTTGCGTAGTGGCAGACGAGCAAAGCGCTGCGCAACGCGATGACACGCAGCGGAATTGCGGGTAGCTTAGATAAAAGAAAGTAACAAAAAGTAAAAAAAGGGGGGGGAGGGGATATAAAAAAGCACGAGCAAGACGGCTAATGTAGCCGAGATGGGTTTGTGCAATGTGTGTTAGTATGTGCGTGCGAGGGCCCAGAAGTGATTTAGTGGTCGGAAACTGTATCCGCAGTTTTCACCTACAATCTACACCTGGGTACTGCAAATTGCCCTGTTCGGAATTGGTTTGGAGAAAAAGGAGAGGAAGGATGCGAGACAGTGGGTTGGGCAGGTGTGTGTATGGATGGAAGGATGGATGCGAAGCGTGCATGCTTGACGCCACGTCGGGTCAGACGATGAGCGGGTCGGCCAGATATTCCGTGGTTATCGGGGTTGGAAAGAGCAAGACATGGGTATGGGAGGGACGAGGCGTACAGTACCTTGGTAGACGCCGACTTGCAGAATGCAGATGCAGCAGGGTGAAAATGGAAGTATCGCGAGTGCACTCTGCTTGTGCTTTTGTGGAATCATTGTGCTCGAGGTTTTCGAGAGACAGGTACATGCGATGATTGTGGAAAATGTCCAACGCAGGTTGAACCCCGAGGTATACACAAATGTCGTAGTGCTTGTATCTCTATGAAAGGAGAATCTGCAGTGTGTGAGTAGGCTGCCCTAGGGCCTGATCATCTCGTCTGCGCTGTAAGCTTGTAAACGATTTGCTTTTTGTGGGGTTTCGTGCATTGGTGTAGACCAGAAGGTTTGATGTGGGTCTAAGAGATGGTGTTGTGATAAGGCTCCACCAAAGTCTACTCCATATTCGTACTTTAGCTATAAACAATCCAACATCGCGCGGCCAGAGACTGGCATGGCAAGTCTCATACTTACTGATACGGTGCGTGAGCAGGTGCTGGGTTATTACTAATGCTTCTTTACTCGAATTGGAATATTAACAAACTACACATGACCAAAGGGCAACTCACCCGAAAGTATGTCGTCGTCCAAACCATGTACGTAAGCACGCGTTTCCCAGGGACATGATGTGAGCAGTGGCTGTACGGAACGTTTGAGATCAAAGATCTCTCGAAGGCTGTGGGAGTGCCATGCCGAAGTGGCAACATTCGCACTGACACTATAACCCCACAAAGAAGCTGCACCGAAGACGCGTAGAAGGGCCAAAAAACCCCGGAACTTCATCCGCGGGGCGTTCTCTCCGCAGCCATTGATCCGATGCGTCTTGCGAGGCTTGCGTTAATACTATGCAGGCAGTTCATGTACTGTATACAAAGTTCCCGCTGCAGCAACCGTACACAAGTACATCATCCCATGGCAAGGCAAATCATGCCGAGCGCTATCGTCTAGTACCCTCAATTACTCAAACCCGTCGGACCGATGTCACTCCCACACGCTACGTACGAACTCCGACCATTCCCCAGATGGCGGGCAAAGACTTAGCCCACATAACCTCCCATCTGCAAAATGACGTTCTTCCCCCGACCTTTGGCGTTTTCGCGGTACAATAGTATCACCGGGGCTGAAAGGCCAAGCCGCAAAAGGTCAGAGGCAGAGGCTCAAAGATCGCCTCTGCCTCCGACAATGCACCGCAGCCAATTACACAAAAGGGCACAACTTGGTTATAACTAGCTTAATCTAGTTAAGTATCTTTCTATATACAATGCGGCTTAGTGCCATTTTTTTCGTTCGGTCAGTCAGTAACAATTATGACGTCGATTGTTCGACTCACCGAGGATGATGATCTCTGTGTTTTTGATGCTAAACTGCATTACGCGTATGGTTTGCTCGCTTTACACCCAGTAGTTCATGGGCTTGGGGGAACGCAATGACAGTGGCTACCATCAGACCCTTGCAGGATATGACGGCATAGGGGAGCATGGAAAAGCTGGGGGATTCGTCAGTACCAGTGTACTATATGTAATTGACGTCCCCCTCATGACCTTCAACGTTCTCGTTCATTACTTTTGCTGTTCGCTTGAGCAGTAGTCTTCTTCGATATAAAAAAAACACATTACGCAATGGCGATACTCGATCGGTTTAGAGGGCGCGATAGCACGTCGACTTCCGAATCGACGGTGCTGGAGAAGGATGTGGAGGCGAAGCCGCAGATGCTCAAGGGAGGGGTAAAGGAAATCTTCCGAATGCGGATTATTGCCATGGCGATTATTGTGTCCATGGGTGGGGTGAGTGCGATTGGGTGAGCAGGGTGGGTTGTGTGTAACAACAAGCTGACTTATGGCAATGTAGTTCATCTTTGGGTACGACACTGGACAAATCTCCGGTTTCCTTGAGATGCCGGATTTCCTGGAGAGGTTTGCGGATAATAGAGATCCACAGACGGGAGAACGGTCGTTTAGTAATTGGAAATCTGGGTTGATTGTTGCTTTGGTAAGTTTCATAACTCACCTAAGTAGTCAATGGTTTACACATGATCTAATACCTCTCATATAGCTGTCCATCGGTACCTTGATGGGTGCTCTGATAGCGGCCCCAATTGCTGATAAATTTGGCCGCAAATATTCAATCGTCTTCTGGAACATCATTTTCTGTGTGGGCGTCATTGTGCAAATCACTACAACCAACGTCTGGTACCAAATCTCACTCGGCCGATGGGTTGCTGGTCTCGGTGTTGGAGCACTGTCTGTTCTCACGCCCATGTAAGTTATGATGAATCATTTCTCAAAGTTATAAATATATACTGACACAGCATTACAGGTACCAATCCGAAACTGCACCCCGCTACGTACGTGGCGCCCTCGTATCCTGCTACCAACTCTTCATCACCCTCGGCATCTTCACCGCTTACTGCATCAACTTTGGCACCGAAAAGCGCCGTAGCTCATACGCATGGAAGCTTCCCATGGGCATCGGTTTCATCTGGTCTGCAATCATGATCCTCGGTATTCTCTTCATGCAAGAATCTCCCCGATGGGAGTACCGCAAGGGCAAGACGGAGAGCGCAAAACACACTGTTGCCTTGACATATGGTGTCTCGGAAGACCATCCCGAAGTGCAGCGTGAAATCCAGGAGATCCAGAGGAAGTTTGAGGCAGAACAGGCGGGCGGAGGAAAGCATCCTTGGTATGAGATTTTTACCGGTCCGCGGATGGCATACCGTGTTATGCTCGGTGTTGCGCTTCAGGCTTTGCAACAATTGACGGGTGCCAACTAGTGAGTCTTCTTTTCCAGTTAACGCTCAAAGGGTCTTCAAATGCTGACACTTGCCTCCAGCTACTTCTACTACGGAACCACAATCTTCAACTCGGTCGGCATCCAAAACTCCTTTGTGACATCCATGATCCTCGGCGGCGTAAACTTCGGTATGACAATCCCTGGTCTCTACGTCGTCGAGCGGTTCGGCCGCCGCCCATCGCTCATTGTCGGGGGCCTATGGATGTTCATGTGTTTCCTGGTCTTTGCATCGCTCGGCCACTTTGCTCTGACAAACGCGGACGGAACGTCTGATCAGGGCATCGGCTACGCCATGATTATCTTCGCCTGTCTTTTCATCGCCGGATACGCAATGACGTGGGGCCCCATCATCTGGGCCGTTGTTGGCGAAATCTATCCTTCGAGGTATCGTGCCAAATGCATGGCTCTTGCGACTGCTAGCAACTGGACGTGGAACTTTCTCATCTCATTCTGTAAGTTTTGCACACCAATACATTTCCCATCTCCTTTGAACTGCTCACTCACGGCTCTTTTCCAGTCACACCATACATTACATCTGCCATTGACTACCGATATGGCTACGTCTTCGCAGCATGCTGTTTCACCGGCGCAGTAGTAGTCTACTTTTTCGTATGCGAGTCCCACGGCCGCACGCTCGAGGAAATCGACACAATGTATATTCTACATGTCACACCGTGGAAGAGCAAGCATTGGGAGCCCCCGGCGAACGAGGAGCTGCCAGCGCTGGATAACACGTACCTGACGCCTGGAGCGAGGGGTATCAAGAAGGGCAATGAGGCAAGGGCACCGGAGCAGTTGAGGAAAGAGAGCATTCCAACTGGTGATGTGCAGGCTAGCGGTGCGAGAGGGGAGTAGTAATTGGAGTGGATCATGCCTGACGATAAATGACCTGGTATGATTAGATGTAGGGTTTGTTCTTTGCTACGTTCAGCGAGCACTGTATTATTATCACTTGCATTGAATGTTACATAATGAAATGACTTGGTTTTCAATTACAAGATGACAATCTTCATTTGTGTACGATGTCTATCGAACCCTATGATATAATTAGGACTGAATAAAATTAGCATGTGAAAATCCCTAGTCATGAAAACGACATGTGCAGCAGATCATCATCATACAACGAGATCTTGGTGATGACCACTTGTAACAAAAATAGAAACTTTGTACATTGAACAGACATGATGATGCGCACCATCAGGCAATCATTCTTCAATACCAAAAGTCTTCCAAAATAAAAACAAAAGATTTGGTTCGAAGAATCCCGAGCAAGCTCAGGCACGTTGTCCCCTTCGTGGATCGAACACGATACCTCCAGATTTAATGACCGAAGACTTCAGTCTGGCGCTCTCCCAATTGAGCTAAGGAGACGAGTTTTGTTTTTGATGCAAGTATCTTCCCCACTATTATTTATATTGTCAATATAAATTAGCCGTAAAGTGGGATGCGTAAGCATGCATGCATGAGAAACGATTGTCGTAAATGCGGGGAAACAAGGTGTGGCGCTAACGTGTCAATCTCATTTCGCGCGGAGATTTGCACTAGGGCATATACACAATGAATAAAACAAATCGGGCGACAATATGTGGCCACAGAGCTGGGTTCGAGGACCAAAAAAAAACTGGCTTTCGGTTTGGCGCGGAAGGGCAGACACAAGCTACTGGATAAGTACTGACATCATCTGTGTTCCCCAATGAGGCTTACATTTGTGTTTTATTGGAATTGAGCCGAAAGCGCGGGCAGGGACTATTAGATGAGCAAGAGCTGCTGATTTCATTGCCCCCGCAATTGCTTTTTACATACGTGTCACGCGTCATTGTTGTCGTCTCTCTCTCACACCCTCACTTTCTCGACGTTCTGCTCTCAATTCTGCATAACTTGTCGGCACGTGTCTGGCATAGGGCCCACATCAAAGCATGGCGATTGTGCAAGGATGGCTGCCGCCGTCGCGGGAGAACTGGGAGCTGCTGTGCTGGATTTGGCAATTCTTTCCGTTGGTAAGAAGGACACGGTGGCTTGCGCTGGGGGTGTTGCGAGTACGAAGAACTTGACAGAGCTGACTAGTTTGTGCAAAACGTATAGTTTACCCTAGTGCAATGGGTGCTCGATTGGTACCCTCAAGGCAAAACTTCGGTCGAGTCACGGTTCAATGTCAATGGAAAGATTGGGTGGGCGACGATGGAGTCGGTGGGCTTTCTTGTGCTATTATATATCATGGTAGCGCTGCCAAAGGAGCTGGGGATTGAAGAGTTGCCATGGGGTAATTGGACCATGGCTGGATGCTTTGTAAGTGTGGTTGGTGAAGGGGAGAAGAGAGTGCAAGAGCAAGTACTAAATGCAAACACTAGGTGATGCACTATCTCTACCGCGCCATCCTGTCGCCTCTATTTTTGAATCCGAGCATGTCACCGATACACTTGTTCGTCTGGGTAGCGGCGGCTATATTTCAGCTGTGCAACGCCATCTCTATTGGGGGATACCTTGCAGGGTATGGGCCGACGTCGCAGTACGAGTGGGCAGCGCGGACAGAGTGGATGTTTGTTGGGCTTGTTGTGTGGTGCTGGGGACTCATGGGAAATATGTTCCACGATGACGACCTGCGGGAAATTAGGAGAGCGGCGGATCGGAGGCAGCGCAAGGTGGCCAAGGAAGAGGGCAAGGCGGTGGAGAGCGTGGACAAGGTATACATGATACCAAAGAACGGTCTGTTCAAGTACGTGTTGTATGCACACTACCTGTGCGAGTGGATTGAGTGGGCTGGGTGGTGGATGATTGGGGGGTGGAAGTGCCATCCGGCGCGCTCGTTCCTGCTCAACGAGATTTCTACAATGGTGCCACGAGCGTTGCAGGGCAAGCGGTGGTATGAGAGGAAGTTTGGTAAGGAGAAGCTCGAGGGTCGCAAGGCGGTGATCCCTGGGCTGGTATGATAGGTCACGGGGTTTGTTTTGTGCACGGAAGGAAGGAGCGAGGGGCTAGCGAGTGAGTAAGCTCGTAAGATTGGACAATAGTGAAAACAAAGGGGTACAAAGAAGCACGGCATGACACAAATCAAATCGGCTGGGTAGCGGGTGTTGATGATGATGATGATTATGGATGCTTTGTGAGCAATGGTGGGTAGAGGATGGTTGTTGTTGTTGTTGTTGTGGTGGTGGTGGTGGTGGTGGTGGTGTGAGGCGATTAATCTACTTAGAGTACATGGATGTACAGAGTAAGTACTTAGGTGAGTGTTGTTGGTGGATGGCGCATTGCGGCTTCCTGTTACGAGACATGGGTAAGCGGTTGGCAGCACCTGAGTCGTGGATAAAGCAGAGAGTGGCAGCCAGGGCGCGGCGACACGAGAGCAAGCAATAGAGGGCTGCAAGGCGCCGAGGAAGCTATGTCCTCGGTCTGCTGAGACGGGCTTAATATAGAGTGGCCATGCAGCCAATGGGAGGCGGAGCACGGGCGGGAATGAAAAGTAAAGCTGGTGAAAAAAAAAGCGAGGGGATGATGTTATTGGAACCAGGATAGGGCCAAGGGGCCCACGGGCAATGACGATGGTTCACGTCGGATGATGGCATGGGTGGGGATGGCGGGCATCGCTGTGTTTGGGGGGTGCACTTCTCTGCCATGTACTACACATGCTGCACACGTACGTTCACTTGTCTGTGGCAGCAAGTCGTAGGTGAGGTGCATACACAGAGTCAAGACCAGGATGTCTGCTGCTGCTGCTGCCCTGCACACTCACGTCTCTCTCGGACGCACTCAGCCACGGACGTGCCGTATCAGTGATTAGCCCAGCGCCACCGTGTTTAGCAGCTTCCCTCTTCGGGGCTACTGCTGGCTGCTAGTCAGCAAATGCATCCATCTCTCTCCGTCTTTCCGTCTGGAGCTCCCGCACCACCAGTCAGCGTGTCTTGGCGGCCATTTGTGCCGCCTTGGACAGACTGAGAGGCTTTGCATACAGACATGACAGAGTCTGCTACATCCACAGCTCGCTGGCCCTGCACATATCACACTGCGCGCCCGCCCGCCCACGTCTCCCTTTCCGTGTTTCGCATTGGCGTCCAGCACAGCCAACCCCCTGCGATACGCCGTTGTGCCAGGCCGTCAGCGTCAGCGCCAGGCCAGTCGCAGCGCACGTGCTGTGACCATTGTTGTTGGGGTGGTTCGCTTCGGCAGTGCAATCAATAACCGCACCACGGCCGTCTGGCTGGGATCGCCCATCCTGCTCCTGCGCAGGGTCCACTCCGTCTCCTGCACAACTGCTGCCCGCCGCCCACTCACCAGTCCACGCCGTGTCCTTAATACATCATCAACCCGGACCCACGGGCGGAGACGAAGCAGATCGCCGCCGTCTCGTCGCTGCTGCTCGCTGTCCACCCGTCGTCCCACGGCATTGCTGCCACCGCGCGACACACTAACTCCCTCGCCGTCGCCAACCTAGTTTCTGTCGCGGCTCTGATACCCACAAATCGGCCTTCCACCGCCTGCACCTTGACAACGCTTCCTCGGCGCGCCCTCAAACTTCGCCCCATCCGCTGCTTGCCTCAGTCGCTCCTTTGTCAGTCTCAGTGTTGCGTGTGCCCTGCCTCTCTGGCTGCGCAACCCTTCTTCTGCAATCATGTCGAGCAATGCGCCTGCCAGTACGTTATCTCCCTCTTTTGTCGCGTCCAGCCCTGCTGCTGCCGCTCCTTCCTCTGCCTCTGCTGCTCCTTCCAATGACCCGCTCTCTTCTTCTCCCTCTGCTCTTTCATCCCAGCCTCGTCCGCCGTCTGTAACACCCTCCACAGCAACACCGCAGCCTTCATCAGCCTCTCCGGCTGCGGCTTCAAGTCCGGCTTCAAGTCCTCCACCGGCTTCTAACTCACCTTCAGCCCCGGAATCTACACCCAACCCTCCCCCATCTACACCCACCCCAGAGCCCTCTAGCCCATCGGCTCCTCCGCCATCATCAGAGACTCCGGCTCCTCCCCCACCTTCCTCAACTCCTCCATCACCACCCCCTAGCTCCGCCCCTGCTCCTGCTCCTGCCCCATCCAGCGCACCGCCGCCAGCCCAGTCTTCCGCACCACCCGCGCCAGCGCCATCGTCCAACAACGATGCGCCCCCGACCAGCATCGTCACCGCCCCACCGGCCCCTACTTCGACAGACGTCTTCACGTCAGTCGTAGTCATCACGTCGGCCACGGCTCCAGGCCTGCCTCCACAGGTCATCACCATCACGTCTACCATCAGCTCGCCAGCCAACACCGCTGCACCCCCCAACGGAGCATCCATCAGCGGCAACAGCGCCAAACCAACCACCACCGGCACCACTGGCCTGCAGAATGCACAAAACGAAGACAGTGGTGGTCTTTCCACCAGCGGTACGACTGCCATTGCTGTCGTCATTCCCATTGTCATTGTTGCCCTGCTAGTACTCGGTGGCATCTTCTTCTGGCGGAAGCGCAAGCAGCGCAAGAGCGCAGAGGACGAGCGTAGGAAAGAGGTGGAAGAATATGGCTTCAACCCTAACCATGACCCAACTTTGCCTGCGGTCGGTGGTCTCGTCATGGCTGAGGATGAAAGTGGCTACCGAGGATGGGGCAACACCACCACCAGCTCCAACCGCAAAATGTCAACCACTATGACCTCTGGTATGACTTACTCGGATAGCAACAGCAACCCCGGTGGATACGCTGCACCCCACTCGCCAACCGGAATCTACTCTGACGCCCAATCTAACGACCCCTTAATGGACGGACGCCGTCAAACGATGGATTCTGATGGCATTGGTGCGCTTGGCGGTGCCGCCGGTGCTACAGCCGCAAACTCTGCTAACAACCAGAATGGTGTACACCGCGGCCCATCCAATGCCTCTTCATCATACTCAGCTGCCGATCATTCAGACCACTCGGGCGATTATCCTGGCATGGCTGGCAATCAACAACATGATTACTACGGCAACCAAGACTACTATCAGCCCGGCCCATACGGTTCCAACGACCCCTATGGCGGCCAACCACAACAGCCCATCATAAGAGATGTATCCGCACGGCGAAACACAAGAATCGAGAACCCAAGTGTGTTCCCTCATCAAGGGAACTCTGGTATCGCTCAAAACTTTTAATAATTTGACTGTACCTGCTACACTCATTGCTACACTTGTATATTGCGACAATTTTCATTCCATCGACTTGTCTATATCAGTTGGTATATATCCACACATCGGCGTTCTTCAGGCAGGGTTATCTATTTTTTTGGTCGATCCGCTTTCACATCATACCTCAGTCTTTCTTTTCACCGCCCTCAGTGGTGCTGTGGGCACTCGCAGGCCACTGAGTTGGGCGTCGACGTGGTCGTCTGCTGGGAAGAGCAGGCTTGTACCAAACTAGCACGATGAGATGGCATGAACCCGGTTGAACCTGCACCATAAGATTGCAGGACCGAGGAAGAGTATCGAGCGAGACGGACTTACACATGTGTTCGGCGGAAATAAAAACAAGAAGCGTTTGCAAACTTGTCACTGAGGTGTGCCATCGCCTTGCGGAGAATCACACCTTTCTTTTCTTTCTCTTTTTTTTTCCAACTCAGGACCTTTGGATTCCTGGACCTTCTAGTGGTACCCCACCGTTTCTTTTTGGTAATTTTGAAGAGAAGGGGTTTCGACGGCTTTATGCGGACAATACAGGTTTTTGTAATAATCACGTTTCTCTCACTCTTACCCACGAGTCCTTCACTATTATTACCTTGATTTGTTTACACGTACACGCCTCGTACAAGGCTCAGAACCTTTTTTTTAAAAAACTTGTTTTTCGTTTGATCGTCCAACTAGATGGTGGGGTATAGGCGATTAGAGTCTGAGGAAGCGAGCAACATGTGGTGGTCATGTCGGTTCGTGAAGCAAGGAGTGAAATTACAACATGAAAATAAACAATTTAAACAAATCGCAACAGTACGTAATCATGTATTTGGATTCCTTGTTTGTTGTAGCTGAGATATAAAAGTTCAGGTGTATGTATAAATGCAGTCGTTTATTTAATCCTTTGTCTTGAAAGATGATTCGACTCTACTCGACTCGGTCCTAGTTAAACACAAACAGCAAGTTAGTTAGCCACGACATACCTCCATGGCACCAGAGTCGAACCCTCCAAATTCCCTCCCCCCGCACCCTCTCAACCACCTTCTAAATCCTCAACAGACTTACCAAACACTACCCTTAGTGCACCTTCCCCGTCATCTTCCACCTTCTATACACACGCACTCTGCCCCCCTTTTTTTAGGCCACACCCTCAGCCCTATCAGCCCATCAACCCAAGCTAACAAAGCAAACTAAATTAGCCACCCACACGAACCTCAACCAAACTAACATGCTAACGCAGACCCAGACCCCAACTATGCATGCATGCACAAGAGTTTGGTCCAGACAGCAGACGCGCCATTAAGACACAAAGCCCGCCACTCTTTGGCGTCCTTTGTTTTCCCTTTTTTTTTAGCTGCTAGTGGGGGTGGGATTGCGTTGACGTGCGTATGGCGCTTTTAGCATGCGTTTTCGTCATGCTACAGTACCATCGTCTTTCTTTTCTCTGTAAGTAGGGTGCAAAGAGAAAGAAAGAGAGATACAGAGAGGAAAAGAGAGAGAGATGCTTGGCATCTTGTCACTCACTCATCCTACCCTTTGAGAAACCAGTGTTGTTTCTCATACAAACATACAGTAGTCCCCCTCTTTGCCTTTTCTTTTTTTTTCTCATTTCCCCCGATCAACCTTCATACGGAATCTTTCTCGCAACAAGATCTATCGGTTCATCCTTTCCCTCCCCCTTCTGCTCTAACCCCGCACCCAAAACACTCACACTCACTCTTCTCCACTAGAAATGTAACCTCATATTCCATTGCAAATGCCCGCAACGCCTCGATTACCCCATCGTCATCATCCCCGCCACAAGACATAGTAGTCGCACTATTAGAGCGAACCGTTCTATTGTCCCCATACAGCCACTCCGCAAACGCCTCAAACGTGCTTACCCCCACATTTTCAAATTTCAGAATGCGGCCGCCACGAATGTTGGTGCGGGGAGCACGCGCCAGTAAGCGCCGGAGGAGAGGAGAGCAAGCAGCAAGTTTTTGTTCGTGGACGGGGATGCGTGTGGGTGGGGTGCTAATCATGCAGTTTACGATGTTGTAACCTCTTTCCCTTTGTGTACTTGTTAGTTTTATATATATATATATATATATATATATATATATGTGTGTGTGTGTGTGATTTTCGTTGGGGATAAGGGGGTTGGGAATGGAAGCGAAAACGTACTCAGGGTCTGGACGGTGGAGGTATAAGACTGGCATGGTTAGGAGACTGGTGCTTGGTTTTATGGGGTCTAGCATTGTGGAATGGGAATATTAATAAAAAAGTCGATCATGCTAAGGAGAGGAGATGGTTGAGAATAAAACTGTTGTAGTTGTAAGCATCGTGGTGCTATTATTGTCCATCGTTCTTGTAACTATCTGCCATCAACCATAGTATCAGAGACGGTAAGTACCTCTCCCCCCCTGAAACCCCTCAGTTAGTGACTACCAGTGCCCAACAAGAACAGTAGTGATGATATTTCAGCCTCTGCTGATTGATCCACGACCACTGCTTTTACGAGGTACCTTTAACATTGTCTTGATTTCTAATTCAAGCACATCTAGTAACCATAGTTCGCCTACTTCCTCATCGCCCAATAAGCACCCCCCAAAAACTCAACATCACAAACCCTCCTAAATTCATCATACCAAATCATACAACCATGTATTTCAATTTTGTTAAACTACACTAATACCCCCGACGCCGCACTGACCCCCAAAAAAGACTGCTTTTACCCGCACTCGCACAGTCCAAACGCAAGAACCGAAAATTCATTTATTAAAAAACAACGCTCATAATCCTCGAGATGCAGCCGCAGATCAGAACGACAAAAACGGTCGCACAAAACGCCTCATAACCCCCCCCCTCCCCCCTCCCCCCTTCCCCCAAACTTGCCGTGACTCATTGTCCGAGGGGAAGATGCAAAAGTCAGGATAGTAGCACCGTCGCAATGCTGATGGTCATGTCATGAAACGTCAATTAGAGGTGTTGTTGCTATTGTTCAAAGAAGCCTACACTCCTCGAGCGGGCATATTGGGAGTGTTGTTGGCTATTCCAGAAGATGGCACTCGCGTCATAGAAGGTAGGGCAAATGGTGGTGCTGGTGCGGGCGCAGGGGGCTTCGGAGGTAAGTGTGCGGGCGTGCCGTACTTGGCAATGCTGCTCTGTGAGCCCGGATCGCCAGATTGCGATGCAATTCGATTCATGGTCGGAGCAGAGGCGTTGCCCTGCATGCTTTGAGGTGATCCAAATGATGGCGTGGAAGTAGCAGATGGACTGTGCCTGGGTATCTGGGCAGGCATAGAAGTCTGAGCAGACATTTGATACCCACCATAGCCATTCATCTGTGGCTGTGGCTGCATCATGTTGGGCTGCATTCCAAAAGGCATATTGCGTCCCCCGGGAACAAAGGCTTGAGTCTGTGGATTGAACTGTCCACGGTTGTAGCTTCCTGGAATGGGATGCTGATTACGGTTCGGCTTGCCATTGTATGCATTAGGGGGAAATTGGCCATATGGATAGCCTGGCATGGATGCTTGATGAGGTGCAGACATTGGACGATTGCCTGGTCCATTTGGAGTACCGTAGTTGTTCTGTGCCATTGGATATGACGGCTGCTGATTGTTTTGCGGCCATCCCGGATTCATATGCATATGTTGAGGCTGCTGATAATTGTCTTGGTAAGACGCCATCTGTGGGTTAGCCATCTTTGGCGTCACTTGGGAAGGTATGCCGGCATTCTGAAACGAAGACATGCCCCGCTGAAAGTCTGCCGACAGGTCGTATCCATTCTGTCCTTGTCCGTAACTGGGGTACATCATCATCGATCCATTCGAGGGCTGATACTGCTGTCCGTTCCATCCATACTGCTGTTGTGCTTCCGGGTTCATCATGCCAGGGTACGGGTTACTATACGTTGTTGAAGGAGAGGCCCCAGAGTTCATAGCTGCAAAGGGAGCGTTCTGTGTAGGCCCTGGAAAGCCGTTGTAATAGACAGCATTGTCTCCGGCGTACGCAGCAACGGGATACTGCTGTGGATAGTACACGTTGAATCGGGATCGAGCCTGAAAGTCATCGTCGTCATAGTTACGCTGCTTCTTGAGCTTCTTCTTTCCAGCAACAGAGCTTGACCTCGAGACATCCTTTCCCTTTTCTTTGTCTTCTCCTGATCCGTTGGCTTCGGTAGCATCAGTTTCTTCGCTCTCAGCACTCCCAAAGATGCGTTGGCGAGCTTCACGATACCGCGCTTCACGCTCTTCTCGAGAAAGCGCAGTCTTGTCCTTGTTGGCTTCGCCATCGTTGCTACCCTCACTGCCACCCATTTCAGACGTCGTTTTGGACGCGTTCTGCGAGTTAGCTCCAGTGTTTGTTCCAGATTTACCATCATCGCGTCGCATAATCTTGCGAGCAGGAAGCTCCACAGGAGGAGTGTTGGTTCCTTTTGCCGGATCAACCATTTGCGACACAGGCGGCGGACTGTGACTGGTTAGCGTAATGTCCACCTAGATGTGCAAGTAACACGTACATTCTACAATATGGCGTGCGCGTAATTTTTACGCCCGTCATGGTGGTGTCAACAACGTGGCCAAGTAGATAATAGTCCGCAAGACGATGGGCCAGCATCCTGTAGAAAGTGTTACAATTAGGCAAACACAACTCATTTTCACTGGAAGTCCGTTAGTTGACAATACACCGTTGTACACTGACAATATGAGCTTACCGAGAGTCCTTGATGAAATCGATAAAGTCCTGTTCGATCTTGACGACAAACAAACGATCGCGTGGAGAGCGTAGGGCCTCGAGTAGCTTCTCGTCTGGTATAGCAGGCATGTTGGGTGCGCCATTGTGTGCAGGTATGCCGTTCACCAGAGGCTGAGACATGGGCCCCGCGCCGTTCAACGACTGGTTTGGATCGTACAAAGTCTGGGGTCCGATAGGCATAGTTGGAAATCTTCCTGGAGGAACTCCTCTGTGAGGCTGAGGGTTCATCACAGCTATCTCTTGAAGCTGATCCCTGAAGGCGCGTGCAGCACCATGATCGGATCCCTGTCGGGAGTCTGCAATGACTGAATCTGGAGGAGATATGATGTCTTCCTCCTCGACCGCCCTTAGACTAGCACTGTCATCCGGTCGCAACGATTCCTTCTCATCCAATGCAAACGTCGTCGCAGAAGCCACGCTCTTTCCGTCGATACTGGGAGGTTTTCCCGATCCATCAGAAGAAGAGAGCTGGGTGTTGCTGTCTTCTGTAGCAGACACCTTGGCAATCGCGGCAGACTGAGGTCTTTCAGCAGCTTCTGCTTTGGCATCTGTAGGCAGTGCTGACGAAGATTCTGCTCTTTCAATTGGTGGCGCACGCTGCGAAGTGACATTTTCAGCACTTTTGTTTGCATTGTTATTTTCTTGCTTCTCCATGACCGCCTTTGGAGCATCCCTGTTTGCAGGAATAGCGCGTGTCTTCTGAGCAATCGTAGGTACTCGAGGCGTCGCGACAGGTGGTCTCGCTTTGGGGGCAGAATCTTTCGACATCTGTGGCTTTATTGCGGAAGCCGCAACCTGAGGGTGTTAATAAACAAAACGTTGTATTTTTTTGCTGGCCGACAACGTACCTTGGCGAAGGAAAGCGGCCTAGGTGGAGCCTGCTCGGTAGGAGCTGGAGTCGCAGACGCCATGATTTTTTGGCGGCGGTTGGTGTAACAGCTCAAAAGAGCAGGAAATTGCAATCTCAGATGACCTATGTGCGGTGCGCCGTCTATGCTCGAACACAGCGAACAAGGCGACTCCGAGTTTGCGGGGTTTGGTGACAGCTGGGTCGTTTCAATGGGACTACAGACACCTGGGCCTCACGCCAGAAAAAAATCACCAAGCTCAACGCCGTAAACGGGTCGTCGTAGGAGTGAAATGAAGGTGGTGTTGACCGGAGCAATAGACGGAATTTTTTTCAGGAAACGAGGTGCTCAAGGAAAGTCGCGATAACCGAAGCCAGAAAGCTGGACATGTTGGTGTGCCGACATTCGGGGGAAAGACGTAGGAGTGGAGTGGTCGTCGACGACTGCGGTGAAGTAGCCTTGACGCCAGGCTTGCGATTCCAAGGGTAGCTTGGAGCGTCGGGCAAGCGACTACGCACCTGGAGACACAACGCAACAAGAAATGCGCGCGGCTGATCGAGTGGGCAGCTGGGTAGAGCGTCGGGTAGGGGGTGCGGCGACCAGGCTGGTATGCGGGGTGCAGGGCGAGGCGTGTGAAGGGCACAGAAGCGATGATGAAGCCGCAAGTGGGTGGGTGCGCTTAGTCATGCACTCCGCCGAATGTCCCGGCCAATGCGCATCAGCGCCTTACCTATCGCGAACAAGGCTGGTCGCGTTCCCTTTGCCGGAAAGTGACAGAAAGAAGATTGAACTTGGCGACATTTAATTGCTTCTTTGCCCGTCGCCGTGCTGACGCCCAAGGAGTCGCGTACTGTGCTGCCTTTCCCAGTCATCCCCCTTGGTAGTATACACAACAGAAACACCATAGCAGCAGCCCGACAAACTCGAACATGTTCCGCCGCCCAGGTGCTGGCCGCTCCAAGGCTTCAGCCGACACTCTCTGCCAGAAATGCTTGCAACGTGGACATTACAGCTACGAATGTAAAGCCCCTGCCCAGGAGCGCCCTTACAAGTCGCGCCCATCCAGGACACAGCAACTACTCAACCCCAAACTGAAGCCTAAACTCACCACCGAGGTACCAGAGGATCTAGTCCGGAAGAAAGGCATCGCCGACGAGATTCTAAAGAAGAAAGAAGACGAACGCAAGCACGCGCGCTCGCCCTCCACATCATCTGTTGACTCTGTCTCCACCATATCAACCAACCGATCACGGTCACGATCCCGTTCACCACCACGCAGAAAATACCATGACGCAAGACGCCGAGACCACAACGACAAAGCCCTACGCAAACGAAGCAGACGATCAATCTCAACCGACTCGCGTACCTCACGAGACTCAGACAAGGGAGACAGAAACACCCGACGACGCATGAGCTCTTTCAGCCCCGACGAGCGCGGCCGTCGACGAACCAGATCCCAGTCGAGATCCAGATCAGCACGCATGCAAACGTCCCTCGAGACCGCCCGAGGCAGGATACCACATAGCATGGGCGGCAGCGTCCGGTCACGCAGCCGCAGCCGTAGCACTCGAAGAGACAGAAAGCGGCCGGGCCGGCGGTATTCGATGTCGCGGTCACGATCCAGGAGCGCAGATCCCATGGACACTTCGGATGAGCGACACCCCGCACCCAATGGGGCCGCACCAGGGGCCAGATGGGAAGCCTCGCCTCCACCAGCAAAGCACCAGTCTCCGCGCTCACGCTCGCCCTACCCCGATAGTCGCGATCGCAGCCCCAGTCCGTTTTCGAAGCGCAGAGCCCTGCGCCGGTCGCGAAGCCCGCGCGAAGCGAGGAACGGCGGGAGGAGGCGTAGGAGTTTGAGTGGAATGGTGAGGAATAGGTTCGAGGGGTATCCTGCGCCTCCGGTGCAGGCAGCGCCTCCACCGGTTCCCAGGGAGCGCAGTCTGAGTCCATACAGTAAGCGATTGGCTTTGACGAAAGCTATGCACCACGGATAAACTGCCATATCTGTGGCGCAGAGAAAGAGCAAAACCTTGCATTCTTAGAGCGAAAACGCCTGAATTGACCTAGTGGTTGTTAAGCTCCTTGCCAAGTTGGCGTGAGAAAGAACATTGCTATTCAGATTGTATGGTAGTAATTGTTTCTTGGTATCCAGGGGTTTTTTTTTCCATATGGGCTCGACATTATTTCCATCCTTTTCGGTCAAACTATCTTATAGACTTGAGCATATATACAGCTGTGTGTATACCGATTTCAATTAAACTGTGCAGCCCAACGATGAGCTTTTTATACCGTAGACCCCTTATGATAGACAAATATGAGAGTATGTTTCTTTTGGTATGCCGCTCGCCCATCGCAATTATACGAGAAATAGATAGAGGATACATGCTCAGGGCAAATGTGATGTTGTGTGCTGCAAGCAATCTGCCTTGCCCTTGTCCGTCTACTTCATACTAAAATAGGATCCTTCATAACGACTCAGACTACGACCGACAGTGATGGTAGATATTACCCTAAGCACCACTGGCTACACCCCGTATATTGATTCCCCCCGCGGAACGCTCAGCGGAACCACGAATATTGATGCCTTCTTGACTGTGCGCTCGTGCTTGTCCGCGGATACTCATATCAGTATCGCGAGATATGCGATCCGCAAGACCGCGACGAGGCCGTGCTGGCTCAGAAAAGTCAGTGACGTTGGGGTCACGGTAATCGTTCTTCAGTCGCCCATATCCCCCTTCCGAGTCATCGTCATCGTCGCGCGTGATTCTATCAGCGAGAGAGCGCTTGTGCTGTGGGGCTACAGGTTGGCCATCCTTTGTCATGCGCGAGAGCAATGATGCGCCGCTTCCTCGCTTCACGTCAATTGCGTTTGACCGGTGGTGGTTGCCCATGGGCGAGGTGTCCACGAAGAAGGCGTCCTTTTGCCATCGGCCTCCGCTTGTAGCTCCGCTAGTACGATCATAGTTTGCGCGGTCATGTGTCCATCGGTCAGCACTAGCTTCACGCCGACGTCGGTTGTTGTGACCAGGGCTGCGGCTACGGTACCGGCTGCGGCCTGCGTGCGTTGCGTCCTCTGCGAATCCGAATCGACCGTCGCCTTCTTCGTCTGAGGCAGGGGAGGCGCTGCGCCCTCGTAGGCGACCAAAGCGTGGTTCTTTTGGACTGGCTTCCGTTAGTATAGGAATTGATGTGCTAGATACTTGTAAAGGTACCTTCTCGAACCTGGCCTGTAAGAGTCGACATCTTTGCTTTGGTTGTCGCTTCGGAACCTGCCAGTGGACTGGCGGTCTCCTCTGCCTCGACCACGATTGTCGCGCTCATTGCGGGTGTCTCGTCCGTTTCTCCGCGGGCCCCTTCGATCAACACCTGAATCTCCCATAGACTCATCTCCGCTGTCTCTCCTACGGCTGCGCTCGCGGGACCCCATCTCTTCGTCTCCATAGTCTAAAAAGTCTTTCTTGGGTGGTTGTCTTCGTCGCGGCTCTCTCTGGCGATTTCCTGCAACATCTGGGTTGCGCTGATAGTAGTTGCTTCTCGTTGCCGCGCCCCTTGGCTTCTGATCACCAGCATTGGATTGTCTGACCGAAAGAACGCTGTTTGGTTTCTTCGAGTATGGTTTTGCCTTGCGAGGTGCTTGCAGAGAAAGGTTGCTGGTATCACCGGTATCGGGATGCGTGAGCAAGTTCAAGGCCAGCGCGGCATCTTCCTTTGTGTAGTATTCAAGGTTGACCGAATTGTCGTTGACCCAGCGCAGTTGCTTAACGCGTGGTTCTGACTGGCAATGCTCCATGGCCCAGTACAATGGGTCGTTAGGGTCGAAGTCGCTCACGCCTTGGAGGTTTATCGACTCGGGCCATGGCTCGTGAATCACAATATCCTCCAGATAAGCTGCAGGTATGCTGCCTTCGGGCTCGGCTATGTTGTTCTGCCACGGGGGAATCTTGTCAGATGGTTGCGCCGTATGTGCTACGACGTTCTGCTGAGCTCACCTGAGCAACTTGCTGTGGCTGTTGTTGCGCTACGGGTTCAACGTTTGGTCCAACATCAATTTCAATGTCGTAGGCGACATCTGTCATGTCTGTGTCGTCCATGATGGCGGGAACGTGCAGTGGGGCTCTGCGAATATGTGGGAACTGCGTAGGGCGGAGGTGTTGTTGGAGGCTGGACGACCGGTGATGGGACAGGCGCGCCGCGGTAAGCTCCCAGAGGTGGGCACTAACACAATCACGTGAAGTATGCGGTGTGGCGTGCGGTATGTGCACGACAATGACCTGCAGAGCCGCTTGGTCAAAAACGGTAATCAGTAGCCAGGCTTTGGCGCAGGTGGGTACATATATATCAAGGACCCTGGCCAAACGCGGAGGAAGCCCGGGTCGGGGGCATGCCTACTACACGCTACGGAGAGACAACCACAGTTACGATTATTGTTTCTGGGAGCTAACTAGGTTCAAACACAAAGACAGTGCTCCAGACAGGCATCTTGAAGCGTCGCACGATACTATGCCTGTGGTGGCTAAGACTGCTCCTCCAACGTGAAGGTACCGGTCTTGGTGATGAGGTACTCGTTCACTGCGACATCCTTTCCGGACTCCTTGCCGTAACCGCTCTGTTTGATGCCGCCAAATGGCGACTCTGCAGCGGACCCATTTCCCTACTCTATTATTAGTGACCTACTTGTTTAACTTTGACGTTCAAAAACATGCAACATACTGTGTTGAGTCCAATCATACCAGCCTCCAAGTTCTCAAACAGCCTCCATGTCCGGTCAATGTTCTTCGTGAAGCAGTATGAGGCAAGACCCATGCTGGTATCATTGGCAGCCTTTACTGCCTCGTCTTCCGTGCTGAACTTGATGAATGTGCAGATTGGCGCAAAAGCCTCTTCTTTAGCAAGATCCATGTCAGGTGTGACACCAGAAATGACTGTGGGTTCGAAGAAGTAGCCACCGTCCTTCTCAACCTTGTTGCCACCCGTGTGTACTTTAGCACCCTTCTTCTTCGCATCTTCCACGAGAGCAACTGCCTTTTCGATACCCCTTGGTGTCGTTACTGGACCCATTGTCGTCTTCTCGTCAGCACCATGGCCAACCACAAGCTTTTGAGTCTCGGCATTCCAACGCTGAAGGAATGTGTCGAAAATACCAGACTGCACGTAGATACGATTCGCGGTAATACAAGCCTGTCCAGCATGACGGAATTTCAGGGCGAAGATTTGGCCCACAGCTTGCTCAATGTTCGCATCGTCAAAAATCAAGACAGGGCAGTTGCCTCCCAACTCCAATGTCACTTTCTTCAAGTTATCCGCACATATCCTAGCAACAAGCTTTCCAACACGCGTCGAACCCGTGAAAGTTACCTTACTCACGAGCGAATGCCGACATAATGCTTCACTGAGCTCTGGAGTCTTATCGAGATCTGTGGTCAACACATTCAGTGCTCCTTTGGGGAAACCAGCCTTCTGCGCAAGGTATGCTAATGTGAGTACTGTAATCGGTGTCTCTGGACTAGGTTTGACGATCATTGTGCATCCGGCAGCCAGTGCGGCACCTGCTTTCCTCAAGACCATTGCAATGGGAAAGTTCCATGGTACTAACGCGACGGCAACACCGAGGGGTTGTTTGATAGTGAAAACACGTCGATTCGGGAGCGCAGGTATAAAGATAGTGCCTTGGATGCGTTCGGCCTCTCCAGCGAACCACCACGTAAATCCGGTAGAGTAATCGATCTCGCCATAAGCCTCAGCTCTCGGTTTTCCGGTCTCGTATACAAGGATGGTTGCTATGTCTTCTCTGTTTTCTTTGATCAAAGCGTCCCACTTGAACAGCATCTGCGCCTTTTGTCGAGGGCTGATATTCTTATATTTCTGGAAAGCGTCGTATGAGCTCTTGACAGCATCCTCGACATCAGATGCATCGTTTGTGGGACATTCTATCCATGGTTTTCCAGTTCCAGGGTCTTTTCTTGGTGTGAGTGCATGATCCTTGGGTATCGATCTCGTGACTTACCAACTACTTCGAATGTCTTGCCTGATTTTGCTTGCACCCAGTCGCCATTCACAAAGGAGAGGTTGTGAAGAAGATCTGGGTTGTTCAGCTTTTGCATATTAGTTCGAGTAATCTATATTGGGGTGATGGATCTTTCGAACCTTGAATGGCAGCTGATATTTGCTTTCCGAGCCCATTCCTGCGTTGTCTACAAGAATTGCCTGCGTATACTGGAAGCTTCAAGGTTTTCCGTGCCAGAAGGTGTTTGTCGAAAGTTGAGAATCACGACTCTGAATGTTTCAAGATTGATTCTAAGAAGAGGCCAGGTGAAGGTGTTGGTGAGCGTGTAAGAATGGCCGGTCCGGCGGGAAAGTGCACCAATGCTGCGACCGTCCCGGTCCTCGAGCTGACCCGTCCAACTACCCCACCCTAGATGGCACATATGTTATCGGGGTCTGACCGAGTTACTGATCAAATGCACCCGGCTATTCAAGGACCTCTAGTAATACGCCAAGAATATAGATGCAATTGAAATGTTCGGCGAGAACGGCGTGCGATTGGTCTGAACCGCGGTGGTCCTCCAACAATACGTCAACTCTATGCGGGGCATCATCCTTACCCCTCACTCCTGTAGCACAGTCGTTCCGAGTATTGGTTATCGGAACATGATAGTGGAGACGCTGTATCTAAGGCAGAATATGCGATCCAAAATAAGTGACAGAAGAGGATGCGCTATCCATTGTTGCAACACGACTACTCTGGTGTCCCCAGCACCTGACACCTGACGCTTGAATTCGATATTCATTGATGCCAATTCCGATTGATTCACAGGTTCTTTCCCACATATCACCTCCAACAACCACTCCCAATCGTCACCATGGGTAGACTAGACGGCAAGGTTGCCCTTGTCACAGGTAAAAAGACATCCTTCATTACCTATCACTCTTACTAACACCACCTCTCAGGCGGCGGTTCCGGGTTTGGCGTAGGGATATCCAAAGGCATGGCCTCTGAAGGCGCCAAAGTCCTCGTCTGCGATATCAACATTGCCGGCGGCCAAGAAACATGTTCTACAAATCCCTCCTCGCTAGCCTTCCACCAAATGGACGTAACGAAGTCAGCCGACTGGAAAGCAAGTGTAGCAGCCTGCATTGAGAAATTTGGGCGTTGCGACATCCTCGTGAATAATGGGGGCTGGTCGTACACAAACAAACCGACGACTTCGGTTACCGAAGAAGAATTCGACAGGGTTTTCGATGTCAACGTCAAGGGTGTGTATCTGGGATGTAATGCTTGGGTTGACCAAGCGATTGAGAGAGGTGAAGGTGGTGTAATCATCAACATAGCGAGTGTGGGTGCTACAAGACCAAGACCAGGTCTTGTATGGTACAATGCAAGTAAAGGCGCTGTTTGGAATGTATGTTCCCATACTTTCGTCCTTCTCATGAATTCTTGTTGATATGCAACAGGCAACAAAAGGTCTCGCAGCAGAATACGGTCCACATCAGATTCGCGTGGTATCCATTTGTCCCTTGGTCACTGCTACGGGCCTTTTCTCCGCTTTCACTGGTATGGAAGATACGCCGGAGAATAGGACAAAGTTCACGTCCAACGTACCCATGGGACGTATCGGTGAGGTAGGTGACGTGGTAAATGCGTGCATCTTCATGGCGAGCAAAGAAGCAGGTTTCATTACAGGAGTCAATCTCGAGGTAGACGGTGGACGATGTATCTAACTACCCACCCACATTTCCTCAAAAATACAACCAATCCATCACTCCCCATCTCCAAATGTTATATAATCTTCCATCTTCACATCTTCCAACACCTCTTCTTCCTCAAACAACTCCTCCATCTCCCTCTGTCTCCTCTCCCACTCCCAATCACGCGCATTCGTCCCATCAACAAGCGTATCAAGCACCACCGCGCCCCTCCTCTCCTCCCTCCTCATCTTAACCTGCCTATCTACCTCGGCCCCCCAACCCTCCCACACCGCACCCCGCTCACTCGCCGTCATCGGCCCCTTGCTAACCCTCCACCTCTTCGTGACCTCCCTCTCCCTAACCGCCGCCGGTGCTGCAATCATAAACCCAAACGCTTCCATCAATTTCTCATACGCTGCTCGATGAGCTACACCCGCTGCATAAATCCCCACACCGCCTCCTGGCGTGGGATACGACTCCAACACTTTACACTTCCCCTTTCGCACCCTTGCAGCAGCATTCTTCCACACACCCACAGGCAAGAAAATCGCTTTGCTAAGCACAATTTCGCCGCTTCCGGGACGCACGTGGCCGAGCAGGAAAGCATCGGTTTCGGGGATGCTGCCGTCGCCGAGTTTGGCGCCGCCGGGACCGAGGGTGTTAGCTGGCATGACGATTTTCTGGAAGTAGATTTGGATGGGTATATCGGATTGGCAGTTTGTAAAGGGGGAGGTGACGAGGAGGGAGGGGTCGAGGGGGGGCACGGGGGTGGGTGCTGTGCGGTGGATGCTTGATTGAAGGGGTTGGAGGAAGGAGGTTGGAGGGTAGGGGTGTAAGTTTGCGGGTAGTTGTTGTCCGGTTGTGATGAAATTGTTGTTGGAGCCATTGAGTACGGGCATTCCTTGGCTTGGAAGTGTAGATATTTCACTTGATTGTCCTGGGTCGGGTACGTAGGTGCCATGATCTTGCTGGACAGCTAGGAGTCGTTGTGCAAATGCAGGTGGTGGATCTGGAACTGGTAAAGCCGGGGCGACGGGATAAGAAGGTGCATGATACTGCGCAGGTACATATGGTTGCTGGTTGTAAGGCTGATATTGTAGTAAGAGATGATGGGACTGATGAGGTGCAGGTTACCTGGGTCCATATCCAAATGGGTATGAGGGAATGTTGTTTGGAACACCAAAATTATTTGAGCCACTTGTCTGGATTATCTGATTCAATATGGAAGACGAGAAATCGTGGCGATATGTGAGCCCATTAGATGATTGCATGATGAAAGGATCGTATTCTCCAAAGTTCCCAGATAACTGATACTGAGGTACCGTACTATAAGCTTGCGAAGGAGAAATACCGATGTATGGAGTGATATTTGCTGTGGATAAAGGCACTGAGGCTGCATGATGTGGCGTAGGAGTCGTATGCGCCATGAACAATGAAGGTGGGAAACCAACGTGGCTATGCGTTTGCTGATGTGCATCCGACCGTCCTGTGAGAGGAAGAAACGCTTGATTGGTTTGCACGGGAGGGTTGGGAGGGTATAACAGCGGCAAGCTCAGTTGTGGAAGATTGGGAGGCAGTGGTAGTGATCCAGAAGGCATGCGCAATCGGTCGCTTGCGTCGCCACTATCGTCATTATCATCAGGGCCGTGGCTGTTGGATATGCTCTCATCCTCCAAAGTACTCATATGAGCTCCCCCTTCTTCACCAATAGTGGCACGGCATTGTGCTGGAGCCGCGAGAACGTCCTCCAAGTATTTGACTACCGTCTCTCTATCCTTTGCTCGTTCGAAGAGCTCACTTTTCATCTTGCCCACCAGAGGCTGAGGGACTATGTTGATTTTTTGGTCATTTTTGTTTGTGGTTTGCTGAATCGTGCGTAACATCTGTACGGCCATATCCTGACTAGGAGGGTACGACGGCGTCACAGGAATCAGTGGGACGCCCAATGCTTCTTCAGACGTTGCATCGCTTTCAGCAACTCGAGCCTCAACAGCCAGCCTGTCACTGATAGCAACTTCCCTCTGCTTCTTTGCGTGCTTTTCCTTCTCCAGAAACACTTTTTGTGCCATTTTTGCATCTCCTTCGTAGTTCCTCAAACCGTCTCCCCCAGTTAGAGTAGTATCCTTTACATTTTCCTTCTGACATCGATTGTAGTCTCTAATTTGTTGCGGAGTGACTCCAGCTTCCATGAGCATGTAAAAGGCGCGTTGTCGTGACTTGAAGCAAGCAGCATAGTACTTTGCGCGTTTTTGCGAATCTTGAGGAATGTTGATCAAAGGCGGCAGAGGTTCGTTCAACTTTGGTGGTTGTATACCAAAGTGCACTTCGCGGTATTGTAGACGTTCGCTTTCTTCTACCTTGCGCTCAAGTGCTGCTAGATCTGGTTTGTCTCGCATCGTCTTGGTAGGTGAGTTTTGGGTAAGTTCTTCTATGTTGTTATTCGTTGGTGTCTTACCACCTGTTTCATTCTCCTCGTCTTTGCTTTCTCCATTTGCTCGATTCATCTTCTTCTTGATGTCTTCTGGGACCGTGAGTGGATGATGCTCAAAATCCCACAAACTCGGAATCTCTCCATGCAATGCCGCCTTCAGCGCCCTCCCATCTCCCTCATAGTAATCAATCCACCGGTACAAGAATTCAATAAAGTTAGGCACCACAGCGCTGTTCACCTGTACGATATCGACCAAGATTCTTAACATGTCCTCCTCATGCATCAATTCTGGGTCCAGGATGCGGAGCCGGGCTGTGATAGGGGGTGCGCTCTGTCGCGATCGCTGCGCAGTGGGTAAGTTTGGCTGTCCTTGGTCGAGACGGAGCTTCTTCAGAGAGTGCGGATTTACGGAAAGCTGGCGAGCTGCTGTTTGATTCACCTCCCACTGCACGTACCAAGTCCATAGTTCTTTGCCCGTCTCCTTTGCCTTGCGTTCTGTAAAGTCTTGTAGGAGTGCGAGGAAGACAGCATGGTTTGTATCCATACTGTAGACGATAGGGTTTTGCCTGTATCTTTCGTATGGTACGAGCATGGGCAGCGGTTCGACATTACCAATGACGTCCTGTAGCTCAAGATAGCGATCGTCGAAGAGGTCGAGGACCTTGCCATGAGAGGCCATGTTGTAGCAAAAGTAAGCGAGCCGCCCGTTGCGAAATGAATGATCTTGGATGCAAGGAAAGCGGGTTTGATGAGCGAAAGGTGCTGAGCGAGAGGTGTTGGGCGAGAGGTTTTGGGTAGGTAGAGCGCGGTCTTGCGTTGCTACGCAAACGCAAAGGAACAATAGCAGTGAACGAAGCGGGGAAGGTGAGTGCGGAACTGAGAAGTGAGAAAGGAGCGATAGGAAATCTCACACACAAGGTCTGTCTGCACGAACTGTTGAACATTGTGCGGATGTTTTTCATCAAACAAATCTATACCTGCTCTTCATTATAAGAAGCTCTCCATATTTATACACGTGCAATCAGGGTATCGCAGCAGCAACAGCGCATGCACCCTACGCCTGCACCAAGCATGCATCAGGTCTATTCTAGCAGTTTGTTTGCTCATTTGGTGCTCTCTCTGATTTTCTGCAGAATGACGCTCGCCCTGTCCTCGGCATCCTCGCGCACTCTCCTCCAGTCCGTGTTGTACACCTTCTTGACACCCTCCTCGAGGCTCCTGTTCCAGCGGTCTTTTGCCATCTCCACCAACCCTACTGGGGCCTCCCGGCTTTTCGGCTCTGGCTCTGGCTTCTTGGGCTCGTAGAACTCGGCGAGCACCCGGCGCTGTTGTCGTAGTAGGGCGGCTTGCGTTGTGCGGTTTTGTGTGTGCAACGATATTGTGAGATAGAGGACTGCAGATGTGAGGGTGACGCCTCCAATCTGCATTTGTTAGCCGTGAAGATGTCGTAGGGACACAGCACGTACAAAGCCGGTGGTGAAGCCCATGGCTAAGCTGCAGCAATTCGTGGGCGCAACGCTTAGGGGGTCTTTGCTGAGGTAGGCCAAAAGCCAATGCCTCTACAATTCGGTGTGTGAGGACTTTCCGAAGTACTCTAGAAGCTCAAGGCTGCTCCTGTGCGCGCAAGTGGGGATGGTGGTCGATATGGAGGAAAGTCGGCTCGGGTGTGAGGTCAGCGTTGGGGATCGCGACATGCCAGGAATGGCCAGTTACCTGAAGAGGTAAGTTCTGACAAAATCCGTAGATTACAGGCAGGTCTTTTAACCACGCGGTAACGTAGGTCACGGGCTAATGGATCGCACAGGTCAATGGATCACTTTTGCCAAGACTCTTCCCCCATCATACCCTACTTTGGCCTGCACCAGCCCACTCTAAGCATATATAGGGCAAAATAACCTATAATATTATTCAGAGACTACTTCTACATTATTCTTGCACGTTCGTGGGTTGTGCCCTGTCTCACCACACGTTCCACAGCGTCGTTGGGATGGTTCACTTCCTTCAGCGCGCACCTTCTGCTTCTTACTATCACTACGCGCCCTAAACTCCTTTAGAGCAGTTAGCCGCTATGTCTTTTCAACTGTAACGCTGCCTTCTGTTTTAATTCGTTTCCTTTTGAGTGATTTACGTTCTGTAACAGCTGCTAGAGCTGCCTGAAGCTCAGCGCGCTCTTTCTTAAGCAAAGCTAGCTCGTGCGCTACCTTTGCTCCTCCCTTTGCATAGTGTTCAAGCGCGCTATAAACAGAATTTGGTGAGCTACCCTGCTTCATATTATATTTATCTCGAATCATAGTTGATTGCGACTTGAATTCTATAAGGTTCTTCGGGTTTTGCGACTGCCAGGGCTCATTGTTGGTGGGTAGTTGGGGTGATGGAATCCGCAGCTTCGCATCAAGGGTTGAAATGACCCGTTGTGGATCAAAAGGGACCAGTCCAGCGCCTCGGAACCCTCCTTGGATATTGCTGGAGGTAATAGCTTTATCGTAGGCTGCTTTGAAGCATGGCAGGAACCCCTGCTTTGTGATTTAGTTGATCCGGTTGCGCATAAGCCCTTCGGCTTGTCGCCCGTACGCCTGCTTCAAAGGACCAAAATAACCCACATCAAGAGGCTGGAGGAGGTGCGATGAGTGAGCAGGCATACATAGAGATATAATCTGGTTGGCCTTGCAATATTGCTGGAAATCCAGTGACAAGTGGTTCTCATAGCCGTCTAATATGAGTAGACGGTAGGTCCCTACAGTGCGCTTTTTTGTATGCGCGTTAAAGTGCTTTAGCCAGTCAAAACTGAGCTGGTTTGTAGTCTAGCCGTCTTCAGAGACTCCAGTTACCCAGTCCAGCGGTAGACTTTTATCCTTAGTCCAGCTTGACAGGTGGTTGCGCGCCTTGAAGATGATGAAGGCTGGAATAGCCCACTCCGTGGCATTGATGCCCTGAATAACTGTTGCCCACTCCCGGTTGACTGGCTGGACTTGCTTGGTTCATCCCAGCTTCTCTGCATCTGCGAAAACTGCTCCAGGGGTTATCTGGCCCATCATAAAACCAGTCTCATCAAAGTTGTACGTGTCGTCGTCTAGTATACCATACTTGGCTCTAGTATTAGCTACTAAGTCAAACCAGGCCTGTATAACCTCTGAATCATTACAGAGAGCCTTCTTATAGTCATACTTGCGACTGAACCTCACTTTAAGCCGTGGTTGACGGTTAACAACCGTTTTTGGGCCAGTTCTGCCCAACAGGGGTCGTCCCACGCTCTTTTCGCAGCAAATTGGTCATTGCGGCCACATCTGAGAGGCGGGGAGGGCTTCCTCGGTAAATAAGGTTAAGAACATAATCAACAATCGCCTCCTCCTCATACTCGTTCAGATTCCGTCGATTGGCTATAGAATCAGCTCGTGAAGACTGTCCAGCGCGTCGCCGGCTTAAGATACTTTGGGGCACGTTGTAGACAGCTGCAGCGCGTCGCTGTGAAAGAATTCGTGTCTTGTTTGATAGCTTGGGGTGTAAGCTGTATCTGACACTCTTTTGACGCGTCTAATTGAGGTTGGTGGGGGGCATTGAGGTGGTGATAGTGTTTTGGTGTGGTCTTAGCAAAAGTGATCCATTGACCCGTGTGATCCATTAGTCCGTAACCTACGTTACCATGAGATTTAGCGCTGTACCATGGACTATACCTGATTAGGCGCAATATTCTGTCCTTCAAACATATTGTCCAGTTTCTACCTGGAATACAAATCCGATCATCTCCGATGGCCTTTTTCTGCATATGTTTTCGAGAAAAAAATATGTCGTTGTCACAAAACGGAGAGGAGATTATGACATCGCTAATCTGTAAATGGTATGACTTTCTCTTGATTGGATGTAGCTGTTACCGAATAGAGCGAAATGCGCCATGAGAAACCTATCTTGGTACGAGCTATACCTATATGGTACGAGCCCATTGTGCAGCGGGTCTTTCCTATGGTTGGACGATGTGCATTGTTCCTTTATATATCAATGCCTACGATTACCAACCAGTTGTACAACATCAACTCGCCATTTCGATTCTGATCAGAAGCAAGACAGCCAATGCACTACCACAAGGGCATGACTTACGCGCATCACTGTTCAACTTTGAGATGGTAGCATGGTACGATGGATCAAAAGTCAGGCCACCCTCCGTTGATTGTTGTACATACGCGAAAATGCACACTCAAGATCGCCACCAATCATCTTTTGCAATCTCAAAATCGGCATCGAGTACTCCATCTTATGTAACGTAATGAAGATCCAGTACATGCAATGCTGCAGCCAAGATTGTCAGCCCACCTTATCTGTGTAACCAGATCGACAGATCTATATACAAATTAGTACCAATTGCCGAACCGCTGTTCGCGGCAAATTAGTCGCCAAAAAAGACATTTGTGGGACAGAGGCCTGCGGGTAAAACATGTGACAGTTGGCAATCTTATTTAAGTGCTTTCGTACCCTCGCTATAAGACAGCTTCAACAGATTCTACGTCATGCTAGATCAGTCCAAAACACACACTACAATTCAGAATGGCAGTGATTGATCTTATATCTGTCACCACAGTGGCCTATCTTTCTTTGCTCACTGTTGCTTATTGGGTTGTTTGGATCATCTACTGTCGCACATTCCATCCACTTGCACGTGTGCCTGGTCCACTATGGCCTGCAGTTTCCCGGACATGGTTAAGGTAAGCCCCCTGTTATCGAATATCATGAAGTAAATGTTAATCAGTGACCAGTAAGCACATCAATTGATTTCTTTAGAAAGATCAAGCCACTTTCATAATTCGGTCCAGCTCATGTCTTACTTGAATACAGTGTACCACATGTTACGAGGCGACTTAGAAATTGCCCAGAATGCACTTCATAAAAGATACGGCTCACTCTTACGCGTTGCCCCAAACGAAGTAGTTTCCAATGATCCAAGCGTCATTCCCCTTATCTACCCTACTCACAACGCTCTGCCAAAGACTGAATGGTAAGCCATTTTAGTACTAGTCCTGAAATAATACCCGCTAATATTACAATCCCGTTGCAGGTACGTTCCTTTTCGTCCTCACGGTCTCAGTGAGCATGCCGATCTCTTCACCGAAACAGACGAACAGAAACATACACAGCACCGCAGGATCGTTCAGCCAGCCTACCAGATGAGCAGTATCCTAAAGAGTGAAGCTGCAATGGACGAATGCACCACGCTATTCATAGAAAAACTAAAAGAGCTCACTGCAAAGAAAGAAGACATCGACCTAGGCCGCTGGACCGAACTCTACACCCACGACGTCCTCGGCTGCATCCTCTTCGGCCGCGCCTTCGGCTTCCTCGAAAGCGGAGGCGACATTGGCTCTTTCATCGAAGCAGTCGACAACGCCGTACCACTCATGCACGTCATCGCCGCCTCACCCAGCTACGTGCGTCCCTTCATCATGCTCGCCGCCATGTGCATCCCCAGGACCCTCAAACGGCTCAAAGCCATCCAGGCCACAACCGAAGAAGCAAAGCGGCAAACACAACTCCGAATGCAGCGTTCAACCCAAGAAAACAATTCCTGTCACGATATCCTCTCACAGTTGCTACGTGTCGTTCCTGAAAAGGGAAGCGAATCAGGCTTCACGCACCGAGACGTCACGCTCGAATCCTGGTCGGGAATCATGGCCGGTTCGGACTCGACAGCGTCAAACATACGTTCAGTGTTTTATTATCTCATGAAGAATCCGCGTTGCATGGCCCTCGCCGTCCAAGAAATCAAAGCCCAGGAACCTGTTCTCAGCATACCAGTTTCGTACATTGAATCGACGAAGCATCTCCTCTACGTCGGTGCTTGTATCAAGGAAGCTTCGCGTCTCTTCCCGAGTGTGGGAGTTAGTATGAGTCGTGTTTCACCGGCTCAGGGTATCGTGCTGTCGGGTCAGCATATCCCGGCAGGTTACAATGTCGGTGTCAATCCGCACAGTGTTCAGTTCAGCATTGCAGCGTTTGGAGAAGATGCAGCGGAGTTTCGGCCTGAGCGGTGGCTTGAGAGTCAGGCTAGGAGTTTTGAGATGGAGAAGGCTATGGTGATGTTTGGGGCGGGGACGAGGACTTGTATTGGGAAGAATGTAAGTGATGACCTTGCTTTATCGTGTAAGTGGGGGGAGAATGTTCTTGATATTGATGCTGACTTTTTATGTGAAAATGCATAGATTGCACTTGCAGAAGTATACAAATTTGTTCCAGAGGTGCTGCGCCATTTTGATATGCACATGGCACATGATCGACCTTGGAAGACGTGGAATGCGGGGTTCGTAAAGCAGACTGATGTTATAGTGCGACTTGCAGAGCGGGTTTGATAAGCGATGATTTTCATTTTCATTTGAGTGTAGTTTTTACTATGGTAACGTACAAGAAACGTTTCAATTATAGGGATATGGACGTAATAGGTGCTGGATCTAGTAACGGGCTTTTTGCTGCACCAGAATTGACATGGTTGTCATTTCAAGTGCCACCCATGATATCAGCCGAATGTGTAGGCTTGATGTCGCTTCCACTCGTAGCCGTACCATTGTTATGCTCGAGAGGCGGAGTGTCAGCATAACAAGCCTTCATGAACCGACCAGGGTACCTTGTACCAACAACCTCTGCCTCATCACATGCCTTTCGAATAGCCTTCTCCTCTTCCTCAGTCAACTGCACTTTGACACTTGCCACATTCTCTTCCAGTCTCTCTGCATTAGTAGTACCTGGGATGGGAAAGATATCGTCACCCTGTGCCATAAGCCATGCAAGTGTCAGTTGTCCTGGCGTAACACCCTTTGTCTTTGCAATATCCACGATGCGATCGACAAGCTTCAGGTTCTTTGGGAAGTTCTCTTTACTGAATCGAGGTAAAATTCGACGAAAATCAGTCTCGTCGAAGTCATCAGGGCTCTTGATAACTCCGGTCAACATTCCGCGGCTTAATGGCGAGTAGGCAACGACGGCGACGCCTAGCTCGCGGCACGTCCTGAGCAAATCGGTCTGCTTGGTTTCGATCTCGAGTGCGAAGGGTGAGTACTCGACTTGCACGGCAGCGATTGGATGGACTTTGTGTGCCCTTCTCAAGGTCTCTGAGCTGACTTCGGAAAGCCCGAGATACTTCACTTTTCCGAGATTGACAAGGTCGGCCATGGACTGCACAGTAAGTTCAATGGGTGTCTTCTGGTCCACGCGGTGACAGTAGTAGAGATCGACGTGTGAAGTACCCAGGCGCTCCAGTGATTTCTCAATGGCAACTTTGACGTATTCTGGGGAAGAGTCGACTTCGGCGCCTCCATTTTTGATGGCAAATTTAGTGGCAAGGAATATGTCTGCGCGCTTGGATGGGTTGGCTTTGAACCATTTTCCAATCAGGTCTTCGTTATCACCGTACCTAGAGGTGGTATTAGCACTGGTGAATGGGGGACGACAAAAAGCTTTGCAGTACTCACAAGTCAGAACTGTCCCAGAAACGTTCTCCTAGTTCATAAGAACGATCAAGGAGAGCTAGGCGCTCGTTGTCTGGTTTTGGTGGTCCGTATGACATGGATAGTCCCATCAGGCCGAATCCCAGATGATTGACCTGGGGACCATTGTGGCCGAGCGGAGCGGTAGGAAGAGACATTATGACTAGTATGGGGCTTTCTTTGAGCAGATTTTTTGATGCGCGTTGTAAATATTCTTTATCCTATGACGACAGGATTCCTCAGTCTATACATATATGTCCTTTTCTTTATACAAGACTGCGGTGCTGCGTGGCAAGTTTGCTCAATCAAATAGTAGCACAATAGGGAATTCGTGGAAGAGCGGATGAAATCAGGCGTATTGTGTCTGTAGGTAGACAACGTCTGACGGACCTAACAGCGTCATGGCAAGGACGGTGCGTTAAGTCCGTGACTCCAGGGACCCATAGCCCCACCTTCCATGAGCTCATAGTATGTACTCCGCAACACGTCTGTAGGGGAAACAGGGCTGATATGTCACCGCCTGGTAAATGAACCGTCTTCTGGAGCGATTTAATTATTCATTGGCCACATGCGTTATTGAAAAATGCCGGTGCATTGGCACCAGCTAACTTCAGACTGGGAGAAACGGAGATACGAGTTTCGGCAAGTGATGAGTTTTTGTCCGTGTCTCACAAGAAGATGGTTCGAGTCAGTATTAAAACAAGGCGTGGTCAATTGCACAGTAACGAATTTGGGCGACTTGTAATACATTATAATGTTGGTGTTCAACTTGGAAGGATGGTTGCTCGAGAGTGATGGCGCGCCTTGTAGCGGGTGATCCGATACTAAGCGAATTAGCGTCCGTCAAACTTCACATCAATTGTCCCGCTAGAACATAGTGATAGACATTTGTAATGCTGCCGTCGCGCTACAGAGACTCGGCATCCACACTGCAGATGTCTTTGCTCATACACTAACAGTATATTGCATTAAAATCTAGCAGCACATCATGACTGCCGACATACGCGACCTCAAACCCCTCAATATTCAGCCTGTTCAACATCAATTACGAGACCCACCAGAAGCCGATCCGTTTGCCTTCGAACATCACGATGACAAGATACATGTCCTTTTATGTGCTTCAGGATCGGTAGCGACCATCAAAATACCAAACATGATCAACGCACTTGCAAAGCACGCCAACGTACAAATACGGCTTGTATTCACGGCTGCCGCTACAAACTTCCTACAGGGCCAAAGTGGGGAACAGCCCTCATTAGAGGATATAGAGGCCTTACCAAATGTGCATGGGATATACTTTGACGAGGACGAGTGGAGAGAGCCATGGGTGCGGGGCAACAAGATCTTACACATAGAGCTACGGCGATGGGCCGACATTATGGTTATTGCTCCCTTGAGCGCCAATGAACTCGCTAAAATTACCCAAGGCTGGTCGGATAACCTTCTTCTCTCGGTCGTTCGTGCCTGGGACACCACCGGTTTAATTGACCCCGTAAGGAGAATACCGGGCGTGCAGTGGCCGCAACAAGAGGGGGGTATACAAAAGAAAAGGATACTAGTCGCACCGAGTATGAACACGGCAATGTGGTATCAACCCATCACAAACAAACAAGTGCGCATCTTAGAAGAGGAGTGGGGCGTCAAAAATGGAGGTTGGTTTGAAGTGCTGCAGCCAATGGAGAAAGAGTTGGCTTGTGGAGATATAGGAGGCGGTGCGATGAAAGATTGGAAAGAAATTGTAGACGTGATTGAGGACCGGTTGGGTCTAGCGGTGCAAACTTCAGAGACGTGACTCAAGATAGGTCGTCGTCCTTAGCAGTCTTGAGAAGGGTGTATGGATGGGCCTATGGTCTCCAGATACAATAGCACTTTGCAACCACACCAGAAACGAATCTTCTCGTGGAGTTGAGATGTTGGTCTTGTGTGCTGAAGTGCAGTTTTCAGCATGGTGTTAGATGATACCAGAAACAACACGAGACGACTGTCCATACAGAATCAAACATAATGATAGATCAACACATCAACGCTTCCTACTGCAACTACCCATGTTAAGGAACGGACGATCACTTTGCTGTGTGGTCCTAAGATACCCAACAAATAAATTCCTTTGTGGTGTCTCTTTTGTTCTTCTAGTAGAAGCAATAAGCTAGTGCACTGAACAATTGAATCTCATCTTTCACTGTACGGATTGTAGGTAGGGCATCAGCTTGATGCACAAACACTTTGACCGAGTTGCAGCTGCTGGGCCTTGACGTACATAATCGTATGAGCGTCGACATGCCTCTACATATGTTTTGGTTACGGTACATACAGAAAGACCAGTCCAGCCATGACTTTAGTGTTTTCATCAGCTGCTGTTGCGGGTCCAACGAGCACCAGGCGTTATTGGGCGAACGGTCATGGCTTTTGGGGGCCAGAACATATCCAGCCATACTTTATCCATCGTACGTTAATCAAAGGTCCATCGTCAGCACACTTATTTTGTGAGCTCGAGGCTGAGTATAAGGTGGCTTGGTCTCGGGCTAGTAAGGCATCCTTCTGAGACTGCTGTTTTGTGATTGGCCTTGCACTCCTCTAATAATCGTCTTGTTCTCAAGCCATGCATACTTCTTTGCTCCAGCCTGGCTGGGGGCCAGAACGCCTTAGACATGGACCTACGTAAAATACGGAAATTGTCATACTTGACGTGAGACAAAGGAGCCTTGCTCGACAGGCAGATGAGGCTCTTTGTAGGCTTGGCCAGTCGCAGGTGCAGCACGATACCCGTTGGCTTCCACATGAAGCCACATCCACAAGTAATCGCGCAGTCGGTCTAATGCATGAAGACGCTGTTTAGCGGTTTCTCCTGCAGAATGCACGAGATGAAGTGTATTCTTGGTGTCTCGTGCATGTTGTGACACCCTGGAAGCTGAGCAAAATGTCTTGGCATGGCGCCAGCAAGCTCCTTTCTGTGCCAGCACCACGTCGATGCAGTCCCCAATGACAGCGCATTCGAACCAGCTCGACAGCCTCCACACAGTTCTTGTTGGATCTCTTTCAAACACGGCATAGTCGGGTGTGATGGGCATGACCGGTCAGAACAACGGCGCCTCGCGTTACTCGCTCGCCTACTTCCTGTGCCACGCTTGGCGCATACCTAGCCCTTTGTCTCGGAGGGGCGTGAAGAGCTGAAAACATGAGGACAATTCGCGGTCCAGCGCTAAGTACAACATCGCCTTCTTTCGGGAATGAAGCCGACCGACACTTCCCCCTAGGGGAACAGGGGAAGATCGCCGGCGAGTTGATCCAGCAATCGCTATGATGCAATCGCGTGTTTGAGCCAAGAGTTGGAAGGAATATGCGGCGCGCAGCAACAATGTGGGGGATATGACCGCCCGGTGGTATGTGACATGCGCTCCAGACACTGACTGGAAGACAGTTCATTTAGAGCGAAGCGAAAGTGGCTGGTGCATGTGGATCCCCCAAGCTGAACAACGGACGGACGCACGAATAGACTAGCACACCCCATTCCCTCCACGGCATAGTGCGAGAGGCATCTCCTGTCAATCTGCACTTTAGGCAGACCGGCAGCCTATCTGGGGAAGAAAAGCAATTCGAGCGGCGCCTTTGCCTTCCTCTATTTTCGTTCAAGGTCAGGCGCCATGCTGCAGCCTTTCAGATTAGACGTCGATTAATCTTAGAGCCTTTCACAGCCCCAGCGGCTGGTGTCCTTTTATTCGCATACTTCTGTCCCTCTGCCCTTCAGCGGCATTCTTTTGGGGTTTAATTGTTTGGTTGCTTCGACATTGCCTGATACCCTTGTTTGCTGTACCATCGTCGGCATCCACCTCCACATATCCAATATGCTCAAGGGCGTATTGCTTGTGGCTTCTGCAGCATGGGTTGCAGCTCAATCTTCCTCTGAGCCATGCGCAATTGTTGCTGCTCAGCTGAATAGAGCTACCTATATCGAGGCACAAGCCGCCTACGAATGTCTCGAATCTGTCCCTGTTGACGTCCAAGGCAATCGCCTTCTCCTTGACGAATTAAAAAACATATGGCAGTTTCAGTCAGAACTCGCATGGCTGAAAAATCCAGGAAATGAGTGGGAGTGGGGTCCGTTGGATATCGAGGCGGAACTCGACAACATCAAAAGCAATCTTGACTCGTTTTCTTCCGAGTACGCTGTCCAACTCGCCATTCAGAACATCACCATTCGGACTGGCAACTTCCATTTCAACTATAGACCCGACATACTCCAGATCTTCAACTTCCTCCGTCCTTTCAATGTTGCTTCCATTTCCCAGGACGGCAAATCACTACCCAAGTTGTACGTTGCCGACGACGTCTTGGCTCTGGCCCAAGGTAGCTCGGATGTCTCTGAGATTTCCAAGCTTAACGGTCAAGATCCCTATGCCTTCCTCCTATCTGTCTCATGGTCGCAGTACATTGATTCAGATGGCTTACTTAACAAGATGGTGGCCAAAGGAGATACAGACAACCCTGGTAGCTTCATGTTACAGAGCAAATACGACGGCAACAGCACAGATGTCACGTGGGCAAACGGTACAACAGTCTCTGTTATCAACCGTGCCAGCTCAGACGCTGACTTTTCCGGTATTACCGATGGACCATCCTTTTTCGATGCATTCTGTACAGGCCGCCTCTTCGCCCAGCCAGCCACAGCCAGCACGAAATCCACGACGGATCCGGAAGACACGGATAGTCCAAGACCAAAAAGGCCTGCGAGTCTCAGCCATGTCATCTCTCCCAGCGCTCCTGGCGCTGTTCCTCGTATTCCTACTGGTATCTACCACCTCCGCAACAAGCGCCAGACTATCCCAAGTCCTTATGCAGACGCTGTTGTCGAATCACAAAGTGAAGTTGTGGCAGGATACTACCTCAACGGGGACGGCTATGATGATGTTGCCGTGCTCAAGATTATCTCATTCAGCAACCCCAGCTCTGAAATCGATGAGTCAGATTTCAACAACGAATTCCAGGCCGTGGTCTCCAACTTCCTTGAAAGATGCGTGAGCGACAACAAGCAAAAACTCATTATCGACCTGCGTGAAAACGGTGGCGGCAACACCAATCTCCTCTTGGACGTCTTCATGCAGCTCTTCCCTGAAATGGTGCCTTTTTCTGGACAGCGATACAGGGCAATTGAGGCCTTCCTCAAGATTGGTGATGCTGTCAATGAGATTAGGGGCGATTCTTCCAAGGCGAGGACATTCACTCGTTTCACCAGGGATGATATTGAGAACAGCAACATGTATAGATACTGGTCTTGGTGGCACTTCCTCAACAGCGACGGAGCGGATTTCAAGGACTGGAATGACTTCAACGGGCCTGTGAAACTAAACGGCGACAGCTTTACTTCGACCATGCGATATAACGTAAGTTCATGGGCTATATGATCCCGTGATATTCTTTTAAATTAACAGCAACGCAGTACACAGACGAACTCTCCATCCTCCCCGCAGGTTTCCGTTTCGTAAACGGAACGCGCCCAACCCCGTTCAACGCCTCCAACATCGTCATGTACACCGACGCCCTGTGCGGCTCCTCCTGCGCCTCCTTCCACGAAGAACTCAAAAACATTGCGGGCGTCAAAGCCGTCACCGTTGGCGGCCGCCCAGAAAACAAGCCTATTCAAACCGTTACGGGCAGCAAAGGCGGCGAAGTCACGCCCCTCTTTTATTGGCAGATGTACGCCGAGATAGCGCTGAACCTGAGTTCCCTCGCCGATCTCTCTGCATTTTCAGCCACAGACTCTGTACTTTCGGGCATAGCGAATACCCCACAAATCACGACGCGCGCGGGCGACGAGTCCTCGCGGTTGCAATCTCAGGATCAGGTTCGCAAGGGCGATGCGTCCGGTACGCCGCTGCAGTACATCTATGAGGCTAGCGATTGCAAGATTTTCTACACCGCGGAAACGTTTTTCGATCCTGATGCTGCGTGGAAGCAGGTGTGGGATGCGTTTCAGGATGAGGGTAAGTGTGTGGAGGGGAGCACGGGACATAAGAGTTCGCTGTCCGGTGGGTATAAGCCTTACGGCCCTGGTGAGCTGAAGGTGGAGGATGAGCCGCAGAGTAGTGCAGATGGTGATAGGCCGGGAAGTAGCGGTGATCAGAAAGATGCGGCGAGTAGTGTGAAGATTAGTGGGGGGGTCGTGGGTGTTGTGGCGCTGCTTGTTAGCGCTGTGACGATGATGTAGATTGAGTAAACGGGTGCGACGGCATCTTTGTCACGTTTTTAATGAGTAATGCTATTGTTAGTCTGTTTTATGCAGTGAAATTATATTCCTATTCTGGTTTCCATATTGCATTTAGTCTGGGTATGAAACTTTTGTGGTGTCTTTGCTTTTCTGGGAGAGACGAAATGAAAAGAGGAATGAAAAGAAATATTTTCTTTAACTAGGCTGTGGTATTTGCTATAATTACCTAAAACAAAATTCGGATACCCACATCCTTTTATCACCACCCGCATTATTCATACCATGAAGTCCACCCACCAAAATATTACCATACAAAAATGCTCAAAACACCATTTTATCATACCACCCCAAAATCCCTCGCACCATCCCCCTCCCTAATTCGGCCGTAACACCACATCCCCAACACAAAGCACCACATTTTTGAAGAACCGCCTCCACTCCAGTGGATCCCCACTCGCCTTGACAAACCTAACCTCCCAGTACCCCGCACCTTCATATACGGCCTTCTCAACAACCACATGCCCATTGAGTCCCTGGCGCCGCCCATCCGCCATTTTAACGCGTATACTCGCGCTACCGAGCTGCTCCGCTTCTTCAATTTGGAGGGCGGAAAATGACGGAGCGGGGACGCCAAGACGGTTCAGAGACGCGAGGAGTAAGGGAAGGAGAAGGGATAAGGGGCGGGGTGATATGAAGCGGGCCATAGAGTAGGAAGGGAGGATGTCGGCGAATTTGCGGGCGGCTTGGGTGAAGGTTAGGGGCACGCCCGGTTGAGAGCTGAATTGGGTCATGCTGGGGTCTTGGGAGAGGGCGTCTTGAGTTGAGGAGGGGAGCTGTGAGAGGAAGGGGGTGGAGCTTATTTCCGGATGGTATATGGCTGCGTGGCCAGTCGTGGTGGGTTGAGAGGCGGATATGCCGTCGTGGGAGGCAAGGCGGGGTGGGCGTTCCCAGTCAAACGGTGTGTCGCCAGAGGGGGTTTCGGGTTGGGTGGAGGAGAGAATGTGGATGGCGCTGGAACGACGGGGGTCGTCGTTTGTGTCAATGTCCATTGCATCGCCATTGTCCTCTTGTGAGAATCCTCGTTGGAACTGGGTAGGTGGCTGCGTAAAATCAATGCGTAGGTGGGAAAGCATCTGTGCCGCTAGACCAATTGGATTGGCATTCCGTCCCGAAGGTGCCAAGTATGGGTTCTTACGCGTGAACCAGGGATGCGTATGCACTTCATCTAGGGTAAAGCGCTGTTTTGGATCGACCTTGAGCATACCTCGGAGCAAGCTGACAATATCAGGCGGAAGCTTAGCCCACAACTCATCAGTCGTGTGGCCTCCGGTGTCGACGTATTCCTTGAACTCTTCCGATCGCATCGTGGGTTCATCCCATGGCGTGTTTCCAACAAGAAGGACGAACAGTACAACACCGCAACTCCAAATATCACACATGTTGGCCTCGTATCCCACGTCCAAGACATCAGCCCGTTTACTTCGTCTCCCGCTGACGATTTCGGGTGCAATGTAGGGTGGTGAACCACAGACAGTATTACAAAGCCGTATTTGTCCATCTTTCTTGAATAGGGCAGCCAGTCCAAAGTCGCTCAACTTCAAGTCTCCCTCTGCACTCAGCAGCACGTTCTCAGGCTTGATGTCTCTGTGCGCCACACCCATGCTGTGCATGTATGCGACCGCACTGATGAGCTGTGAGAAGTATAGATGTGCTACATCTTGACCAACACCCTCATCTGCCTCGATCTTGTCAAACAAGTCGCCTCCCTCGGCCAGTTCCATGGCTATCCATGTCCATAATGCATCTTCGCCGGAACCCAGGCAGTGGATTATATTATGATGCTTGCCGAGATGCTGATGCAGTACGATTTCCATCTTGATCTGTTTGGGAGTGAGGCGGCCGGTGCGCAGGGCATGTTCTTTGTTGATGAACTTAATGGCGATGACGGGTTTGGGGGCATTGTGGGGTACGGCTTTGCGGATGCTAAGATGGCATTAGCAGGAGGAATTGACAGCATGATTATGAAAATTTACGAGGCATATGCGCCTTGCCCAATGGTCTTGCTCACGAGGCGAAAGGGCAGGTTTGTGGGTAGAGGGGCTGCCTGACTTCCAGGCGGGGCGGGGCCCATGGTAGCGAGTATGTTGTGTGTAAGAAGAAGTGTGGGTTGGCCTAGTCGAGGGCGCTAGCAAATGACAAGACCAAGGTATTTTCTGAAGTATGTTCGTGGTTTGTGGTGTTCAAAACTCGTCGTCGTTATTCCTCAATCGCCGTCATCCCATCAGGCACCGACATCGCGTCGCTGCGTGCAAAACACAACGCACAGACGACAAGCCACGCGACGCGACAACGCCTGTTCACGTGATCGGAAACGTGGTAGCAGTAGCAAACCGCTTCGGCTCGTCCTATGCCGTACCAGACCCTTTTGTTTGCACCTCCAGCTCGCACTACCTGCCCTATAGGCATGTCGCTGGCGTACCCCCCTTAGCCCAGCTAGAGAGCTCAGCTCAGGGACATCTGCAAGCCATAACCCTCTTTCCGTATGCCAATGTATGTAAGCACATCCCGTACGCACGTATCTGTAAGTATCTATGTAAGCTCTGTTACAAGTGTCTTTTCCGTACGTGCATGGGCTCGCATATTTGGTCCGTTTCCAGCCAAGTCCCTGTCGATCACTATCGATCAAAAGGTCGATTGTAACAAGGTGGACACTATATGTAATGTTACATAGTCATACCCGGAGATGGCGCTTAGAATAGAGGTAATATGATGTAAGCAGGACAAATCTCCATCCGAGGCGTAGGGGACGACGAGACAAACAAGGCCGTCTCCCGGCTGACCATCTTAGTCAGGGTGGAAGCATGGTAGCCCTCAAATTCATGTTCCACCATCTAGTAGTAGCAATGACCTGCGTACTTACCATGTACCTTCCCCAGTCTTTTCGCTGGGGGGTGGGCTGTTCGCCGTTTCTGGTGCAACTACCTACGTACGTACTAGGCCTTGTGGTACATACTTCGGAAAGAAGTCCGTCGCTCTCTCGCGGTGCATGACAAACACGGACGTTCTAACTACTGAGCACGGCAAAACCTCCGAGTTCCATCGCAGAGCTTACACTAACGTTTTAATGCCCTCGCCCGCTTTTGCTCCCAAACTTCCGGGATGTCACCAACAAAGACCTTCTCGCCACCCAAACGTAACCATGTGGCCGCCAGAACCCATTTTTTTCTCACCCTTTCTGAGCAATTTTTATGCGGCACAATTGGGCCCCCATCCCCCTTGACCCTTTAACATGCAGTACGACCGAGAGCACCTCGTACCGTTGAGCCACCAAGGATCCGGGTGTCTGCATTTGTTACACACGCTCGGTCTGATGGACCGTATATGGAAAACCTAATCTTAACAGTGCGTCACGATGAGGAAGGGTCTCAGTTTTTTTTCCACGGTCAGCAGACGTGTGTATGTACCATGGCTTCTGTGCCCGCCCGTAAAGACTGTTGATCCATCTCAGAACTGAGCAAATGTGGCACGACTCGACGTTTGGTTATCCATGTATTAGATCGGGTTCAGGTGTGGACATGGCTCGGGGAACGGGGAAAATATCGAGTCACCGAATAAGGCAAGTGGAAGGATTAGGCAACGACGGGGCGCAGATCTGAGACTCAGCCCTTTTCTCTCGACAACATGTGATAAGTAATCACGATATTGTGGCAGTTTCACTACTACAGGCACGTTCACACAAGTACAAAGGACTCACACAGGTGTTTTATTGAAGAAAATACTCCTTTACGAGGAGCAATGCTCACATCGATCGTCAAAGGATCATCTGTCTTAATCGTGGCAAAACGTTATCGGTCTCGTCGCACCCTTCCATCACACACCCTCTCGTGAACCAATCTCCGCGCGGCAAGACATTCCCAAAAATCCACGTTTTCCCATTGCCTTTACCCGACCAGTGCATACCGAGGTCAATCCCACGGGTCCGGGCAAATCCGCACCAACCACACATCGCGGAGTCTTGTCCATCCTCAAAGACCCTAATCACCAAAAAAAAGGGCCCACAGAAGAAGCTTTCGGGGACATGCACGAGCCCGACAGAACCAGACGCGTATATACTTACTAGTATATGGTATAGTATTGTGTTATGGCCATCTACGTATACGAGTCAGGACTCGGGCCCTCGCGGAGCAGTGACGTTAACTGCTTTTGAACATGACTTTTGCGGGGAAGACTTGTGACAAGACGCATGTAAAGAAGTAGCTCGAGTGTACCGAGAATTGTCAGGGTTCAGGGCTACGCCAATGCCACGCCACACGAGATTGATGGAAGGATTTCCGGAGTAAAGTTTGAGGGGCTCGAGGTGCATATGTGTGTGACTGGTCGCGTGCCATGATACACTAATCAAAGAGCGCTACCACTCGACAGCAAGGACTACCCTTGGTAACACGTGTAGATAAACGCGTTGGGAAAATATCATCATGAGTTCTTCTATAGAGTCAGACAGGGTATCTTGAAAACCCCCAATTAGGGTACAGTAGTGCTGTTCAAACCGTCCATCATTCCTGCAGTCCCTGTTTCCTGCGTCCGTATGCACCCTCCCCCCCCCATATATACCGCAATTCCAATGCAGGGCGTTAACCACATGCTCACCCGGATGCGAACGGTGCAATGTCCGGTAGCTGTGAAGGATACACTAGTTACATCATCCAAATGCGCCGATCGTCGTCAGGTGGAATCGCTTGTATGCAAACAAGACGAGGGCGACCGAAGGAAGGAAAGCCAATAGACCAACCAGTAGAATCGAGTAATCTCAATGTCTTGATCACCATTTCAGCGTCCATTGGAAGCAAACAAAATTCTCAGCTTAGCTTGCAAACATGAAAAGACATGGATCGCAGATAGCAACCCTATTGTGATCGAACCGGAGAAGAAAAGCTGAAAAAGTAATGATAAAAGAGACAAGAAAGCAATCTTACAAACAGCCGCCCGATGCTAACGTTTTTTTGCTTTGGCCTGGAAGCCCACGGAACGCCACAGTCTGCGACTGGATGCATGGAGTAGGAGAAGCGATGCGATGGTCGACAAAAAGGGTGTCGGAGGAAGAATAGGAATGACTCAGGATGAGCCAATGGGCTGAATAGTGTTTAACGGATCAGGACAAGTTCGGTTATGCTGAGGCGGCAGCGGCAGCGTCTAGACCACGTAGCTGGGGAGCATATTTGGGGTGCTTAATGAACTTGGGTACCGAGTCCTGAGTGGAATTAGCTGTGAGCCGATGAGACAGCAAGTACAGAAGAGACTTACGCTGGACATCAGCTTGAAAATGGATTGTTGTGCCTTGTCAAAAAGCGAGGCAACTTCGTTAAGACTTTGCAGCATAGCGGCATCGTCTCCAACAGCACGTGTCATGCGAGTGGCTAACTGCGTACGAAGACTGTGATCAATGTTCAGCTCGTTGGGTGAGCCAGGCGCCAAGAATGCATTGTACAAGCCTGTGGGTGGTTAATGCATGGTCATAAAATAGGAATCCTCAAACTCACCATAAGCGGCAGCAAGCGTTTCACGAATGACCTCGACCTTGTTTTCACCCTTTTCATTGACAGCATCTTTGTACTGCTTGTTGAACTGCTGGACCTCGAGGAAAAAGGAAAGGTTTTCCTCGCACATGGTCTCCTTGAGGAATTCGCGGTATAGAAGACGCCAGGACGGGTTGCGGATGATGACGTTGGTGCGATTGCTGTTGGAGTCACGGGTGAGACCATCTCTCGACTTGACTGCCATATCTCCACCTGATGGCATCTCCTCGAGGAGCCATCCTGCTACACGCTCGCCGTGGTTAGTGATGTAGTAATGGACCTGTTTTGATGGCTGGAATTGTTGATCCGAGTTGCGAGGGTCGACAGGAGCAATGAGCTTGAGCTGTAAGAACAGCGATCCAACCTCAACAGCCTCGCGAGGATCAACCATGGTGGAGCAGTCCATCAACCACTGTGCGGCGTTGCGGCCATTGAATGTGTATTCGTACTGGCGCTGCGAGTTTGGCCGATGCTTTACCAGCTTGACGCCAATGTCGCACTTTGAGAACTCATGTATCGAATCAGAGTCTGACTGCGTCTCGTTTGCAGTGGTACCAACGAAGCGGCGGAAGATGATCTCGACGGTCTGCTCGTCGTGATGTAGCTTGTCAGTTTCTGTGTTGCGTTCCAGGACGACGAGTTGGCGTGGGTTCCTGTTGGACTCAATTACAGCCCTGACATGAGCTGAAGCAATACCATTGCGCGTGCAGAATCGCTCGAGAATGTGAATGCCCTTGGGTGTAAGTTGCCAGACGGAGCTCTTGTTCATGAAGTCAGTTTTGCCTTCTACCGATTCGATGAACTTTGCTTCTAGGAATCTTTGGCAGACTGAGCGAGCCATTTCCTTAGCCATGGAGAAGGTGGTGGTAGTGGTTGTGGTGACGACACGTGATGAGTCCTTGGGGTCTGGCATGCGGTTGGACTGAGAGAATTTGAGGGATCCGAGGTTGGTGATTGCTTCATCTGATGTGAAGGTGTAATCAATCATCCTGAAGCGCACTCGGTGGGCTGTGAGGGGAAGCGAGACCATTAATGTCGCGAAAAGATCTTTAAAATCCTGCAGTGCGGGTCAGTTGAGTTTTCAAATTACTTGCAATCCAACAAGGCTGAAGAAGGCACAGCTGCTCAATGTCTAGCAATTCTGTCGAAAAAAGACGAGCCATGAATGGAAAGAAAGCCAAGGTCAAGCCATTGTGGCTCTAAGAGCACATTACTCGCTTCGTCAGGCCCGCAGATGCAGCGGAGAATGCTCGTCACAGTCAGGCAACTGATACATTTTGGCCATGAGGAAGACAGTAGCGTCTGGGATGCTCAGTGGGTTCTTCAGTGCGAATGAGCTATTTGTTGACTTTGGCGGACCAAGTTGTTAACTTTGGCACCAGCCCACGTGGGCCAGCCACGTGGTGGGCTCGGCAAATCCAGCGACCGAGAAGATCAACAGTAATGAACTATGGTACTCACTCTTGTGTATGGCCGCTCATCGTCCGTCATGCGGAGCAGGCGTGAACTTGTTTGGTGCATCTTGTCGGGTTTCTGTGCTCTCAGTCTCTGTGGCTGGCGTGGTGTGGTCGTCGCCTCTTGAGCAATGACGTCGCCGTCGCGGTGGGTGCTGGGAGCAGGCTCTCGGGCGGCTGTAAGTTCAGGGCCACGGGCAATGGATTGAGAGGGGCGTGGAGCACCGGTAGGGTGGAAGAGCAAGTCGGCGGGGCTCTTTGAGGAGGTGGAGGACGAGCGGGCTAGTTCGCGGCTGCCCTTGCGCAGTAAAGGAAAGCGCGAGAGGGTGTAGCGGCGGGCGTGGTTGATGGAGCGGGACGAAGACGAGGAAGGCGGGAGCCGGTCGCTCCTGGCTGCTGAGAAGGAGTGGGAAAGGGTGTCCGCGGGTGCAGAGGCAGGTGCAATGGAGTGGTGGTCGCGGGCGTCTCTATGGCCGTCGTCGTGTGGCGTTGGTGGTGCAGCGGGGGAGTGCGAGGGCTCTGGAGAGGCGGCGGTAGTGGCGAGGTTTGGGCTGTCAGGTACAGGAGAGACAGACGATGGAGAGGGAGGGAGCGAGGTGGTAGGGAAGGGCATGCCGAGTAGAAGATGTTCGCGGAGAGGTAAATCGCGGGCCTCGCTCGCTGGAGGGCAATGTGTGGGTACCCTAGCTGGGATTGGTCTTTGTCTCTGCCGCTCGAACAGTCGCTCACACCGCCGTGCTAAGACAGCTAAGAGAACCTAGCATGGCGCCGAATTAGCCCTGGACCTGGGCCATGACAAAGGCTCTAGCCACGCCCGCCTCCTAGTCGCATACGAGACACATGGCCGCCTGCACGTCCGCCGACCATGGGAACAGAGCACCTGGCCATGGGCTTCCACGAGGCATCCCTGTCCTCTGCCGCCCCTTGTCCAGGCCTGCGAGACGCTGCCCACGGCCTCGCCACAGGGGGTCCGCTACATGGGTCTATACTTACTTGCTACTATCGTCTGTATGTGTGTATCAATATCTGCATGTATGTATGTATGTATGTATGCTGGGTGTATGTACATATGTATGTATGTACACACAATAAACCATGTGCACATGTACTGATATGGTACCTACCTTCCATGTATGTAATGTATATACAGTACACACATACACCCACCCACCCGTCCTCTCAAATCACCGCGCGCGGCCACGCGAGACCCAAAGACGCCTTTGCTCTGTTGAGAGGACCCGTCTCCCACCACATGGCCTGGCACACCCAGCTGTCTGTCCGCTCTGCATCGCCGTTGCTCCCACCTTGCCAGGACCCGTTCCCGCGTAACCTTTGTGCTGGCCAACGACCCTTTAGCTCGGCCCACGACGCCGTGGTACACTCGACTACAGTAGTTAGTCTCCCCCCTTCTTTTCCCTCTCTCTCTCTTTGGTTTGTGCAACACAACCCATGTCCACACGCGACGCCCCGGAACATTGTTGCTGAGACCGCCAAAACGTGCGTACAGCCCACGCTGCACCCTTACACGCACCCACATGTACGTCCTTACTTACAGACACATGTAAGTACGTACGTACACAGACGTGGTCGGCGTGGCTGCATTGCTCGCCATGCAACAGGCGCCGGCCTTGTCGGCCAGACTCCAATCGTTGAACACAAACTGTGCCCAATCACACCTTGGCCTGCACCACAGCAACCATGCATTGTCGTCATCACCTCTGAACAGACTCGGCAGATCTGCGCCCTATCTACCTCTTGGTCGATCAATGCCTGATTGCGAGCTCGGAACACTGCCAGTGGAGATTGTCCTGTTTCCAGCCTGCAGCCTGGAGAACAGACGATGTGCCGCCATTCCACGTGTGCAACCCCACCTCAAGGCCCTCACGCCCAACGCCTCGTTGGCCTGCCATGCGAGACATCCCTCCTTGGCCGTACGCATCTGCATCCATCTACCTACATGCCCACCTGCGTATTACATAGGCCCGCACTCCTGCTCGTGTAATCACCCTGGACCCTTCATCCTTTCAGTCCCCCCTTCCCCTCATCCTCCCGACTCCTGCTTCTCCTTCTCCGCCGTCGCCAGCCGCTTGCCTCTGTCGCCCTCGGCATCGCTCGGACTAATCACCGACCGCTCGCAGCGTCATCACCACCAAGCCTCGGACGCCTTCACGCATGCGGTGAGTAAGCAGCGGGCTACCCATCTCTTCGGACTCGACCACTATCGCACCTATCATATCGCGGACCGCGCCACAGTCGCCCAAACACTGTCCATCCCTCAGGGCCGTGACCATCTGAGCGCGAGGCTGCACCAGACAGCCGGAAATAAACACCCATAGCCCACTTTTGGGTTTCAGGGCGCACGCGGGGCCCGGCATAATTAGGCCCCCGACAAGGCAAAGAGCCCATCTTTTTCTACTCTCAGTGAAGATGGCCCTCCCTTCTTCGTATTTACATACTTACTACATTCTCCTACACTGACTGTACTTGCACCACCGCTGACCCTGAGCCAAGCCCACAGCACCCGCGCTGTGCAGCTATCTCTGCTCTAGCGCAGCCGAGGTGATGATGATGACGATGATGATGATGCAACCAACGATGAAGCCCTTGTAGTTCCCCCCTTTCCCGTCGCGTAACTTTGGCGACTTGGACACTATGCAGATTCAGCATCCTGCGCTGCCAAATACCTCTCGCTGTTATAAACGAATCTCATCATCCTTGTTACCGTCGGTCCACATTCAATGGTCTGGGGTTGCGATTTCTTGTTTTTTTCTTTTTTTCAAGGGTTTTCGAGGCTTGGCCGCCCTAGCCGCAAGAAAACTGAGTCTAGTAGTTTCCTTTGGCAAGATTCCCATAGGCCCTCCAAAGAGAAAAGATCTTCGGTGCTTATGGTGACGAGTCAGGCCTGGCCTCGTCGAGATAATGCCGTAGCTGTCAGGGGTCACAACACGTGGCAACCGATTCCTTTTGCCTAGCGGCCGCTGGCGTGAACGATGTAGCATAGTGTAACACCGACGCGTCTGTCCATGCTTTTTCCACTCTGAGAAAGCCAGGCATTCGATTGGCATCGCATCGTGAACGCCTCTCGCCAAAGCCTCTCAGCACTACTGCAAGGCTGGCCTGCAGCACCTCCTCATCACCATCACCACCAATAAGCCGCCCTCGTTGGCTTTAGACAGAAATTGTCAGCATGGCTTTCGACGTGCTCTTTCTGACACGCTTCTCATTTGCAGCTTGTTTCAACAGGGGTCTACATGATGCCCTATGCGGCACCTTGCCGAGATTGAGCGCGTCTCCTCACGCTGCGGTCCTGAAGACTTTTATCTCCACCCATATTGCCCTGGTTATTACTCTCGTCGTCTTTTTCTTCGACACGGTCATTCTCTCGGGTGGGGCACCCGGTGCATTTTGCCCGGCACACAAATGTCGGTGAGACGAACAACACTCGTGATACACATTCATGGGAGGGGGTTTTGCCGATGGATTCATCGATCTCGACAAGACATGAACCAAAATCAGGATCTTCAGCTCTAGCAGCCCCAAAACTTCGGCTCCTAACAAGGCGTGAACTGGACGCTCGGTGATGCCGGCTAGTGTTTCCAAAAGGCGAGACGGTTACGGCCAGCTAGCACTTGATAGTGCTGCGGCTGCATTCGGGAGAAATTCTCGAACCCGATAGCTCAAAGTATCGGGACATCGCGCATGATATGCTTCAGCTATGCAGAGCGTGGCGTCTCCTAACAGTACAATAGTATGTAATCACTTCTAACTGTGTCAGTGCGAGCGCATGTCCTCGCAATATCTGACTCGGGTCGGCGACTCTATGTGGAGCACGTCGGCTACTAGATACCGATGGCCCCACGATGCCCTTCATGCCTTGAACCTCCTCAAAGCACTCGGGCATTCTCCAAGGCCCGAAAATGGTCGTGCGCTGTCAAGAAAGCGCCATCAAAAAAGCGCCTTCGAGAACAATTCTTGCTGTCTTCCCGCACCGCGGATGATGCGCTACGCCTCCTCACATCAAGGTTCAAGTTCGGGAAGGAGCTCCATAGGGTAGTTTGGGATTGATTTGCGCCTACTAACGGTTGACTGACTAAGGATAGTTGTGAACAATTTTTTTCCCGCCATAACCGTCACTCGCTACAATGGCAGCAAACAGAGCCGGGGACTGAGCTTCTGTGATAGCCCGTCCTGTCAGTTCATTAGCACCTAATATCACACGACCTATACGGGGATGAGAAAAGTTGTCGCAATCATACGGTAGCAACGCTAAGAGCCATCGAACCACCACATCGTGGAGCTTGACCAGTGGGGGACTGGTCTATGTGTGTCTATGTGTGGGGGTACCCGTTAGTAACAGGGGAGGAAGGAGCTGGAGAGTTGTCTCGGAACTTTAACAACAGCCCGTCAGTTACGGCAACACCACGTCTGCCCCGTAAGACACACGGCCCAGTGCACGCCTCAATCCTAGGTCGTCCCTCGTTGCGACTGGACCAGTGCAAATCCACAAACTGACTTCTTCACCGCCTACATAATGGATCCAAACCAGTCTTGCGCACTCTAGCCGCACTAGCTACCCTACGCGGGGATATGGACTTCCTCCGCGTAACCATAAGTACGCACAAAGAGACGGATAAATATTCAACTTTTGTCTGTCCTCTCCTGCCTTTCGCGGCACCATCCCCACTGTTCCACGATATCTCCACGGCGTCTCTGATGCTGTTGCCATTGCCTCGACTCATACTTGCGGTCGGCAGTAGGGCTAGAACATAGAGGTGCTGCCTGTCGCAATCTGTGCAGGCCACCAGCCAATCGTTCATGCCTACTTCCACCTCTTCGGTATCACTATCATGCCATCATTGCGCTCCTCGTACCGCCCCGCGGCCCTCATAATAACCCCGTTATACACCGCAAACCCTGGCTTCGATGATTGCCAACGGCAGTTTCTGCCAAAACCAAGGCCGTTTACACGCTCTACGCGACGTTAGCGACAAAGCCTTTGATAATTGTAAATCAGGCGGAGTTAGGAAAATCAAGTACTTGAACGCGGCTAACAACAACATGGTGAGGCTTACAAATATTTGACTTGATCTAGTTCGTAATACACATACGACACCAGCACCTGTGATTGTATGTATCACAAAAGACAGAACACGCATAGTCTCCAGGTTATGTCATGTCAATGTAACGTCAAAGCTATATTACTTTGGAGCGAAGGAATCCGTACTAGTGGCGCAGCATCCGAGCGTCTGTAGGGTAGGGTCTCGGCGCGCCACGGTACCGTACCTGAAACTCCACCCGCGAGATTACTTGCACCGCTTTCAAAAGAGAATTTCCCGATACGTGGACACGGGTCACTTTCCTCGTGATTTGGGAGCGCTGGCCATGTTTGGTCGAGCAGTATTTAGAGCGTCTACGGCCAATTACTACACGTTTACCTTGTGCCCAGACTGCCATCCACTTCCCACTTCCCAGTTTTTTGTGTCTGCCAAGTAACAATGCTACGAGAGAAGCGCCATAATATCTCATGTTAGAGTAAATTACAAAAGGATCAGGGCGTCGTCAGTGGCCCATATTGCAGTATGTGATAAGAGGCTGCAACCTCATCACACTTGCTATATCACAGAGCGAAACACGGTTTTTCGGTGCATTATGGCTTTTTGTAGCTTTGCCATTGGAGAGGAAGGTCTAGCGCGCATGCAATACCACGTGGGCAGAGTCAAGGAAAGCGTCATAACCTGCTAATGGGATATATACCATACTCCGCGGCATTTGGTCACAATCCCACGGACCGATAGAGTTTCCTGTATTTGACACTGCAAGATTCAAGACGTATTCGCCTAACACCTTCAATAACCAGGGTTCAACTGCTATAGGTGCCCAACACCAAAGCTTGCACGTGTTCGAATTTCCAGCTCTCAAGCTCGGAAACGCCTCTGGGTAAGAGGGTTTCACGTATCTTGACAATTTCAGTTCAAACAGCATGACAAAAGTCCCATTGTGGTCCATATTCTGTTGGCTTTGAAGTATTTTTTTTTAAAAAAAACGCAAGCAGCGGCTTAACAACGGCGATACTATTTAGGTCGAACAAGGGCAATGACTCAAGCTGTTCGAGACAACACAAACGTAGACTACCCATTATGTTTGTAAAAAAGAATGAATTCACGTACTAGACGTACCACTGCAACTTGCCAAACACCCTGATCAAGCCTATTTACCAGCGCCACCCTTTGCGGTTATCTGCTTCGTGACATCAAAAAGGGACTAGTTTCCATTCGTAAAAATGTGGGCGTAGGGAATACCTTGAAGCAGATCATCATACTATGTACTTCGTAACCAATGCAAATTGCCATGCTCCAACAACGCTGATCTAGTTTGTACCAGCGTTAAAATACCTATACCTATACCATTATGCCTCGAAAAGAATATATCTGCTCGAATGTCCTTTTGCTGTCCAGGGATTACTTGCATCCTCGGGGCTTACAGGCCTCGCGTAGCGTACTTCACGAAATCCGAACTATGGGACGATAATGCAATAGATAGGCGAGTTGGTATACGGGTAGTATGGTCAGGCTAGACGTGAACTTTGAAGCGGGATGTGGACCCTGGCGTAATACTAGAGTTTGGTACGTGATGATATAAGCACGTTGACGTCTCACCTTGTCTGCACATCTAGATACAACACTTTTTTTTTCCAAGTTGTTTTCGATGCGAAGTTGTTGGGTTGAGGCTGATATGGCGTTTAGTATATCGTATACTGCGTGCGTATGTAGAATAACCACCATTATATTGCGTCTTTGCAATTATTTGAAAGACATATGCATTATCGACATACGCGTGCATCAGCAGTCAAAATTTATCAAGCAGCAGCCAAAACTTCTTGAATACCTCAAAACTATCGTAGGTATGTATGCTACAACCACACCGAAGCGTGATACAATGACACCACCGCTCGTAAAGTATAACATGATGAAAAAATACAAACAACTCGGGTATCGTGCTTCCCCAAACCAAATTTTTTTTTTCAAATAACAAGGGACGAAGAGGAATAAAAGCCCAAATAACAATGAACATACTTCCATGTCTTCGTGATAACTTCATGTGAGCCAAAATAAAACCCCCGCCCTTCATCAAATCGTAAAACAAGCAAATCATCAAATCATAAAACGAAATCTCGCGTCCAATGCGTTCACACTTCGACGTTTCGAATTACAAGTCCAGCTTGCTAGGATGGAAACATAGTTTGACGAGGCTTTCGTGCTGGGGACCTTCAGGGAGTTAACCTAACGGTGGCGTTCGGCATTGTCCAGAGAGGAGTAATATTCAGAGAGGAGTGATATCTAGAGAGGGGCGGTTCTCAAGTCGGTGATGAGAGAGTTAAGGCGGGGAAGTTTAAGGTACAAGCCGTCGGTGGCATCCGGCTCTGTCAACAAGTGCTACCTAGCAGTTTGCTGGAGAATTCTTGATCTCGCTTGTTGACAGGCTGTCGAATCTGATGTTTGGCTGGGTAGCGAAAAGACCCAGGTGCCTGTACTCGATATGGTATAGCGAGTTTAGGCTGAGATTGATGTAACAGCGTTTCTTGAACGTGTCACAACTGGATGACACTTTGGCCAAACGGACCTTATCCGTCTTAGCCTGCTCCTGTGAGTTCTCACAGAGCATAAAAAACTTCCACTGCCAGTACGGCTTCTTGTCTTGAAGCCGCTGGCCGCCGAAGCTCGTCACCAGCCGGAGCTTGACACATTCTTCTCCATCCTTGCCCCAGTACTTTCCGACCACAACCACAGGATGTCCCTCTGGAGAGGACACATCTCGGCGTTGCCAGAAGATGGAGCCCGGAGGAGGTACCCCGAGGTATAAGACTTGTCCCTCGGTGAGCTCGTCAAAATCTGGTGTCGTCACCGGCTTGTCGAGGGACTTTGGTGGGGAGCCACTCCGCCAGTTGTTTGTGGTTTCCCAGGAGTTCTGGGACTTTAGTGATGGTGATGATGATAATGATGATGATGATGAAGAAGAAGAGGAGGAGAAGGAGTGTCGACTTCGCCAGGAGTCGGATGATGATGATAGCGGTGGTGATGGAGAGGTGTTTGGCGGCGAAGATGATCGGCTTCGCCAGGATTTGGATGATGGTCCCGGGGTGGTTGGAGGCGAAGGATATGGGGGAGGCGATAGGGGTATCCTCTTAGTGAGGATCAAACGAGGGGTGCCCGTTGCCTCACCCCACCGTTTGCTGCAAGAGGATGCCATTATAATGGTGGCATGGCATGAGAGGAGGATTTATGAATGATGTACTGCCGCGGTGATGCGACAGTATGAAGGATGAATGATGATGATAACAAAGTTGTCTTCGTTCTGGCAGTGATGATGAATGGATATATAGATGGAGGAAAGGGAAGAATAGAATCGGAGTTCGGCCATTATATGTGAGACTTTGAAGACTGGAGAACATTCGAGGAGATGGCACTGGCCAGAATCATTGTTAGGTACTGGTACACTTTCACAGCCATTAGAAATCAGGCGTACCTTTGCATGTAAAGTGGTATCTGACATTGACGTGAGCAAGTGACAGTCGATCAGTAACAACTGATGATATGAGCGAGTAGTGATTGGTCGAAAAAGCAGACGATCCTGCAATCTAGATCGATCGGTGTATCGTATATTGGGAGAGGTTCGAAGGATGACTCGACGGATATGGTGGTATATCGAATAGGATGTCTCTCGAATGTCGGGCGCTTTATGGTTTAATTGTGTTGAAAATACAGGTGTCCTATGGAGAATTACCACGTACGTAGATATATACAAGAAGAAAGATGGACGTTGCTATGGGGACACTGAGCTGCTGTTTGGAACAGTCGGTCGCTGGTACCTGCTGTGTCATTGTAACATCCAATCACGATCGCCTAGTTAGCACGAAAGGCAGGCTCATAGGACCCTCGTTAAATTACAACCATCAGACTCCCAGATTGCTATATCAAAAGCTGGAACGTCATGCAACGCCAGTACTGAATAATTTAGCGTAAATATTGCTATTACACGGGGTTGGGTGCTTATACTTCTCTAGGTTCACTCCAGGTTATAATAAATAGGAATAGGTGTAAGTGCCGTAAGAGTCGTCTGGCGATTCGGTAGAGTGGCGTGGGCGAGAATAACGGGTTTAACAAACACTAATCTATATTGCTATAGACTAACAAGTAACAATAGCGTTCCTATGTGCAGAGTGCTATAAATTATTTTTAGCAAGAATACGTCATTGGTGCTCTCATGATATTGTGCTCATATAGAGATTTTCACTACTATCTTTCTAATTACAAGAATTTAAGTGTATATCGCCTTCTTGTTTATTGGTCAAGTCGGAAAGAACTAAGTCTTTGTTACTTTGTAACATCCTGGAATGTGCTGAGAGAAGTTGTTCACGTGCATGCGGCCGGGAAAGAACGAACTTCTTTCACATGATAGTAGCATAGAGCAAAACCAGGAATTGGTTGCCCACATTTATATTCAGCATTTCATGGAAAGCCAGAACATGATCCAGTTCATTTGATAGTAATGAATAGGGGAATAAGCTCTAGGATCTGAACTAGTTACCCCATACTACCGCATATCCCATGCCACGTGATACTCTGAACATCACACTTGGGTCTACCCGTTCTAACCCTACTAAACCCCTATCTGACAGAAAGCACGGTCAGCCTTTAATATGCCTGGAACTCTAGCAGAGTAAACCAACAACTTTCCAGAAACCCGTGCAACACTCTTATGCAAAGAACGCACTAATGTGAAGTAGCGAGTAACTTCAGACTACGATCGTAATCACATGGGGTAATCCGAATTACCTCGTCCAGAACCTTCTTTATAATTATTTCGGGTTCCCAAGCCGCAGAATAGGCACAAGGTTTATACTTCCAGGATAAGGTTGCGAAGGAAACGACCCTCTGGTCATTCACAAGAGGCTCAGCGTACCGATATTGTCGGTAGGATGTTATCGCCACATTCCTTATTTTCGCAAGGTGACTGCCTTCTGTTGCATCTGGTAAAATGTCCAATTTCAGAAGTGCACTTCTTCCACTAAAACTCAAAATGAATCGAAAGCAGCACGGCGCATGATTAGAACGGCACGCCTCGTCAGCTTACAGTGAGCAACAAACAATCCCCAGTAAATCTTGAGTGTTATATGAACATGCGGATTATTTTTAAAATAAAAAAAAGCCTACAAATTATAGATATAGACGTCTTTATACTCATTAGGAGAAGAGCTATACTCAGTGTGTGGTCACATATATGTAATTCTGTAGAGATAGCAAAGTTCACCTTAGAGTTTCGATTCTAGTGTCTGATTTTCAACTAAGGAACACACTCGCCAGATTAACACGAGATCTCTTGGGTAACCAATTTTCGTTACTCGTGCATATGTGTTAGATATGGGTCTATTTTCGCAGTGCAGACAACTTGTGAAATGTCACAATAAAAACAAGCATGTCCCTAAACTAGTAAACCACTGTAAGAAGAGACACAATTACGAAAAAAAACCTGTTAGAGAACTATTGTAAATAGAGTTGCATCTATGTGTTCAAAAAACATAACAATCGTTACCTTACATGTAGCATACTTATTAACGAAGATGGTTTCTCGTGTGCTTGGCAACAATCCGCTAGGAACGCGATAAAGAAAAGTTCAAAACAGGTAACATCAACTTCTCAAGGCACACCACTTCAGCAATGGCGGCTTACATACTCTGTCAGTGCACTCGCCGAAGCAAAGACAAGTCTCTGTGATGTCTACAAAGGCAAAAAAGATGAGATGGAGATAAGAACGGGCTTCGACGCACAGACCCCCCATCTATCTCAACTCTTTGAAAAAAAAACAGAGGATCTCAACCACAACATCAACCACAACGACAAGAACCTCGAAAAGAGCAAAAATAAATAATGTTGACAAGAGTGGGATTCGAACCCACGCAGATTTCTCTACTAGCACCTGAAGCTAGCGCCTTAGACCGCTCGGCCATCTTGCCAGTTGATATATGAAAAATCAATTTTTTATAATATCTATATACCAAGTCACAATTTCCAGCAATGCTGACAGCCGCAAGACGTGGGGTGTTCAAAATTGCGACAGCAACGAAGGCGGGGGACACTCAGCCCCCAAACCCGCGTCCCACCAGACCTCCGCACCAGGGCCAAGCGGGATCTAGAAAAAAAAACAGAAAAGGGGTCCCGCACCAACGCCTGTCGCGACCTACACAAGTCTGCGTCGCTAAACCACCTCTGAAACTACTAATAAAGTGTATGCGTGGGTGGACCCGGAGGGGGGGCTTTCATCTAGATTCCCAGTAGTAGTAGTAGTAGTAGTAGTAGTAGTAGTAGTAGTAGTAGTAGTGGTAGCAACCCCCCCCCCCCCCGCACACAAAACCTCTTACACATACTCACTTATACCATAAGAGGATTCAAACAAACAGTCTAGAATCAACCGCTAAATGAATGCGCGTCCCCGAGGGAAAAAAAAGAGCAGACGAGATTCTAGGTCTCGCGCGAAACATGTGTGTATGCGCCACATGGTGCTGACCTTTTGCGCTCCGCGGAAGAGTCGGGACTTTTGATTTGTTGGGCGGATATGGCGTCGGGTACACTACCCCACGATTTTTTTTCTTCTTCTCCTAGTATTTTTCGTTTAATACATAGTTGGGCCAGGGTTGTGGTTGAGGTACCTGTCGATAGTTAGGATGTAGTACCCGGCGCTAGGGAAACTGCGTGGGTAAGGGATGAGAGCACCGGTCTGTTTCGCGATAATAGGAATTGCGGTAATTTTCCTCAGGCTCGTGCCAAGAGGCGGGTGATAATCTGCAACAATTTCCAACTATCAATACTGTTAGAGAAGGGGGCATGTGGAAAAGGAAAAAAAATGTTAGGTATGTTGGGGCAAGCTGAATGGGAAACAACACAATTGGATGGCAATTCAAAAATGTATTGTTGCGAACAAGCAAACAAATCGATGTGTGATACGATAGTAGCATCAGGTTGTTCATGCTTTTGCTGGTTGGGTGAGTGATACATTTCTTTTGTTGTTTTGTTTTGTTCAGTGTTTATTCAAAAAAGTTTCTAATTATGTACGACGAAGTACTAACATCATTCCCAATCCATCGCCATATTTCCACAAAACTATTTTTCACCACTCTGTTCTGTGGCCAATCTACAAAGCAGCAATCATGAATCCGGCAAAAACAGCTGCAAGTCCGAGATCGACCTTGCCAGCGGCGCCGCTGGGATTAGGAACACTAGCAGGGCCAGTGGTGCTGGGAACAGGCTTGGGAGTACCAGTTGCGATGGGAGCGGTGCCATTTGCGCTGCTGTGACTGCTAGAGCCGGTGGGGTACAGAGGGACCAAAGTAGAGGCTCGAGTGCCGGTAGGCTTAGGGGATGAGCCCGTAGTCAGGGGGGCGGTCGCAGAAGATATGTCGGAGGCTGCATAACAGTATTAGTATGTCGATCTCGATGCCGTCGCAGTTCCTCTTCTGCCCTTTCTACACACCGACCGCAACGCGAGATAGCAGTGTACTTACCAATCTTGACATTCTGGCTATTGCAAATGTCTGCAAGCGCCTCCATCGCAGCGTCCACATCGTTGGCACAAATCGTGGCAACCATGGACTTCAAATCCTTGGATTGGCATACAGTCTTGATGTTGGCCGGGTCATTGTATTGATTTGCGGCTGCAAGAAGACAGGCAGGGGGCGTGGCGACAGCGAATTGAGCAAGCGCGAAAAGAGTCGCGGCAAAAACGGTGCGCCCGAGCATTTTTATTTACCGTTTGGGGACAGCTGGTGTCGAAGGTTGGATTACTTTTTATTAACAATAATGCAGCCTAATGAGTGAGGATGAGCAAGCGATCCAAAAAAGAACGAATGTACAACAAAGAGTGTCGGTGGAGGAAAGCAGGAGGCGCGTCGAGAAGGTCATCAAAGAGCAGTCCTCAAGGGGCTCGTCTCACCACGCATCCGCCAAGACGATGACTGGACGCTTATCTATTTAAAATCAGCGCTAATGGGGCTTGTCAGGAACAAAGTTTCGAAACAAGCGCTGATTGGATGTGCTGACCGAATGCCGGGAGGTCATAGCTCAGAGGCGACGTGCATTCTGTTCTTTTGACTGGTCCAGATGGCAAAAGGTAGGGGGAGTATGGTGATTCAGGTTCGATTTTTTGTGATACGGAATACACTCTCGAGGCGCCACATATCTTCCGCCAGCTGTTTTTTATCGTATACTCCAGAAACAATAATATACAAAGAAAGAAGCTCGCCAGTCCCGAACCGGAGGCGCCAACCTGGGGCGACTAGTGACCAAAAAAGCTATTACAACGATGTATCCGCAATACGGAGTCTTGTTTTATTTAGAACTCCACAGCTGACAAAATACCAGAACGGGCAGAGGATCCAATAATGATCCATGTGCAGGTATGCTAATCTATCCCATGTAATGCATTATGATTCCGGAGATCAGAGTTCAGTTGTTCCATCAGATATCCAATCTGAGAGGCAAGCACCGGTTAGTGGACTATCAAATTGCCCTACTAATGATGCTGCAGTACGCCACAAACTCCGTCGCTAGGTAGGTAAAACACAACAATAAGGCAAAAAGGTGAGAGTACGACGAGACAGGAGGAGGCATGGAGGTCGGGTTTCGTCGTTAAAGAGAGCGGGAAGCTTAAATGTAGATCATGAGATATGTATCTGCGGGAGATCATTGCTGCCTGGGCCAAGCATAGACGGTATAGGCTTACGACGAGCTTTGGCCTGAGGTATACGAGGTACGCCTTGGATGACGCGTGGTTCCTTCATCAGCGAAGGGTCAAGCTTTGCAGGGACTACGACGTTTGTTAGAAAATTTTAAGTGAGGGAGTGGATAGAACATACTCCGACTGATGACAGAACGATAGTCCCCTGGAAAGCGTGAGTTTGGCGGCGTTGCAGAGGCAGTACGCCACAAGTGGTTTGTCGTATCTGACAAAAAGTCCACCTTTGATTTGTAGAAAAACGACGACTTTCCGCGGTTGCGCTTCGCTAGAATAACCTCATCGAAGAGTTTGATAGAAGGATCATCAGCCGATTTGCTCTCACGTTCATGTATGAATTCATTGAAAGCTAGTGCTTTGTTAGATATTTTCGTCAAAAGGGGGGGGGGGGACGGAGGGTGTAGTTACAAACCTTGTGTTTGCTGGAGTGCAGTAATGTACTGCACATTTTCCACTGGCAGGCTCTTTACGAACTCATCCATCTTGAATTCATAATTCATGCCAGATTTCTTGCGCTCCCCGGTAGCCGGAACTAGGTAACGTCGATAAGTGTAAAACAGACTAGCGAAGCATCGTACAAACGATGCTCGGACCTGATCTGGACGGAACGCCGTAGGGCACACGATGCAGATAGATTCCACGCATCGACTATGGGCATATGTACTGCAACCTGGACAAGGTTAACCAAAAACACTCGCTAAATTTGCAAGCGTGCAGAACTTACCAGAACAGCGATATAGACCATCGTCTGATTTTTCTTCGCAGATAGAACAAACAGCACGATCTTCGTTGGGTCTCCATTGCAGACAATGTCCCTCCTGCCACTGCGTGGTTGAGGTATTGCGAACCTGCTGCACTGCCATACCAGGCATGATCGTTGATGCGGCTAGCGTTGACTGCGCATACACTGAAGGCGCGTACGAAGAGCCAGCTGCTTTGTATTCTTGACTTAAGGATGATGTAGATGCACTGGGAGTATGGCCGGTGAACGGCTGAGAAGGGCGCCGAAGTGGGGGCACACGCTCAAAACCAAACTAGTTACGTTAGTCCATGGACAATCAACATATAGAGAACCAAACTTACTGATGAGCTTCGCCGACTTGAAGAGTCGAAATGCGCGGATCTCTTCTCCCGAAGGTTAGCCTGAAGAGCATACCCAGAATCGCTGCGCGATATAGGCGTGCCTGGCATGGGCGGAAATACCGTAGAAACAGGAGAGACCTTGGGTGAAGGTGGAGAGTGGTGTGACTTTATGGTTGTTGCTGTTGATGGCCTGTCGTTCCCGCGACTCAAGGCACTTGATTGTAAAAAGGCGTTGTAGATTAGGACCTTCGAGCTCGGTGGCCCAAGAACTGTGCTGAACGAGGTCGAGTTCAATCCAACGTAATTCTGTATCGTCAATGGCTGTGCCCTGTGCGAAAAAACCCCAGAGTTTTCAGAAGCGAATGTGTCGAATGGGAATGCTTCGATCGCATAAGCAGGTGGGCCAGTGGGCACGCCGTATTGCGTATGATGCGGGGCGGACTGCTGGAGCAAGGACATGAGCTTGCGCCGCTGCTGGCGAGGAAGTGCTGGCGGTGGAGGACCATTGGATACTATCGAGTCGGCATCTAAATCAACCAATACATAATCGTCTTCTGGGTAATCAGCGGGTTCGTAACGACGTTCGATTCCAACAATGTAAGGACAAGGCGCCTCAATAGTCTGGACGAGACGAGATGGCAGGACGGGGATGAAGACACCGGTCCATTGGAAAGGATATAGTAAGTTGGTGATTGCCATGCTCGCAAGATGTAGCATGGCTGTGTGAGAAGAGAGGAGGATGATCCTAGCCTCAGAGAGAACAAATTCGAACAGAGTGATGATGTTTGGGATAGACATGCAGCGGAAGAGGGCGTAAATGTCAATGTTGCGCGACCCCGGCAATTCGTTGACAGCTTCTTTTCGAGCATACATGCGAAGCTCACGAACAGCTAGTTCGACCTGTGTAACGGAGGTAATCGGACTAAGTGCCTCTGCACATAGATTGACTACGTACCGTTCGAGCGGTTGCCACATGCCTACTCGCGGTGAGCTTGCTGGCACGCGAAGAACCGCGCCAGTAGTCATAGGTACGGTGACTGCCTTTAACCACTCTTTCCAGAATGGCGTGAGGCTCGCATCTCTTCCCAATACACCATAAGCGCGTGGAATCCACAGACCAGTCTCTCCATCAGTGAGGCCTTCAATCTTGGAGGCTGCACCATGTCGTACCGGACGGAGCAGGTCCGTCATGAGCTGAATTTTTTCTTCCACTGCTCCAATTTCGTCGTCAAGATTCTCGCGTTCTTCAGAATCGGGAGCTACCGAGGGAAGCTTGGTTAGGAGCTGAGACAACTTGGCACGCTCTAGTGCAAGACGCTCGCCCAGACTGCTTGCCAGTTCACGTTCCTCAGGATTCATGTGCAGGTTTCGCCATTCTTCGCATTGACGCTCAAGGCCTTCGGCAGCTGTGGCATTCAAGGGCAACCAAACAATAAGGCAAATGCCGTATAGCTTTGATCCATCCCCGTTGGTCATGGCAAATCCGTGCCATTGGCTCTTTGGTCTCTCGTCTGAGGAGACGACACTAACATCATTTGGAAAAGCAAACATGGGCACATAATCCGGAAAGGGGTTGCGTTTCTTGAGTTCCTCGACCATGTTTCTTGGCGGATAACGATCCAGTAGGACTGGCTCGTAGCGACGGAGAAGAGGATGCATATCCGGGTCTGGCGCGAAAGGCTGCGGTGCCGGTATTACCGAGTTGTACCCAGACATGCGTTTGGAAGTTCGGATTGAGGCTACGTGCATGTCAGCAATCGTCGATAGAGAAAAAGCAAAAAAGGTATATCATATCATATCATGCCGAAAGGTAGCTGTGTATGCGGTATGGCCTTTTGGATGCATAGTATGATGTCAACTTACATTGTCTTGCAGTCGACGGCTGTCTCTTCAGGCTGCTTTGCATAGTGGATATGCGCCGCCGGATGCTGCCAACCCCGGAACGAAGATTACCGACACCATCTTCGGGGTTGGCTTGTGAAACGCGCTGAGGCCGCGGGCGTGGCCTGGTGGGGGTGGAGCGAGACTGCTGTGTAACACCAGCAGTGAACTGTATCTCCTCGAGAAATGAATCTCGCTCAGACGCAAATTTGCGAAGGGCAATGTCGAATTCCTGGTCGCTTAGACCAGAGCCGCCAAGCTGCACGCCCTTGATGGTGGCGCTGCTCCGGTTGCTCGCCGTCGGCTTTGCGTCTGGTCCAATGATTGTGCTGACTGACTGGCGGTTCTCGCTGAGGCGGTTGGCAGAGCGTGACCGCGACCTTGACCGCCCCCTATCGCGATGGGACAGGCCGTCTTGTGAAGTTGGACGTATGGCATCCGTCTCGAGGGCGCGGTCCTCTTCGATTGTCTCATCGACGGGCGGTTGGGCCAGTGGGGAAGTGACTATGACATTATTCTGGGTGCGTTCATCGTAAACCTGCGATGACTCGATGCCGGAGATGAAGAAGTAGTCGGCGAGCGGGGGCGGTGACTGGTCAGGCGTGGCGGAAGAGGAGGGAGCAGGCGCCATGATGGTAGGTGGGCATAGGATATCCAAGAAAGACGAGTCGACGAAAGAACGTGGTTGGACTGGACTGGGCAGCCGGGGGCGTGTCGGGCGTTGGGTCGCCTTTGGTCGTCTATGTCATTGGGGATTGGACGCCAGGTCCAATGGGTATTTGTGGTGAGCAGCGCAGCGGGTTGTTATGCGCGTCCGAGGAGACAAGTGGTGCGACAGTGACCGTCAAATGCAGATGCACTGGCGCCGAGGGGGGAGCCCAACGAGATGATTGACTTGGCTGGGCAGACGTGGCAGACAAGGCAATGAGGGTTGCAGGGAGAGAAGTGCGGTGAGGGGCAGTGGCAGGGGCAGCAGAGGGTTTGTAGGGGTGGGCGGGCGGTGTTTTGTGAGGCCGGGCAGCGTGTGGTTGCTGCGGGCACAAGAGAGTGAATGGGAAGAGGGTCGGTGGAGAAGGGTTCAATGCACTGCGCGCCTGGTCACAAGCCATTCAAAAGGACAGGCTCGGGCCCAAGTGCCCCAGTTACATGGAGATAGCAGCTAGTCCCTATTTACCGTCATCGCAGGGCCTCTTCCCGTCTTGCGCTCTTATCACCATGGCATGAGGAGGCAGCCCGGTTAGCGCTTGACAGCTCCCGCGGTCAACATGTGTCGGCGCTTGGCCTGGGCCGGACTGCTACACCTTGTGTGCATGCACGCAATGGTCGAGCGGCCACGGCAGCAGTCAACGCCAGCTGCTGGGCCATGCAAGGCACTGCCGCCATCCGCCAGCCGCGGGCTTGGAGGTGGATTATACTTTTGATTCTGGGAGGGGCATGAGTGTGTGTGTTGCACCGCCCGGCCGTGACGAGCAGGCGATACATAACAGTGCACAGGCACGGCGTTGGTGTGCCGGCCTCCCCTGTGCAGTGTGCAGCGCTGCGAGACCCTGTCCTCGGAAGGCACGACCAGGGGGGGCCCACACCGAGGGGGAAGGCACAGTCTGGGTCCTTTCCCGCCTTGAGGGCAGTGAGCAGCCGCGACCGCGACCCTGGACCTGCCATTGGTCCATTTGTGCCTGCCGCTGCCTTGCCATTTCCTGTGCGACGCTGTCTGCTCAGGGGCCGTCGAGTCGGCGCGCGCGACCGCCAGGGCCGTCATTAGCATATACGACGTGCGTCTGCGTCTGCGTATGCGTCTGCGTCTGCGTCTGCGTCTGCGTCTGCGTCTGCGTCCGCGTCCGCGTCCACCATACCGTGGTGTGCTTCCCATCTGCCTTTCCGCTTCACCCCATAGGGAGGCCCGCCATGCTGACTTTGGCCACGTCCATGGTTCGCTGCCATGCGCTACGCCTGGCAACCTGTCCAACGTCCCAGACAAAGAAAACATGCTGCCCCACTGCCATCTGCAACCAGCCGCACATCTCACACGCCCGCCCTGTTGCTGTCCTACACACATGTGCACATGTACATACATACACATGTACACAAAACCTCCCTCTCCCGCTTTGCATCCCATGTGCACACCGACAAGGCGTGCGTGAGCCGTCTGGAATCCCGTGTCCCGGCCATCTATCCCGCTGCCATTGCTGTTGCCCTTCCAACCCCATTGTCCTAGGCTAGTTTAGGCTCTTGCCTGCCTCTGCCTCCTTGCCAATACTTCCAAATGTACACACATACATACGTATACGCCTGTGCCCGCATACTATCCAACTACGTACATGATCAAGCCAGTTCGACCCGTCGATCTTACTGGTTCTTGTCGATCTTGAGTCGACGTCCTAAATTGACCAGGCACATCCAATGCCGCTCTCAAATCTGGCAACTGCAGCCCCCAAAAAATAGTCGGTCCATAGCTTTCCACATAAGCGAGCTCTACCACCCACTCTTCCTCCGCCTCCCTGTCCTGCCTCTCGCCCTCTTCCATCTTGTCAGTCGAGACGTAATCAAACATCTCAAGTAATACATGTACGGGCCCTTGTCTCCGTGAAGCAAAGTCAATCCTCCGTCCATCCTGGGACCCTCCGCCAGTTCGTGATTCCTGACATGGCCACGTCTCTTATCTTTCCCAGGATCCGAACACCGTCTGGGGTACCCTGTTCCTCTCTGCCGGGCTGATGACGCCCTGCGAAGATCAGCGCCACACATCCTTTCCCCTCGAAGCCGGTTCTCCACACGACGACGCCTCGCGCTAGTCATTGACGCAATAGCCCTATATTGCTTTCTCGAGGAGAATAGATTTCGCGCTTCCACGTGCGTTCGGGTTTCTCGGAGGTGGCTGGGTTCAAACGTACATGCTTTTGACTCGCTTCGCTTGCAGATCGATCCAAGGGACATTCATCTACATCCCGGCTGTCTCGATTTGGAAGCAACTAGCTACACCCTTCTACAAATTAAATCGTCACATGTATACATACCTATGCGCATGCGACGCAATCTCTCCCAATATCTCTCTACCTTGCCTAACAAATATCCTCCGTGGAGCTGACGGCACCCGAAGGCGCACAATGTGTAGTATGTATATAACTTGCGGCGCTGTTGTTTGCTTTTCAGTGACGAATCGTGACTGACGGTAATCATCCAATCACGCCCTTCTCCTTTTCGGAGCGCCTTCCGACTGGCTTCACTTAGGCGTCATCCACACACACACAATGTAGGCCCAATAGCCAAGATCAGCCCCTCATAAACCGTAGGCACGAGTGTCATCCCGTCAGTACAGACCATTTGTACTACTCTTGGTCATCTACGAGCGGGTCCTGCAAACCTTATTGTGAAGTAGTATCCTCAGCGACGAGCCGTCAGCCATCCCGTACTGAGCGAGCCCCTATCACCAAGCGCGCTTCTCCATTGAATCGCCAGTTGGCCTAAGACTCGTTTGTCGTCTTCAGTCTTGGAGCCTTCGACTTCCTCGTCTTCACCGGGTTTGTAGACAAGCAAGAAAGCTACTTGCACAACATCGCGAGGACTCAGCATTGGTGCATTGAGTCCTGAGGCTTGCATATCCCAATTTAACGATGTTGACTTGAGAGGCAGTTTCGGATTGACGTCGACAGCCTATTCAGAATCAGTACAGGTTTGGCATATACCGGGGAATCGTGGTTGTGGTAGGCTATTGTCATAGCGCCGGGATCCACAAGTGTTGCGGAATGGCGGTTTATGATCACGATCGAGCTTGTGCTTGAATCGCTGCGCCCGCGAGCGTATCAGGCAAAAAGTGGCGTAGATCTGACTCGTTACTCGGAACTGGGAGAACAAACCTCTAAACACACTGCCGCTTCCCCCATGTTTTCCAGTTGCGCCTCCAGCAGATATCGGCGTGATCCATTCCTTGGGCTCATCTCGCCAGCCTTCGTCCTGACACTAAGCAATTGCTGAGCCACAAACTGATACAGTTTGCGGAAAGTCCGGACTCTTCCACTAGCTGCTTTTCCCTCTCCTAAAGCTGTTTCAGTGTATGTGACAGTCACTGCCAATACGTGATTCCCCTCCTCCTTCAGCTCGAACCTCAGGATCCGCTGCAACGACTTGCCTGGTCCAGGAGAAGTATTGGCGTCTTCGTCTGGTGTGCCTGTCAGGTCCAGTTGTGAGCCAGTAGGGTTCGAAGGCGTTTGCATGTCTCCTTGTATCCTTACGCCGCTAATTGCTTTTGTACTGTCTGATGGGTCGAGCTCGTTGTTTGCACATAGCGTACAGGAGAATGTTTCGCCAACATAAGCACTGCCAAACGCTTCAGGAAGATTCAGTACAGGACTGAGAATGAATACATCGTTGGTGTTCCGTTGTGAAGGATAGGCGAGTGAGGCTTGTGGCGATATACCCAAATCTTTCGAGTTTGGAAGTGGATGCTGCGTAGCAAGCATCGGACGCGATAGCCTGATGACATCAGTGACTGCTACCTCTCTTGAACGGCAGTGACAAGGGCATGTAGACTTTGGGCCATTCGGTGATACCACGAAGACCGATTGTCATTGAGCCACATTTGTCTGGGCGATACGCACCGTAGTACCTTGAGGCTCACCGGGTGTGCCGTCTTCAGAGAGTCTCCCATTGCAGGGCCTCGCTGTTGAGCCATATTGATGGCCGTTGTGTTGCAAGGTCACTGAGCTCGTGACAAAGGCCAGGCTCAAGTTCAAGTGGGGCAAATGCATCATCGGAGAGCATTCAAATATCGGGCCGGTACGGACTTAGCTCGGCAATAAAATTTAACCGATATCGTGAACTGATGTGCTCAAGCCATAAGAATCAACTTATTGGACCGAGATTCCGCTTCGCGCTATTGTGCTTACTTGTTTTATTGGGTTTTTCGTCTATGTATTACAGCGTAAAAGAAAAATTACTTTGCAGTATGGATGTTACATCTGGCCAAGAAGACATCCAGCTTCAACGGTATCCGCATCTGATCATCAAGACTGACACCCCCAAAGTTATGTGTTTCGTCCCATCATGGACTTTGTGCTAAAGCATACTAATGGGAACTTGCAGGAAGGGGCGTATTCGCAACAAAAGACATTCCCGCACAGACAATCATAGACATTTGCCCGGTCTTAATATTGGGAATAGACGAGAATAAGAAACATATAGAGAACACTTCCCTTTATCACTATACCTAGTAGGTATTTCCACTCATCGACTCATGTACATGCTTGTCTCGTAACTCGATCTGTGCACTGGTTTCGAAGACACACAGGCCCAATCTCCCCATGTCACAAACCCCTAGATGACTTCGGCGACAACTCTACAAAGATACGTCAATGGTTGACTGCAAGTATATAGACCTGACTCAGTCCAGCAATTGGCCCCAAACAGATGCGCACGGCAATTACCAAGTTTTGCAAGCAGTCGTCTTTGGACTAGGGAGCATGTTCAACCATTCGACCCAGGAACAGAATGTGGGATGGATGCGAGACCTCTGTCGCAAAACCATAATATACCGAGCTCTGAGAAACATCCCTGCAGGTGAAGAGCTTTGTAAGCGAAAAGAAAAGAAACTTGCAAATGAAAACTGAGAAGACACTAATAGATCTAGGCATATCGTATGGCAGCCACCTAACGTTTAAGGATGCGGATATGCTACCTCCAGCGCCACTTGAAGATGAAATCGAGCAGTTGAGAATGATTGAGCCGTATTAAAGATAGTAAAGTACAAGGGTCGAAAGAACAAGCGCCTCCGGTGTAGAGCCCTTCTCCAGCTGGTATACATGCCGAAGTGGACGAGGTGACTATATTGAAAGCAGTAGCCTTGAAAATTGCGTGCAAGGAAGCAGATAGTAATTAAGTGCTAAGAGGTTCTGGTTTTTCGCTTGACGGTGTAGCGTCTGCAGAACTGTCATCTTCGGCATCGTTCCTTAGGTCATAAGCAAGTTCGAAACATTCTTCCAGGAGCTGTGTTACGCGGCCTTGACCATCTGGTATCTCGTCGCCCACCATGAATTTACCGTCTACACGCATGTTGTCGATAGAATTCAACTATTCCTGCATCAGCACATAGATTGAAGTATCATTATGAAACACAAACCTTCATACTATACGGATACAATTCTCTTGGTGATGATACGCCTCCCAATTTCTTCACTTCGAGAAGACATTTTCGAAGAGTTGTCAGTTGGTTGTATATTGGCAACAATGCTTCAGAGACAGGCTCGGATGTTAAGAGCAGCTGGTAGATGAGTGCATAACTCTTCCGTAGGAGGTACAATAGTGTCTTGGTATGTTAGCCTGTGAGCTCTCATAGTGCAGATGACACATACTCTTTGCTCGTAGATCTCAGATGGGCGCCCTAGTGCATCGATAAAGTTGCCGTCTATCCGTGCCTCGTCTATGCGGTCAAGCTGACGCTGAAAGTCCCAAAGATCTGTCTCACGAAGTGACCATGCCTGCGTAAGCGTAAGCTTTTCAAGCTTGTTTCGGATGGTAAGAAGCTTGTCATAAGTGTCTTTGAAGGCCGGTGCTATGCGCCCTTGCCTACACATGCATTAGCTAGTGATTCAAAAGGAATAGGAAGGCGCGCACTTTTGCTTGATTAGCGCAAGCCAAAGCAAATTTCGCCTCAACAATGTGCCAATGAGAGTTTCTGCTTCTGGTGCTGGCTCAGGATTTTCTTGAGTGAGCTGCATTTTGTCAACCATTTCGGCTAGCTTCTCTTCGGTTGTACCGGTGGTCTCATATGCATGAATTCCGTATTCTTTGAGTTCTTCGTTTAGCTTACTCAGCTCTTGCTCGTACTCTTCAACTTCATCATGAGGAAACTAAGACTCAGTAAGCATATATGTGGAGTGCCTTATAAAGATAAATCACCTTCGATCGTGTATTGCAGCCACAAAGTGATCTTAATATTGACACCAGCTTCTCCCATTTTAGTGTCAGCTCAGGAGTGAGCTCGGATAAGTTGAGTTTCAGTTCGGCTAGGATCTCCTCGCACACCTTGATACGAGCGTCAAGAAGAGTAAAAAGGTGGGGACTGTACTGATCTTTGCCTCGTTCGACATAGTCCCGACAGTCCTTCAGATTCTTGTCGAGTGCTTCAAGGTCCTTTTGCGAATAGAATGTAGCTTCCTTGAGGTGATCCAGGAGGCGCTAGAATTCATTAGAACTTGCAATTAGAATCATATACACGGCGTGTATTGTCCTACTTTGATTGTTGAGATGTATGAGTATCTATGGAGAGGTCAGTATACACAAAGTAAACAGTGGTCAAATGCATACACTGCTGGTGGCTCATGGTTCTTTCCAATGGTCAGGTATGCAAGTGAGATGAGTTGAAAACAATCATCAAGCATGTAGTCAACTACAAGAAGATATCAGCGGATTTGCGGCTACATTCGGCAGGTGGCAACGTGACATACCTTTGTTCTGCTCAAGACGCTTCGTTTCGCGTATCTCGTTCAAAACTATGACCTGTTCGATAACCTGATCGTACAGCTTCAAGACATCTTGGCTCTTGACATAAGTCGATCGGTCGCGCTTCAGCAACTCGAGCTCTGTCCGGATGGATTGTAGTCTGTCGAGAATAGGCTGCTCTTTCGGGTCGAGCGGAATCCGCGGCAGTGGAGAGTCGGTCATGGTGGTCCACAAGAATTATGCAGTGATGGCTGGGTCGTCTTGAGGTGGGGTTGAGCCTAACTCGGTGGTTGGTGAGGGCCTGGAGTGCAGCAATATGCGATCTTGCACGTAGCCGGGCGGGAAGCCAAGATGCAGCATGAGAGCGGGGAAAGTGCTTGGAACGTCACCGAGGGGCAAAGTCAGCCTCCATCCTAAAATAGGCTAGACTGAGCTAAGCGAAGGACACCACTAGCGCCTTCCACACCATCAAACGAATTCAGCAGTCTCGAAACTACCACCACCTCGACCTCACGACCAATCTCACGATCACAACCGTCGCAATGTCTACCGCCGAGCTCGCCTCCTCCTACGCCGCTCTCATCCTCGCTGATGACGGTGTCGACATCACTGTACGACTCCCGAGGTGCATCTGTGCAATTTCTGGGCACCATGGCTAATTTGAACAGGCCGACAAGCTCCAGTCTCTTATCAAGGCCGCAAAGGTCGAGGAAGTCGAGCCCATTTGGACCTCTCTTTTCGCCAAGGTGCGCATTTACGGCAATGCTGCGTCACAGGTCAATTTTCTGATGTGTGAATAGGCTCTTGAGGGCAAGGATGTCAAGGACCTGCTCTTGAACGTTGGCTCAGGTGGCGGCGCCGCTGCCCCTGCTGCCGCTGGTGGTGCTGCCGCCGCTGGTGGTGCCGCCGATGCTGCACCAGCAGCTGAGGAGAAGAAGGAAGAGGGTACGTTGGCTCACACAATCGCGATGGCAGATGATCCGACTAACACACCAACAGAGAAGGAGGAGTCCGACGAGGACATGGGCTTCGGTCTTTTCGACTAAACGTCTTCTTTCTCTTCCTTTCTTCGACATTTGCCTTTATCGGGGTTGTACAACGGATTCATCAGCGGGCATATCCCCATTGCTGGGGTAGAAATAGTCACGACCTCTCCGTGACCACGGTTTTGCACACGGGCCCTCCCCGGAAGAAACAAAGACGGCGTCATGAGATATGTTAGGTCGGCAGGTCAATGAATACTTCGAAAAGCGCAATGTTGGGAGTCTCTCCACGATACCCTAGGTGATGACAACGGGCAACGAAATGCCATGTCTTTAGAGGCGTCTCTATGCTCCAACAACCTTGCTATCGCAGCAGTGAAGTCAAGTTGTGTTGTTCAATTTGGGACCAACCACTCACCTTTGGAGGGGTTTCTGTCTGCCATTCTTAGCGCTCGTCTCTTGCACGCACCAGCATGTGACTCTATATACCCGCGTGTGTTAGCCTGTGCCCATTTTCTTTATTCCAAAAATATCCGCCTGACTGCTCTTCTTCGTCAACGCGTCGTACAAGTTTCCTCTACCTGCCGATCGTTTCGCCATTTCACGCACAATCCCTGTCTCGAAGATAGCCTCTTGATCCCACCGTGCATTACAGAAGACGTCTGTTGATATGCGTTGGGTAACGGGGATGCATGTGGTTAAGCCAGGCTCGCAACTGTGTTCCTGAAACTGTTGGATCTGGTAAGAAAGGAAACCAACAGAAACTGTGATTTTGGCGAAAATTGTGGCTCTCAGATTTGTTCAAGTTAATGTTGATGATTCGTCCCTGAGTGGAATAGTAGTCCGACCTACCCTAAAACAGAGAACGGTGGTGAGTGCTCAAGTAAGTTGTGAGATAACTTCCTGGTTGTTATGGAACTGGCAAAGACGAAAACTGAGTAGACGGTAATAGATCACCAGATGTTCTGTTTTTACGTGGAATGATATCCTGTAGAGTTTGCTTGAATTTGACTTAATTGGCTGATATGCCCATGGTAACATATCCAAAACATACGACAACTTGTGTATCGATTTCCAGCTTAATATGTTATGCGCCTATTGGATGCCCTATATCGACACAATAGTAGATTCCCATTTATACGCCATTGGCGCGCAGAAGCTCGTCGTCGTAAGTCATACTGTTAATGCGCTTCTTTGTGAACTCGAATACAGTAAAGAAAATTGCGTTGACAATGCAGGAGCGAGACATCGATACCCCCAGGCCTAGAGTTTGTCAGTAGCGAACCTGAAAAATCTTGATGCTCTATTCTCACCTCGATACATCCGACGGTTGAAAAACTGAATCTTCGGACGAGTGGCCTTATCTTTTCCCCCAACAAGGCAGTTGCGCTGATAGATGCTCTTAGCTGTATCGATGGGAAATATCTGAAATAATAGTTAGATATGCCTTTCCTCCCTTGCTGGATGTACTTACACATGCCCAGCTCACCAGTCCACAAAGACCACCAGCTATTACAACTGCCAACGGATGCGTGGGTGATGTTCCGCGTGCTTTTGCTAACACCTGTTTCACGCTCTCATATGTAACAAAGTAGATGCCGGTGCCGATCGAATCCCGAACTATGCAATGTCAGCTTTCTACTCATTTTTCTCTGCCTTAATGCTTTGGTTCACTCACGTAGATGCAAATGAAAGCCAGAATACAGGCCACTCCAACCCCGATGCCTGACCAGATTTTGTGCCGTCTTCCAGGTTCCTAAATTCTGGTAACTCTTCCGTATCGCTTCGTTCTTGCCGCCGCCATCGTTACGCTCGGCCATAAGCACCGAAATTTGTGCGCTTAGTTTCGTCAGCTCGAACGGACCTAGAGGATATTTAGTCGGTTTCGCATGCAAATGGAAACACCTTCTCCGTACATGCAATGACTGTGATGGCTGCACCTGCATTCACCCCTGCCAGCCCGAAACATGCGACTGTCGAGAACGTGGGCCATGCATCTTTGGTATTCGCAATTACGAGTGGCGAACTCCCAGTAGTCTGGTAGATCCAGTTGTCAAGCGCATATTTGGAGCGCTGGTATATGGAGAAGGACACCGTGCGAACAAGCGTTATGCTTGCGAGAGGAGACCAAACACCTATGACGCGTGTATTAGAATGCATTCGGTACGACGCGGAGAAACAACTGGCTTACCACGGTAGAAACCGTGGAAACCCTCGGTTTTGTAGGTATGGCGGACGCAGTCGGCGAAAGAGTTGAATTTGTATCTATTTAGAGTCAGTCGTAATTTACGAGATAATAGGAGAAGCTTGCATACGCTTGCAGGCGGGTTTTGACCGAGTCGAGAGGATACTGGAAGCTGTTAGTGCCTCAGAGCTCAGTAGCAAGTCGTCGTGAATGGGTTCGCTCACAGCCGCAAAGGTAGACAGAAGGCTACTGGAGCTCGCAGCGACCTCAGTCCTGTACCGCTTTGTCCATCGCTTTGCCTGTTCGCTGCACAAGACGGCTCTCGAGACGTCGGTCAGATCTCGGGGCCTACTGGAAACGCCTCTTTGTAAATTTGGCCTCTCCCCCTCCTGCGTGGGCATACCGGCTATCGCTAGCTGTGGAAGACAGTGCTGTCTTCCTACGGCAATCGCGATCGGGCCAGCAGCCAGACAAGCTCCATGAAGACCGCTGCGTCGTCAGGCTCAGTGGGTTGCAGGAGTGCGCGCGATCGATGTAACGTGAAAGGGTTCGTGGCAGAGAGGGAGGGTGGGCGACAATGGCGGAAGCTGTTGAGTGTGTATAGATTCGGAGCGTGGTGATGGAATGGTGGGGTTAAGCTCACTCCCAAGCGGCTTAACCGTCACCGGAACCATGGCCTAATTGGTGCATGGCTGTGATCGACAAGCCGAATCGCACTTCAATGTGTCTCCCAGATCGCAGAAACGTCTCGCCCACCGCACGCAAAAGACGATCGCTGCTTTGGCATTGGATATGCGTGTGCTCTTTTGATTGCCTATGCCGTCATCCTGCCAGAACTCGTTGTACAGGTGTGTAATTCAAGAGTGCCGGTGTGGAATGCGGGGTCGGTTCACGCCTATGCGAAGCTGAACACTTACCCCAGTCCCCATGCATCGCTATAGCTCGGGCGAATCACATCCGCCATCTACTACAGCCACAGTACTTGGGCAGTCATTCTCTGATTCACAGTCTTAACATCAACTCGTGCGCTTGTACTAGGGCCTCTTCCACGCCGCGTCTTGCGCTCTAGCTACCCGACGTCGGCCATCCGACAGCAAGCCTGCATCTGTGACAGGACGTGTATGACAGGACGCTACCGGCCGCGGACCATGGTACGTGGGTAGAGTTGAGCTTATCAGCATTCGCAGACATGCTCCTTTCAGATACCACATCACATTCGACATATCATATCCAGCTTCAAGATATACTGAAATTTTGCCCACGCGTTGAATAGTCTTGTGCACGTAGGCACCATCCTCAACCCTCGTGATTCTTCATATATCAGCCCGGCCAAGTTTCTCCTGTAGATACGCCTGACATGGCTGCCATCGTCAGCTGGACCTCTTCCTGGCTACATCACTCTTTCTTGCCTATGATCTTTCTCAATTCCGCATCGTTTTCCGATCTCTCGGCCGACACCTTTTGATTCTCCTCGGCATTGTGCTGTTTCTTCCTACGCATATCTCCCAGTAGCGCCTCTCCAAACATTCCCCTATCATCATCCAGCCTCTCAATTTGCCCGTGCCGCCTCAAGCTCTCTTTGTGCCAACTGATCTGACCTCCATCTGCCTCTCGGTGCTTTTGCGCATTGAGCTTGGCGGCACGTATTGACGTTCGAGCGTAAACGAACAGCAGTCCAGCCATGGTAAAGGCAGCTAGCGGTGCCATCACTGTCTGTATATGGGTCAGAGAGAACACTGTAGGCGTATCCTACCTCCGGCAGAGAGATCTTACACGACCATTAATGATACCACGGCTCCGCGAAAAACGTGCTGGTGCATTACCAGGTGCGGATTTGGGGGCTTCACTCGAGCCATCAGCGGCTTTGGGCATGGAAAGTCTGCCCCCCATTACTGAAGAGTTAGAGTAAGTGTAATTCGAGATTGATATGCTCAATCGTACGCAATGTCAAAGCTCACAGTGGAGATGGCGTGATATGTTTGGGAATTGTCGGGTTCGCTTTATGACTCCGGATCCAAGGGAAATTCTGCTGCTATCATTTGTTGGCATGTTTATCCTACCAACAATTCCAAAGTCGGCCTCACATAGGTGAACATGCAATTGCGTTTGTGTAGGCGCGTGCGGGCGCAGTAGGTATAGCTCAAAAACGATGAGGTAATTGTCAGAGTAGCTATCGCAAGCGGTATAGCGTTGATGCACCCTCACTAGTCGACCGAGATCGCGTCATCGTCTGTTGATTCCATAAGCGCAAAATCGCAAAACTTCTGCATGATCAAGTGGCGTGCCTCGGCAACCTTGCTCCATTTGCGTTGTCATCGTAGGTCCAGCCCTTCTCTTTCTCATTGCTTCTACCTAGGGATCTTTCCAGGGGCTGCACAATAGCAAAGCGTAGCTGCACGACTGTGTCTGCATAATCTAGGCTTACTAAAGTAATCCAGAATCGTCCTTGACTACGGTGGTGCATTTTCGGCCTGGGTGTGTTGTCGTCATAATATAAGCACCTGCTAGCACCCGATCTGCAATCTTAATGCAAAGAACCACGGCTTATAGACTTCGAGCTCTATCTGCGAGTCTCCATACCATTACCCCTCCATCCACAAGACACACCATTCTATCCCGACCCCACTTCCAATCTCCACGAACCGCAGTGGCATCCTCACGCTTAGCAAACCTCTCGTCTCACTTCTCGACAACGAGTCCCAAGATGTCAGCCGAGACCAAGGAGTGTGATTACCTAGTCATCGGTATTGGCAGTGGGGGTATCGCCTCCGGCCGACGAGCCGCCAAACACGGTGCAAAAGTCATTGCTGTCGAGTCGAAACGATACGGTGGTACTTGTGTTAATGTAGGCTGTGTACCCAAGAAAGTGACTTGGAATGCGGCGGCAATCGCAGAGACGTTTAAGGACGCATCCGCATACGGCTTCAAGGTTGGCGGGGTACCAGAATTCGATTGGCCATACTTCAAAAAGAAGCGGGATGACTATGTTACTCGCCTGAATGGCATCTACGAGAACAATCTGAACAAGGACGAGATTGAGCATCTGAGGGGACGCGCAAAATTTGTCGCAAAGGATGAGGTCGAAGTTGCACTGAATGAAGGAGGCACCCAGCGCATTAAGGCGAAACATATTCTCATCGCAACTGGCGGACGACCAATAATCCCTGATATTCCCGGAAAAGAACACTGCATCGACAGCGACGGGTTCTTCGAGCTTGAGAAGCAACCAAAAAGTATCGCAACAAGCGGCGCAGGATACATTGGTGTCGAGATGACCGGCATGCTACACGCTCTCGGCACCAAAACACACTTTTTCATTCGCGGCCAGAAGCTCCTCCGAAGCTTCGATCCCATGATTCAGGACACGGTGACCCAGGAGTACGAGCGTCAAGGCATCAATCTATACAAGGGTACACAGATTACGAAAGTGGAGGATATTGGAAATGGAATGAAGCGTGTCACCTACCAGGAAATAGAGAGCAAAAAGGAATCCACTGTCGAGGTTGAGACAGTCCTTTTTGCGACAGGACGTGTGCCTGAAATTGAGGACCTCAAGATCAAGGATTTTGGTATCAAGGTCAATGACAAGAACCATATCGTTACTGATGAATACCAGAACACGTCCATTCCCAACGTTTATGCCATCGGTGACGTCTGCGATCGCGGTTTCGAGCTCACACCCGTCGCCATTGCCGCTGGCCGCCGCCTGTCGGACCGCCTCTTCAACAACCAGCCCAACGCTCGCCTTGCATACGAGAACATTCCTTCTGTCGTCTTTGCTCACCCAGAAATCGGCTCGATTGGTATGACTGAGCCTGCGGCCCGCGAAAAGTACGGCGATAAGATCAAGATTTACAAGACCGAATTCAAGGCAATGTACTTTGCTATGATGGACCAAGAGCACAAGCAGCCCACTGCATACAAGATCATCTGTGCAGGCCCAGAGGAGAAGGTAGTTGGTCTGCACATTCTTGGCCAGGGAAGCAGCGAGATTCTGCAAGGATTCGGCGTGGCGATTAAGATGGGTGCTACGAAGAAGGATTTCGACAGCTGTGTGGTACGTATCTTTATCTCCCTACACTTCCTTCCATTCCTTCCACTTCTAGTTCTGGATGGCTATTCCGTGCCTGCATGTGCAGGAAGCACCCCTGGTTAATGCGTGCGAACATGTGCCCACGTCTGCAGGGCATAATAGGAAGTCGTGGAAGCCACAATCAAGGGTTTGCACATTATCTAATATGCACGGATCTGCTAACATGTCCTTTTTCTTCAACAGGCAATCCATCCGGTCTCTGCCGAGGAGCTCGTCACCATGACCTAGAAGCTGGACCTACTTTCTTGGAAATTCGTGCGAGAATAGTTCGTGTATCGCATTTATTATTTTTGTATGCATGCGAAATACATTGCGCCTTTCTATCGATTAGACGACGGTTTGGGATTAGACGTTGAGAATATAGGAAGCTCGAATGGTACTAGGAGCATATTGATGATGCTCGCGAGACTGCAATTGGATTTTTTTGGCTACGCGCTTTTCTATCTCTTCCTATCCCTCTTTATTTTCTACATGTCGTCATTCCTCCCATCCTGCGAAATGTCGCCTATTATTTAATCCCATGTCACACCCATACGTAGGCTGCACGGACACACCCGATCCCGCCCTTCGCAACTCGATTGTCCACACTACCGACATGGCAAGTGCCACCCTCACGAGATACGAGAAAGACCCTTACATGCCTGTAGCCCCAAGCCCTTGGACAAGTGCTTATACTGCGCCCCCGTCCGGGCGCCCGTATGCACCATGAGAAGTACGTGCGTCCTTTTTTCTCTCTCTTTCCCCCACCCATCCACACCCCTCCACAATGCACGGGTCCATTGAACAAGATTCGACCAGGGGGGTTGAGCTAAGCGCACACACATGGAATATATATATATATGTGTGTGTGTGTGTGTGTCGGGGCGGGATGTGCCTTCTTTGTCGGGCACCGAAGATGGAGCGCGAAGATCAAACAACCCTAGAAGATTTATATTTGGCAACGTTTGGATTGTCACATACGTGGTTGCATCGAGGTCTCGACCTCCATTTCATTATGTTGCTTCTGTTCTTTTGTGTTCTTCTTGTCTCGCTATGAGATGGGCAGGCAAAGAGAAGAAGAAGAAAAAGAAAAAGACGGTACTGATTCTGTACTGTATGAATCCGCTTGTCTACATGCGCACATGTGCATACACCCGGTGGGAAATTTTCTGGAACCAAGAAAAAAACGATTAACGCTCTGCAACGTTGTCGTGTTATGCCAACGAGTCAGAAGGGCCACGTGGGGAGGGGGAGGGGGGGTGTGCTCTACTTCTCCATACTTTCTTGTCTTAGTGATTCCCCATATCTTATATTTTTATTTTTATTTTTATTTTCTTTGCTGGCCCTTGTTGTGGAAATGCGGGGAAAGAAGGAAAAGAGGGGAGTGTATACATAGTGTTTCTTCTTGCAGCACTTTATTTCCCTAAGCACTAGTAAAGGGCTCATTCGCTGCTGCTTATGTGGGATCGTGGGGTCGCATGGGGCCCAGAGATCTAATAACGTAGCTTCATTATTACGCATGTGCGGGAAGTTTATTTCTGAGGTAAGAGGGGAAGAGAGTGTGGCTTCGGAGGAGGGGTGGGAGCGATACTTGCTACTTAGAGAGAGAGTAGTAGGTGTGTGTGTGTGTGTGTGTGTGTGTGTGTGCCTGCATTGTCGGTCTGATTCTCGGTGCCATCTCTACCTTTCGCCTCAACCTCCCATATGTAACGCACACGTGTGTGCACACACTTAGTATGTAACCAGAGAGGTCCGTGTTTCATCTGATACGCAAGTGGCTATGGCTGCTGACCCTGCTGCGTCTGCCGCTGGTAGTGGTTGTGGTGCTGACTGTACGTACTCTAGGTTCGTTAGACTCATGATAATGAACTCAGTTTGCCATGTTTGTGCCCTGCGTTTGTTCAGCGGGTCCTTCCCCGCGTTCACTGCATCCGCACATCCGCTTAGGAGAGCTCATCATATGGAGGGGGACTGGGGTGTACCTCTCAGTTGCGTGAATTATGCATCCTTTGGCGCATGGAACGATATACCACCGGCAATAGTCGATTCGAATAAACGGTGGTGACCTATCGAAACATGCGATAACGTTACGATTGTCACACCTCTTTGTCTAACTCCAGCCATGTGATGTGAGGTTATGACCGGGGTATTGTGGTTGTCATGTTGTGTCGTTAGCTGTCTGTAGTAGATGCTCCTCATCAAACCATTGTTGTATCAATGTATAAACTTATGTGGACGGGAGGTTCAATTCCGCCAATTAAACTTTCAAATCACACTCGTCTCTAGCCGTCGTGGCGCTGCGATGCGAGCCACATTGCCCTACAAACCCAGGAGACATAGTCCTTTGTGCGTAGTGAACCACACCGATGGAGAGGATTTTGGCACCGGAGCGCGTTCTCCGCATTGATACGAGAAGTTCGTCCCAGATTGCCTCATGCACTTTGTGGTAAGCCAGGATTGTCGAGACATGGGTATTGCATGAATTCCGCACACGAACGATGACTCGCGTTACAAACGACACCTCGTGCCTGCATCAAACAGCTACCCTGACGTCTTGTCCATGGGTTCGCGGGTCACGATTGCCGAATTAATTACCATTATGCTTATGTAGAGCAAATAGAAGTACGCGTCTTGATTTTGTGCCCACCGAGATGCTCATTGTTACCGCAAGGTGTGTCCCTGAAGTTGTGTCTGGGGGGGGAATGCTAGGGTCCCCAGTCGACGCGGTTGAACCCCGGGTTATTTACATGCAAGATTTCCCGCTAGAGCATCTCACCAAAGGTGATATAGTTTAATTCACATCAGTTGCGAAAACGAACCCGTCCTCATGCAAGTTGAATCAAATAGGCATCGGTCGCGCTCAACGGCTGCCCTGCTGTACAAGGCAGTGAAGCCGTTGCTCAACACATGCTCAGCGCCCGCCTGCACATCGGAAGCAACCCCGCCAAAGATAGATTACCGCACTCTGTATGCAAAGAAGTGGATCCATGTCGTGATGGAGTTGATAGTGCGGAGCCGGCGACAATTGACGATGCCGGCTTGCCGCAAGAAAGCGGCTTGTGAATTGCTTGTCGACGAAGATATACAAGTTTATATGTAATAGCCGTAAGTAGAGTTTGTCCCGCCCGTATGTCCCACGCTGAGAAGCTAGTCTTCCTCTAATCCGAATGTCCCCAGTTTTGCGCCGCGCTGATTTTGAAATGCGTAAGATTTTGGATTCCACGTGAATTTTGTTGATCGGAAATGAAACCTGATAACAGCTGTCAAAGCTATTACAAACATGTAGATGAAACTGAAAATGCGTCCAAGTACGGAAACCCTGTACTATTTGAGAATGTTCGCCCCGGTAATCCGTCGTGATACTGTGAGGTTGCCACCTCCGAGAATTTGAGCTTATTGAAGGCTTGCGCATTATTAACCACTCTGTCCACTCAAAAAGAAATCTAGCTCGCTCGGGCCGCCTCTGCTGACCTCATTCTCTGCAAGCTGCTCGAGCAAACTCAGGAACGGATCCTTGCTATCAGGGTCAGTATGCACTGAAGCGCCTGATGTGCTGCCTGCGCCGGGAGTTGGCTGCTGGTCGTACGGAGGCGGCGGCATACTGAGCACAGGATCGAAATTGATTGTATGGTGCTGTTGGTGTTGGTTATGGTTGAGATTTGCTGGCCGAGGAACCGGTGATGGCGCTAAACTTGCAAATTGTGGTAGTGGAGAGAAGGAAAAGTTTGGCGAGAAAGGGAGAGCGAGTCCACCACCGTTGAGGTTTGGGGGGTTCAGTGAGCTGTTTGGTACCGGCGGCGTGCAGGGAGGTAAACTAGAGCCAGTAGGGGGCTTGGTATCTCCAGGGCTTGAGTTTGACTCTGAAGTTTCACTCTCAGAAGGTCGATGTGTATGTACAGCCGGTGGCAGATGGGTGGCCAATGTGGGTGTTGGAGGTAGAGGTTGCGATTGGGCTGATGCTTTGGAAGAAGAAATGGTCGCTCTCCGCCTCTTGTTTGGGTGGCTACTTGAGTAATGAGAGCGCTGTGATGGAACTTGTTGCTTTTGATATCCCTGGATGTTTCCAATGACGCCACTGGTCATGTACATGTTGTTGCGTTGCTCGATGTTGAAGGTCGCTAGGCTAGATGAATCGTCAGTAACAGGATTCTAGTCTAATTAGCTCTCCTACTCACCCCTCGTTCATAGACTCAATAGCAATGTCCATGAATGTAATGTGCGCCCCATCAAAGACTTGGCCAGGATATCTATCGAAAAAGTCTTCAAGCTGGAATACCGGAGCATATCGCATCGGATTGCTTGCCAGAGATTGGACAAGCTCCGAATGACATCCGTAAATGGCTTGCAGAGTGTCTCGTTGGTGCTGAACACTCGCCCAGATGAAGCGGAGCTCGGAGAGCTGTTGCATCTCACGCGAGAGAAACTCTGCACTCACTGAAAAGACCTCACCTTCTCTACTTGGATAGTGTGCACCATGGACGTGAATGGTGCCTGCGGTGCATACGCAATAGCCGATAAAAGCTGGCCAGTCCATGATAGAGGAGGCTCTTCCAATCTCAACGAGCTCGGCAATGGCGTTTGCATGGAGAAAGCATAGGTTGGTGGCTTCGATTTGCCAGGGTTGGTGCTGAGACGTCCCTGATAACTCGGCTAGATCTACGGGAAGAAATGGCCGGTATATGAGACAATGTATAAGATGATAAACCAGCTTGCTAAGAACCAATATGGTGCTGTCAGGCTGGCCAAAGAGAGCATCGATGGATGTAAAGGTGTCCTGTGTGTCCGAGGCCCATGTGTCAAGTTCTTGGCGGATCTTGGATAGGTTGGATAATGAATGCCAGGGAAAATGTGAGTCGCCCTTTACACCGCCTGCTGCAAGGTAGCGATTGGTTATGCCTAGGATCCGTGATATACCAATCAGCATACCCATGCTTCCCTGTCCTCCTTTTCCAGTACCGCCCATGTACTGCAGGTTGCATCCATTTGGAAAATAGTCGCCGTCGATCAACATCGCACCCGGGTGAAGCTGCCAGCTCGGCATTCGGAGTACAATGGATTCATCTGCGATTAATGAAGGTCGCTTGGAGCCGGTTGCAGCAAAACGATCCATGAGATAACAAGACCAGAAAAGTCGCCGCCGGCCTTCCCTTTCGGCCGATGTAACCTTGACGGCGGTGGGCAGCTCGCGATGAAGATCGAGGGCGAAGACCATGCTGATGGCCGAACCTTTAGAAAGCAATGTTAGCCCCGCATGATCTTGGCTTGGGTGGCGCGATGCATACTCAGCAACATGAATGCTTTTTTGCCCTTGCCCAACTGAAAACTTGCTTGCGACAGCAGCATGAGCGTCTGCAAGGCCTCAATCGAGGGCTCGTCAATGTCAAGCTCTAGCCGAGCGCGGCGGGCATACTCTTGTCCGATTCGCACAGCAGCGCCATATCCGCCAAAGTGGGGCGCATATCTGGGGTTAATGGATTAATGTTGCTCTGTTATGCTCAGGGATGGACGAAGCCAACGTACCTGGCACTCACGGCATAAATGGCATAGGCTAAGTGTCCGGGTAGCTGATTGGCCTGGAGTCGCTGTCTCGTGGTCGACTCATCCAGGACGTAGTAGGGTTTGCCGTGTATTCTGGCAAAGTAGGTGTCGAGAAGGAGATCTGGGGACAGGCTTGGTGATTGCACACTAGAGACTATTAGCCACAGGGTTGGTGGGCAAGAGGCGAGGTGCTGCTTCAAGCTACCTTGGTTCAATGGGCGACATGAGCTGGGATGCATGGCTGGTGGAGTTTGCGGAGATGTGTGGGGTTGGGTGAAGTGGCTGAGACTTTGGGGCATCTGTTGGTTTCCTGTCGACAGTGGTGGTGTCTTGGGCGGAGGCGGTAGTCGAGGTAGTGGCAGTTGCAGTTGCAGTTGTGGTGGCCGCGGGGTTGGGCTCGCCTAGGTCATCGCTCTTTCCTTCAGAGACCAGGCGCTTTTCCAGGCCATCAACACGCTTCAGAAGGGCTTCGAGAACGTCCGTTTTGGGGCCTCTCTTCTTTGGCACGGCGTCTGGTGCGCGCAGTCAGCTCAGCTTACGGTTGAATACGGGCAGGTGGCGCTCGGGGACGGAGCGTACCATAGATACACGGGCAGTTGAAGACTTGACAGGCTTCACAGGTTGGGCGAGTGCGGTTGCATTTGATCTGTGGCCATGGTCAGCATGCAGGCGGTTGGCGGCAGTGGACAAGACGAGTGAGTACCTTTCGCTTTCTGCAACTCTTGCAATTCATGGCCTCCCGGGGTTCGTTTGAGGCTCGGCGGGCAGGCAGTCTGTCGATGCCAATTTGAGGTCTGGCCATTGCGGCAGCCAGAGACTGGGAGACTTCGGTGGACATGGCGACGCTATTACTATGGGGCGGCGGACCATAAGCATTCTCTGGGCAGCAGAAAGACAGGAGTAGGGTGAACAGGACGTTGGGAAGAAGAAAACATGACCCTAGAAAGGCAGCGTAAGTATGTACGATAATAGTCCAAATTAAAGCCGCGGGCGGTGGAGACGGGCAGGGGAGGGGGTTGTGCGCGGACTGCGAGGCTTGATGAAGCGGGAGCGAGCGCGCACGCACGGTGATGCGACTCGGTCGGCAGGTCGGCAGGGACAAGGGCAGAGGACAGAGGGGGGATGAGAAGGGCACGCGTGATGGCGATCACGGGCTGTCTAGCCCAGGAGGGTAGAGCAGCCTCTGGCACTAGGAGGGAGGGAGGGAGGGTGTGCATGTACATGGCCGAGTGAGTCCAAGTACCGGTCGGGGTGCAGTCGCGCAACCGCTGGGCCGAAGGGCGATGACGGCGCTGGCGGCGCTGGTAGCAACACGGACGCAGACGCCTGGTGAGATGGGATGGCATGAGCGAGGCCAGACGGCCGGGGTGCCTCGGTCCAGTGGTCCAGTGGTCCAGTGCGAGCACCTCAGTCCCCTCCCCCGTCCCCCATGCATGGGTTGTATCTGCAATTTAGCGCTTTTGATTGCGCTCGTCTGACGCAGCCAGGTTGTTGGAGGCATAGCTCGCCCAGTAGTGCCGGACGGCCTCGCTTCTTCTGTTCTGGAAATCTGGGGTATCGCCCGCACGCCAATCACTCGCGCCCACACCCACCCATCCCCACCTACACACACCCACACATGTGCATGCACACAGGCACTCCTCTTGCACGGGTGCGAGAACCGCCCGCGCCTCGCCCCCGTCACGCACGCTGCATCATCCATCGCCTTGCCAGACACGCTCTGCATGTGATTGTGCTTACTTGCTTACTTGCTTACTTGCTTACTTGCTTGCTTGCTTGCTTGTTCGTTACCTATCTGCACTGCCCTCCATGCCTTCATGTTGCAAATTTAAAAGTGCCCCCGCCCACATGCCAGTCGCACAAAGTCATAGCACACGTTCTGTCCAACCAGCTTCCTAATCGTCTCCACCGTCGTCCATGCAGACACATCAGCAATCCCATATGCTGTCCAGCCCGCAGACGTTGCAATCTCCAACGTGTCCACCTTGCGCGTCCCACTCGCCAAATCAACAAACACCTTGCCTGCTGTCTTGGTACCCACCGCTCCGAGTACCTTGGGGCTGCCCTCGGGACTGCCGTTGCGCCCAGCCACCCGGTAATGCTTCAGCAGTGGCACCACCAACAGCGACTTCTCCGCCGGCAGCGCTGAGATAATCACAAACGGCTGCTGCAGTCGCTTGACATCTTCAATTGACCGCACCGGCGACACGTCAGTAGATAATGGCCCATGTGACTTGAACCCAATCGTGTATATAGGCCCGATGCCCAAGTTCTTCAGTGCGAAAATAGACGCCGATGCATCCCCCTCGTTGTTGGCTAGCAACAACGCTGCCTGTCCGCTGTATGCCGACGGTACAAAGTCGCGTGTCAGTGTCGCTCGTATCCCTTTCCACCGAGTATTGTCGCCAATCAGCGATGCATTGCTGCTTCCCGGCGGCACTAACACCGTATCAATCTGGCCAATAGCCCGCGCCGCGTTGGACAGAGATGGTAGGTATGGCGCAGACGCTCCCAGCGGTGGGTTGATATAGGCCCCCCCAAAGTTGTTGCGCCGGAGAATGTGCTCAATCGATGCCTTTGGCCCTCTCTCGGCAAAGCTAAATGAATGCGGTAGGCTAAGCTCATTGAAGCATTTCTCAAAAAACATTGCCTGCGACGTCGACCGGAAGCTCCCAATCCCGTATATATCTCGCTTCGGCATCTGCCCCATGGTGTGCAGCGCCGCATTGATCTCGGCCGCACTCAGCTGCCCTGGCGCTGCAATCATGGGCAACAGTGGGTGCGTAATGGGCGTGAATATCTTGTTGAGAGTCCTCGAGAGCTGACCCATAGGCCCCATGTTGAGTCCGGAAAAAGGTGGGTGCGGGTACTTGGCTTGAATGGTCGACCGGAAGTACTCGAGCTCGTAGTTCTCCTGCATCGAGTTGACCAGGGCATACATCTTGACAATGTCCCCATACACCGCCCCCATCTCAAACAGTCTTTGTGTTTCAGGAGACGTCCACTTGAAGGTGCCCGAGAAGTCGTGGAAGGCCGATATGATTTTGGTGCATGCCTTGTTCTCAGCCAACTTCTTTCGGATTTCCTCGGGCAGCCACAGCTCCACGTCAATGTACTCGCAGCCCCATTGTATCGCGCGCGCAAGGTATCGGTAGTAGAGCGAAGGGTCATCCATGGGAAACCGGCCGTTCTCCTTTGTGCACCTCGTCGTAAAGATGATGGGCAGCTCGGTGCGCTGGCGCAACACCATGACCTGCTCTCCCACATACTTGAGGCTGGGTACCTTGCTGATGGTCCCATCCGCCAAAGGTTCTTCGAGCAGATCCACTCTAATCTCTATCGCGTCTGCACCAACCGACAGGATATCCAAATTCGGAAGCGCGGCATGTACGTCAGGGAACGTGGTCGAGATTAACGTCGTTCGCGCCTTCTTGGTAAGGTCGCGGTGGGGGCCAATCTGGCCTAGGATAAAGGAGAGGTAGCGCGAAACGTCTCGACGGAAAAAGGGCGATCGTGTGTAGAGATATTCATAGTCGCATCGGTCGGTGATGCTTTCGTCCAGCTCGTAGCTTCCGTCCACCCGGTGCGTGTTGATCAACAGTCTGGAGCGATCCCAGCTGTTCAAGTGCGGTTTTGCAACCAAGCTGCTCAACCCATACACTGTCTCCTTTGGGCCGGCCAGCGCGTCCTCTATAGACGACGCCAATTCCCATCTCTGTCCCAAAACATCCGCAATTGTGTCAACAATGCTCTCCTCGCCTTCATTGTGCAGAATCAAGAGCGTGGGTCGGGCGCCATGTGGAATCTCTTGCACGTCAATGACCATACCTTCTCTCAGATGAGGGGAGGTCATGCCCCCGGCGGTCTGCACCATGGTTGCCATGGGTGAAGATAAAATTGGGTACTGTTCTTGTTCTCGCTTTCGATTAGCCGTACGTGTTGAAACCGTTGATGCGATGCTGGATCTCGGCGAGGATGCGACGGGCGGAATACAACTGGCAAACTGCAATAACCGTCGCTACCATCTCCGAAGCGTCGACAAGGCTGAGGCAGTTGGGGGTGCGTCTGGAGAAATACAAGCGCCTCACAGTGAGCACTGTACTAGATTCGTCCGTGGGGGGGTGGGATGCAGGACTGGCTTTTGATTTAATCGCAGTGCGCGTGAGGTTTGGAGATAGAGAGATAGCACCATGTCCTGAACAGAAGTGGAAGCCCCAAGCCTCCGCAAACTGCGCGCGTTTGTTCGCTTCAGAGCCGTCCTATGGCTGGACGGTGAATATGCCGTTGGCATTGGCACTAGCTCGGAGCTGTAGGATAGTGTACGGACCCGGCGCGGGCACCGTGGCGTCTTCGCCGATAGTTGCGACTGAAATTTATCCGTCGGCTTACCATACGCCCATTCGACCCCCAGATTTCGCACCAATCACATGATTTGCCATCACCCAATGCATTCGCATGCCAAGCATATCGCACCCCATCGCCATCCTTTGACGCGAGATGCTGCTGACGTTGTTGTGTCCAGATTGGTGGAGAATGGCTTGCTGCCCATCTCCCACTGAGATCCTGGGGCCTGAGGCAACACTCGACTGCCATCTGCATGTCTGAGGCGTCGACTGCCCAGCAACAACACCACCTCAATACGAGCTTGGTATTCCGTATGGGCGTAAATCATTCCGATCCACAGGCCCATTACTGTCGCGAGGCCTGCGTCTAAATCTCCGCGCCTCTGCAACTCATCAAATCCCCTTCAACCAGCCCTATCGCATTCGCTGTTGGGCGGTATGCCGTATTGGTGTTGGGTAATGGCTACCTACGCCTCCCCTGTGCGAGCTATCCCTCCCTTCTGAAAGATCTGCAAAAAAATATCATGCCCTCTCTTCACAGCAATAACTTCGAGGTGGCCTCTAACGGCTGTTGCAAAACGGCATTGCCAAATCGACACGCGTTCCATCTCTTCCGGTCTAATCGTTCGTCTCAAAGAAAGTTCACGTATACAATATCTCGGTGATTTACCACTCTATATTAGTCCGGAGCCCGTTGTACATTGATGCTCCTTCGTTTGGCCCTCTTTGACTTTAGCCGTTAACCCTGAAACATGGGTGAGAAAGGTCAACAAACTTTGACTCTCTATTCCGGTTCCAGATTTTCCGGGACCAATTTCACTGTAACGGTGGTCCGCTTCAACGGTAGAAGTAAGTATCACCGGTGCCGTTGAATTAGCTAATCGAGTCAGTTCAGAGATTATGACTTTCCATGTAGCACCAACTTGACCACGGAACATTTTGTATTGCAGTACCTGCGACTTCTTCTCACCTTATTTTTCCATTGCTCTTCAGCTATGGTCAACCTGAGGTATTAACTCATCGTATCTTTCATAGTACCAAACGGCTAAAGTGATGCATCGAATGTATACGACATTATGCCACCATCAAAATGACGCATTCTAAGGGACTAAAGGCTATCTAATCGCGCATGCTGCAGCACTTCGGGCCAAAAGAAAACCATTCTTCCATGACCAATGCATGGCTAACCGCTTCTACATACCACTTTGGACCCGCGTGGAAGCCTGTGGATACCATATTTAATCTCACCGCTGAATCGTTATCTCGGCAACTTGCAGCATTCTCTCGCCATGAGTAGACATAGCAATATGGAGCAGCAAAAGATTCTTCAGGGTTTCGCCAAAGAAACGCTACGTATAATTGCAAGACCCTCCATCGCGAGACTTTTTGCATCCAAATTCTTCCCAGTCAAGCTAGCCGCCGTCTTTTACAACCTGATATCCCTTCTTCTCCATTACCGTTTTGGATCGGACTATCGGAGTGTCTTTGGGAATGTATAGGCTAATGTGACTGTCCCACTTGTCTGGTCCGATCAGATTCATCTGTAGATGAACTACATTCTCATTAATATGAAACAATACCACCGGCTGAAGAAATACGAGGAATAGATATCATGGATCGAAGATGCTGATGCAATAGACAATGCATATGACCTGTCTTGCTCCGAGTACGACAATCAGTTTGTATGATACAACCTTGTAATCTCAACGCAATCAACGTGACACTGTTCAGTAGAACTTTTCAGACACAAAAGGGACATATATAAGAGATATTTCTTGTCAGCAAGAGGCATCATCTTACCCACATCTTATGATGTACAAGCCCACCATGATGTATATTCAGCCATCTCCATTCATATTTCTCCAGATCTGGATCAAACTCAGTTGCCTTAAGCCAGCCGTGAAGAAGGAGTGATCAATTATTCTCTACTGTAATTACAAAGGTTCTGTACATAATTACTGCCGTCTTCTTCCAAACGTACATGTTTAATCAGACCATCTAGTTTAGTCTGTTAGCAGATATGTCGAGACTTATCTCTGCTTCGTCTCTCTTTGAGACTGAAATATATTGTTTGCTATACCAAAAACTTTCCATGATAGAAAAGTGTCGCAGACTATGCTAGGATATATCGGCATGAATTACAGCCGATGTATGTTGATATTCTACATGTAACAAGCCCCTGCAATGGTCGTGTACAAAAGACAGTTGTAGAGAACAATACACAAAACAATACGAATATCAATTCACCGCACCTACGCGTGGGACAAATACTAACATCAATTTTTCTCACCGCACCTACGCGTGCAACAGAAAGGTATGGATACGTGCTGGGTTTTAGTAATGTCGATATATTGGTATATTGTGCAAGCATTAACACGAGCAAACAAAAGATGATCATACAAAGTAAGGCATCTTAATTACTTATAAGAGAAAAGCAGCAAGCTACGTTACGCAAGTGTATAGATGCCAATAACCAAAGACATGGAAAGTGTAGGGGCGAATAGGATACATGTATTAGTGATGCCAACGGCCTTGGCGCTCTGACCTCATCCAAAACTTCGAGTGCGGCGAACGTCGGAGGTGATGCCATCACTGAACTTTCTGTCAACATCCATCAACGACACAAAATGTTTGCAAGACGCGCAATTCCCTTGGTAATTATCACAAACATATTTCCGCTACATTCAATGCCTCTAACAAATACAAGGCCTTCGGAGCCGCCACCCGCGCAAGTGCACCTCGCTTTTCCCCAACCACACGCTTCCTCACGCCGTTCCAAGTACGACTACTCTCCGATGAAGTCCGTTCCGCAATCGACAGAGCCATTGCTTCATCTCCAGTAGTTTTGTTCATGAAGGGCACACCTGAGACACCCCAATGTGGTTTCTCCAGAGCTAGCATCCAAATTCTGGGTATGCAGGGTGTAGATCCAGACAAATTCACAGCTTTCAATGTGCTAGAGGACCAGGAGCTGAGACAAGGTATGGAATTCACACTATGCGTGAACTGGGGTAGTCGAATATTTTCGGGTTGAGCTCTGTTTGATTGCTGTTAATTGGCATGGAATGCGCTACTGGGAATATCTTGCTGACAAATGATCAGGAATCAAGGAATACTCAGAGTGGCCGACAATACCACAGCTATACGTCGACAAGGAGTTTATTGGCGGCTGTGATATTCTTATGACGATGCACCAGGACGGATCGCTCGCCAAGATGCTTGAGGAAAAGGGTGTGGTTGTTCCTGCCGAGGGACAAGGACAAGCACCCTAAAAAGCTTACTTATGAAAACGGCGGGGAATACAAGATACGCAAGCTACTTATATAATACCATTTTGTATTGGTTGCGAGTGTCATCCAGTAGCTTGCATCACTGTAACAAAAATGTGTACATATGACTTATGAAACATGCCGTCAGTTGGCCCTTGGAAGCCAATGCTTTCTGATGTGCCATTTCATGTTTGCATGTACAGGCGATGTTACTTGTCATCAGGGCGCATCTTCCTTACCAATGCCAGATGACGCAGGTCTGGATCTTGAGCTCCACACTTCTCAAGCGTGCACCATCGACACCTATGGAAACTCTCGACACATCGTCCACCCCGTCATTCCCGGTCTTTCATGATGGGTGCTGAACGCAGCAAGCCTGCCCCGCATCCACAAACTACAAAGGTTTCACTCTCCAAAACAACATTACCTACAAAGGTAAAGAAAACAGTCTCAGTTGCCGCAATCTTCAGAAGAAGGAATCAAAAGGCACATCAGAGTACATCTGCGCCCCGAAAGGATAAGGGCATTTTTGAATTCACCAAAGAAGACGGTGATGCTACGACGTTGCTAAGTGTTAAATCGCACTCGAGCCCACATACTGGGGCGAAGAAAGGATATGGAAAGCGCGCATCAGATACGCATCCACTGAGTGTAGCTTTCAAAAGCAGAACCCAAGATTCCGATATATGGCGTTGGCAACTGACATCAAATCATACAGACGCCAGTAACGACTATCGCAGACAATTCTACCAGACGACCTCTCTCAAGCTCAACAACTTTTCTCAAAGATCTGCTCACCACACTTCATAAGAGTACTCTACAAACCGTCCTCCCAAGCGGTAGCCCCAAGAATGCCTCTACCTCTCCACTCAAGCTGTCAGCGCCAGCAAAATACGAGCGTCTAGCTTTGCAGCTCCACCAGCCTATTTCGCAGTTCACGCTTAGACTACGCCGTACCGATAGCGAAGGCCAGGTCGTAAGCTTTGAACAAACTCTCAAGACACGCATATTGCATTTCGAGACACTGATCGCTGCGCAAACGAAAAAAGTGGCCCAGTTCCAGAAAGCATGGGAGGCCGTTATGGGCGAGATATGGAAACCGGGCGCTGCATGTCTTGGAAGGAAAGCAATGCAGGATTTGCTTTTTACTACCGAGCAACAGCAGTAACCAAATGGTTTAACGGCACTGCTGCTACCCCCCCCCCCGTCTTCTTCTTCCTCGCCATCAAAAACTACAAACACAGAGTCCATCCTTTTTATATCTGAACAGGGAACTTCTCCCCTTTCCAAGGAAAAGAGTCGTCCTGGCAAGAAGCATGTTGCTTTCGTTAAAGATAGAGCGTCACAAGCTACTTAGGATAAATACGCCGCTAGCTGCCCAACTTCATTTCCGCATTTCCTGTACCAATCGTCTCGATTCGGCTTGGACGCCACGATACATGCCCCGCTACATACCACGCGCGGTGAGTTTGGAGAGGATATACAGGACTTGTAAAGGGAGGTGGAAGAAATGGGCGACAAGCAAATTGATGAGTTTATCGAGATGGAAAAGGAGCAGCGTGCGTTTTGGAAGAAGAAGAAGAAGAAGAAGAAGAAGAAGGCTTAGCTTGCGAGTGCGTTACGAGACGAGTGAATTGGAAGGAAGGACGGGTGTAGCGAATATAAACGATCACAATGCCATGCAATATTTTTAAGACCCTAAAATATCATACTTGACACGATGGCTGATTCAGGTAAAATATTATCAAGTTTGGTTTATCTTTATTTTTTGTCCTCATCTATTGCAAGCAATATGACCACAGGACAGAGCGCAATATATGTTTCTATGGAAGGAAAAAAAGAAAAACACATCTTGTAACTACTGTGGTGGAGTATCAAATGATTAGACTGCGGATATATATTAGGAATTCTTTTCGGAGTAGATAGATACCTTCTTCACTCAACACAATACAGCGATTGGATTTTAGCTCTATTCTACCAGCTCGATTGCGGGTCGCCCCTTGATCTTTTGAGCTCGATCTTGTATCGTGCCACACTACCAATCCTGTGTATCGTAAAAAGCAAACGTCTAATAATCTAGATGGATATCTTCAATGTTCAAAATTTGAACCCTCTGAATGGAATGTCTTTCATCGCCCTCTATTCATTATCTTGGCAAAGAGACTCTAATCAAAAGAGCTCTTGAAGACCCATCGCTGGTCTTCGGGCTGCTGGAAGGGCACGCCAAGCTCAAACAGGGTCATGACTGCCTCAGTAAAGTCCTTGAAGAAAGCATCATTGTCCTTTGCATACAGTTGGGTGTACTGCTTGAAGCTCTTGTCTTTAACAAGCTCCATGTCAGTGGGCAGCATCATGAGGCTCTTGGTCTTGACATCCTCGAACTGCTTGGGACCATTCCACTTCTTGTACGCCCACTTCTCCTCGAGGAGCAGCTTGAAGTAGTCGTTGGTCAAGGTGGTGGGAGAGAAGGTCCAGGGACCGTCGAAGCCGGAGCGGTCAGAGTGGCAGCGGCCGAGGGCGTGGGCGCCAGAGAGGGCGACCATGGCACGGTCATCGAATCCCATGCGGCCAAAGATGGCACGAATGTGGCTGCTATCCTTGGTAGCATCTGGCAGACGGCCATCAGGAGTGCAGAAAGCGACATCGCGGTCGGTACGGCCAGCACGGTAAGGAATCTTGGGGCCCTGCATCTCCTGGATGGCGCAAACACCACCGAGAATCCACAGGTCCGAGTAGCTGATCCAAGGGAAAGCTTGCTTAACAGGCTCGAGGAAGTCGCGAGCAGCCTTGAGACCAGCATTAGCACCGTGGTCAGCTTCGGGGGCAAAGCGCATGGTTGCGCCGTTGGAGCCACCAGTTCCCGTCAACTTGTCATAGCTGCAGCATGTCAGTTCTTGGTTCCGTGGTATCAGGTACAATTGAGTACACTCACGTTCCCGAGCAGTGCCATGCCAAACGCAGCAGCACAGGGCCATAGCTGCCATCGTCGTAGTTATCGTTCTCCTCCAATCTCTTGGCGATCGTGTCGTAGACCTTCTGGTAGTCCTCGAACCTGGGAGTGAAGACTTTGGTGCTGGTCTGGCCAAAGAGCTCTGGCTTGTATGTGTATAGGGCGTAGGCACCGGCACCGACAAGTAGAGCACCAGCACCAAGAGCTAGACCGGTTGGGTTGCCCTCATGCTTATCAGGGCCATCTTCCTGGGAGGCGTATCCGCGTCGTTGGTTGCGGAAGGCGTTTTGTGTGGGTGCAACGAAGCGGGCAGATGAGCGGGTGGCGGTGGTGCGGAATGAAGGAGCAGCCGTGCGTAGAGCACGGGAGAAGCTTCGAGAGGCCGATGCCATTGTGTGGACGTTTGTGTATGTGTGTGTGTGTGTGTGTTGATAAGCTACAAACGACTTGTTTGTGTTTAGAAAGCGCAATTGGCAAAGGTAGAGCGCGAAATGAGGGGGGCGGAAAGCCAGCGAAAGTGAGACGATAAGAGACGTCAGCAAAGGGAGTGTGAGGGTTCTTATGAAGACAGGTATTTCTCGGTGTCCCGAGGGCGATGGTCTTTCTTTCTGGAAGGCACGCCAAAAGACCCACCTCTGACAGCTGTGGGCCAATCATATGTGTCGCAGAGCATGGCTGTCTGGACCCTTGCGATTACGATATCTGAAGCAACGGCGACACAGGCCCGATAGCTTAATCTGTGCTTCTCGAATCGCCGAAGAGCGGCTTCTGGGTAGGAATCAGCTTACATACATGGGCAGATCCGCGGCAATCAAGCAGAGGAGGGTCAAGTAGTTTTGTAACTTGTTTGCATTAGGCACTGCCATGGTGCATATTCCGACCTCGTCCCGAGACAGATCGACGCAGGCCAGGCGCGCAGAATGAGGGGCAACGACATGAGGCTCTGCGGCAGCCGCCTCGAGATGCCCTTGTCGTCTTCAACAGACTATCTACAGTGTAGTAGACCGCCTCTGCCTCACTACTACTACACCAATGGTTTTTTTTGCTGTGGTCGTTTCTGCGTTAGTCACCATTCCTGGGTACGGCTGCTGACTGACCAATCACAATACTGTCATACTAAGCCATGGCGGCGTGACTCGTGCCGCACCCACATGCCGCCCCCATGCCATCCCTCTCCAGCGCGGTACAAGCGGCAAATAGTGGATGCTTTGCTACAACAGGCAGATCTCTCTATTTAGACAGAGTGCCCCACTGTCTTATAGTTACACATGTATCAAGGCGGCAAGTCTATCCGGTAAGAAGCCAATTCCATTACATACTCCGACCCAAACGCACACACACACACGTACATATTAGGGCTGACAAAAAGGAAACAATCAAACATGATAACTCCCGCTGGCCATGACCCTCCCGCTGATGATCCCAAATCTTGACCTAGCGCCTTGCAGGGAAATGCTCATGTCCATGCTTGTGTAAAAAACATAAAATCAGACCCAGATCCAGTACCGAAAATGCAATCATTAACCCAAGTATTTCCCCCCTCCCCTTTCGTGAGCCACTCGTTCTAGCGTGAAACATGCAAAATGAAAAACAATCAATGAAACATGTGGTGGTGGTGGTGGTCTGGCGGGGGCAGACCCATGATGGTACCAAGGTAGAGATGCGCATGAGGGTAGCCGTTCATGCTGCTCGTGGGCGTCGAGATACCCGATGACGAGGCTGTAGGCGGATGCGACTCTTCTAGATCTCTTCGGGCTGCGTTTTCTGCTGCTTCCTTGACAATCTTGGGCTTGAGGAGATCCCATGAAGTGTTGTTGGGATCCTTGGGTATAGTCACAGCGCGTTTATACGATGGGCAGGCCTCGAGTTCCTTGATACCAATCGGTGGCGACAGTTGGGCGGCCTTTTCCTTGAAGTATGCCTTGCGCCTAGATTTCTTTGAACTGTACTCGGCAGTCCTGGCAGTCCGCTGCATCTCTTCCCACTGTTCCATCTTCTTTGCAAAGGCTTGACGTTCTTCTATTCTCTGAGCTTTTGCAGCAAGCCATGCAGGGATCCACGCGGAAGACTCGTTTGCGTCGGGAGCCCGTTCACGCACCTCGCGGTTGTATTCGGCAACGAGCTTGTCAACGTCTGATCTTAGATAAATCGTCTTAAGTGCATGCGTGCTTGCTGGGCCAACCCCGACAAAATTGCCCCAAGAATCGTAGATACCACTTGGAAGAGCAGCACGGATGAAGGAGATGTCTTCACCGTCTGGACCTTTGAGCAGAGCCATGGCTTCGTACTCCTTGATGACCTGGTTTGTCAGACAGTCCTTGCACATGCGGCGCAGAAAAGCCCAGAATGTCTTGCGAGTGTTCTAGACGACGGACAGTCAAGTTAATAAATTTGCCGTACGAAGTCTGTAGACGGTGCGGGTGTTATCACTTACGGGCGCACCGCAGTCCATACAGCCATGGCCGTGGCGCAGATGAGCAAACTGGAACTCTGTCAGGCCTGGAGGAGGGTCCGGCATGTCGGTTCCGTAGTAGTAAACCCTGCTATGCTTCCAGAGCATGGGGTTGTCACGCAGGAAGCGGTAACATGAAGCGATTTTGCTGCGCATCTCGAGCAACTGGGCGGGGTCCGAGTAGGAGAGTATGATGAACCAGCAGTCGAGGTCGACACCCTTGGACAAGATCTTGCCCCTTCGTAGCCTGGTGGGCTTGCGTTGCTGCCACTGCTGCGTGAGGAGGGGGCGGACGGGTGCGGTTGCGAGTGGAGCCATGGCATTGCTAGCAAAGGAAGCGCTTGAGTGTGCTGCTTGATCGTATTCTCTCTTGCCATCCTCACCCCACTTGCGCTTCAGACTGCCTTCTACCTTTGCCAAGGGCACGTTGTGGGAGCGCACCTCATGCGCAAAAGCGGCACGCTTGCCAGCGGGCGGGCGGCAGTTGATTACTGTCGCATAGGCTTGGTCGGGCGTCTGCAGAAAGGGCGTCTGCTTGTTGACTGTAAAGGCGACATATTTGGCATTCACCATTTCGGGTCAGCAGGCCAGCCGCTCGGTGGGATGGGGGATCGAGGCGGGTGGCAGGCAGGCAGACTTCCGGAGGTAGGGCCGTTCTTTTTCACGGAGTCGTGGCGGCAGTATGGAGGAGAGGTGGGTGGAGCGGTCAGTGGGCTGGGGAAGCAGGAAAGGAGCGTGGACGACGCTGAGACTTCGGCGTGCCCAGGCTCGAGTGAGGTCGGCTGCCGAACCAGTCTTGCCCGGTAGCAAGGTTGACCCTTCGCATACAAAACCTTGGCCTGCTCCTTACTAAGCTCGACCGTCCTATACTTGAGCTGTGCGCGGCTGACATCACTCAAGTGGATTCTGTCGTCGGATGCTGGCATCCACCGTCTGTCTGGACAAGCAACATCCGTACGTATATGAATATGTACGTACACATGTACGTACAGCCGCCACCCAATCTGGATGCCGCCTTGTGGGCCGACTGGAGGGGCATGCGGCCAGCACCAACACCAGAACCAGCACACCAAGATGAAATACGACAGGCGCGGAACACTGGCCTTTGAGCATTCAGCCATTTTCTCGCAATTAGGCCGACGACGACGCCGACAACGACGACGACGCCACGCCGGTGATCACATGGCGGCATCGACCATGGCTTACTTTGACGCGAGGCGCGCGCCGCTCGACCCTTAGTTTTTTTCGTGCGCCGCCGTGGACGGGCCCGGCAAAAGTCACCCGGGCTGGGCGTGGCGGTGGTGAAGGATGGTGGGGCTGCATGTGCATGCAACAAAGGTTACGCCATCGCCTGTGCTATCTGCGACTTGGCGCTGGGGAAAGCAGCGTGCAGGAGCGGCGATAAGATGCGGCACCCTGCCCAAGAGAGATGCGGGGTTAGCGGGCAGGCCGCATCCACACCGGGCTAGAGTCGGTAGCTACCTCGGCATGTTGAACTGTCAACATAATTGCTTCTCTCACGCCGTCTTCCAAGTGCTATTACAAGCATTGCCCCGGCTCCCAGTTCTACCACGGTACAGTTGCCTACCATCCAAGCCCCATCATATCAACCCGACTGCCCGCCACGCGGTCCGACATTGCCCAAACGCTGTCATGTTTAGCAAGACCGAAAGTAAGTTCAGGGTTTCATAGCCACGGCGCCAAGTCGTCTCAGACCTCATCTACGAGACTTGTCCGTCTGTAAATTCGTCACCAACCTTTTTAGCCCGGCACACGGCTTTTTTTGCTATGCATGTCCATCTGTTGGTCGTAGAGCGGCAGTCTGAACGTTTGCAGAACACCCGTCGTCCTCGGACCTGGACAAGCAGGATGCCCTTCCTCGCTACGTCAACAACCACGATGACGACTCTGAACATATCACTTGTCCGCCCACCACCACCGATACCAAACTCGTTGCCAGAATAGATTTCCATGTCATCCCATTTCTGTGCATCATGTACCTGCTGGCCTTTTTGGATCGAGTCAACATTGCCAACGCCAATGTCTTTGGCCTCAGCCTGGAGCTCGACCTTAACAGAGACAACCGCTACAACACAGCCCTTGTCATCTTCTTCATCCCTTATGTTCTCTTCGAGATCCCGTCCAACATTCTGCTGAAAAAGATGAAGCCCCGCATCTGGCTTAGTATCTGCATGTTTGGCTTCGGACTCGTTACCGTGCTGCAAGGTTTTGTTCAAAACTACGCGGGACTGCTGACCACCCGCTTCTTCCTCGGCGTTTTCGAAGCAGGCATGTTCCCGGGCGCCTTGTATCTCATCGGAATGTGGTACAAAAGAAGTGAGGCTCAGAAGCGCTTCTCCTTCTTCTTCAGCTCCACCACCCTCGCTGGGGCCTTTGGAGGACTACTCGCCAGTGCCATTGGCAAAATGGATTACATGCGAGGTTATCGCGGATGGCGTTGGATATTTATCCTTGAGGGACTGTTAACCGTCGTGGTGTCGTTTGCCTTCTTCTTTTTGCTACCTAATTTTCCCGAAGAAGCCAAGTGGTTGTCGGAGCCGGAGCGCGCCTATGTCAAGCACCGCCTCCAAGTCGACCAAGGTCGCTCTGCCCGCGAGCGCCCCATTAAAGCGCGAGATGTTGGAAACGTCTTCAAAGACCCCAAGATTTTTGTTGGTGGCTTGATGTATTTCGGCTTGATCGTGCCGGCATATGGCTATGCATACTTTTCACCCACCATCATCCAAGGCTACGGCTACTCGCCCATCCAGACCCAGCTCCACAGTGTACCTCCCTGGGCTGCTGCTTTTGGCTTTGCCATGCTTGTTGCCTATTTCTCCGATCGCCTCAGACACCGCTTCCTTTTTGCCATTTTCCCCATTTGCGTCTGCATCACCGGCTTCGCTATCCTCATCTCTGTGCACAACAATCATGACTTGCAGTATGCAGCTCTCTTCCTGGTCGCCATGGGAGCTTATACAGCCATGCCTGTTATTATCTGTTGGTTCAACATGAATCTGGGAGGACATCACAGGAGAGCTGTGGGCAGTGCGTGGCAGATTGGTTTTGGTAAGTTTTGTCTTTTTCTTTTTCTCGTTTTGTCCTTGTTTGCGCAAAACTAATCTAACATTACCTACAGGCAACATTGGGGGCATCATTGCTACATTTTCTTTTCTTAAAAAGGATGGACCCAAGTACACAAAGGGCTACTCTATAAGTATTGCTTTTGTAATCTTAAGCGCACTGAGCTGCACTGCGTACTTCGTCATGTGCAACTGGGCTAACCGGAGGCGCAACAAGAGTGTGAGGGATGTAGGGTTGACCGAATACGAAAAGACAGAAATGGGTGATTTGAACCCAGATTATCGATATCTACTGTAGACAGATTGAAGGACTTGGATGAGGAATGAAAATAGAACGGGAATGAAAAGTTCAAAAGGGAGCAAAATTCATAATAGCATGAAGGATATTTGCATCTAGACTTACGGCCAGTATGAAACACAATCTTAGATAGATATTCACCATGTATATATCATTGCCGAATCAATCTAAGTATCCTTAAAAATTTATAAGTTTTCTACTGGTTACACCGGTAAGCTATTCTATTGCTACTTCTATCGCACAATTCTCGCCCAATTAAGCTAAAAACACTCTCTGTTTTATGGGTCGACTCAACTGCAGTGAGTATATTAGTTTGCCCAATTCTTGTTTTCTTTTCACCGGATCCCACCAGTTCCCGTAGCTTGAATTGGCTCTCGTGTTCTACGCCACTCAATATCGTACGCTGCACTCTATCTCGTCCATGGCTTACCGAGCCATGAAGGAAGATGCAGCGAATCCCTGTGCAGACATCGTGATTGATTCGCACCACCAAACCGGGTTTTCCAAATAGTAGTCTACCGTATATTCCCGTAATACTTTCAAGTCACACTCTGCGCCGTCGTAATGCTATCCGAATCCACCCCCTCTTCACTCCCATGGCCCCAAATCTCCTTACTCTCGCTCTCAACCCCCCTCATCGCCTTGGCCACCTCCTCCAACCTAACAACTACCTCTTGAACCCCCTTATTCACCTTCTCAAAATACCGATCATTCTCCTCCCTCCTCTTCCGACTAAGCTCTATATCTTTCTCCGTCTCCTCCTCTAGCTTAATCCGATCAAACAGCTTATCCCCCTTCCCCGCACCAGCACCATTCACCAGGCTCTGCGCCTGTAGGTCCGTAGCCTTGGTATCCTGCAACTTCTTCTTCTGCTGCTCGGGCGCCTGCTCGTCTTCTTCTGAGCGGGCCCATGCTCTTGCGAGCTCGATCTGGGCTCGGCGCAGCTCGTCGAGGGCGCGCGAGTGCTCGGAGCCGAAGACAGTCATGCTGGGGCCTTTGATGGCACTGAGTTCGACTTCCTCGAGTGTGTTTTGCATTTCGGCCCATATTGCTTCAGCGCGCGACGAGGCTTCTGCGTCGGCTGCTTGGCTTTGTTGGCGCTGGCGCCGTTGGAAGGGTGCCGAGGGATTTGTCGATACGGGGCTGAGGTAGTCGCCATCGCTGGTCGTGTTTGGGGGGAGAGGGCGCTTGGGGTCTGGGGAGAGCAGGGAGCGTTGGCGAACTAGAGGTATTTTTGCAGGTGTTCGGGTCTCATGTAGGGATGTGTTGGAGGCATTGTGCGACGGCGGGCCAACGAAGAGGGCGGGCGCTGGTAGACGGTTTGTCTGCGTCCTGGAGATCTTCTTGTCGTCTTTAGAAGACATGTTCTAGCATGCAGCGTGTATATTCACAGGAGCAGATGTTGAAGACGAAAGGTGATGGTAGCTTCACGCGACTAGATATAGAAGCTAGCAAGGGCGTTGAGCGTCAGAATGCAAACACGAATTGCTCTTTGTATTTGTCGAAGACTAGAGGCTAGTAAGACTAGGGCTATGCGCTTCGACAGAGAAGGTGGTGTTCAGTATTCCTAAGGTCCTCGGCCCAGCTCAATGACGATGGCCCGATAAGATAGCAAATACCCCTGCAGCCGCGCTAGCCACGACAGAAGCGATGCCAAGGCCCGTGCGCACACACGCTGGGTGAGATTTCTCCTTCCCGTTACTCTTCGACGCTCGCGATACTAACCATCCACTCTCCAGCACATCACTCGTCAACACCGCAATCATGGGTAAAGGTACGCATTCATCTCACACAGCCGTCTTCAATCCGTTCAGATCTCATTCCCCCCTCCCCTTCGCCTTGCACGACACCATTGTGCACTTTGCAGCTGCTTACACCATCCTCAGGAAAGCCAAGAGGTCTCAACGCCGCCCGCAAGCTCCGCAACCATCGCCGTGAGGGACGATGGGCTGATCTCCACTACAAGAAGCGTCTCCTCGGAACCGCTTTCAAGTCTTCTCCCTTTGGTGGTTCTTCCCACGCCAAGGGTATCGTCCTTGAGAAGGTCGGTGTTGAGGCCAAGCAGCCCAACTCCGCTATCCGAAAGTGTGTCAGGGTTCAGTTGATCAAGAACGGAAAGAAGGTCACCGCTTTCGGTACGTCACGCCATTCTAAGAATTGGGTGCAACTGCAACAAAGCACCTGTGGCAAGCATGCATCAAGAAGACGTGGCTAACACGAAAGCAGTCCCCAACGACGGTTGCTTGAACTTCGTGGACGAGAACGATGAAGTCCTCCTTGCCGGTTTCGGTCGCAAGGGCAAGGCCAAGGGTGATATTCCCGGTGTGCGTTTCAAGGTCGTCAAGGTTTCCGGTGTCGGTCTCTCGGCACTGTGGAAGGAGAAGAAGGAGAAGCCCAGATCATAGAGTACTGGCCAACAAGGAATCAAGGAAGGAAATGAACGTGGAATACCAGCACGCCATGAACGAATGATGGAATCCGCGGATGGCCGCGGATGTTTACCGGAGTCTTTACATTAGGATATCTGTGCTTCAACTCGGCATATGAAAGTCATGATATGCTGGAGGGTTAGATAGCAAATCTGACTCGTTCAAGCGCCCACTCGTTTGTGTGTCGCTTCTGGAGTAATGCGTAGTGCTTCGCAATGCCTTGGTGGGGTAATGGGTGAATTGCTGTTACCTAAGCGATTTATCCAAGCATATCATGTGTAAACATGGAAGGTGTCCGTATGTAATAAGGTTACAGCGATCGGATAGCTCGGAAGCTCTACCCCGCACACAGCAGAGAGCATAAGAAGAGAACCTTGTACGCACGTAGATAGGGAATAAGAACAAGAATTTTGAACACACACACCTGTCTTTTGGCAACCCTTCTGCATTCGTGCAAACCCTCTTTAGCCCCGCGCGCACATGCTTCGTACCTTGCTATTTGCACCCGGTTCACGCTTATGCTAGCTAGCTACAGAGCCCATTCAACAGAAGGTTAGCCGTGTACTGAATCAACGCCCTGTTCGTTATGCATACATATCCTATTCGTGATCCGTATACTACTACACATGAGTATCACAACCTATATACAGATCCTGTCTGCGACTTTGATAACTCGGGCCAATGGAACATAGGAAAAAAGTGCCACCAGCTGCCGGGTATCTTAAACAAAATGCCAATCAATGCGTCCGCCATCTCAAGGAGAAAGAAAAAGAAGAAAAATTACAAAGTAGAAAAACAAAAGGAAAATAGGTGTTCACTAGTACCAAACCAAAAAGTATCGATGATGCAAGCCAAGTCTCTCTCTTTATATCTCTTTCTCTCTATTTAGAGAACATGGCATTGAACGTATCCTCTAGCCCCGTATCTTTCATCGTACCATAGTAATCATACTTGAGTTTCGGGCTAGCAAACAGCTCCGCATCCCTCTTGACATTCTTCGGTACGCCCAGACCCTCTAGGCCCTGTGATTTGCTAGTCCCATCCGCACCCCTCGTCTTCTTCTCTTCTTTGAAGAAGTTGGGCATGCTTTCTTTGAGTGGCGGCGCCCACACCCCGCGTTTCCATGGGTCGGGTTTTTGGTTGGCGGCGAGCGAGGTGGGAGGTGCGGCGGGGACGCGATGGCGGAAAGGATTTGGGTCTTTGCGGGCGAAGATGGAGTGTGGTTCTCTGGGTTTGGCGGAGGGCGATGCTTGTTGCTGAGCAAAAGTTGGGCGCTTGGAGAATTGGTTGGATATGATTTCGGGTGGTTGAGCGGAGAAGCGACCTTTTGTTGGGGTCCAGTCCATGTCGTCGACGTCTAGGAAAGAGTTGCGTTGGGCAAAGGGAGTTGTGGCTTCGGTCGCGTGTGTGGTGTAGGATGATTCTGTGAGGGTGGGTGATGGAGGCGCGGGAGAGGATTCTTGGTAGCCTTGGATTCCGGATGCAAACGAATGTGCCATGCTATCGAAAAGGTCCGCTTGCGGGTGTGCAGGATGGTAGGAGCCCCTTCTTTCTTTCTTTGCGCTACTGGGTGCGCTGAGGACAGGCTCTCGGGCTGCCTTGGGGAATGAGGGTGCGGCACCGTAGACTATGCGGACAGTCTTCCAGGTCAGGACGAAAGAGAGAGCGAGTACACTGGCCATGACTGTGTGAGTGTATCGGAAGCTCTGCAGGGTATCACCATTGACTGCGGTATGCTGCCAATAGTAGAGACTCGCAAAGCGGAGTGCGATGACGGCAGAGCGGATTGACCATAGTGACTTGAGTCCATGCATTCTGCCCGTTAGGCTGTTTGTTTTGAGCTTCAACTTGGGGTTCCACCAGATAGTGAGCAGGTCGGCAAGGATAGCGTATTGCAACCATTTGACTACATACGGCGAAAGTACACAGATGTTGTCGACGGAGCGCGAGAGAAACGCTTGGTACAGACATGTGCTCCAAACGAAGATCTGGTCTTCCCGAATAGCCTCATTGGGGACCATGATTAGCCCAGCGACATGCCAGAGCAGTCCCACCACCGTACTCAAGATGTAAGTCCACTCGGCTAGCGAAATGGCCCTGAGCGTCCATGCTTGTCGCGCCGTGTACACAACTGTGCGCTTCTCTTTGCTCGCTTCCATTATGCGCGCCAAATTGTCTGCTCTCGCTACATGGTTCGCATTTCGTATCTGGTTTTGGACCCGGGGCAGACAGTTCTTGCAAACCTGCGGGTAGCGCTCCTCGAGCTCGATCTTGTAGTCATCATAGGCAGCGAGGTATTTGTCATACTGCGGATCGTCTTCTTCTGGGAGAAACTCGGCGAGCAGACTGGTGTATAGCGTTTGGTTGTGTTGACACGCGTCGCAGAAGATGTTGTCGGTGGTAGCGGACATAAAGGGCGAGGGTGAGCGCGAGGGTATATACTGAAGTACAGGCACAGGGATAGTTGCAATCTCCTCTATCGGTGGATCCGTGATATTTCCGCGCTGGTAGAAAATCAGTTTAGGAGAAGTCGCATATTCATGTCTTCAATCATTCACCTCATCAAAGTGATTCACGGCGTCGCATTGCGGACAGCGGTATTTTTCGGGTATCTGGGAAACACTTTCTCGCGACTGAACATTGCAGTAGTGACAGCGCAGTCTGCGCCGTAGGAGCGGCATGTTGGCGACAAGGTTTGGAGGGTGATGGGATGGTTGATGTTAGTGGACGATGTCATCGGCCAACTGGTTCGGGGTGGCAGAATGGCGACGCTGACACACCGCCCGGGGACCGACGCGGAAATTTGGATCGCAATATCGAAGGCACTGGTCACCACCAAGAGGGACGACTTTCCGCCAGCCCATCGCCACAAGGACCAAGCCATTGAAGTGAGGCGCTTGCAGTGAATCCGAAAAAGTCGATTGACCCGGAAAATTCATTGCTAGCACCTGTCCCCGCCCACTGCTCCATGGCTCGGTAGTCCGCAAACCCTCCCACATCCACGTCCATCGCCGCTACCCTACCCACCATGAGCCAATTAGTCGTCCGACCAGGACGCAACGCCGCCCGCCAGGCCAAGAAACTCAAGGAAATCCGCAAAGTGAGGCACGCAATTCAATGGCACGAGCGAGAGCGAAAGAAGCGGCAAGAACTTATGCAGGAGCGATGGGAGTCCAAGCAGGCCGTCCTCCAGCGCATTATGTGGGAAAATGAAAATGTCAAGGGCGTCAAGAAACGTGCCCTAGCCAATGCCAAGGAAGACTGGAAGCTGGGCCCTTTGAGGCCAAACCGTGCCATCGGCCCAAATGCAGACAAGTATGGCGCTCTTACATCGTCTCAGATGCAGAAACCTGAGATCTCCGCCAAGACGCAAAAGAACCGCAATGCTGTAAGAGAGAGGAAGGGAATGGAGCTTGAGTATCCCTTAGTTGTCAACAACAAAAAGTACTTTCCGATCGTTAAGAATGACCGTGTCGTTATTCTCAAAGGAAAAGATGTTGGCAAGATTGGTGTTGTGCAAGAGATCGTTCCCCGGACTCACGATGTCATTGTAAAGGACTTGAACATGGTTCGTGTTCTTTCCTTGGGCTACGAACTCAGACTGACACTTCTTAGCAATATTACGACTCCAATGTCTTCAGTGCTGCCAACGAAGACATGGGTCCCAAGCATCCAAATGAGGTGCCACTTCCTTTAGACCACGTTCGCCTTGTAATACCCTCTGAGATCAACGAAGGAGGTGTAAAGCGTTACAAGGACGTCATCGTGGAAAAGATCTTTATGGAGCGACACACAACCGGCATCGACCCCTATACCGGGACTGACTACGGCAGCTCAGAAATACCAAGGGAACACCAATACGACCCTCGCAACGGCCTCCCCATCTTCCACCGCTACATTTCAGGTACAAACCACCGGATCGAATGGCCGTGGGAACGCGAAGAATGGACTGAAGATGTCGATGTCACGAATGACCAAAGCACAGATAACCGCTCATGGCTCAGGAAAACAATGTCCACCATCGCCCAACCTTTCTCCGGCCTGGACCGCTGGCGAAGCAGCAACAAAGGGAGTAGAGAGCAACACGACTCGAGCGCCCTAAAGACTGACGATATCGAAGAAAACTTTACAAAGATCGAAAAGGAGCAACAAGACAGGTTCAAGACACAGCCTCCAAGAAGCAAGGATCTCGAACTCCCCGAGGCATATGACGACGTAGACACAACACGCAACATTGTCGAGAGATCAGAGTCCATGTCCTACATCCTCGTCTCACCACCCTTCCCCGATACTCTCGGCGAAGAACTCCGCGGCAATATCCACGACCTCTCCATCAAGGCAAAGAAGGAACGGGATCCCCAGACGCCGCGCGTCAAGATCGCCAGGCACTCTGAACAAGGCGCGCTTGCACGAGAGACTGCAAAGCAACAGAAGCAAGCAGCTGAAGCGATGAAGACGCCCATGCAGTTGCGATGGGAGCTGGAGCAAAGGAAGAAAGCAGAGGCGCTGAAGAAGCAGCCTCTTGTGGACCAGGAAACCCTGCTAGTCGCACTGGGTCAGCACATGCAGAAGAAAACTGCAAAGCCGTACCTAGGCAAGAAGCAGATTGCTGCTCAAAACCAGGAACTGGACTAAGTTTTCTTCTTGAAGTGCACGATTACATTGTAGTCTCCGGGCAAGAGAAGAGAGATTTGTAACATAGAAACTTCTGTACACATAGCCGCGAAACTGAAAGCAGCAAATCTCAATCCAGGCCTTCTTGCATAGCATGTCGTCATCATTGTTTTTTTTTGGGGGGGGGGGTATCTTTCGCTGTGAAATGCACATGAAACGCCATCATCTCCCTTTTTTTAACCCTATGCATACCACATTGTTGCTGTAAATCTCTCATTACGTGCATAATTTCTTGCATTCGTCACACGAGGACACCCCAATACTCTGCTCTCCCACCCGCACCTTCCAGTTCCTCCCACTGCACAAGGAACCGATCGACGATCCGAAGCAAGATCTTGCCGCTTAAACTGAGCGTCTTGACCCGTGCAAAACTCTCCACATATACAGTTTTGCACTTGCGCCTGCTTTCCGCGCCCTTGATGTTAAAGAAACGTAATATGAGGCTTGCGAGAATAACGATGACGGCTGTAGCCGGGCCATTAGTGATAATCAGATCAGGAACGTCAGCAGCAGCAGCTTCGTATGGAGTCGTAGGTGCTTGGCCCGCGAGAAGCGGGGGTGCGCCAAGGAGCGGTGTGAAGCATGCAAATAGTGTGTATAGAGCGGAAAAAGGTGTTGTGAGTAGCGATTGATGGATCTTCCTTGCACGCGGTACAATGGCTATGTTGTAATGATGGGGTCCTATGCATGTTGGACTGTCATCTCCTCTTGTTGTATCCAACACATGCGTCTGACCATTTGTATCCGTGACTTGCATCGTTGGTCTTGTTGCTTTCCCATTACTCTCGTCTGCGTCTTGCCCATTCACCACTTTTTCTTGAGCCTTTTCCCTCTTTCTCGCGACATTTTGTAAATCCCATTCAAACTGCGCAGCGCGTTGTGCGGAGAAGGCATCGCCACTGCTGACTACATATGTTCTGTGTGTGTACTTTTTCGTGTCGAGATCGCGGAGGAGGTACAGCATTTCGTGGGTGTGGCCCCCGGATCCGAGCACGATTAGCACACGCGTTGCGAGTGGACGCTTGCGCTGGAGCGGTCGCGTCTTTGTGCGTGAATTGGGCAGGATGGCAAGAAGGCGTAGGGTGAAGGCGACTAGGAGGGTAGCGAGGGTTGCTATGAAGAATGAGAGAGTGTAGAGGGTGGATGGTGGGGGAGCCATTATGGGGACTGCTTTGGTGACGGATCAGATTGCCGGTGGTGGTCGTTGAGGCAATTATATTTTCAGAGGCTTGCACCGAATGTTCATGAAGGTTGCTAGACGGCGTGTAGTTCGTGAGACGTCGTAGAGCATTGTTGATGGCTTGGAGTTGGGATACTGTTCATGCAGGTGAAGGTGAAGCGGTCGTAGTTATTGGCCAATGGCTAGTCGCGAACGGTATGCACATTCCGAACACGAGGTCACATGACGGAGTCTGGTAATCAAGCATCCCTATGAACGCCAACCCAAGGTATATAGTTCTGTGCATAAAATTCGCTTTCTCATGGAACGAAGAGCAATCTTCGTGTTTTCATATTTCCAACTTCTATTTCTCATGTAGTGAAAATTTAGTGTTGTGCACAACAAGGACCATACAATGATCGGTTTCAACGTGATGATTGGAACCATTAGATACAGTCACACTCCAAAAGTCTGTGCCGCTAAGCGCTCGGGCCACCATCACCACTTTTTTCCCACAATTTCAACGCTATGCAACTCCACCAAACTAAGTCCAAAAATAATTTTGAAATAATCAAACTGTAACTACAGATCTCAGTATTTTGTTTGATATCCTTTTGCTCTACGGACAGCGGCGAGGCGGCGCGGCATACTCAAAATTAGCTTCGTAATCAAAGAATCAGGTATGGCTGACCACGCCTCGCGCAACCCATTTTCAAACTGCTCCCACTCAATATTTGTGTCGCCTATGTAGTCAAACTCGGGATAAAGCTCATGAAGTTTCTTTTTAAGTGCCCACCAGAGGTGCTCGATAGGGTTGAGATCTGGAGAATATGGTGGCCAGTCGATCGTTTCTATCCCATGAATTCTCAACCACTGTTGTGAGATTCGAGCAGTGTGGATACGCGCGTTATCCCGCATAAATAGCTCGCCGGCTCTATAGTTCGGTAGTAGCCCTTCCTTAAGCGCTTTTAAGTAGCTCCGTGCCGTATATCCAGCTCGACGCCGTGATGAGTCTCGTTTCATGATCACCAGAGGGCTACGGCCTACAACACCATCAGAACCTATCCAGATGGCAGCCCACACCATACGAGCGGGCTGCCGGCCAGTAGGGACAGCTTCTATCATCTTATGAGACCATTTTTGCTCTGGTAATCGCCATACCCAAGTAGCGTTATGGCCAGATCCGCGGGCGATACTACGCTCGTCTGAAAACTTCAAAATAGTCTGCCCACCCCACGTGAAATTACGCCAACGCTGCGCAAAAAGTAGACGTTTTTTAGCTGCGATCTTGGTGGTAAATGGTCTGCGCTTTGCTCTGAACTTATGGTAATCTATTTGAGCAAGTACTCGTTGAATTGTGGCTCGAGAGATAGTGGAGCGGCTGGTGTTACTATCCCATAGGTTGGCCTCGCGATATAGAGCGCTATATTCGATTCTAGGATTTCGTTTAACGACTCGAAGCAGCTGACGATGATCTCTACTAGTTAATTTAGGTGGGCGGCCTATCCGATCGCGCTTTATGTAGGTGCCTTCGGTTTCCCATCGGTGGATAACGTTGGATACTGCGCGTCGCGAGCAGCTCAGACGCGCCGCGATTTCTGTCGTTCCGCATCCAGCCTCCGCTTGTGCCAAGATATATATGCGTTGCGCTTCTGACAATTCACCACCTGGTATTCGATTACGCGAAATTTCAGTGCAAAAAGATCTCATTTGGATGGAGTTGTTTGGTGTTAAAGAAGAGACTACTCTATGGGAATTGGGATGGTGGGGTAGGCCCGTGCTCAGGGGAACAGACTTTTGAGCTAGTACTGTAAAATTTAATAAACTGCCTAGAGAATATCAATATATACTGAATATGAAGATGGAACAAAACGCTATATAAATTGATAGCAACTAGGCCTACATCATTGCTTTCTTTACGGAACACTTGCGCCGACAGTTACATCTTCCCAAACAGGCCAATACGCATCTTCCCCTGGCTCATCCATCTGCCATATCAAACTCGGATTTCTTCTCATCACACCTTCGTGTTCTCTCTTCAAGCCAGCCAACCGTTCACTCAATATTCTCATCTGGCTCACAACGCATCTTAACTCCCTGCCCTTTGTCGTCGAAGGGGAAATCTCGCCTTTTAGATCGGAAAGTGGTCCCACAAGCCGTGTGAGTGTGGGCGGTAAGCTGTATCGGAATGATGCTTCGACCCATGATGTGATGGCGATGCGCGAACATAGGAAAGCGCTGAGAGCAGGAAGATAAGCGAGTGTATCTGTCGTGGAGGTGGTAGAGTGGTGAGAAGACAAGGATAGGGCACGACTTAGGTGTATAGGCCAACAGAGCGCTGCGTAGCGTAAAAAGGGGAGATGGGTATCAAAGGGTATGGTGCGAATACTGTTTGCTCTTGAGCTGCTGTTGCGTGGGTTGAGCACAATTGGTGCTACAGTATGGTTGTTGTCACCGTCGGATGAGGATAACGACTTGTAGCCGCTATCTCCAGATGAGTTTGTTCGTTGACTCGCGCCGCTACTGGCTGAAGCGGTTGGGGGCGTGGGTGGGTTGTGAGGGTGTAGTACGCCAAGTGGCTGCTTCGGTACGCTGTAGACAAGATAAGAAAGACAATCGGCTGCGAGGTGTCCATGTACACCACTCTCGTTGTACAGGCTGAACTCCGATGTATGAGAAGCAGAGGATTGGAGGAAGTCGCGCACGGATGCGTGGGCGAAAGAAACAGCGTCGTTTGTGACTAGAAGTAAACCGCAGCTGAGCTCCTCTAACGCGTTGACGATATCCATCGTATGTGATGTCTCATTCTTGTCTGTGCTCTGTGTAAACAGAGCCGCTCGTAATGCAGCTGGATCCAGGTGATGGATCCCATGAGACAGCCAGCGGAAAGTACTCGTGATGACTCGCTTCTTTTGGTGCGAGTGACGCGCCAGCGCATCGATTATAGTGCGGTAGAGTGAGCCCAGCCCTTTCAACGACTGAACATTCAATAGAAGGCCTAATCGTTCTTCTGGTGAAATCAGTGGTGATTGAAGCAACTTCAGAAGCATAGAAGCCCATAAAAACTCTCCATTTACTGCTTGTGCGAATTGGGGAATGAGAGTTCGGTCCATCGATATACCAAAAAAGCCTTGATCTGCCAGACGATTTAGCTCTGGTGTCAAGTAATTTTCAATGGACATGGCGTTATGTGAACTTTTGAGAGAAAAAATGTGAGGGGCATCAGATGCCCACTTCTGGTATTCCAAGGGTATCTTCAAGTCCGGTCTGCTGAACAAGATGACTCTCGCATCGGAACCTCGGCATAATCTTGCCAACAATCCCAAAAGAAGTTCAGTGTTGCTGCATTCATCGATACCGTCAATCGCGATGTAGGTAGGGTGTTGCCGCAGCAGGAGAGTAAGGACGTCTAATACCTCGTCTGTATTTGCATGTTCTCGAAACGAAGTTTTGCGTAGCAACAGGCATACAGCGTCGAGGGTAGAATGATCGTTGCGGTGCAACTGAAGCAGCTGATGTGACAACGCTCGCAAAGCATCGTCTGGATGATTGTGCTTGGAATGGAGGAGACTGAAACGGTAGTGCGCGATTACAGGAGGCTCATCACAGATGTTAGGATCTTCAGCCTCAGCAGTAAGATTCTCGATTACTGAATGTGATATGAAGGTTTTACCAAAACCAATCTGTGCTATATAATGTTAGTACTAAGCCAGCTTAGGGAAGATGAAAAAATATCGCCTTACCCTGAACAAACAGCACCCGATGTTGCCAACTGTCCACCAAATAATCCGCATCGTTGGCTACTGCTTTTTCAAATGATTGATCTCGCCATTTACAGTAAACTGAACTTTGCAAGAACCATGCACATGAGTCTGGGCTGTACTGTCTGGGTTGGCGATCGACTTGACTTGTGGCAGGCGAATTACAAAGCCAGTTTCGCACTTTTTCCACTCTCCTCCATCGTTTGACAGCTTTTTGCCCCTCATGATCCAGATAGTCGCTACCTCTGGCTTGGTCTTTATTTTGCAGAAAGTCAAGATAGTGCTTGCGATGATGTGAGATATCGGAATAGTTTTGAATGTCGTTTGCCGTCTCCCTCTCCAGCCATCTTCTGTGTTTGGCCAATCGGACCTCCATATGTGAAACGCGTGAGTCAAGAGGCCTCCATGACACTGTATGAGCTATATCAGGGGTTAGCCAGTCCAATGCATGATAGGTTTACTGATACTGTCTTGACGTGTGAGGCTTGCAACGTACCTTGACTCCCTCGGCAGAAAATGCAGTAAAGTTCCAAGAAGAGCTGTACAAAGTCGGCATATACATAAGACATGAGTGCTGCTAAATCACAGTCTTCGTCTCTGACGTCAGAGTCCGGAATGTTTGCACTGCATGACTCGTATATTTGCCGATATGGAGGTATGACATGCGCAATGGCTTCCAATATATCTGCGACCTTTTCAAGAAGAAGGATATAGGCACTGCTCATCTGCTTCTGTTTCAGCATAGTTTGCATCTAGCTGTGGTTGCATCTTACCTCGATGACTAGTCGGAGCGCATTCCAGAACCAACTAGTCCATTCTGGCTGGAGTTTTATGCATGTACTCAGAAGGTCGAAATATGGCGCAAGAGTACGAATGAACAATGTGAGTTTCCGGCTACACACAACGACTCTCTGGTCTACAGAGCCATTGTTAACTGATACTCGACGTAGCTCGTCTAACAAGAGCGATGCATTTGCGTCATTTTGGAAATGAAGTTGGTGTTCTTGCAGTACGGCGCTTTGTATGGCCGCCGCTGCTTCATCAAACAACGGTGCGATTAGGCTACGATTTGGTTAGATTTTCTTCAGTCATTGATTATGATTGTGAGAGGCTCACACAGAGTCGGCCATTGCTATGGCAGCGGGTGCTGGTTGTGATGCAAGTTTTTGGATATTTTCCAATCAAAGCGCAGCCTTCTTCTCAAGAACGGATGCATTGGCACAAATCAGAATACACTTTTTGCTGCGAAAGACGGTGGCATTGTGGAGGTATAGTGCCGAAGAGGGCAGCGGCAAACAGATATAACAAGGCTTGGATTGCCATATGAACGGGCCTAAAAGCAGAGCAAATTACTGCGCTGTATGGAGCCACGGGAGAAGCAACGGGTGTCGTGGGGCTGAAAATGGTGCAAGAAGATAAGCGGAATGCGTAAGAGTATGGCAAGCGGGACGCTGCAGGCGCACTTGTCATGTCTTGGACACCACATAATTGTAGGCGTGGGGGACCGTGCTCAATAACGTGGGCGAGACGACAGGCCCATGCGACGGCTTGCACACGGCATGCCGAGACTCTTGACCGATGTGCGGGGACTCGAGGTTCACAGATGAGTAACAGCAATTCTCAAACGAAGCGTTATTTGACAGCAGACAAGCGAGACAACATGAACGGATAAACATCATGGGTATCACCTCAACAAGCTACATAGCCGACTGCTCGGCCTAGTCAACGGATCTATGGTACAAAGAGTATTAGAAGGCGGGATACTGTGAATGCCACCAAAATTGTGGCTACCTGGTTACACGGATGCAGGCATGCCGAGCCGGAGCGCAAGCAGTGCCCGCACGTCAGTGACATATTGTAAGCCTTCGAGCAGTGGGATGAGATGCAGCAGGTCGTGGTCTGTTGGGTCGCTGATCCAGCCTTCGATGGGGATGGCATTATCTGGTTTTCTCGTTAGTTACGGTACAACCTTGCAGGCGTCCGAGCTGGGAGGACCTCTTACCTGGGTGGAAGACGTAGCTCAGGGGGCTGTTGTCAAGTATCATAACCTTGCTCAAATCCGGCTCGACCTGGGCAAGGTCCTTGATGTAAGCCCCGTTGCGAACAGTGCAGTGCTGCCGGTAGTATCGTCCTGCAAAGTACTTGCGCTCCACCTCCAGCCAATCAATCACGGGATCAGCATACTCTTGAACAGACGCGGTAAATATGATCAGGTTGTACCATTTGCTGACCTGATTCACGTGTCAGCTACGCGTTGGCAAGACCCGGCTAAACTCCTTACCTTTTTCAAGAAGTCGTCGCAGTACGGCCGCTTGTGAACGTAGTACAAGAGCGGCACCTGGGGACCAATGACCTGTCCGTCTGCGCCGATAGATGCCTGCAGTTTTACTTCTACCATGTGACCAGTCTGGAAGCGGCCGCCGTTAACTATGCTGTGAATCAAAGTTTCATCAAGATCAATGATGAGTGTTTTTTGGTGTGGGCCGACAGCCGAAGTGCCTTTGGCAGAGTAGGATGGCTGACGCCGTGGCACCAAGGGGCGTGGGGGTTGAGGCGCTCGTGGGAATTTGGTCAGTTGTTTGGACGATGCGGTTGCCGGGCCGGTGGGCGACTTGAGCGAAGCAGCGGCCTCGGATGAGATGGAGTTGCTTTTGGAAGACTGTGCCTTTTTTGCTGCCTTTCGTTGTCTCAACATGTCCTCATTGTGGTGTAGTGTAATGCGGATCGACCTTTTTGCGGGAGCGATTTCGTCTGCGCGCGATAATGCGCTGGATTTGGAGCGCGTGTGCTGCGAGGGGCTGTCCCAGTCTCCGCCGTGCGAAGTAGGTCTTTCGGTCTCCGAGTCGGATGTCATGGCGGTGGACGTGGATGCGATAGATAGGGAGCGCCGTGAGGGTTGCATGGTCATGGGCTGGGCAATGCTCGAGCTGCGACCTTTGCGCATGGCCTTTTTGTTGCTGTCGGTAGCGGCTGAGGCTCGCGCTGCGTGTGCGTCTACTTTCTTCCGGCGTCCGCGTGTAAAGGTGCGCGAAACGTGATACACAGGGGCTAAAAAGGAAAAGTGGCCGTCTTCGTAGTAGAAGCAGGCAATCAAGTAGTGGCCGGTATAGATAAAGGGGGTCGTCAGCATGCCCACGATGGCAGTGAGGCCATCGGATAGCAGCTGCGGGTACAGCCACCGTCTTCGCCGCGTCGTGTCGTCGTATGGTCCCTTTTGGGATTGTTGGAGGAGCGATGATTTCTCGTTGGATCCGGATGCGACGGCTTCAGTGGTCGAGGAACCGGAGCCGTTACTCCTGTCGGCGCCCATCTTGCGCGTCTCGCTCTATGCAGCTACTGCACTCGCATCGTCAGACCGAGTCGAGGGAGAGGGCTGGGGTGCGCGAATGGCGAGGACTGTGGGGTAGCGTGATGGCCGGGGGCTGCTGCTGCTGCTGCTCTCTGCCTGTATCTTTGTTCGCAGACGGTAGTGGCGCTGAGATGGACGAGCAATGGGGAGACCACACAAAGCCTACTGGGCCAGCGAGGGAATCTCTTTGGTGACGCTATGAAGTCTAGAAATAAGGCCGAGGCGAGGACGGAGAGGCTGCAGACGGTTATGTATGTAAGCAGGAAAGGTTGGGGATGATGCCAATGACGACCGAACAGCTGGAGAAGGGCCGTGGCCAATCGGAACACGTATAGCTCAGTTTGGCGACGACTCATAACTTGGGTTCACGCAGTGTTGAACAAGCAATATTCCGCTACTGTGCCCCTTACGCGACACAAGCGTCTGCAGTGTCTAGACCGCCTTCTGCTTCTACTTCTAGACTTCTTTTTTTGTTTCCCAAAGAAAAAGAACTGCTGCAACGCCTGCACAGTCATCCAAGAAACACCCCCACCACCCCCACATACGCGCGTTATACACTTCGAAATCCTGAACAATACCACCTTTCCAGTGTGCGGGAATTACCAGGATGCAGGGCGCTACCATTCAGGCACCAGGCCTGTTCACATTCCTCAAGTCGCTCAAGAGCACGCCAGTAGAGGCCTCGGTTGAGCACTTTACTTCGTAGGTTTCTTCATGGTATAGTGCAGAACTACGGCTGATCAGTCCACGATAGACTCCTCAAGCGCCGCCAGATTCGAAACTCGAGACCTTGTGCCATTGCGACGACAGCTTTGCTACTGCGCGTAGTAGGCGAGTTCAAGGGGAGAGACGCTGCTAAACTCATCGAGCGCATCAAGCAAGTCGGCCGGCGGCTGACGTCAGCCCAACCAAGAGAAGTTGTAGTAGGAAACATTGTACGGCGTGTACTTGGGCTGGTACGTGAGGTCGTCGACGAGCATGCGGATGGACAAACACCTACGGGGAGCGACAGAGGCAATGCGACACCACACGCCCACGCCTCGCACGATTCGCTTCACAGGCCAGCCCTTCAGTCGAGTATATCCACTTTTAGCCCTCTCAGACATGCTGTAGCAGAACCCATGCCCGCAGGCGGCTTCACAGACAACGCTTCCGACGCCAGCGAGCCCTCAAGACGGCCCCCGTTGCTCACCTCGCACACTTCGTACGCACCGGCATCGGCCGCACCTCTCGTACACTCGCTATTCGGCCTCTTCTCCCAACCAGCAGACACGCCTTCGGCCACTAGCACACCAACAGGACAAGCATCGCCCACTGGTAGGAGCAACCTGACTGCGCTCAATCTCGAGCGACTTGCAGGCATGGAACGAAGTCAGAATCTCGATCTCAAAGGCGAGGTTATGGAGGGTATACGAGAGTTGCAAGACGAGCTGGAAACATCAGACAAGCAAATTGCCGAAGTTGCGCTCGAACACATTCACGCCAACGAGATCATCCTCACCCACACTGCCTCCACAACTGTCCAAAAGTTTCTCTTGTTCGCCGCACGAAAACGAAAGTTTACCGTTGTACACGCTGAGACGTACCCTGACGACCACACTGCTACACATGGAATCCTGCTTACTGGCAAGAAGCGCGAGGCCAACCCAGACGATGATGAGGACGATGACAAGTGGAAGCCACTCACTGATGCAGGTATCCAAGTCTACGTCATACCAGATTCGCACGTGTTTGCGATAATGTCGCGTGTCAACAAGGTCATACTAGCTACTCACACAGTTCTGGCCAACGGCGGTCTTGTTGCAGCCGCTGGAGCGCATATGATTGCAAAGGCAGCGAAAGAGCATCAAACACCCGTGGTAGTGCTCAGCGGTGTTTATAAGCTCAGCCCTGTTTACCCTTTCGACATTGACGAGCTCATCGAGTATGGCGATGCTGGCAGTGTAGTACCTTTTGACGACGGCGAGTTTGTAGACAAGGTTGATGTTGAGAATCCGCTATATGACTATGTCCCTGCGGATCTTGTGGATCTCTACATTACCAATCTGTAAGTTGTCTCCTAGACTTTGTTTGATTGGACCAATAGCTAATTATTACAGTGGCGGACACGCACCTTCATATCTCTACCGCATCGTAGCAGACCATTACCGCTCTGAAGATATCACTCTGTAGTTTACCAAAAGTGATGGCTGACGATATCACACTGCTGACGAGAAACCAAAAATCTCATCAGCCACGGCGCAATTGTTGAAAATTAAGTAGTACCAACAACCGTTGTCGCAGGCATGCCCTAGAGTCGCACGGACTAGATACTTTTCCATTTCACAAGGAAACCAATCAAGACACGCAGTTCATGCAACAAACACTGTGCCCCATGCCTATTCGTGTCCCATTGCTCTACCTACGTGTATGCCCCGAAATAGAAAACCACCTACTACACAGCTATCCGTACACCACCCCTCCTGCACATACCCGACTGGCCCGCCCCCCTTCCCCCCTCTTTCGTGCCATTTTCTCCTTGCATTACAATACGCCCGCCGGCCATGCCAACCGCCCACCCATTGGTCACGGCAAGCCCCATCAGCGCGTGCCCTTCGGCCCTGAGCAATCCACACCCTGACACAGAACTTGCCTCTTCTGGCAATTCTCGCAACAGTGGGTGGGTTCGGCACGGCAAAGGAAAACAAGGGGACGCCTTGGGATTGGGGGGCTGGCGCAAGGCGCAAAGACTTGTGGCGCTCCGCCTCTTTTCTTGTTGGTTGGGTTTCCGTGGGCGGGCGGGTGGGCGACGGCGAGGGCGCGTGCGGCGGGCGGGCGGGCGATGGTTTTAGCCCGGGGTTGAAGTGGCCTGGCCTACGGCGAGGGGTATGGTGACGTTATGCGACATTGTGATTTTTTTGGATTGGGGTTAGTAAGAGAAGTGTAGTTTGGAGTTTCCTGGTGTGTTCTAGGAGGGTTCTTGGGTGAGTGCTGGTGTTTTTCCTGCGACAGGACTCCGTTAAGAATAACTTGTTACTGATGGTCGTAGGGGAGAGCGATGTTTCCTTGTCTTTAGGACAACATGCTGGGGCAATTGCTCGCTTGTTATCTGTATTACGTAGAAACACTACTGTATACGTGTTGTGGATGCGCAGATAAAAGACATGCATCTTTTGTATCTTTTTCTGTTTGGCCGCCTTGCGCATCTGCGGCTCATTGATAGCGTAGGGCTTATCGCGCAGTTGTACTTATGTACTTGCCTTGTTTCGTACATTACGTAGGCGAGAAAAGTGGGCGTGCGCTGTCGTCTTGTGCATCTTACTACTGATAGATCATCAGCAGGAGTCTCGCCAGGATATCGTTTGAGGTCGGTGGAAAAAAACCACACGTTTCTTTTTCAAGGTACACAATGTCGTTTCTCAAGCTCGAGGGGTTGCATGTTTTCTGTACAGGTGCCGCGGGCGGGATTGGAAGTGCGATTGTGGAGGAATTGCTAGGTATGTGACGAGTCAATTACAATGCGCAGAAAATTGTACATGCTGTAGTCTCTCCTAGAGAGCAATGGTACTATAACTTACATGACTACTAACAGTAACATAGCCCAAGGCTGCAAAGTTACGACGCACGATCTTGTTCCAAACCATCTCTCTTCAACCAATCCCAACCTGTACTGCATCCAAGGCGACATTAGTTCCGAATCCTCTATCCAAGAATCAATCGCGAAAGCTATTAGCCATTTCTCCCAACCCATAAGTATACTCTGCGCCAATGCGGGTATTACGGATGAATCTTGCAGCTACCCTATTTGGGACATGCCCAGCGACTTGTGGGACCGTACCTATGCCGTCAACGTCCGTGGCACCTTCCTAAGTATCAAACACTTTCTCAAATCCATCGAGACATATCAAAATGAGACTGGCACTGAGATTGACAACCTGAGCATTGTAGTCACGGGGTCCGAATGTGGAGTTTTTGGCCAGGCGGGACATGTCGAGTATGCGAGCGGAAAAGCGGGACTGCAGTATGGCCTTGTGAAGACGGTTAAGAACGAGATTGTGAGATTGAACGCAAAAGCGAGGATCAATGCCGTAGCGCCGGGTTGGGTGGATACCAAGTTGATTAAGGGAAGACTGGATGATCCCAAGGAGATGTGGAGGGAGGCTCAAGCTACGTATGCACTGAAATCTTCTCTCCCATCCAAAGGGACTCACAATCATATACTGATATATTTAGTGTTCCATTGCGAAAGATTGCACAGCCAACGGATGTTGCGAGAGCAGTGGCTTTCCTAGCCAGCCATCGTGCAGCAGGCCATATTTCGGGCCAGTGCATTTCTGTGGACGGTGGTATGGAAGGGCGTATCGTGTGGTCGGAAGACGAAATTCGCAAGTCGCAAAACACTGCTGCTGAGCCTGAAATACCACCTGCAGATGCCGTCGAGGAGACCTTTGGCACTGCTACTCAAGGCGTTTCTCTGACTAATAGAGATTCCTCAACCATGGCCGCTCCGATGGCTTCACCTTTGAGCGCTCCTCGTCACATTTCCAAGCCAAAGATCAAAGTTCTGCTCTCAGTCGACTTTGATGCTGTATCCGGCTGGCTAGGAACCGGCCAAAACCCATCAAACAACCTCGCAGACTACAGTTCAGGCTTCTTCAGCGCCTACGTCGGCGTCCCACGTCTACTCCGACTCTTTGCAAAACACGGCATAGCAAAAAAGACAACATGGTTCATACCCATGCATAGCGCAGAAAGCTTTCCCACCGAATTTTCGTCAATCAAAGAAAGCGGCGCAGAAATCGCATTACACGGGTACTGTCACGAGGGCGCGCCTCAACTCACAACCACCCAAGAACGCGAAGTCCTCGAACACTGCATAAGCCTATACCAGGAAATGATCGGTAAGCGACCGCTGGGCTACCGTGCACCATTGTACCAACTGCGCGAAAGCACAATCGAGTTGCTGGAAGAATATGGATTCCTCTACGATTCCAGCCTATCCCACTACGACAGCAAGCCATACTACATCCCCAAGCTGCCTCCGATTCAAGTACCTAGCTACACCGATACCGCATCAGCAAAAGACTGGATGAAGCCGCTGCCCAGCCCCGGTGTGCCGACGTCCAGATCGCTCGTTGAGATTCCTGCGAATTGGTATGCCGAGGATATGACGCCCCTCCAATTTTTTCCCAACACGCCTAATTCACAGGGCTATGTTGATGTTCGTATCATTGAGAACATGTGGAGAGACAAGTTTGAGTGGATTAGGAGTGAGACTGAGGAAGGGGTAAGAGGGGGCGACGATGTGGTTTTCCCACTGGTGCTGCATCCCGATACGAGTGGTATGGCGCATGTTGTTGGCATGGTAGAGAGGGTGGTCAAATGGTTGAAGGAGCTGGAGGGTGAGGGGGTGGTCGAGTGGTGTACTTATGCTGAGGTTGCGGGGGAATGGAGGGAGAGGAACGCTGTGTGAGGTGTTGGGGCGCCTGTTGTTGCTGTAGGAAGTAGGTGTCTTACTAAATGCAGCCAATAGGTCGCAATTGTGGAAAGGTTCCTCTTTTTCTTTTGCGCGATATCCATGACAAAAGAAAGATCTAGGATCTAGTATATGCTGTATTATTGTAGTAGCATGTCCAACGTTATCTTTAATGGTAGTATAAATATTTCGTATCTGCTGCGTCAGAAACCACAGCATTTTATAAAGTCTCACTCGTATTGGTACCGTGTTCTTCAATGCCTAATGACCACAACTAAGTTACTGTGTGTGGAATTACAAGCAACTTGATTGTATACGTATCATTCTTCCTGCCGCAACATCAGTTCATTCTATGTACATCTGAATAAAATTTTGTTCCTCTAGCATCGGTGTGGCTTGTTTTCTTCGTTGTTGAAAAATAAAAACAACAATGATACATTGCTTCCCTCGCAAGTGAGCACGCCTTTGGGATTCGAGCCGTGTCATCTGATTATGCATTCTTCGTTCGATTAATATCTGGTGAAATCCCTGATGTATTGTGACTTCACATATCCTTACTGACCTCGTATTTCTTCACTACCTTTCCACGGAAGATGCTGACTACCCCTCTTTATCCACGCAATTCTTTCATCACTCCCATTAGCACGTAGCCAGTTCAGTCGACATTTATGTCTCCTCAATCATGGTATGGCCACGTGGTGCTCTTGATAACCTTGGATTGTAGGTCCTTATTCAGACCTTCCTTTTACTTTCAGTTTCGGATGTTTTTCACCAAGTAATTGCAAGATTGAAATTTCATAGGTGCTGTTCTCTCCCCCTTCCGTTAAGACACCTATGATGTATAACTGAATGACGGCGACCAGAATATCTAAAATCTCTGAGATTGTTGCAAGGTGCTAGGGTCATTTTAACCGTCTTACATGTCATTTTGGGTACTAATCCAGTCAGGTGCGAGAGTAGGTAAACGTGTCTCTGTATCTCACCGCCCCAGGACCAATGTCGTCCGACGGGACCAGGTATGGCGGCACCAAAATAGGCTTTGTGCAAGCTATGCCATGACGCGGGCGGCAATGATTTCGTCATTTGCACTGAACACTCCGGAAATGGTCCGCACTACTGCAACAAAGAATGCTTTTCTCAATATGCTCTCAAAAAAACAAGACATCTTGCGCATCACTGTAAAAGAAGGCCTTAATACGAGTGGAGTCTTGCGCCTGAAGACTGGGATCAACACTACACTGAACAAGATGAAAGCAACTTGAAAATAGTTAACAGATGATGACTGAACAATCACGTCGACTGGGTAGAAAACTGAGCACGCACCAATCCAGCCTAAGGCTCTAATCATCTATACAGGGATGCTGTCCCTGCCCCCGAACGTCTGCTGGCAAAAGTGCCGTGACGACACCTGCAGGAGATCGCTTGCATATCCCACCCCCACATCATCCAAAATTGGCTTTTTTGAAGATCAATGTGGGGTTCTGCAACCGCACGGTAAACACACTGTCCACGAGATCAGTTCTCAAGAAGTTGATGAATTGAAGGCTCGAGTTCTAGAGTCTCCCATATGCTGCATGTTGCTCTCTCCGTGTGACCCATCCCGCTCATCATTCAAGGCACATGAGAAACTGATCTGTGCAGCTTACATACGGTTCCCGCGTACAACGAAGTAAGTACCTAGGTCAGTGCTTAGTAAGACAGGGGTAGACATATCAAACAGGTTAACACTGGAGAAACTTAGCTTGGATCCGAGAGTTCATTGCCAACACACCCATCAGATATAACCAGGGCTCCCTGTGGAATAATGCGAGGTTGGATTTTAGCAAACGAATGGTTAAGCGATGTTGAGCGTACCTAGGTTTTGGTTAATCGCGCAACTGCTCTGCGGGCTTCACAAGCACGCACTGCGCTCGGGGAAAAGTCAAGCAGCTGCAGTAGGAGTGATAACATTAGCTCGTAGCCCCACATATAGTGAGTACTATAATTAATTGCTTTTTTTGCTTTTAATTTTATCTCTGATATTAGGATATTGTAATTCAGGATCAGATAGGCGTACATGATCGCGTGAAAGGGACAACATAGGACCGAAAAGTACATCTTCAAGGTTAGGTAATAGTTGTCCGCAGTAAGCCCGTTGAAATTCATGTAAGGTTCTATTAAGAGCAATCTTCAAGCCCGTATCTGCTGATATTTTATCTACAAGCGGGAATAAAGTTCTGTTCGTGGGGGTTCACGTTCTGCTATACTTACATACAATTCGACAACACCTATACACACGTGCAGGGAGATGGTTCATAGAGGTTTGAAACCACCATCTTTTGCTCAGCCACGGCAATTCTATACTTCTGGTGGGACAATTTGACAACATCCACAATGAAACTTTCCTGCAGCTGGTCTGTTGATGCCAGTAGATACCATACACGTGCTGTGAAGAGTGTGCATAAGTGGATTGTTGATCGAGCAGGCGATAAACGCGTGGGAGAAAGGAATTCAACTACTCGTTGGACAGCGTGCGGCCTGAGAGAAAACGGTGCGATTTGATACAGTGTAGTAATGATTGCGAGGTGCGCAAGTTGACGTGCGAAGCACGCAACCTCAGTTGCAAGATTCGTAATTCAGCGTGGGATGGAAAGATATATAAGGGACTGGAGCATTGTATCAGAAGCAACACCACTCAAATTGAAACATCAGTTCCAAACAGCAACCTCCATTTCCATCAATCAAGCCAGCCATGCGTGTCCTTGTTGCGGCCATTGCTCTCTTGAGCATCTTCTCTGACCCTGCCTCTGCCCATCCTTCTCTCTTCGACACCCGAGCCCAAACCAAAAACATCCGAATTCCCATCGGTCAACTACTCCAAAACTCCAAAGTCGAAAAGTCGGGTAAGGGCACCCAGAGCCCTCTCAAATTCTCTGGGACTCTCCCTCCAGAGCTCAAAGCCCTCTACAAGAGCCTCGCTCCCAAGCCTGATCCCCTCAAAGAATCCAAGATGGGCCAAAACGTTTGTCTCGGTGATCCATGCTGTACCAAGTATGGCGACGGCAAAATCACACCTACACCCTATTTCGAGGTCAGTGAATGGAGCCAGCACCTCGGCATCCCACGCCGCATCTCGGAACCCTTGTGTCCACCCGGCAGCGTGACCAACTCGCGAACGATATCCTACACGTATTCCATCAACGTCAATATCGGCCCTGATCTAAAATTTGGTCCGGCTATTTTGGATAAGTTTGGAATTCGTGTCGGCTTTGCGTACACCTGGGGGTAAGTTGTTTTGTTTTCTTAGGATAGAGATAGATTTTGAAGGTGTTTTCAAATGGACGTTGCTTGGCTAACTACTTGTGATTCACATGATAGGACTGCTACGACAGTCGGATATACTGCTCTTTGCTCGGACGGCGGCAAGTATCCCTGCTATGCCATGTTCACTCCGCGCATCGGTGTGATTAAAGGTTGGGGATATGTAAGTTCTCCCGCCACACAATCGCGTGGATGGATCCAATTCTCCTTTTTTCTTATTTCTCTTGCTATCTTTACTAACGCTTCTTCTCTGCGCCGTTAGATTGCAAATGTGGGCACTGGTGGCTTCATCTGTTCCAAGGGGCCCAGGTCGTTCATCGAAATTCATGTACCGGTTGTGCCATCCGACACTTGCAAGGGAGGAGACAGGAATCCATGCGGACCTTCAGGTAAGACGATTCTTCTTCTACAGCCCTGAAACACAAATTGAATTGCCTCGGAGACTAATGGTATATGTTGATAGGCGTCTACGATCATTGCTTTGCGACGGGACCGCAGGCGGCTGCCCTGTGCCCTCGCAGCGGTGTGGACTTGAAACATCCACCTTCGCGATCCTGCCCCGTTGGTATTACCGGGCAGCCATAATGGTAGTGGCCATTCTACGCTGACTTTCCTGGCTCTCCAAAAGCATACTGTATGTATGCATGCCAACTTTGAGATTTAAGACCATACAGTTTGACTCTCGTCAATGTATCTTAGGAGGAAGTTGGCTATATCGAGGTGGAGTGCGAGGTTCCGTTCTTGGGGCAAGGAAAAGGAGGTAAAACAGGGATTGTATCTTAGGACTAGATGCCAGCGTACCCAACCAGTCATTGTGTGCCCGCAGCCTCCCGTAAGGAGTCATTGAATTTACCTACGTTCACGCAATAAGCATATCTAGCAACCGTAATATCAGCGACTTGGCTTTTTCAAAATGTTCGAATCATAAACTAACTTCTGGTCATCATATGCGGGGTCGCGAGCCGCGACCCCAGGTTGACTTTCCAGAGGGGAAAGCTACGATGGGGATCAAGGTTCTGAGCTAGTGCGTGAACTATGGCTCTGGTAAACTAAGAGTCAGCAGCTGTATATTAAGTTGCGATCGATCGTGATATTGCGCATCAGCTGACGCAATACATTGTGGTATGAAATTCAAGCCTAAGAAGGTCGCAGTCACGTTGCGTTGGGCTTACAAGTAGGAACTTGCAAAGCATTATCAGGTCTATCTTTAAGTCAACGCTATGTTGATTTGTTGCGAAATTCTAATTCATCAAAAACATCATGTCTGTTCATCTGCAGATGCCACTTGTGCTGTTTAGTTGACATGGGGAGCACGTTGCTCGGTTTATCAGTAGTAGCGTTTGCGCAGCATATAGCTATTAGATTGTGATGGGTTATCAAGGAAAGTGAATTGATTGTGAAATTGGATTGTATTGATCTGATCTTGTTGTTCCTGTTCTTGTGGAGACGCTCCACGCGTCTCCTAAGTAAGATATACTACTTAGTCATGTGACGTAAGACGCCTCCTGTTGCAGCTTTGGCTGGGGTAGTCTTGATAGCGAGCTCTGATTGACTGTACACAGAATCCGGGTGCTCCGATTCACACCTGGATCCTGCGGCTTAGTTTGCTGTTATCTGACAATAGGCAGCTGGCTTGGAGAAGGTCATATAAAACTGTCACGGTAACCACCGGGTTACCATAACACCTGGATTCTGCTGCTGATTGGCTGAGTGCTACCGAGGTACTACACGTACGCTAGCCACCCATGATATATATTCTGTTGACGAATTTCTGTTCTGATTCCTTACGCAACGTCTTGAGTCTTCACAGATAGTGTACGTAGCAATTCACCAACGCTTCCCAAAGCTTTTGGATTCGTGCTCCTAGCATCTTGTGACAAAAACCTTTGTCTCTTAATGGAATGGGTTTACCAATGGAACCACAGATGGAGGACGACACAGAGGCAATAGATGATGATGTAGTAGATCTTATAAAATGGATATAAGTAGTTCTTGGCAGTTTTGCTCTTATACTGTTTTACATTGTTTGAATCGTTTAACGCCATAACGTTTTAAGGTGCTCCTTAAACGATCCAAAACTATATGCCCATGTATGGTTCCGGTGTGAGGAAGCTCAAGGTTTTGAAGCTACTCAGCGTGGGTCCTTGTTCTATTGTCTTGATCTATCATACTACCTAATGTAAGGGTGCGATGGATTGACCATAAGTGCAAGGTAAACGATGATGAATTCGATAAAGAGCTGTCTAGCTCTTTGTGCGGTCGTTTATCTACCCATTCGGAGGAAAGTCATGCCAAGCGTCTGAGCGCTGCTTAGGCGGTGAGCAGGATCCGAGATTCCATCACGTGCGCTATCAAGGAGCTACCCAAAGGCCGTCCAGTCTATCCCGGCTAGCTATCACGAAGGCTACAGGCCAAGTACTACCAATGAAGGCTTCAGCCTCTTACACCTAACAGCGCCGAGACTCACTCTACTCGATGGATAGAACTGTCATTTTACTTCGCGAGTTAAACAACGCTTAAATAGCCTCTATATTCTCTCTGCCAACCAGGCCCTTGATTAGTGCAGCCCTCAATTCACAATCACGCGCACTCCCTTGCTGCTTTTCTTCGGAAGAGGCACGAAGAAACTGCCTGCCATATCCACGTCGCTCCTATCTGTCTCATACAGCTCCAAATCTACCAACCTGAACAACCCTGACAGACCTAGATACATCTCTGCCAGCGAGAAATTCATGCCCAGACACATACGCGGGCCCTTGCCGAAGGTGGTCAAATATTTGCTTAGCGGATGTCCATTGGGTGTGACAGGGTTGTCTAACCAGCGCTCCGGGATGAATTCATTCGGATTAGGGAATATTTTCGGATCCGTGACCTGTAGGTAATTCGACATGCTGAATTCTGTGCCAGGAGGTAGGACGTATTTGCCATACTGAATGACACCCGTTGGGTCTGTACGTTGGAGCCGGTTACTCAACCCATACGAGATACGCAGAGCTGTGGAGGTCAGCCTGGAGTGTTTGAATGCCCGTGAATTGCTTACATTCTTGCACAACCGCAGATAAGTACGGTAACTTTTCAAGTTCGATGAGAGGCAAAAGTTCATCGGGGTTAGGCATAGCTTTCTCAAGCTCCTCTCTCAAGCGCGCTTTGACGCCCGGCTTTTGAAGAATCCAAAAGCTTCCAACGGTGAGTGCCGTCTTTGTCGTGTCGATGCCTGCACCCATAAAACTCTGCCCTTCCTGCTGCATCACCTCCTCGGTGATTTCGCTCCTTTTCATGCTGGAGTTGAGTAGCTCGTGGAAGACAGTGCGATGTTCGACATGCTTGTCTGCATCGTTTTCGCCAGCCACGATTCGTCGGATCTGACCTCTCACTTCCTGTATTTGTTCAGCGGGGTGTCTATTGCTAGAGACGAGCAACTTACATGGCGAAATTCAAACACCGGTTTCATTTTGGGGTCTATCATAACAAGGAACCATTCCGGCAGCTTCTGAAGCCACTTTGCTAGGGTGGGAAAACATGTTGCAAAAGGGACTGAGTATAGAAAGTTGTGGATAGCCGTTGTAAATGGCGATTTAAACTCTGGAAACTCCAAGAAATCATAGGATAAACCACAGATGTACCAGGTGAGCACGTCAGCCACGTAGGCACCCCAAGCCTCGTTTAGACACGCTACCTTGCCAGTCCCCTTGTACTGCGTCTCGAGAATATTGCACATCTTTTTGATTCGAGAGCTGGTGTAAGGGCTGAAGTCTATGATCTTTTGCCTAGTAAATAAGGGAGCAACAGCTGCTCTGCGGCGGCGATGATAATCGTGTTCGATTGCGTCGCTTAATGCTTGTGGGTGCGCAAGGCGATGTGAAAGTTGCGGTAGTTTGTGGTACTTGGACTTGGTGTTGAAAAGCTCGTTGTAGAATTCTGCATCGCGAATGTGTACCTCCGATGGCGTAATACGAATGATTGGGCCTTCGAACTAAGCATCAACATAGATCTCATCAAGTCACTAATATTATAACTTACCATATTTCTCATGCCATTCTTCAATCTTGAAGATATATTTTCCACCCTTGAACACCTCCCAATACACCTCAACCCAAGAGGTAATAGCAGCAAGCTTAGGACCTGGTATGTTCGCAATAGGACTGAAGAAGAGACGATATACAACTAAGCCAATGAAATAGACGCACAATCCCAATAGGGAGAGGAAAATTGTGTTTTGGTTGAAAATTGACAGTAAAGCCATGATGCCTAGGAAAACTGCCGATACAAAAGGGTACCTGTTACTGTTTTATATTAAAGCATTCGTTATTGCGCTATATCTACTCCCGGATGTCTGCGGCCCCTCATTAGAAACGTCAGATAACATGTGCCGTAGGTTGCGGTCCGATCTAACTTCATACACGAAGAACAAACTACCTTGTCTATAATCTCTCAACAATTCGTGAATGTCGGCCGAATTAGTCCTACCCAAACAAGATTGAAAAATGGCTCAAATCTGTTAGAAATGCCATTGATCGGCAAGGCTCCGATATCTCGGAGTTAGGACTGTCTGCTGGCTTGATTTTGCACCGCTCTCACCTTCATACCCATCTGTTACACAATATGGTACAAAGGTTATTATGTATTATGTACGGTCGCGGATTATACAAGCCCTATTCAGGTCTATCTATTGGATCTATGTTCATTAGCTCTAACGAACGCTTGACTTAACATGCGACATGTGTGCTCTCCAGAGCATAGGAGAACTCGCCATGTCGGCCATAACTAGTACTCAGATCTCCGATATCCGAAGGCCGATGGCCTAGGCGCAGAATTTATCTCCGATATGCAGGCTTACGCCTACGTCTACCATAGCGAGCAAATATGTACATATTATTAGACAAGCTCCAGATATTTTTTCGACAGTTTAGAATACTGGATGCTCACTTGGTGGTCAAAAAAAGCGATACTCTACTACACAGGCCACAAGAGTTGTCAACAATCAAGCTCATCAAGCCGAGCTAACGTGATATCATAATACGCTAGCTTATATAGGCTTAATCACTACTATATTACGTTAGCTCGGCTTGATGAGCTTGGCTGTTGACAACTCTGCAGGCCACCATCTAACCAAAATCAATAACTCGGCACAAAGTTAGCAACCTCAGAACCTCATCACACTACCAAGATACTGTTATTATTATTATTATTTCCTACGCGTATCATCTTTACATCACACTAGAGTAATACTTTCAAGCAAAGACAAAAACCAAAACGGTAAAAGTGATTAGTGCTACTGATCATATAAAGTACGAACTATTTTGGAGTACCGATTTTTTCGTCTACCAGGTGATGCTCTCTCAGCATTTCCCACTTTTACATTTAGAGTCTTGTATGATGTGTACTAAGCAGGCTTGCTGTAAAGTTGGAAAATCCACCAATAACCACTAACGTGAAGCACCGCCGAACCGGACACTTTTTCTTGGCAACCCGAACATCATCTACAAAGTACAATATCTCAATCACGTGAAGACATGTTAACTCAGTGAGAAGGCAAACTTACTCTTGCTCTTCAGGCCTATTCTTTAGGGTAGTCTAAGACCGTACGACGCGCTGCTGCTGCCTACAACGTACCATATCAGCGGCTTCCTGATCGGCTTAAGAAAATCACTTTTCGGCCCCAAGCAACCCCAATATGCCTTAAGCTTACTAGAACTGAAGAGCAAACGATCGTATGACATATACTTGACCTTAACACCCGTGGATTTGCCCCCGAATTTGTGAGGTGTCAGCTATAGCAGATAAACTATTAGCTATACGAGGTGTGACACCTGTTGGTAAGAACCGGGCAGAGCAATTCGTATCGCGTACGGAAGAGCTTAAGATGGCTTTCAATCGAGCAAAGGACCGCCAGAGAGTACCCCAAGAGGACCTAGAGGTTATTAACGCGTAGTTTAAGCTCGTACAAGAGACGATTGAGAACTATAGGGTGCTTCCAGACGATATCCATAACTCTGACGAGACTGGGTTTTATATGGGTGTAATTGGCTCAATGAAGGTAGTCACAGGTTCAGAACGTCTTACGAGACCTACAATTGCTCAGCCAGGCAATCGCGAGTGGGTTACAGTCATTCAGAGTATCTGCGCTACTGGATATGCTGCCCCGCCATTTATTATCTACAAAGGACGCGTCCATATCTCTGCTTGGTACGAAGAAGCAGATATACCTTACGATTGAAAACTTTCGGTATTAGAGAATGGATGGACAAACAATGAGCTTGGCCTGGCGTGGTTAAAGCATTTTGATGAGCATACAAAGACGCGTCAGGTGGGGTCGTATAGGCTGCTCAATCTTCACGGTCATGAGAGCCACCTAAACCAAGAATTTAAGGATTACTGCCTTGTACGAAGGATCCTTACTCTTTGTGTGCCTGCTCATTCATCGCATATACTTCAGCCGCTTGACATTGTCTGCTTTTCGCCTCTTAAGCAGAAGTACTCCCAATGTGTACGAGACTTGGCACGCCGCCATATCTGGCATATAGATGAGGAACGTTTCCTCCCAGCTTTTCGAGACGCGTTTTTTAACGTGTTTACGTCCGATAACTACAAGAAGGCTTTTGAGGCAGCAGGGCTAGTCCCTATTGACATGTAAAGAGTCATTGATCGCCATCACGTACGCCTTCGTACCCCACCACAAGAAGCTCAGCCAGAAACATCCTGCCAGTCCAAAACACCTAGCAATTTGTACGAATTTAGATCACAGTCAAAGCTTGTAAGAGAATCATTCGTATGATCATCAAATATTGCATAAGAGGGCTTCTCAAAGCTTATTAAAGGAGCTGAGGAGATGCTACATGAGAATGTGCTTATGAAAGCTCGCGTACGAAAGCTTGAAGAGCAATTAGCAGAGGTGACAAAGCGCTGAGGGCGAAAAAGAAAGCGGATCCAGACAGGTGGGAAACTAAGCTTTGGCGCAGAAGCATCGCAGGCAGCTGAAAGTGCTTCTGCTAGTCGTACGACATCAAAGAAGGCGCGTGGTGAGGGTAGTCAAGAAAGGGCTCTGCTAGGTCAACGGCACTGTAGAACCTGTGGGAGAGCAGGCCATAACGCTCGTACGTGCCAAAAGGATGTAGAAGAAGATTTTTTTATCAGATACAAGTGAGTCGCACGACGCATCTATAGTTAGTGTAGAGTAAGTTAAGTTTTCGTACATGAAGTTTGCAATGCCAAGAAAAAGGGTCCGACTTGGTGGTGCTTCACGTTATGCTACACTCGGAGATATCTTTCGGCTCCGAGATGTTCGCTCTTATTCAAGCAAACACAGTGCAGATTTTTCATTTAAGTAATTATTAACATCAAGGTTCTTATTTGACAATTATCATACGACTACGATCGCTCGATTGGCTAAGCCTTGAGCGAAGTGTGGGCGTACCACTAAGGTGGGCTTGACTTAGCTACATTTGTACCGGGGCGAGTTCGAAACTAGCTCGTCTTCCGTCGATGATATATTAATGTTGCACTACGTTTGCCTAAGATAGCAGGAAGATTGCAAGATTCACGTGGGGGAGATGGATTGGGACGGGGTAGGCCAGTCAACCCAAGCAACTTCACCCAACACATATATATTAATAGTGTGGCGGCGACTCAATTTAATCGTGTCGTTGCTAGTATTTTATACAGACAGCTGCATTACAAAATGAGTTTGAACTTCCGGTGAGTAAAGTCAAGAGCCTTACCAGGCGCCCCAAAAGAAGTTCAAAATATACAGGCCATGACTTACTTATGGTCTAAGAAGGACCTCATTGCTGCTTATATCATGTATGTATTATTTTAGGCGGATGCTGACTCTCGCTAACTTTTGCTAGGGTGTGGCTTATAGAATTCATGCTCACATGGGTTTTGGGTACTGTGGGGACGCTGACCCCATACATTACCAGCTCCTTCCGGGAGCACTCACTCACAGTGCTTACCAGTGTTATCGCATCTCTTGTTGGAGGCATCTGAAAGTTACTGTACGCAAAAATCATGAACGTCTGGGGTCGTCCTCCTGCCCTCTGCCTCGGAGTAGCCTTCACAACCCTTGGGCTAATTATGATGGCTGCTTGTAATAATGTTAAGACATACTGCGCTGCGCAGGTGTTTTTCACTGTGGGTTACAGGTCTGTTGACTTTTCGCTGATAGTCTTCATCTCCGATACGTCAAAGCTCAAGAACCAAGGATTCTTCCTCGGATATCTTGGTCTACCTTGGCTAATTACGGCCTTCCTCTATGGATTTGCAGTGAATAGGATTGTCAGTCTCGATGGAATAGGCCTAAGATGGGGCTTTGGTATCCTCGCCATCCCTACCGCTATCGTCTTCTTACCGCTGATCGCCCTCCTCTATGTCAATCAGGCTAAGGCGCAAAAGCAAGGCCTGACTGAACCCCGCCTTAATCATGGCACTTCCCTCCAGAAGCTTATTCATCATGGCAATGAATTCGACGTTATCGGATTGCTCATTCTTGCAACAGGGCTCGCGCTCTTCTTGCTCAGCTTCAACCTCTACTCGTACTAAGCCGACCAATGGAGGTCTCTGTTAAGAGTAGGATCTTGAGTGGAAGTAATATAAGACTTCTGGTGTCAAGACTCTTGGGTTGGTTTTCGCGGATGAAGTGACAGGGTGGTATGAACAGTGTTTCTGCAAGTAACTCGTATATTGTACTTGTACTCGTAACTTAAGTTGAACACATCGAGCCCTAAGGGTTCGATGCCTATTACTATATACTTTTGATGCTCGTAACCCTCGGTCAGAGGAGCCCGAGTATTCCTCGGTGGCTTATGTGCGAGGACTATTCCTCGGTGGCTTATGCACGAGGAGTCTGCCAAGACCTTTCCTCGGGCATGCGCCACCGAGGAGGTCACGTGATACGTGCCCCCGCGTTACATATGGCTGGGTCGACTGGTCGTCGATGCTCCTTAACTTAACCGCCGTGCCTCCTCCCTTCAGGTTCGTAACAGTCTCCCATGATCATCTGCTTTATCGTTTTTGGTGCTCTTCTCATCATTCTCTATGGACTATGGGAGAAGTACTTTGCACCAATTCCATTAGTTCCCTGACATCTCCTCAAGGATCGCACTTTCATCTTTACACATACCATGGCTGCAACTCTCTATACTGCCTCGTCAAGTCGGAGCCCATACTTTTACTCTTTTTTGATTGTCTTTTACAATCAAACCATTGTTCATGCTACTGTCAGATTGTAATGGGTTACCAAAGACGGTGAATTGATTGTATTGATCTGCTCTCTACCATCTTCGTTTACTTATAGTGTATAGCTGTTGCTTTTTATTGTTGAGAACGTGCATCCTTGTTACTGTGACAGTGGCTTGTCGCTTCGGCTCAGTTGAAGTCATTGCTTCTGCAGCCTTGCATAGGCTGCGACACCTCGCATAATATCGGCTGGGTTCCGCGGCTTAGATTGCTGTTATCTGACAGCTACCTACGTCAACAACGTATATGCTATGGGCGCCTGCTTCATCTTCTTGGTATATAATATTTGCCTACACTATTATGAACGCGTAAAGGTGTACTCTTTCTTTCAGCGAGTATCACTTACCATTTTAGGCATGGGCTTGATGATTAACTTTCTTCACTCCGATGACAACATTAGATATTGTGGCACGATACAAGATCGAGCTCAAAAGATCAAGAGGCGATCCGCAATCGAGCTAGTAGAAAAAAGCTGAAATCTAATCGCTGCCAAAGAATGGATTGAAGAAGGGTACCTTTCTACTCTGAAAAGAACTACTATATATACCCGCAGTCTGATCACGTGATACTACACCACGATATATAGTTACGTGCCATCTCTTTGTTGCACTAGGGGCTGGAGTTTTGGTTACCTCAGAGCAGACTACGCTTATGGCCGTTTCCAAACAGGAGGACTTTCCTGCTCTTCTAGCATGTGAGTCCATGGTTATCTCTACAGGAAACATTATGGATCAACAATTGCGGGAAGGATCTGAACTGGCGTTTTCCCAAAGAGGCCATTAGCCAACTTGCCAGCAAATGTCTTGCCTGACTTTACAAAGATTTACGGAAGCCTCCAGATACAGGCACGGTACCCGATTGGATCTCCTACGCACGATGCGATCAACCTAAGCTACGCTCAGAACCAGAGGTACCTGCTCATCACGGCGACGTGCATCAACAGCCTCTCGTTGGTTAGCGTTGCATTTTGGCAAGGCATCGATTTGAAGAACCAAAAGCAACGTACATTTGGTCTTTTGTAAAGAACCCATCAAAAGCTGGGCATCACAAACAAGACGATCGAAGAATGTGCAAAGGTGGCTGGTTACGGAGTTGCAGAGGTGCAGACGAGCGGGTTCGGTATGCTCGATGCTATGGTCAAGGTCATCACTTGCATCACGGCCATCATCTCAGTGGTCGATATAGTCCTGAGCATTATTAGCATCTTCGACGTGGTGAAGCAGACCAATGATATGTACAATAGCTTGCACAGACCCATCAATGACAGTTACATAACGTATCTTAATGGCATCAGCACTGCATCCCGACAGTGCAACGCTATAATTGCTCCGGCTAACACTACCTATATACCAATCCTTACATAGCGGTGAGCCATTGAGGCAAGATGTTTGAGTTGATACAAGGCGGAAGGGTGCTAAGCTGATGATGAGTTTTAGGTATCAGCTATGGAGTAGCTTCAAATCAACTTGCCTACAAAGCACGAGATAAAATATATCAAAGTAAGCGTAACACACAAATGTATAAACTTGTAAATTAACCTCGTTCAGGTATTAAGTTTAACTAGTGCTAGTATAAACGTTCGTATAAGCGTCCAACAGTCCCAATCCGACGCTGTTAGACGCTTAGTCACACAGTAGTTCTATGACTACCTCCGAAGACCCCACTCCATATCTCACTTTATACGTTCACGTTTTGGTTTGTAGATGAAAAAATAAACTCTCATCTGCATCTAGGGGAAGTATTTCCCATCGTCTGCTCATTATATTGTATCTAAGATTTATTACAATTCGAACCAATATAACCTCACTTCCAGTGCAATGATCCCTTTCAGCTCCGTGACCGAATCTTTACTCAGCTCCGCCGGAAGGAACCCGTATATTTCAATTAACATTTGAAAACCCTGAAAGAGACAAATGCTTGTGATCCTCGCTAATTTAAATCTGCAGTTCAAATAGCAGTCCGCGGAGGTTTGCATCAATTTGTGATGCTACCCATTCGCTGCGACGAATGCATTGGCGCACAAAGTTCAGAGTATCTTGTGTAAGTACATCCTAGTTCGCAAAGGAAAAAAGCAGTCAAAGCGTAAACTGCCGTGTGTCGTTGAACGTCGGGGTTATGAGCCATGTACAGCCAGGACGCGTCGTCGTCGGCGAAGCGTCGGAGGAATTCGACGAGAAACTCGCGCCAGTTGTCTGGTAGTGCGGGTATACCATATGTACTAACGATGTATGGCATTGCCTTTGTAGGAGGTTTGAATGTTCCTAGATCTAGGCTGCGGATGAACTTCTCATTGATAGCTTTTGTCTCGCTTGGTTCCGTCTCCAAGCGTATGATGATACGATGGTGTGTATCCAACAAAAAGGCATTGTTGGCATTGTCTCCAAGGTTGCTGCTTGGCTCATATCTTGGTGATGTTACTGTCGCTCACACAAAACGAATTGATACAGTACTAGGTCAAAAGTTTGTTCGCGTGAGCACGGGCCTACTCCACCATCTCAGTATCCCCAGACTACTATCTTCTTCAACACCACAACGCTCCACTAAAATGAGACCTTTTGCACCAGAAATTTCGCGTGATCGTGTGCGCAAAGGTGAATTATCTGAAACACAGCGAGTGTACATTTTGGCGCAGGCGGAGGGTGGATGCAGCACGTCTGAAATCGCCCACCGTCTTGGCTGCTCCCAACGCGCCGTCCAAAAAGTTGTCCACCGATGGGAGACTGAAGGCACCTATACAAGACACGACCGTATAGGCCGCCCATCCAAAATAGCGCGTAGGTAACATCTTCAGCTACTCCGGATTGCTAAGAAATCTCCTAAAATTGAATACAGCGCGCTGTATCGCGAGTCTAGCCTATGGGATGCCGACAGTGAGAAGCCAACAGTCTCTTGAAGTACTGTCCAAAGAGACCTCCAAAAAGACAACTACTACAAGTACCGATCGAAGCGCCGCCCTCTAATTAATGGTCGTACTGCAATAAAACGGCGAGCTTTCGCTCGTAGATGGCGCAATCACTCTTGGGATGAGGAGCCAGTTATAAAGTTTTCAGAGGAGTGTAGTATCACTCGCGGATCTGGCCATAACGCCCAATGGGTATGGCGTCTACCGTCACCAAATGGGACAAGGATATGATAGAGCCGATATCTACTGCTCGGCAGCCAGGCCGCATGGTATGGGGCGTGGTTTGGATGTCTCCCGGGGGTGCTGTTGGGCATAGTCCACTAGTAATCATGTCCCGCGATACATCACGCCGCCGACAGGGCTACACGACTGCAAGCTATCTTACAGTACTTGAAGAAGGACTACTACCTCACTATCGACCTGGGGAACTTTTTATGCAGGATAACGCACCTATTTATATGTCAAGAAAATCAAGAGAGTGGTTGCAATCCTATAGGATTACTACTATTGAATGGCCTCCCTACTCACCTGATCTTAACCCTATTGAACACCTTTGGTGGACGCTTGAAAAAAAATTCCATGAGCTTTATCCTCATTTTGATTATATAGGCAACTTAGAAATTGAGTGGGAGATGTTTGAAATTAGGTTGGCAGAAGCTTGGGCTGCGTTACCTGATTCTTTGATCGCTAGACTGATTGAAAGTATGCCGCGCCGCCTTCTCGCTGTACGCAGGGTAAATGAGTATCAAACAAAATACTAAGGACTGTAGCAATAGTTTGCTTATTTTAGATTACGTTTTGGTTTTGGTTTCATAGAGTTATGTAGATTTGAGGTTTGGATCAAAAGTGGTGATCGTGGCCCAAGCGTTGGCGCGAACAAACTTTTGACCCATGACTGTATACTAACCCAAGGACCCCCTCCCCGACCCTACACCCATATACCCAAATAAACTAGGTACATGTAAACCCCGGTTATGGTGGATACACTCGCCACGTCGGAGAGCCGCATATTGATATATATAGAAATATATCGCGGTCTACAGGCCTGAGGGAGGAGAATAAATAAATAAATATAGCAATAGCGGCTATACACTCGCCATGCCAAAAGAAGAATACAAAAATAAAACAAAAGAAGAGAATATAAGAATAAAAGATAAGAATAGACTCTTGCAATGAAGGATACTTTGCAAGAGACAAGTAAATAGGTTGGAGCTGTGAAGGAGTGGCAGAAGGGGGGCGGAGGGCGGGTTTATATAGTCGAGGGTCAAGGCTTCAGTGTCGCATCGAGCGTGATTTAAAGGGGCACGTGAGACCTGCTGGTAGGCAGCAGTGCCCTTTCATTGTTGAAAAAGGCTGTTTCATTGCGTGGTGTGACGTCAAGGCAAATGCGTGAGCAGGCAGTTACTGGCGCTTGAGTGTTGCGTCGGGGACGGGAGCGCTTTCATATCAGCCACGTGCGCGCTTATTCACGCGAGTCGTTTGTATTTGAGAATGCTGCGTGATACTGAGCGTGGGTTATCGACTCATATGGCTTGTTAGCAGTCCTATGTGTTGAGACAAAACGCCGAAGTGAATTCTCTGTGTGAACAATATTAATCACACTGATACCTCACACACGGTGTAATTTCAGTGAGGACATGTAATTAGAAGTATGAGGAGGTTTCGAGGAGGTTTCGAGGCGGTGATAGTATATTATAGTATCTAAGGACAATGGGGGTATCCCGAATCATTAACAGAGAGCGTCTGGCCATGACAAGATAGAAAAGAAGCGGCCAGGCTTCGATGAAACTGTCTAAAAAACGTTTCCCTTAGTCTGCTTGCCCTTCTCCTGCTCCAGCTTCTTGAGGTTGATGTTCTTCCAAACAAAAATGCAGGCCAGACAAAGGGGAACGAAACAGGCACCTGTGATGACCATCTTGCGCTGCACATCACCGTATGCACCAACGACAGCATCGCGCTCAGGTGTACCATCCAAGAAAGCCATCTGAGCTGAAATATCGCCAAAGATGGTGCGGTAGTCTGGTTTGCTAGATTCGGGAAGGCGCTTGAGGAGTTGTTCGGGAAGAATGTTGTTCCACATAGCGCCAGCAATAGCGTAACCAATTGAAGAGCCGAAGCTGCCAAAGAGACCGTAGATGGCGTTGATTACAGCAATCTCTTGGTGTGTGACGGGGACCATGACCGCGAGCTGAGCACAAGTAGCGAAAAATGCCGTACCAAGGCCAACAAGGACTTGTGTAAAGGCAAGGACACCAGGGTTGGTAGATGGATTCCGGAAAGGAATCAAGAGTGCGGTACCAAGTAAGACGATGGGAACACCAGTGTAAGCAGTCCACTTGAAGTTGCCAGAATGCCTGATCCATAACGCAATTATCGGGCTGAAAACTGACGACGTAAGCGAAAAGGCATTGAGAATGTAGCTAGCATGCGTGATGCTTTGCCTGTGAACGACCAGCAGGTATGAGTAGAAGTATCCGTTCCAGCAAAAAACGGAGAGGAACATGACTCCATAGAGAAGACATGAGCCGACAATAGTTCCATTCTTGAGGTAGATCCAAGGCAAAAACTGGACAGGCGCGAACTTGGCCTCCCAAATGTAAAAGACCGGGAAGAGAACGAGACCGAGCACGATGCAAGCAATGATGTAAGGTGTCTTCCAGCCGTTGGGAGCGTAGGATACGAGAGTAAAGGGCAGAACGAATAAGCACCACGCGCACATGATGAGTATAATGCCAAAAACTGGGCCATGTTAGCATATGTCATGTGTATCATACGAGGAGCTCACCATCAAATTGCACAAAATAGTACCAAATTGACTGCAGGACATTGCGATCCGACTTTTCCGTCTTGGCCAACCCGGCTTTCCTGGCCTTGCGGTACATGAACATCATGACAACGATGGCGGGAAGGCAGCAGCCAATGAAGATGATGATGAATGCACCAAAAGCCCAGCGCCAGTTGTTCTTGAAGTAAAAGAGCTCTGCAATCTTGGGACCGGCGAAAGTGCTAGCGATACGAGGCGTTCCGTTGATGGTGAGGATGATCATTCGGTTCTTCAAGGTGGTAATATCGGCAGCCATGATGTCAGCAACATATAGCACACCAATATGGCCAGCCCAGTAGAGAACGTGACCAGCCATATATGTCTGCACGTTCTGGCAAGCAGCTTTCATGGCCATACCACATACGACGAGAAGGAGCATAAGGAAGAAGCCCTCTACGCGACCGAAAACGTCGATTACTTTGGCAATGAGGAGGGGAACACAACCACTCAGTGCTGTTGCCATGACGCTCGAAACGGTCAACAGCCCGTGCCTTCCAAAAGCCGAGGTGATGTAAGGGTTGAGCGCTGCGTCAATGGCATTTTGTAGGAAAGCAACAAACTCAATAAGGTACAAGCTAAAAGTCGGTCAGTATTTGATCGTTGGTTGGGAGAAGGAACGACGAACAAGATGAACATGATGATCAGAGTCTCCTTGCTCCATATCTCGGTGATGGCACGGACACGTTGAACGCCATTCTGGAAGTTCTCCGACTCAACGGACTTGGTCTCGGCGTCGCTGGCCGTCTCGTGGGAGTGGACTGCTCCATCGCCCCTCTTCTCAATGTCGATGTCGCGCGAGGGACGAGTAAAGCCCTCTGCAGGCCGCACCACGTCAGTCTCAAGAGTGTTATTCGCCATGGTCAAACGGGATTTCCGAAAAAATGCCGGGCGGGGCAGGGTATTGAGCTGAAATGCAGGTGGATGTCGATCCCAAGACCGGCAGATGGAAGCATTCTTAAGTATCTCCAGGGCCCACTCCGAGAACCGGACGGGGAAGGTCAGCACAGGAACAAGAAGTGAAAAATTTGCCCCGTGTATCCCACCCGGTGGCTTGGGATCATCTCCCACCGTCCAGGTATGATGGAGTGCCCAGACAGCGTTAGCAGCGGCTAGATGATCAGATAAGTCCTAGATGATCTGATAAGATCCAATGTCCCTTCGCCCTTAAAACTGCCCCACCGCAAACCTGCATTGCCAAGCCCTTGGCTCATAATTTCGATGGCGGCCATAGCTCCCGGATCGTCAAATCGAGCAATGCACGCCGAAGCCTCAGTCCCGTCTTGACATAACCAACAGGTCTCGCCCCAAGCATAGAAGAATCCGAGGGTGGGTAGCGGCATTGGGTGTGAATTTCACGTGGCAATCGCCTGATAACCTGCCGCCGTCTCAGTATGCCTTGGGACGATGGCTCGTCCATGACAGAAGTGTGTGGATGAACATGGCGACTATGACTAGGAAAAACCGTCCACTCCGGAGAAACAAATGAAACCCTACCCAATGCACTCAAAGAATTCAGGAATTAACATTGGCGGTAGTCATGTGGATGGGGTGCAAAGGTGAAAGAATGAAGCTGTCGCATGGCCATTAGCCAGGCGCGAGAACTGCCCCTCATGACCGCTGGGACTAACGGCCCCAACACGGTCACGATGACATCTAATCTTATCAGATCATCGCACTTACCTCGGACGATGCCTACTTCAGCATAACTCGAGCTTTCAGCCCTTCCATGGCGGGGTCTTAAAAACACTCTGCAAGTAGTTTGAGCGTCCGCGTGGAATTGAGAAACAGCCACCATCTCAACGGATCCACCGTCTTGTGATCAGGCCACCAGGTTGGCCGACCCAACGCCACAACTATTCGGCTTCATCGCGGCGCCCTCTATTTGTCTCACACGGATTGAAAAAAAAGTAGGGGCCAGGACCATTCGAGCGCGAAGTGGAAGGCTAGAAAACGACCTCGGAATGTCAGCCACGTGGTATTTGTCATGGGCATCGACTGATTCTACTCATAACAATGGGACTGGCGGATATACGGCAACTGATCCCAACTCCATTTTCTCGGCTTGCCAGAGTCTTCTATGAACGCTGAGTAGACTATAGTTCAAAACAGATCAGAGGTAATACTGTTGAAACTGCTATCTCACTGCGCGTGCGCTCAGCCAAACTGAGGAACAATCAATTTGTTGATTTGATTGATCAGAAGCATGCGCTTGACTTCATCCTACAGAGTGATCCCACGACTCTGCATTTGTGCTGCCTGGTTTATAATGCTTACCAACGTGCCCATGTTCCGTCTGGCTGGCAGACTGGCTCTGACTTGGAAACGTTACCTCTGAAAGGGATATCTTTATTGTCTCAACGAACAGTGATCTCGTCGTAACTATAGTCACGACCCATGCAATGCAAAAAAACTAATTTCAGAGATTGGAAATGTACTCTCACTGGAAAAATTGCTGGACAACAGTTCCTCGCCCTCACTACGACAAGCTACAGGGTGGCAAAAGCTAGGTGAAGACGGGCTTTAGCTTTCGCAGTCACCTTTACTTCTGTAAGTATATTGCTAGGCAATATCCACAACACTATACTCTCATTTACTTCCTTTCTTCTTCCGAAACTACCACGTCTGCCCACTCGAACGACGCCAACATGGCAGAAAAAGACCCCTCCTAAGACATGAACGGTATCAAGAACATGCTTGCAAAGACGCTTGGGCGACTCAAGGAAGAAACTGCAAAGTTCGAACAGTCCCAAGTAGCGAATGAGCACTTGGTAAACACGCAAAAGAGATTAGAAGAGAAGGGTACGACTCCTTTATCAGTAAGTATTGCAGTTCAGATTTTCGCTTTAAAGAACATGGCCAACATGCGGTATAGCTGGCAAAAGTAGCAGAGACTCTGAATAAGCACGGCGAGTCGGGAGCTATACGCGTATTGGACGACGTGAACTGGGTTTACTAATCAACAAGTGCTATCATTCGAGCTCAAAGGGAATTACTCAACGAAAAGATGCGAGAGCTTGTCAAGACAGAGAACGAGCTCGAGAAGGTGACCAAGCGGGTCTAGAAGACCACCCAGGACCCAACCATTTCTGAAACTACTGCCATATACACTCCCGCTCTCAAAACCATTGCCGCTCCCGAAGCAACTGGCACTCTCGAATCCACTACCACTCATGGACCCACTGCCACTCTCGAGCCCATTGCCAAACCCGCTGCCGAGCCCGCTTCCAAACACCCCAAGAAACTCCATTGTTTTGGACTAATCCAACGGATGCGAGAAGATCGTCAGAAGGAGAGAGCGGAGAGAGAGTCAAAGAAACGGCCGGCGGAACAACAGTTGTCCTCGGGTACGGAAAAGAAAAGATGTGACAAGAAATAAGGTGCGAAGGAAGGCCATATGAAGTAAAGAATCGGTTCGGCAAGAAGTAAGGTATTGGCGATGGCCATAGCAAGTAACGAATGAATGGACCATTTCGCTAATTTCTTATGTTTGATACCATGAGATGTCATTACCCACATCCAAATCTCCATTATTATGTTGGTCGAACTGTTGATACAATGAGTTGAGCTATCGTTCACGAAGACCGTTGTCCCATCCATTCCTCCAAGGCTTACCGGTCGTATTCTGCACGTCTCTGCATGGCTTCTGTCATTTTCGTATCCACTTCCGCTCTGGGAGTTGCGACCTTTATCTCCTTTTCTAACACCTCAGCGAGCTTGGCCGCAGCCTGTGCTTAAGTTCCGACATCCTAGTTTTGGCCTGTAGCTAGCGTGCTTCGTGCGGAAGCTTATGTTCTTGAGAGCCGGCGACGCGCTTCTGGGAGGTATTGCTTTCCTCGTTAAGAAAAGATATTTTTATCTTCTTTTGCCGTTGCTGGTCATCGGCTGCCTTGTTGTCTTTTTGAGCTTCAATTTCAAAAGTCGCTCGTCGCTGCTCAGAGTTTTGCAGAGAGCCCTGTTGCCTGGAGATCATTGTTTGAAGCTTCTTCGTGGTCGATGTACTCTCTTCTAAATCATCTGAGTTAGTTAGTCGTGTATCACATATGTAAAGAGCTGTGGAACTTACCTCGTAGATGGATAAGAGTATCCAGAAGTACTTTGTCTTCTGCTAATCTTCCCGCTTTCTCCTTTTCGTCGGCTAGGGTTGAGTTGCCCTGCTCATCTGAATTGTGCGCTTTCTCCATAACCTCTGTTTTGCATTATTTTTCGACAATTCCCTCGAGATCTTCTACTTGAATCCCTAGTGCTGTAGTGGCACAAAGAAAAGCACTGTATCCCAATGTATTGTCAGTCACCTCTTCGAATGTATATGAGGACAACGGGAGAGTCATGTTGCAGCAGATTGGCTGTGTCTCTTCACGAACAATTGGGAAGGATGCGTGGGCAGATAGAAAAAAGTCATGTATCTTCTACAAAAGTTTGCCGCAGTCGCCAGTGCAATGAAAAGACGATCGTAGCTCATGAATCACGAGATCTGGCCTTGGCGGGAAGGTGGACAGCTCGTTCCTGCCTGGATTTGCGGAAGGAACCTAGCTCCTAGAGTACACTCACCTCGCAACTGAATCATTTCCACCAACTCCATAGCATGCAGCAAGAGAGGCTGCGGCAAGCCAATAAGTTTATTTCAGTAAGAGAATCGACTGCTTAAATGGAGCCTGCTAGCATTGTCGATAGCCCATCAGTGAATATCCAATCTCGCGAGCTAAGCATCTTCTCCAATGTCAAAGATGCAAAGCAATGTGAGCACGAACTACAATAAATAGCCAAGGATGCCCGAGTGCTCCTCCATCCATTCCATGAACTTCAGTCATTGTTTCATCTATCCTCGACCCCCACACACCCTCTCCCATCTCTCCATTCTGGTTCTTAGAGAGCCTCCTAACCCATCATCTCTTCCGGCATCTTTTCTCTTTTCTTCCCTCCTTCTTCTTCTGCTTCTGTATTCCACATATGACGTTCTTAATCAAGACATTGATGCTTGGCTTCCAATTCGCTTCTCGCTTGCTTGCTTCTCGGATTTCTTGGAAACCTGTTTTGTTAGTTTCTCAGCCTTATGCTCGCACATGCGGGCACCGACTACGGCAAAAGAAAGAATCATCGCGATGGCGTTTGTGTTGGTTAGGGTTTCCCAGTTGCGAAATACGCTGCTTATAAATTCCTGGTCAACTGACAGGCCTATCTTCACGGCTAGCTCATGTACTTGATCTTGTACTTTCTCTTCGTCGATGTCTGCTGTTCCATTGATCGAGGTCGAGCTGCGAATGGTTCCTGGTATTTCGCTAGGCTCTGTTTTCACGTCGTCATTGTTGCTCAGTGCTGTATTGAGTTGTCACGAGGCTGATCTGTCAAGCTCTTGGAAGGCGAAGTAGCTTTCTCTTTGACCATTTGCCTAAGCTAGGCAAGAAGTCCAGTCACTACAGCTAGCTGTGCCTTCTTGTTCGCTACCATCTCTTCTTGACGTTCTACAATATTGAATGCCTGGAAAATCACCGGTTCGAGCTGATTGAACACTTTGAGTATTGCTTCTCGGAGCAGACGAAACTTCAACTGGTCTATATTACCCTTGGTCTTTTCGTAGATAGTTTTTGCGTCTTGCAAGTTCCAGCAATTGGGTCTGGTAAGACTACCTTAAATCGCCGATGAGTCTTAGTGCGTGCTTTTGATCCTGCATTGTTTGCCAGTTCGCGCACAATGTCGATGATTTGCTTTGATAGTGGGTTCATGTTCGGGCTGTGATCTTGTGGTAAAGAAAGTAGCATGTTGCATCTTTGCTCAGTTTGCTGAGAACGTTCGTGGGGGAAAGGTTATGGCAGATCCCAAGTGTGAGGGAAGTAGTGCGCACAAACCACATGGAGGGTGAGATTGCAGAAATAAAGGCAGATTTAGATATGCCGTCTTGTTTCTGTAATATCCTCATGACCAAGCATGAATGTCGTTAGTGGCTACCTCTAAAATAATATATCCAACAGCTTGAGGCGGTTCTCACAGCCACGTAGAGCCAGCTGTCCGAGCAACCAATATAATTTATTAATCTTGCATCAGGATTAGCTTAACTCTAAAACCTGCCGCTATAGAAGCCTATTAGTAGAGAGTAGAACATCTAGAGTAGAGATATTCACAGGTGATATTGAGTCGGTCTCTTTTTCCTAATAATACGTATATGTATGATCCCATTTATCTTACAGATCCCTATGCCCCAAACTAAAGGGCAGCACCCCTTCGCTCGCCAGGATACCCCTCAGACGGTGCTCGTTAGTACGTATCATCCAATAGACCCAAAACATCAGGTATAACCAACAAGTAAAGGTAGCTCGTTTTTACATTGAAATCATAGTGAGAGTAGCAATATAATGGCTGATCTCCGGGCGTCGCCCACCTTGCTCGCAGTGGAGAAGTCAAGGTGAAGGTGTCTCTCACTTGCGGACATGATCTGATGCCCTATACATATCATCGTGTCCGCTGCTCGATTCTTCTAACTACACTCTACCATTACTATCTTTCTTTTTGATAACAGTCGTGCTTGTCCAACTTGTTCCTCTACGGCTCTTTTCGACCATCTTGTTCCACGATGGAGAATGACAGTCTCCTCCAAGGATATTCGGCCTCGGACACCACGTTGATCTCCGTAAGCAATATGCCATGCTTGCCTAGCAGTGCTAATCCATCCCAGAGAAAGAATTCAACAAGCTGCGCACTTCGTTCCGGCTTCTACTCGAAACTTTGAACGCTAATAAAGCCAACGACGCTCAAGATGCAAGAATGCAAATCAGAGCCTACCATAAAAAAATACGGAAACACACCTGCCTGACGAGCACGACAGTATCGAACCTTACCATACCATTATCGAGCAGATAGATGCAAACTCCATCGACAAAGAACCCACCGGCACCGAACCCAGTATCGCCGAACCTACCAATGCAGAAAACAGCGAACGCGAGCTAACAGCTCCCGTTGATCCATCTCACGGCCCCTTTATGCAAAATATCCACTTCCAACCTTTGTCCGCAAACTGGCAGAACGAAGTTGACATGTCTGTTCATTTTCACCTCATTTACGAGGAACAATGCAGGTAATGGAGAACCATGTTCCTCACCTCTGACCTGCACGTGGTTGGTACCAACAAAATCCCAGACCCGCTATTCGAACTCGTTCCCCTGTTCACGCGCCTTGCAGGCAGAAACATCGATACGTTGATGATATGGCAAGTTCGCGCTATCTATCAGCGTAGCGCGTGGTATAGCGAGAGCAGCCTGGAGATCCTTTGTCATCTTCTGCACGAACTCGAGGTAGATTTAGAACACGGGGCGCGGTTAACTGCACCGGCTGATGATGGCGTTGGTGACGATGGCATGGTGTTACACGGGGTCTGGATCTATACTTCTCTTGCCGGGTCCCACACCAAGGCCGGTGAGCTTTACGCTAGTGTTTCGTGAGGTTGTCTGGCGATTCGTAGTGGAAAAGAGTTATGGATGTAACCGGGGGTTTTGACAAACACTAATCTATATTGCTATAGACTAACGAGTAACAATCTTGTTAAGTAAAGTAACTAGTAAGAAAGTACAATTTGAGTTGACCACAACGAGAGTAAATAATGAAATCCATCCATCCTTATATCCTCATTGCTTTCGTCCTGCCATCTCGGACATCTCGCCAAGACGAGATGGACCAGATGGCGTTGCCATCTCTTCATGCACTGCCATCTCAGATGGCCGGCCTTGGCGAGATGGCACATCACGTGACCTTGAGCCCCGCGGTGATCCGTTACCTTCTGACGCGGAGCTTTGTGGCACCATAACCACTCGTGCTCTCTCGTTCCTCTTGTCCCGCGTCAAGGAGAGCCCCTTTCTTGTTATCTCTGTAACACATGGCCGATGAGGACGGCGACAACATGGTTGATGAAGATTTTCATGATGCAGTAGATAAAAACAGTGATGGGACTGTCAAGGAGGAGGAGGAGGAGGAGGTCTATGAGGATAGTGATGGCGCGCTCAAGGAAGAGGAAGGGGAAGAGGAAGGGGACGTGGATGAGGAGGGTACCATGCAATGAGCATCGAACACAGACACGAAAGCAAGCGCGTAATAACTACTTTGAGACTCACAAGACTACGACTTATATAGTTCACGAACAATACAACAGAATTGATACTAATTCATTTCCACAATCCCATGCGCTACTTTGCCACAAATCCTTACGTGCGACTGCAAAACACCACACAGATCAACACTTAGAAGAATCTCCACGGCACCTCCATCTCCACCCTCGAAAATCATGATTCAGCTCTGATTCTTTAGAGAAAATGTCCAATCGCGCTAACGCACCCGCGTCGTCACTCCACCAGCACCTCACTAAACTTTATTTGCGGGGCAAAAGCTCCAGTCCAAACCTCCAAGCTTGTCGAGTAAAACTTTTTTTCATGCAATATATAAACATTTCTATTTTACTTTCTTTCATCAATTCATCCGGTATGGTGTATCGGCTAGCATCCGTCGCTTTCATTTCCGATGATAGCGCCCGACGAGAGCCGGGTTCGACTCCCGGTACCGGAAGATTACTTTTTTTTTGGGTCGGTCCTAAAATTTGAGGTTGACAAATAAAGGTAACTGTTGAATGGACTCTATTGGCCTAGCCAGCGCTTGGTATTAGCAAGATGTCTAAGTCAAAACAGCTAGTTGCACGGTGTACACAGCGTGCGGGTGAGTAGAGATGGCAAGTAACTATGGTTCATTGTTATCTCTATTCTCCTTTCGAAAGGAAAGGGATTGGTGTACGTACTCCTGAGCCCTGTGCACAGGTATCCGCATAGATCAGGAGTCTTATGGCTAGTACCTCAGTACCTAATTAAAGTTCAGACAGTAACATTTCTTTTTTTTTAACTATCTCCTGTCTTTTTCTTTTTGTCTTTTTATTGCCTCGCCTCGCGTGTGTATACATTAAACAGAGAAAAGAAAAGAAAACGCAGGTTCAACATCACTAGAACAGGAATACGAGTGATATGCATCACGACGTGCGACAAGGCGGGTTATGCGCTGGATTGACTGTGGCCGCTATATATGCACCGCACATCACTCGTCAGTCTCCGTCTCGCTCTCTGGTGGAGGCGAAAGTGACGAGCCCGAGCCAAACGACAGAAACGCCAAAGCAGCATCACCGTGCCCCTCTTCTCGTCGCTACCCGTGGTGCCATACCCGCGGCAATCTCCAACACCTCCAACAAGCCCAGCAGCCGTTCTGAGCACGCATGCAGTAATCCCTTTCCTTGTTCTTCCTCCTGCGCATTACCTCTCTTTCCCTTTACCGTGCCATAGACGCCCTGTCGTGCCTTAATTCCTGCTTCCATGGCGTCACGGAGTGCCTTTGTGGGTTCGAGGGCGTCATGATCCATCATGTATATGAAGAGCTGCTCTAGGATGAGAGAAATCTTGGCGTTTGCAGCGAAGCTCTGCGTTGACCCTTTGAGCGGAAGGAGCTTCTTTTCAAAGTGTTCTTGTGTGGGCAAGATGATAAAGTAATTTAGTGGTTTGCCGCTGATCAGGGGAGAGAGGAGGTTGGCATTGAAGGCGAATTGGATGCTATCGGGTAGCTTTATTGTGGGGAGGAGTGCTTGGAAGATGATGGTGGGTAATCGGATGAAGTCTTCGAGGATGGTATCGCAGAGGTCAAATAGACGCGTAAAGGAGGTAGGTAGGGCTAGGGCTGCTTGTGCGAGCTGCTTTCTGTTAGTTGTTCTCGTACTGGAGAGTACAGGATACTCACGAGAGCTATGAGACGCTGTCGCAGCTCAATCGCATCATGTCCGCCCAAGTGTTCTATAGCATCTTGTATGTTTTGGATACTCTTGTAGCCTTGAAACGCAGACGCTTCATCGGCATCCCCACTGTCCTCACCCTCGGATGCATCTTGCATATCGTCGTCGCTAGCATAGTCGGCAATGTCGCCCGTTTCAAAGTCGACCTTGCCGATTCGCTGTTCTTCATCCTTCTTCCGCTTGGGCTCTGCTGTTTCCTTGTCCCAAATCTCAGGATACTCCTTGAGCGATTCAGGCATCCCCGTCGCGAGAATAGCCCTGATTACACGCCGCCTTCTGGCGCGATTCGTAGGCACAGACTCATCGCCGACGATATAATGCCAAAGCAGACTCTCCTGAAAGAGAATTTCTGCGTCCACGTCGTCGTCTCTGCTCTGCCGGACACAGACTTCCCAGTCGGCTTCAAGAAAGTCCAGCATGACCACCAGCCATAGCTTCCATCGACTCCACCGCTTCTTATATACACACGCGCAGTTGAATGCCCAGCCCACAATATGCCAAAAGTCCTCCGCGCGGTACCACAAGCTCTTTTCATTAGTAGCATCGCCGGCTATGCGTTCAACATCTCCACCGGGCTCGGGCGAAGGACTTCCTCCACTCCTGTAACCTGGTGCGCGTCTCCTGTTGCGCTCTTCGGGGAAGCTAAAGGCCTTGCGTATGGTGGGGTATGCGGGGTCGTCTATGGTGGTGCGCATGCATTGCAGGTACTGTAGAGCGGCGTCTGCGCCTTTTATCGCATCACTTGACTGTGCCTTTGTTGTGTATTTGGGATCTATGACCAAGGAGGAGGCAAGGGCAATGTAGGCGGGCGGTGCGAGGTAGCCAACATAGGGTCGTGCAGGTGTCGAGATGCTGGTCCCAGCAGTGAGCAGGCTGTATAGTAGACCATAGCCGCTTACGTCTGGAGCAATTGTCAGTAGATTCCTCAATAATGTCTCCCGTCACACACATTGCCTGGCCTCAAGATAAGCTTTGGCATGGTTTGCAAGCTCATACGAGACTTGCTTGGTCGGCCGCCGTTGAGCACGTCGCGGACGAGCCGCTACAGCCTGAAGCGCTGGTAATGCTGCGCTGGAGTTGGCGGTGTTTGGAGGCAATTGAGAGGTTATGGGGGCAGAAGCAGGTGCCTTGAGTCGCGCCATTGAGGCGATGCGGCATGAAGTAGAGACGATATGGGGGGTGCGGGGAGTCGGACGCGTTGGTTCACGTCGTCACGTGGGAGATGGCAAATTGAAATGTCGAAATCTCGTAACGCGCATCAGAGCCACAGTTTGGTTGAAGGCTCAGTGATGCATTGGAAAAGTGACGTATGGCGAAGCTTCTCTAACGAAAAGGATTCTGGGTTCTCTTCTACTGAATACAATCATTGGCGTGTTGGGTGCGCGTGCTACGAAACCACCAACGTTGCTACGCTTTTACAGGCATATTGGTGTAGACAACCATATCAATTCGCCGCCCGACATTTAAAACTGGAGTGAAGCTAGCAAGGCTGCATTGTTACCATATATGTAGTAGTAGTAGCTGCATGGCAGATGGATGTAAGCAAAAGTGTAGTCAGTTTACGTTTTTAATGTGTAAGTAAAGTCTAGAGCTGTGTATTCCGGGCAACAGGCTTGTCAGCAACGACATCGAGTTCGGCCATTCTTCATTGGGGCACAGCTCTGGGAGGCAGTGAGACGGGGCTTACGCTGTTGCACAGCAAACCGCTGACAGCGATGGGGTTGACGGACAAAAGATGTAAATTCTGTTAAGCGGTGGTGACGCCGCGGGGAGGTTGCGGCGGAGCAGGGAAGCTGGCGCATGTTGGTAGTGCTAGTGTGTTTGCGAGGCAGGAAAAAGCGGGACTGGTTGGCGACGATCCGCAGCGGTTGTGTTTGGGCGCTGCATGGCCGTGACACTTTCCGGGAAGGCGCGACTGGCAACGGGCAACAAGTGGCAAGCTTGCACCTGGCACCTCGCACAGATGACATCACCACAGCCAACACCGGGCAGTCGTCGCCCTCGAATGCTCCCGTCAATAACATCAATAATAGCGGAGAAGGAGAAGGAGAAGAAGAGGGAGAAGGAGAAGAAGAGGGAGAAGGAGAAGAAAAAAAGGCGGCTGAGTAGAAGACAAAGACTGGCCGGGGCTTTCTTGGAGCGTGGCCGAGCAATGAAACCCGGGCTTGGCCGTGTTTGACACTGGGGCAGGCACAAGTATTTGATGGGTCGCTCCACTTCCCCCTGGCAACACCCCTACTTGCTCTAGTCTACACAGCCCACCCAGCCCCAGCCCGCAAGGTCCACGGCGCCAACACGTCGTCATCGCAACCCGTCGCAGCACACGGCTCATCAAAGCCAGGGCGGCTCTCGCTCGGCCCATCTCTTCTCCTCTTGATATGTAATTGCCCGAACACGCTCGGCCTTCCTCTTTTCCTGCCTACCTGCCTACCTGCCTCCTCCCTTCAACCACGGATCATCCGCCAGTACCAGTAGCTCAAGCCTCTCCCCGGCCAATTGCCGAGCTTGCTTCTCCCGCTACTCTACACACCACTGAGCTTGGCTGTCGACAGCTCATATACTGCAAGCCCTGCCGCCCGCCTGCCCATCTGACTCTTCTCCTACGAAGCAATGAGTGAGTGTCCCCGGCTCTTTTGACCTGTTTTTTCCTTATACCCCCCGCTGTGTGAGTTGGCCCGATTGTGCTGCATTGCCTATCAACTCAACTCTAGCTTTACCCGCCCACAGCTCGCCGCTGCGCCTCATACCAAGCAGCGCACTATCACCAACCTTCCTTCCTCGTGCGCTTCTTATCCCATCGTCACACACCGCATCGCTAACCCGTCGGCCTTGGCAGAAGACATAAAGCGACACTTCCACCGCCACGGTCGCGCGCCCAGTTATCCCCAACAGCCTGCCATGCCCCAGCCTGCCAATGGCCGCTTTCACGATGAGCACACCCCGCTCATCGGTCGCACCCAAAACTATGCAGACGAGTCGCGCGTCAAGACGCTGCCCAAGCACGTCCTGCACCTCATCTACGCCACCCTTGCCAGCAACTATGTCAACGTCTTGCTCGTCTTCGTCCCCATCGGCATCGTCGCCGGCGCCTTGTCCTGGAACCCTACCGTCGTCTTCATCCTCAACTTCATCGCAATCATCCCTCTCGCCGCCCTTCTGAGTTTCGCCACCGAGGAGCTCTCCGCCAAGCTCGGTCAAACCCTTGGTGGTTTGATGAATGCGACGTTTGGAAATGCCGTCGAGCTTATTGTACGTGCGCCCGCATTTGATGGCCCCTTGCGATCGCTAACCCAAACAGGTCTCCATCGTTGCCCTCAGGCAGGGTGAGATTCGAGTTGTCCAGGCCAGCATGCTCGGCAGTATCCTGTCAAACATTCTTCTTGTACGTCGCGCGTCGTAGATCCAGCCCAACTCCTTTTTGACTGATTTCCAGGTGCTTGGATGCTGCTTCCTCGCTGCTGGCATTAGAGAGCGCGAAAGTCGTTTCAATGAGACTGTCGCATCTACCATGTCGTCGCTCATGGCCGTCGCCTCCGCCTCACTCATCATCCCTGCTACCCTCTACGCAGTCATGCATAGCGACAACAAAAAGGGCGACCTTGAGACGGACCAGAACATCCTTGTCCTCTCCCACGGCACCTCAATCATCCTTCTCATCATCTACGTCCTCTACCTCTACTTTCAACTCTACTCGCACCACAGCCTCTTTGCTGACGTGGAGGCCCAAGAAGGCGAGGACCAGGAAGAGCCCGAGATTCTCTCGCCCAAGGCTGCTGGTGTTGCCTTGGTCGTCGTCACCATTCTTGTCGCCATCTGCGCTGAGTACCTCGTTGACAGCATCGACTCGATTGTTGAATCAGCGCATATTAGCAAGACATTTGTTGGTCTCATTTTGATCCCAATTGTCGGAAACGCCGCCGAACACGTCACAGCCGTCGTTGTCGCCTACAAGGGCAAGATGGATCTAGCTATCAATGTGGCTATTGGATCCTCTATGCAAATTGCCCTCTTCGTCACCCCCTTCCTTGTCATCCTCGGCTGGATCATCCACCAACCCATGACTCTCCACTTCCAGGGTTTCGAGACGATGATCTTCTTCATCTCAGTCCTGATTGTCAACTACCTGATTCAGGATGGAAAGAGCAACTATCTCGAGGGCGCCATGTGCATTGCCATTTACGCCATCATTGCTCTCGCTTTTTACATTTATCCTGATGACGCTGCCGGCAACATCACCAACGAAGTTATCAGGCGCTTCTTTGCTACGAGCTAGATCACGACCCTTTTTTTTAACACCCCTTTTTCGGCTTCACCTTTGAGCGTGCATGTCGCCCGCAAGCCAGGCCCATTTACGCGCTCGCTGCTGAGAGCAACCCCCATTTCCTTGTGTTTGTGTACAAAAAGACAGTAAATTGTAGTCTATACCTTCTTATGATTAATTTTGCACGTCTGTTATTTCCTATGTGTTGTTTTTTTCCTTTGTACGTTGGTGGTTATCCTGTAGTTCTTTTTCCCTGTACGAGTATCTGTGGGGCGGTGCAGCTAGTCTTGGCGTTTTCTCTACTTGTGGCAGTGCTGCGGGAACAAGCGAAGTGTGGCTGATCTCGATTTTTTGATCCGTGCACCACCCGATCGTCGGGCCTATCAGTGCATCAGGGTGGGGATCGGGCTATAGTCGTCTGAGCTGTGCACAAAGTTAAACATGTCGGAAAAAAATAAAGAGAAAATGCTTAAAGAAACGTCATCATGGTCCTTCTGCCTTTCTGCGCCATGCTCTGGGTAGGCTCCATCTTTCATTCGGCCATTCATACATACGAATACTCTCGGACCATCGGAGTCTCTCGGGCTTCGGGCAATCAATTGGTCATCTCTGTCGCCCGCCAGCCATTCACGCCAATCCTCTCCTTCCCTGTTCCACTCATCTTACTTCGCTCTCACTCCACCCCATCCAATTCGCCTCATTTCTTGTGCCATCACTTGTCCTCCCTTTGCAAATTCGCTCAGTGCCACTGCCCACACAAGATACCACGTACGACTCGCCCCAGCATCGATCCACTGCTCGTCCCAGAAGCCGTCAATTCCATCGCGGAAAAACGCATAGCTGGCCTTGGGATTTATAATAGCTAGATTGGCATAGAGAACAGATCGCCACCCTCCTGTTTTTTATGCAAGTCTATGCATTAACAAACACAATCTTGACAGACATGATATAGGAGTGTAGAAGGGGATTATCTTTCTCACCATCTACATTAGCCTTTCCATGGCTGAAAAACTTGTCCCATTCTTCCTTGGCAAATGCCCGCGGACGGATCAGCGATGTTGCCGGCGTAATGGGCGCCATGTGGATACCATGGACAAGTTCGGGCGCGAGTCCAAAATATGCTTTTGCAGAACAACTGTCAGCGATTCGTACTTTCTGCACGTTGCCTGATTTTCCTTGACAATTCATCTTCCTCTCCTGGAGTGCAGTTTACAGCAAATGCACATGGTGCTGTGTCGCGCATACGTACTTGCATGATCTACTCTGTTCTCAAACAAAATACCACACACCTTGTTCTGCACATACCGTGCCGGATGGTTCCGGTTCCCCATCTGCAGGTAAATGTATGTGTTGTACGACCGTGCCTGAATAGCCTGCATCAGATTGCCTGCATCAGTTTGTGCACTTTCGTTAGTCCGATTTTTCTTCATTGCTCAGATGGAAGAAACGAACCTCTCCTCTCCATGTTTGCATCACCGATGATTTTTCCCCACATCTTCATCGCAAAGCTAGAGAATGCGTCTTCTCCAGTGCTCTCCATGTCTTTGCCATCGGCACTCTCGAACAAACCTTTTGCCCAACTGTGGCCATGCCACCAGTCAAACGCTCGGAAAAATGGGTAGTCTCGGCTACTGTAGTCGCTTTCCGCAAAGTCCTTGACTAGCATGTTTGTCCATGCCTTGTTATCACCTTGATACACCCACTCCGGATCCAGGTACCCAATAACAGCAGCTGTGTAGATGAAATATGCATAGTGAAAGTGATGGTCATTGTAGTATGTGTTTCCAAAGTCAGCCGACGAATCTGTGAAGCCGGCTGATGAAACGACGCCTTTCCAACTGTCATCATAACAAAGCGCGTACCGTTGTTGGTTCTCGACGTACTTGGAAAACTCTAGTTTGATTTTATTTAGGCCAGCGGTAGCAATTGCATCATAGCCCAGAATATCTTTGATGACCCACAAGATAGTGGCAAATTTGGCAAAGGCTTTACCTGCGTAGTACATTGTCTCTTGAGGTATACGCTCCGTCATTGCACGGCGCAGGTCGCGCTCCGCTACTGCTGTGATGAAGGCGAGCACTTCGGGCGGGTAGCGTACGTTGGTGTTGAAGGCCAAAGTAGGATTCCACGGTCCAAAATGCATAGTAACGGGCATGTTGGGCTCGACGAAAGTCAGGTGGTCAGCCCATACAGCTGTTGCCATACCTTTAGTCGACGTACGTAGTTGTAGATTGGTGATTTGCTTTCGCATGTCCGGATCCAGAGACTGTATGTGATGTGGTAAAACGAACATGAGTAATGGAGAACGACCGATCTTGGTATACCTGAAAGTGTAACTGCCTTTGCTGTCTTGGGCAACAGCACTGAGCTTAGCCTCGCAAACGAATGCACCGCACGCGCGGTCGTACATCACTTCTCCTTCATTTCCTAGTGGGTTCTTTGCTACTTGAATGGTTCCCTTGAAACCTGGCGGACCGAGCAACGTGTTTTTGTTAAGCATTCGGAAATTCGCCGCGTCATAATCGATATCGACTATCGGATTGACATACACGACCCAGCGGTAGCCATTCTTGTCGTTGAGACGATACTTGACTGTCCGCCCTAGCAGTATTGGCCCGGTCATGTCCACGAAACCTCGGCGACCCGTGTGAAGCATCGGTGTCGCATTTCTATATCCAGCTGTGACAAAGCTCATTCCTTGTACAACCGGAAAAGTAATCTTTGGCTCATGTGGAATTGAACGGGCTCCAAGATTGATATTGACAGAGAAGGGGAGGTGCGTATCAGTAGTGAGCATGGTTCGAGCATCAAGTTCGACCGCCGTGAGGACAATGTGTTGCTTGTGTGGTGGATTGACATAGCTGTTGGCAGGCTCGCCATGTTCGAATACCAAATCAGTTTCCTCGATATGGCTCACACACATACCCCATGTGTGTACCATGCCTGGCTCCGCAAGGCCTTTGCCCCACCAAAGGCTGTATGGATGTGTCCATATTGGCTGATTTTGTTTTCCGAGAAACGTATTGGCATAGAACTTGTTTGTATGCAAGGTTCTCATGTCGTCATCCTCCACTCCTTTCCTAGGCACTGGATGGTGACGGCCGATTGGAATTTGTGGGAGTATGTCATCTTCTTGTATCTTCGTGAAGATGTCGTTGGGTGTAGTATCTTCTGCCATGCCTGATGCGTCATAACCAAAGGAGCTTCTGATACTTTGACGGGCAGAGCGCCAAGGTCCTAATCGTGACCGTGACTCTTTCTTGGTAGGGTGCGGAGTTTGTGAGGGCGGGTCGGTCGGTCGTGACTGGGTTGGGCCCATGTAAACCTATTGTAAAACACCTCACAGGCTGCAGAGCTGTCGGTGTGAATGTCTAGGAACGAAAAAGGCTTGTTTTAGTGAATAAGTCGAGGTATGAATAGTGCTCTAGGAAACAGTGGAAATTAATTAGGACAGTAGTGTTGCCAAGAGTGCACATAGAGAAGAAAACAACAAAAGGTACTGGGGCAATTGCAGTGTTAGGAAAGAGCTCGAATGATGGTAAGACTTACCCGATAGCTGCCATGAGATTTGCGCATTTGTGCGGTGGGAGGTTGATCCGTCAGTAATCCTATCCAAGAGGTACCAGGACCTTTTGAATATTGGATTGACCATCGAGAGAGATTAAGAAAACGGAGAGCATGAGTTTGTTTAGGTGTGATGTTAATTCCTTCCTCACAGTCCAACGGGGCTTCCCTTACAATTGGGCACGTGATAACTGAGTTCCGTCCGATACTATAACAGGTGAAAGATACAAAGTGACAAAATGACAATGAAATATCCAATTGACTATATAAAACAAGAAAAACTATTTTACCTCGCTTATATTAGCGGTTTTCGTAGCGGCTTGATGATACCCTGTTTGACGATAACCCTCGGCCTCGTGACATCCTGGTGCGTCTTCTTGGTGACCCATTCCTTGCCCTTTGGCACCCGCAAGCTTCTTTCATACTGCTCCCTATTCTCAAATGGGAATGGCAATTGGCTGGCCATATATTTGGTATTAGGCTTGACCCTTCTCTCATTGATGATGACCTTGTCCAACTTCTTATCCTTGCGCTTGGCGGCGTCGATACCAGGCTTGTGGGTTACGGTTTTGGCACCGATATTTCGCTTTTTCTCAGCTTTTGACATGCCTTCTCCGGTCCAGGCACCCCAACCAGGAAGGATGGAAGTGGTCTCCGTGGCCTCCTCCTCAGCGATGGTAGCTTTCTTCTCAGCATCGAACTCAGCGACTACGTCGTCACCCGCAAAGCCTTTAGCTGTCAGAGCCTGGTTGCGCATGACAATGTCAAGGTCAATGCCCTCGTTTTCAATATCACCATCGTTCTGATCTTCATCGTCGTCTTGGCCACCCAGCACGGTTGCCCAGCCATCATCATCAGCGGCAGTAACGCGCTGCTTGAGGAAATTGTCCACCTTGGTTTCCTGGGGCTTCTCTGCCTGTTTTGGTTTTTTCTGTGCCTTTGCTTTCGCAGCTGATTTTGACGCGACGACGGTCTGCTCTTGAACCACAGGCTTCGAAACTTCTGTAACAGGGAAAAGCTCGGGTTCCTTTGGTGCCTTCTTCTCCTTCTTCGCCTTGACTAAGAAAGGGTTAGAAGTGCCATTCTCATTCTCGGTTGTTTGCGCTGGTGCAGCATTGCGCTCCTTGCGTGTACCGTTAGAGAGACTACTGATGCCATTTCTCTTCGGTGCGGAAGACTTGTTCAAGGGTGGCTCTGGTGCAGAATCTTCGTCCTTTGTGGTAGGCTGCTCATCGTCTGACCCAGCATGCTCCTCAAACTCGCTGTGACCGATTTGTATTGCTGGAGCGGCGACATTGCCATTAGGTCCATATCTCCATCGTCCAGCCTTGGTTACATTCGCATCAATCTCGTCTTCATCACTGTCTTCGCCAGCAAGCTCTCGGCGGATGCGCTCAACAGCCTCATCATTCTCCGCACGTCTGGCAGCTTCTGACCTTTGCATAAAGGCCATTGCTCCCAACTTGGATTTCCCAATTGAAAATGGGTTCTCCTTGAGCTTCCCAAGGGATTTTTGAAGTGCATCTTCATCAGACTGCTCGTTGTCTTCGCTTTCCTCATCGCTCGGTATATCAGAGCCCTCTTCGTCGTCGCGGATAGTCTTGCCCTCGACGCGGCGACGAAGCTCCTCGTTGCGTCTAGCCATTTCTGTCACACCATCAAGTGCATCTTGGTCCCATGCTGCTCGTCCTGTAGCCTTGATGCCCTTAGCCCATTTGCTCTCGCGATGTTTGGCACCCATGCGCTCCTCAGCACGTCGGCGATCGTTATACTCGCGCTCTTCCTCGGAAAGATCAACACCGTCCGCCTTGAGTTGCTCTCGCTCCCTCTCCAACATCTTTTCGCGTTCCTTTCGGTGCACGCGGCGGTAGGCCTTGCTCTTGATTTTCTTGATACGCTTGGCGCGAACCTCCTCGCGGAAGAGTAGCTCGCGCTGCATGCGCAATTCAGCACGTCGCTTGAGGACTTCTTCTACGGGGAGCTTGTTCGTTTGGAGCTCCTCCCACTTCTGTAACTTTTCCTCGTCTTCCTTGCCGTTGGACAAGCCACTTTGCTGGAGGATTGACTGGATGGTGCTTTCGAGGTCGTTTGCAGGAGCAGCAGTTGTGGTGGGCTGGAGAGTCTTCTCTCCCGTAGGCTCGCCCCCGCTGGCATTTTGTAGAGGGAACATGAGATGCTCAGCGCGGCGGTTGCGCTTGATCGTGTCCGTCCACCTTTCGAGAGTTTCATTTGCTTTGGCGTTGGCAGCGGCACGGTCAAGCTTGTCTTGTGCTCGCTTTGGTAGAGGCGCATCCAGCTTCCGCGCAATGTCGTTACGTTTTGACTTGTCGTCTTCGAGTAGTTTGAGCGCTTTCTTCTTCTCTGCGGCTGCGACCTTGGGTTTAAGGCTGAGTAGGTCTACCTTTCTCGCAACACCAAATTCGTCTGGTGCAGCAGACTCGTGAACCTCGACTCTCTTGCCCTTGGGCTTCCCATCTTCGTTGGATGCCAGGGATGAGATCAAGTCTTGTAGTTGTGCCTGTCGATCATCGGCGTCGTCGCTCTCGTCGTCAGAGAAAGACTCAAATTCATTGTCTGATCCCATGACATCGTCCTCGCTTGGCTCTTCGTCGCTGTCACCGGATGCTGAAGCGCGCTTCTTCTGTTTGTTCTTCTCTCTCCGCTCCTCTGCCTCATCCTCCTCATACTGATCCAGCGCGGTTGCCAAGTCAATAGCATCCTCACCCAGATCGTCTTCGTCATAATCCTCCTCACCATCTGCACTGTCGCCCTCGTCCAGATCAATGTCGCCATCCTCATCTTGCAGATCCTGCTGTCTCTTGGACTTTTTCGGCTTGTTCTTTTGGCTCTTTGAGCTGCCACGGAATGTATAGCCCTCGAACCTTTCTTCGTCACTATCGCCAAAGGCTTCGTCAGAGTCTATACTGTCGTCGCTATCGTCGTTGTCGACGTGGCCCATTTGCCAGGTATTGCCCTCCGAGTCGCTGCCTTCGTCGTAACTCTCATCGCCTGTTCTCCTCTTTCGCCTCTTGGGGCCCTCATCTTCGTCTTCGTCCTCATCTTCTTCATTTTCTTCATCGTTGTCGCGCGCTCGCTTCCGGTTGAAAGCGGGGTCAAATTCGCCCAGGCGGTTCTTGCGAATCTTTGGGCTATCCAGATTCTCGTGCTCGGCTATGGCATAGGCGTCAAGGGCGCGCTTTTGCGCCTTCTTGGGGTTTCGCACATTCGAATGACCTTTTGAAGAAGAGCCTCCGCTCTGAATTGAGCTTCTTGCAATGCGAGGCGGCATCTTGGTGTTGTGGTGGTGGTGAAGGTCGCTGGGGCGGGCAAATCCAAAAGTCGAAATCTTGGCCGCACTTTTTTCGAGTCTTGGTCCGTGCCACCTCCGCGCGAACTCCGCAGCGTCCATCAACCTCTGCGCATACCAACGTCGCTTTGGCATTGCTCGCTTCATCACACACCGACGAGCGGACCGCCGCAATGTTCAAGCCCACTACCTCTCTGCAGAAGATGCTGCGGCGTCTGCCGCTCTCCTCGAAACAGGCCGGCAAGGAATACTACAAGGGAAACCGCGTGGGGTCCATGGGCACAATCAACAAATACGGCAACTTCACACCAGACTGGAGTAAGATACGGACATATGTGTATCCGATACATGGCACCAAGAACAGTGAGGTGTGTGTAAAAAGGCGCAGGGTTATGTCTGGGTAGTGCGCAATAGACAGTGGGCTGACAATGAGTAGTTGACACCTTTTGTGGATGCAAGCCTAGAGAAAGTACGAGATTTGGACTCGGGTACAGCACAAAACTATCCTAAGCGCTTCACCGGAGAGGACTACCTGAGGGCTTGGAAGATGTTGGGTGGACATGATATTGTGGAGACTGCGGATAGTGCATCGGATTCGAGCAGAAATATACCCACGCCTTTCGAGGAACGACCTGCGACAAAATCATGACGGGAAGCAAGCGAATATCTGGGAATAAATTTTTCATGCATAACATTGTTGGGATGGGGCTGAGCATATTCAGTGATTGTGTGAGGAGGCATGGTTGGGTGTTCAGCTCACCAGTCCATATAAAAATATTGAGGGAAGATGTCCTGGGTAACATCTAGAAGGGTGTCGCATGTATTGTACACTACTTTTTGGGTATCATGCTCCCACTGAACCTATACGAATAACATGAGCCACACATTTACAATCCACATCTCAAGCCTCTCTCCTCACACCAAAAAAGTAATTCCCCCATTGCTCGCTCCCTCCGACTTCCTTCCACCCCAGCCCAGGCACATACATGACGCCCATGCTCTTTACACTACCCCATCCCGGCTGCTTTGCAAACCAATTCCTCAGCTCCTTCTCATTGACATATTTACTCCACTCATGCGTTCCCTTAGGTACCATGCCCAGCACATCCTCTGCAATCACATTCGTGACCAGCCAGCTCGTCCATGTCCTTGCTATTGTGCTCATTATAAGCCATCCGCCGGGCTTTACATGCGGTAACACATGCTCTAGAAACGGTCCTGGAGCGTTGACATGCTCAATGACTTCGAAGAGCGAGACAACATCGAAAGCCTCTGTATCCGAACTTGGGCGAGGGAAGTCTTCGATGGAGGTATTCAGATATGTGAGTTTGCCAGGCGATGTCAGCACAGGGTCACGGCGCTTGTGCGCCTCGGCAATGGTGAGGACCTGAGGTGTGGGGTCGATTGCTGTGACGGATATGGTGGTCGGGAGCCGTGCAGCTGATTCAGCGAAGATTCCGCCACCACAACCGATATCTAGATAACGAAGTTTCTGGCCTGGTGTAGGAGGGGCTATAGTAGAGCGACATCGCGTTATAAATTCGTGGCGAAGGGGATTCATTAGGTGCAGGGGGCGTGAAGGGCCATGGGGATCCCACCACGACGATGCGAGAGCATTGAAGTGGGAAACTTCGGTTGGATCGACAGTGGAGTTGGGCGTGGGATTGTGTTGTTTTGGAGGTGTGGTCGTTATACTTCGCGATGCCAATGCGGGAAGTATGTGGAATGGCATAGGTCTTTGAAGTGGATGAAAGCTTAGCGATTGTGAGACATGGGTTCGAATTGAGCCTATCGTTCTCGTGGGATTTGGTGGCTTCATTGCTGGTATGTGAGTTTGCAGCGTTCCTTTCTGTGCATAGACGACGCGGTTGACGTTGATGTTACCAAAAGTTTTGGGGGACGTGCACGAACACCGATCGCCAGGCACTCCAGTCTCGGCCCCGCGTCACGTTTCCTCCACAGTGACACTCCTATCACTTATGTATACTGAATGTATACTGAATTGAAATATAATTGAATTGGCTTGAACTTTGACATGGCTTATCCTGGCTTCCCTGACCCTTCTGTTGCCTCAATGCGTGATATCTGGATTTTCGACAGGCATGCGAACAGCATCAATAATGGCTGTCTCTGGGCCACCTTGAAATGTTAACTATAATCATGTGTCGACATAGGACTCAGTGCTTCAACTTATTGACTAAACCCACGGCACATGACATCGCAGAAGTGAAGGTGAAAGAGGTGAAGGCGAAGGTGACCACGGAATCTCAAACAAGGTCTTCTCTCACTTAGCGCAGGTTGGTTCTCCGCCTAAACCAGACTTCTCAAATTCTCGTTCCTGCTGTATAATGATAAATTTGTTACAAGGAGGATAACACCCTGCATTACAAAAAGATAGTCACTCCTCAAGAGATCAACATGCCCCAGTAAAGCGCTCAAATCTAACCATCTCAAACAATGTGATCGTATCATCAACCTAGCGGATGAAGAATGTAATGGTAATATGACGAGACTAGATTTACAGTAAAACATCAAAATCTATGAACAAAGTGCTGACTAGCGATAAAAATACGCCCGAAAATACACGCAAACAGCTGGAGGCAGATCCTAAAAAGAAGACTACCAAGCGGAAGGTGTCCAACCCTTTCGCTAGCAGCCGTGTCACTTCTATTCAAGGTTTCGGTTAATTTTTCTTGGTTTCAACATATATCGTCTGTGCAGACGGCATACCTGCACTACCTGACGACTGGCGCAAGCACATCTTGAAACCCTTCTAACGCTTCGCCGCCGATGACAGCAGGGCGTAGTTGGCACTGGCTACCATGCCCGACGTCCAACAAAAGACGAAAGCTTACGCTTTGGCTGGTTTCTTTGCCATTACGTCCAAAAATTGACTTCATTAGTAACTCATGGATAAAATCCGTCAGATGATTCGCCGCAGCAAGTAGATGGAGTCGAAGGAGAAAGACGTCAAAGAGCTGGTACTACATCTGCAGTTCGAAGCCATTGAGAGCTTGAGAGAGCAGGTCGGAGACTTGGAGTGATGTTAGACGACCTCAAGTAGCGTATCATGAAGTTCGGTGGGATATAAGTATCCTTCTATAGCTTGACTTGAGCGGGTTATGGTGCTTGGGTTGTGCAAGGGAATGGTATATACCAGAAACCTCACTCTTGCCGCCGACCGCTTCTTTATCGCCAGTGTCTGCCTGGTTTGGAGTCTTTTGAACAATACATATGTCGTGAAGTTTCTTCTCGTCCAATGCTCTAGCATCACTCGGAACATCTATGGAGTGATTAGCGTGGTAACTTTGACTAAGACAAGCAAATTACGGCTGGACTTATCCTCGAAATCGCATGGTTAGACATACGTTGGCGGCAACGCAACCCACTTGTCTTCTTGTTGCAGATATACCTAGTACATTTGGGGTGAGTGATCATTCCAGCCGTATCCGCGTGGGTCTGTCATCTCCAGGGTCGAAAGAGGGTTTGAAAAAAAGAGTTTGGGGGACAATAATGCCGAGATGGATTCCGTGTAGAGTGTGCGCAGAAGGAGAGTAGAAGTAGGTGAGTAGCATAGACTAGATAGTTCGAAAGCGGCAGCACATGAGAACAGTTCGTTTGCTACCAGGAACTAAGCCAAATCAAGAATCACCATTCACTTTGACTAACCTCCCCCCCCCCCCTTGTGTAGCGAAAGACCCCTGCGTCGCAATAAGAACAACAAGTACTTTGACTTTAGACTAGCTTCACCCTTTCTCTACAGCATAGTCGTGGTAAAAAAATGTCAACAACATTATTAGCAAGTAAATATTTATAGATCCTATAGTTTATATCTAAAAATTGCACTCAATAAGTTACTATATCATATAGTTCGCGTTGAACACGCACCATCTACGCAACTTAATTCCAGCCACAACAGCGTAGTCTGAGCCACTTACTTTCTAAAATGTAGTTTTATAGGTCCTTAAGCTCTTTTAATAGTATATATGTTATAGTCTAACAGTATACAACTATATACACGCTGCAGAGCTGGTCTCCGCTACACAGGGAGGTACATGTAGCGTACTGCAGCGACGAAAGCGGATACAATAGTACTATTATGTAATCTTCGCCTACGCAGCTCTGCGTACCGCTCGGATATAGCTCGGTGCATACCATAGCAGCAACTAGCGTATAGCTAACACTAGATAGATGGCTTCAGGTTGGTATGCACTCGTCGCTAATGTATAGCTCAAGGGCAAGGACTGTAGCGTGACAGCGATAGTAGAATTACATTATAAAGTCTAACTCCCTACTTTGCATGCGCGCCAATGCACGCTCTGACACCATCCGGTGTGGGTGAGTCTCTGCCAGCGTAGTCTCCTTCACCTTGACTACGTGCTCTAGCAGCTCTATTGCCTCTTCCGTCTGCCCATTAACATCATATGCGATAGCAAGCGCGTGCTGCGATGCTAGCCGAGAAGGGTGAGTCTCTGCTATTGTTGTCTGTTTTATCTTAACTACATACTCTAGTAGCTCTACCGCCTTTTTCGTCTGCCCGTTAGCATTGTATGCACGAGCAAGCGCGTGCTGCGATGCCAGCCGGTCTGGGTGAGTCTCTGCTAGCGTAGTCTCCTCGACCTTGACGACGTGCTCTAGCAGCTCTATTGCCTCCTTCGTCTGCCCGTTGACCCGGTAGGCACGAGCAAGCTCGTGCTGCGATGCCAGCCGGTCTGGGTGAGTCTCTGCCAGTGTAGTCCTGTGCACCTTGACGACGTGCTCCAGCAGCTCTACCGCCTTCTTCGTCTGCTTGTTAGCATGGTACGCACGAGCAAGCTCGTGCTGCGATGCTAGCCGGTCCAGGTGAGTCTCTGCTAGCGTAGTCTCCCGCACCTTGGCGACATGCTCTAGCAGCTCTACCGCCTCCTTCGTCTGTCCGTTCGCATGGTATGCACTAGCAAGCTCGTGCTGTGATGCTAGCCGAGAAGGGTGAGTCTCTGCCAGCGTAGTCTTGTGCGCCTTAACGACGTGTTCCAGCAGCTCTACCGCCTCCTTCGTCCGCCCGTTGGCATGGTATGCACCAGCGAGCTCGTGCTGCGATGTAAGCCGGTCAGGGTGGGTCTCTGCCAGCGTAGTCTTGTGCACCTTGACGACGTGCTCTAGTAGCTCTACCGCCTGCCTAGCGTGGCCTAAGTATCCTAGATTTCTTGCTGCGAGGTCCCATATCCGTATGTGCTCTCGTGACGGATCTGACGGAGTGATTTCAAGAACCTTAAAGATATCCTTTAGTAATGACTCTAGCTTCTTGTCTTCCCTCATCTTGTTCAACGCCCATCCACACTCTAGTAAGATAGGCAATATCATTCCCAGCGGGCCAAACAAAAAGATATTTTCAACGCTAGGCAATAGAAACGACTGTATGTGCAGCCGCAGCTGCCTCTCGTACATCTGCCATGTCTCTGACTCGCTACGTGATAGTGCAAGAATACATCCTGCGCTCACCCACGCTGCTTGCTGCTGCTTCTGATCCAGCCTGTCTTTCGCCCACGCGTGCGCTAGTGGATGCATTGACAGTCCGTCCAGATCGTCTAAGCGGTGTCTTGTCACCAGAGAGAGCGATGCAAGTAGAGCACTGGCTCTGTTGAGCGGGTAGTCCTCCCACTCGTCTGCTTGTCGGTCGATGAACTCTGGCAGCTGAGACACGTGCCATGGTATAAGAGCGTCCAACTCGTCAGTCTGGCCGACTTCGGTCTTAATCATATCTTGAGCACCTTTCCACGCGCCTAGAAAGACGTTGAGTGGCAGCACACTAGAGTGCAGCATAGAAAGAACACTAAGCAAGTCTAACGCATCTCGGCCTACCTCGTCGTCAGAGTTGGTCAGTACTGCGATAGATGCTTCAAACGTCGCGTAGACATGCTGGTACCGTGACTGTTGCTGCTTAGGGTAGTGCTTCAGCAGCCGCTCGCGCAGCCGCTTATAGTTGTCGACATACTGGTCTAGCCGACAGTACCCTTCTGCAATATACGCCCCAGCCTGGATCAGCGCAAGCGTGTGTGACCCTAGCAGCTGCACGGTAGCCTGTGCCTGCTCTCTGCAAGCCTGCCATGATGCTTCTGGCACACGGGCGGCTTTGAGCAGAAGCTGCGTCGAGTCCTCTTCCTCTAGACCTTCGAGCGCTTCTGTAGGCAGCGTGCTATACTGGCTGCACTCAGGCACACGCGAAGTTATGATCACTGCACCTTGCGCCCCAGACGGGACGTATGCTGTATAGTCGAACGCTGGGTTGTCGGCGTTGTCTAGGATCAGCAGTCAGCGGTCGGGCGTGTTGGCGAGCGCCTGGAGTGATTCCTCAACACTCTCTGCATACGACCCGAGCGCCTTTGCGATAGCTAAGAAGCCGTTCTTAGCAGTTAACGGGCTGCCGACGTCTACCCAGAACACGCCCCAGAAGCTGTTGGTTGTTAGCGAAGGCACAAGTACAAAGCACAGTGAAGCTACGACGCACTCTTCTCGCAGTAGGTCTGCAACTCTCAAGCATACCTCGCTCTTTCCTATCCCACCTATGCCTGTGATGACTAGTCGCTTCTGCTTAGGTGTGCCTAGCTTATTGTTGCGCAATGCGCTCTGAATCCGATCAACAAGCTCTAACCGCCCAGTGAATAGACTATTAACTAGACGAGGTACTATCCAGTGCACGTTTTTAGCTGCCTGTATTTTAGCACTAAGATGCGCAACGTTAGATATACATTACCTACGCCTAAAACGTTGTGCAATACAGCGCTCAGTGAACTTCTATGTAAACTTAGTAGATTAACTATACTATAAGCTTAGGATAATGCTTACATTAATAACTATTACAAAAGATAACTCTGCTCTATCTACACGACGTTAGCACTAGGTTGCTCTGCATATCATGCAAAGTCTTCAATGTACACACTTTGCTTCTGTTGTAGGTTCTCAATGCAGTCCCTCACCCGAAACTTCTGCGCCTGATGTTGTAGATACTCGCCCGTCGCCGCTTCTATCCTGCCCTGTTCTTTATACTCAGCAAGGCCAACATCCTGTAGCCCCTGGTCAACATTGAAGCGGAAGTACCGCTTCTCGTCGTAGTGCTTCGCCCACCGCGCGATAAACTTCCTCTCTGTCTCCTCTGTCTCTGTCGCGATCCCAACTAGGCTCTTTGACAGGAACTTGGCTATGTTGTCCTTCAGCGCCTTCTTGCCAGGGTTCCCAGTACCAATAGAAACAAAACACTTGACTAGCGGCTTTAAATCGCCTGTGTTGGGGCTCCAGATGTTAGCCGCCTCTCCTTCCACCTCATCGACAGGGTTATTGGCACCCAGCGCGCCATCCACGAAGTGTCGCGCCCCAATCGAGACAGGGTCGAAGAAGCCCGTCGCCGCCGACGTCGCAAGGGCTGCCTGGCAGATGGTTGCAGGGATCTCGCCTTCGTCAGGCAGCGTGTAGCTCCTCAGGCGTGTGACGCCGGCTGTCTCTTTCGCCGTCGCACAGACAAACCTTGTGCTGTATTAGTAGGACGCTATATACCTATGCAGTACACTTACGTGTGACACCCACGCTTCCTACCATCGTTAAAGGCGTCTGCTAAGGAGGCATCCGTCTTAGAGATTGCATCTTCGACAGCCTTCTTCAGCTTCGCTGAGTCAAACCGCGCCTTCACTTTGCCGCTCCAGCTAACAGGAAGCCAGCTAGACTTCTCCTCGAACACAGTCTTCATCAACTCGCTATACGCTGCGATGCATGCATCTACATCCATCTCTAGCCGGCCGAGCATAATGGCGATAAGTCTGTCACGTCAGTCTTGTCTGGCCAGCATGTAGTCTTCTACCTACCCGCCTGTGCTAGTACCACCAATGAGGTCAAACACCTCATATGGCTTCGCACAAGGAAGACCGGCTTTCTGGCGTTCGTGGTTCAGTCGGGTCATCAGGCCTTTCAGGATGTACAGCGTCGACAGACCGCGCACGCCGCCGCCGTCGAGCGACAGCAGGCAGAGGCCGGTGGTGTCAAGCGGGTTGGGCTCGCCGCCGTGCTGGGTCGCGACGCTCTGCGCCATGGCGGTGTTTTACAGTGAAATGTGCTTGTTGGTGGTGGAGCGTGCCAGGTCAGGTCAACGGCGGATGCATAGCGAGCGCCCATAGTGGGCGAAGGACCTTTCTGTAGGCTGGCAACAAGGCTTGCAACAAGGCTGGCGACTGGGCTGCAGGCTGAGCTGCAGACTGAGAGCTGTAGGATGTGCGCTATGCAGCAGGCGGCGCAGATGGCGTCCTGCCAGTGGTGCTGCGAAGCGCCGGCACGGCTGCCCCAGTTGCCCCCCAGACGCCCCCAACCGTTCGCCCACTATCGTGAGACGAACCATGCAGTCTTTCCCTTCGGCCTTTCTTCCATGAGATGGTACGCTCAGCACTCGTGAATGGCACCACCAAGTCTCTAGGAGGTGTAAATAATAGCAGCGTAAGCAGAAGGTCTATTGCTTGCAGAGTTCTAATAATAGCTGTCAGCGGTCAAGCCACGTTCATGTGTCCTGCTGTGCGCAGTGTGTTGCTGTCTTCGCTCACTCCTTCTCTCGCTCGTCCGTCACCACAACCACCGTTGTGAGATGGACAGCGCTAGTATCGCGTTATCGGAAGGTCTCGATGCCTTTGAGGCTAGTAGTTTTGTTGCTCTGTCGAGATCCAGTAAAATCCCATACACCACTCTTTGGCACTGCGCACACGGACGATCGTCACTACAGGACAAGGCGAATGGTCAACAGTATCTCAACCCCTCTGAAGAGCAGTCTCTCGTTAAGTACTTGCTACGCATGTCTAGGAATGGCTTCCCTATCCCTGTTAAGTACCTGCGTTCACTAGCCCTTGTAATTGCACGCCAGCACTCCTCTATCTTCCAAGCGCCTGCGGCAAGCGAGACGATCCGCCCTCCTGGCAAGAACTGGTCTCAAGCCTTCTACAAGCGACACCCCCACAGCTCCAGCCGAAGAGGGTGAAGGCGCTAGATTGGAATCGCCATGACCAAAACATCCACGAGAAGGTATAGCAATAGTTCGACATTATTGGGGCGGAGCTAGATAGAGCGGACATTTTGCCAGAGAACGTGTACAATATGGACGAGACAGGTGTGATGTTGAGCATGCTTGGCTCCCTCAAGGTTCTTGGAGGTAGAGACGACCTGCGCACCTACCGAGGCGCGGGCGTCAAGCGGGCGATGGTCACCGCGATCGAGTGCATCTCCGCAGACGGTAGGTCCCTGTATCTACTAATTATCTGGCTGGTAGCAACTCATCGAAGCACGTGGACGACGTACCCTACTCCTGGGTGGCACTTTGCATATTCGCAGTCTGGCTACACAGACGCGAAGATCAGCTTCGATTGGCTGAAGCTCGTGTTTGAGCCCCAAACTAAGCCTCGAGCAGCTAGCAAGCCACGAACTCTGATCTGCGATGGTTTCGGGACGCATGAGTCGCTTGAGATTCTTAAATTTTGCTTTGAGAACAACATTACCCTGTGTCGCATACCATCGCATACTTCTCACAAGTTCCAGCCGTGTGATGTCGGAGTTTTTGGCCCATTGAAGACCGCATATCGTGAGCAGGTAGAGAAGCTGTACCGTGGAGGTGCCAACACAGTCGGCAAGCAGCACTTCACATCTCTCTACAGTCGTGCACGTGAGCAGGCGCTCACTACTCGAAACATTCGGGCTGGCTGGTCCAAGACAGGTTTGTATTCGTTCAGACCACACAAAGTACTTAAGGATATCCACAAGCCATTGGCCGAGCTACGTCTTCCTCAGGAAAACAGGCTCACCGACGACGAAATTCTCCAAACCCCAGTAACCTCAGATGCGCTTGTCGTGCTGCGCCACCAAATTGACCTAGGCGCTGATAAGCTTGATGACTCGACTAGGCGTCGTTTACAGAAGCTGAATAATGCCGCACAAAAGTCCTTTGCTGAGTGTGCTCTTCTTCTGGATGAAAACCGGCTGCTGTTTGAGCAAAACAACGAAAGCAACTGCCGAAAGTCGGCCCGGCCTAGCAAGGTTGGTGAGGCGAAGGTGATGAGCTACGGTGACATATTGGAGGCTCAAGCGAAGCGCGATGCCAAAGAGGCAACTGTGCAGGAAGGGAAACGTAGGGCGAAGCGCAAAGGGCGTCCACCTAAAGGATAAGCAAAGAAGACACGAAAGAGTGAGGTGGAAGTTGCCGAGGATGAGATTAGAGCAATAGGTTTAACGGGTTGTTGTACCGTCCTCGCGTTCTAGAATAATAAAATTAGCGCTCAAGTTACATGCTTGACGATAGCTGTGTGACTATGTTTGACTATTAGCTAGCTATATTAGAAGATGTGTACGCTCATTCCCATTTTAAGGACGTAGAGAACTACTCGCTAGCATCGCGCTTTCCTACGTGTTGATGATGGCAGTGAAATTGGGCTCGATCCGGGCTGAAGAAGTGTGTAGGCTAGGCTTGGAACGACTGCATACTTAACTTTGGGCGTTGGCGCACCTCCCCTGACGGACTCAAGTCTGCTCAAGGAAGGTTTAGTTAGTTAGAACAAATTGTAGGAACTGGTAGCGAGCAGCTGGGGCGATTGGGGCCCTGCTGGCGCTTCGCAGCATCGCTAGCGGGGCACGATCTGTGGCACGTAATGCGACGTCCCGCAAGCCTAGAGGCACGGAGTTAGTAGAAGAGGCACGTATGTAACTAAGTAGTACTTGAAGGGTCTGTGCCGAGTCATATCCGAGCAGTACGCAGGGCTGCACAGGCGAAAACTACATAACAATACCATTATATCCGCTTTCGTCGCTATGGCACGTTGCTTATACCTCCCTCTATAGAAGAGATCAGCTTTGCAGCACACATACAACTAGTAGAAGCTTTAATATTAGACATATATTATTAGCATAGTTCTGGCCTCCTAATTGCTAAAAAATAGCACAATACACGCTGAGTCGGCGTTGTTGTAGCAGCCGTCGTGTTGCGCAGCTATCGTGGGTTAATCGCAAACCAAGCCATGCAACAACGTAGGCAGTGAAATTTTAGAGTATAGGTTGTAATATAGCTAATGAATTACTTATAGCTTATACTATAAGATTCTTAACTACAGACATCTTATAGAGAAAGGGCGAAGCTGAAGCAAAGTTGAAGTACCTGTTGTTCCTATCGCGACGCAGGGGTCTTTCGCTACGCAGGGGGGGAGGTTAGTAGGAAAAATAGTTATATTGAGGCGTCTGTGTCGAAGTGTGCAAGCCTTCTAGTAAGATAGTTTAGTTTTACATCAATCTGAGTAGCTTCATAAGATGAATTTTCGCTATACTATATCTCTAAATATATATATATATATATCGATTGCTAGAGCGTTCTGGCGGCTTCCTTGTTACTCTCGATTAGGGGGTTTCCGAATTGATCCAATCGTCTCCGAAGGGCTTCCTTCCCAACATGCACACATGCTTCATGGGCACAATCGCCTTCAAGTCTACGCATCACAGAGAATACTCAGCTTACAGGGGCCCCACATCGCCTAGCATACGTACCCTAGCCCTTGTTAGGAGCAGTTTCAATATGGATACTAACAAGGCTTCGATAAGGCGAAACCTCACTGACATACAGAGCTTACTAGTGATAACGATATTTCATCGTCTATACTCTGGTGCTAAGCGGGTCGATCGCGTAGTTTTCAGTGCTGATCAAGGCTTTCTCAGAACGGTCTCTGCAATACAGGTAAACACGGAAAAGTGTTTATTGTGTGCTAGACCAGGATTGTATGAGTAACACAGTCTCCTCAACGACTTGGAAGCCTCGCCAACATAGCTCAGCTACGGCTGAGAAATTGTAGTACTGGACGCGCCTGAACCATGTCTAGAACGCCTGGAACGCCCGGAACGCTTAATATCTGCCATGGTAGTTGTATTTGCATGTTGAAAGCTTGCCAGCTGCGGCTAGGAAGCCACCACAGGCGCCCAGCGGGCGTTCGGAACGCCCGTGAACCTGTGCGTAGCGGTCTATGGCGCAATGGGCTATGCACGACCAAGCTCAGCCCGTGTCTTCGCTGTACAGACAACACCACATCTCTGCACAACGATGCTCCGCTCATGCGCAAATCAGAATCCCATTCTATGCACTTCATAGAAAGGATACATATTAAAGCGTAAGATCGCACCTCTAGCAGTGTTGTTTTCGTTGCGGACAGCTTAGGCCCACATGTCTGAAAGCGAGGTGCCCCACCATCAGCCGCATGCTGCTTCGCATCCCAGCATGGCAGAGAGAGGAGCCAGGCAATTCTGCAGTGGGTAACTGTGGCTGCGTGCCCTCTGCAGCTGCGAGAGCTAGTGGCGGCAGTAGACATTCAGGCGACTCCTCGAATGACCGTAGAACAAGCAACACACGACGCTATTGCTCTGCGCGGGCCGCTGCTAAAGGTACAAGAGCAGAAAGTCAGCCTTATCCACCAGTCAGCGCGAGACTACCTGTTGCGCACAGAGACCGACAGCAATGCAGTCCTAGAGGCGTTTCGACTCAACTTAGAAAGCGCGCACCTCAAGCTGGCGCAGAAGTGTCTTAACTACATTACGCAGAGCTACTTGCAACAAAGAGTCATTGGTTTAGAACTCTAAAGAGGTTCCGCTATCGCGATACCGTGCCGGACGGGCCAATGCCCGGGACGGCTCAATGCCCGCTCCGACCCATCAAAACCACCACAAAACCGAGGCTGTAGAGCGGCAATAGATAGCTATTATTATGAGATTTCTTAGTGTTGAGAAACCATAATAATATTGCAATCATCCATCTATCGATACTTGGCTGGTAACTTGATATCGCGGCCGCGCCGCGATCGCGGTGTTGATCGAGCTGCTGAGCCATCAGGTGGCTGCATACCACTATCACAACTATTACTAATTATTTTTTTGATCCTGGTTTTGTACGAGCTTTAAAGCTTCTTTTCGTACTCTTTTGGGAAGTTTCAACAGCTTTTTTTAGCCGTTTTGCAGCTCTACGGGCAGCTTGGCGAGCAGCTCGTTCAGTAGCTTCATCAGCTTTCTGCTTCGCCCGCAGTAGTCTCGCCTCAGCTCGCGCGCGACGCCGTGTATTAAGCTCTTGAGCTTTAAGCAGCTTCGCCTCCTCTCGAGCTTTAATTTTAATAGCTTTCTGATGTTGTAGTACCTCACGATCACGCTGTTTCTGCTCATAGAGGCTGCGAGCTTCTCGCTCCAATCTGAAGCGCTTAGCGCGGACGAATCGCTATCGCTGTGGTAAGCCGCTGGTTTAAACTTCTGGAGTATTACTTCTGGGTTGAACGGCGATATAATGGTAGCTTCAAAGGCTCGGAGGATCGTCAATTCCTTGAATGATGCCTGCCAGGCGTTCCAGAATAGTGGGAAGAAATGGGACTTGGTGATAGGTAGCAGCCCTTGGCACCTATCCATGAAGCTCGATAGCTCGTTCGAATAGGCAGTGGATACCGGCTTACACACCAGCGTCGAGCGGCTGCAGCGTATAAGTAGAGTAAGGTAGAAAATAGCTAATGGTATACAATAAGAGTCGCAGTAATTAAGAAAATCCGGTGTGATATGACTGCCGTGGCCATCAAGGATAAGTAATCGATAGGAGGACCGAGCTTTTGCTTTAGTGGCAGGATTAAACACCTGTTTGAGCCACTGAAGCCAGATATCATTATTCGACCAGCCAGTAGCCGATGTGGCAATTCGGGTGGAGTGGATCTCTGGATCAAAGCCTTGCAACCACGAGTTTTGGATGGATCCAGATTGGCTTGAGTAGATAATGCTCGGATCTAGATGAGATCCATCAGCACAAATACAAGCTATCAGCGTAATCCACTCTCGATTGCCATCTTGGATCACAGTCTTTCTTAATTCAGATTGAAGAGAGGCTTTAGAAAAGATCCTCGTTGAGCGCGATTGGACTCCAATCATGAAGCCCTTCTCATCCATATTGTATATATAGCGCGGCTCGATCTCATATTGGGCGATTTTTTGGCACAGAAGCTCAAAATATAGACGGTATTTCTGTTCTGAATCAGCTCGGTGGCGATTGCGATCCATTGGCGCGGCCTGTTTTGCCTGGAGAAGATCTGGATAGCGTTGAACAAAGCGATCAACCCAGTGGTAACCAATCTCTTTCTGCGCGATCTCTGAAGCAAAGCTCCGAACAAGATCTCGGTTAGGTGCAGTACCGCGTATAGTAAGTCGATCTATATATTCTATAAGAGCTTTCTCCTGTTGTGGGTGGAGAGCCTGACGATTTTGAGCCTCAACGTAGTGTGAAGCTGTTTTAACTTGGTGTCGGCGCGCGAACGTTCTTCGATCAACACCAAACTTTTTCGCGATTTGGGTGTATACAAGTTTTTCACCAGGTTCTAAAGCAGCAATAGCTGCAAGCGCAGCGTCAATAAGCTCAATTCGGGGTGGTTGCCGCATGATTGGGTTGGTGGTGTTGGTAGTGGTTGGTGGGGTGGAGCGGGCATTGAGCCGTCCCGGGCATTGGCCCGTCCGGCACGGTATGCAACGCTCTACTGGCCTGAGCACGCGAAGAACTGTGGTGCACTAGCAGCAAAGCTCTTTGACTTTTCTAGGCTTTTCTTCCACAAGCAACCTTCTTTGCGCGATCACTGGTCGGGGATTAATTCCAAGAAGACAGCAGGACATCTATGCAAGGCTCCAGCATGGCTGGATATAGCATGTACTCTGGAAATCATGCCATGGGTAGAAGCTACACTAGCAAAAAAGAGCTGGCGGCCTAGACACCACCCGCGGGTGAATAAGAAGAGCAAGGATGGGGAGACGACACTTCACTGGACGGCTGATGGATGGAATGAGGAGTTGGTGCGGCTGCTAATGGACTTTGGAGCGGACATCAAGACGACGAACATACTTGGGAAGACGGGGCTGCACTCGGCAGCTTCATCATGGAGTGATAACGAGGCAGTGGTGAGGCTGCTAGTGGACAGAGGAGCGGATGTGAAGGCGAAAGATAATATAGGGAGAATGGCACTTTAGCGAATGCTTTCTAACAAAATCACGATGAAGTGTGACAAAGCTGTCTGCAGTCGTGGTAGTACAGGCGTCTTTGCTGCTACACATACTCAACAGTATATATTTCTACATACATTTCTAGTTATGTGATATTCTTACAACTAACTAGTTAGATTTAGATATTCGTGAGCTTTGGACTTTTTACGTAGAATGTTGGTGATATCTTCGTAGTAACTAACTACTTCTAATGAGAAAAAGGCTACACTAAGCGAAGCAGACACCCCTGTAGACTGAGCGTTCTGTGAAACATGCAGAACGGAAGCCGATTGTGCAAGCGAGTGTAACTACATATAACTGAGAGTCGCGGAGACTATAGGTTAAATCTGCAGCCTAATTAGTTCGTCTACGCAGCCTATTTGCGCAGCTAATGAGCGGCCAATGAGCAGTCAATGATCGAGCCGGTGTTGGTGCCCCCACGACTTGCCCGCTTACAGCTGACAACATGCATGAAGTAGGGGCTGTGCGAGCTACCAAGCTGAAAGCTAGAAGTCAAGGGCCCAAGGGGCTAAGAGCTTGTATTAGGAGCAGGGCAAGATTTAAAGTCCTGCCGTATAGCTCATCTTAATGAACATACCTGGCACCCAAACCGCAATCAGCTTCCGATACAGCTATCGTGCAAATTTAAGATGCAGTGCAAGAAACGACCATAGCTAACGCGAAAGCTTCTATGCCATCTAGATAAACCGTAGCGCCGCCTTACAGCCCCGCAGACCCGTTATTGATCCCTCATCCGACCCACCACGTTCTCGTGCTCTCGAGCACATCGCGACTGATATAGTTACACCATGACTCCCGCCCCATCAAAAGTGGACAACTCCGAATATGCTGTTGGATGGATTGCCGCATTACCGCATGAAAGGGCCGCAGCTCAAGCAATGCTGGACCAGAAGCATGCACCGCCCCAGCAGAAACATGCAAATGACCACAACATCTACAGCCTGGGCTCCATCACCGGCCCGAACGGAGAACATAATGTCGCTATCGCCAGCCTCCCGTTCGGCCGATACGGAACGACCTCCGCCGCTACAGTAGTGACGCAGATGCTCTCTAGCTTTCCCAATATTAAGTTCGGACTGATGGTTGGGATAGGGGGTGGTATCCCAAGCGATGACAATGACATCCGGCTAGGCGATATTGTGGTGAGCAAACCTGAGGGTACATTCGGAGGCGTCAGGCAGTATAATTGCGGAAAAGCTACTACGCACGGCTTCGAAGAGCGTGGCCAGCTAAACTCCCCACCGCAGGTTCTGCTCAACGCTATGGGCGCGCTTGTAGGCAAACATGAAATGGAAGAGAGCGTCATACCTAGCCTGTTGGAAGCTATGCAAAACCAGTATCCGAATATGGGCAGCCAAGCGAAAGGGCCGGGATATGTCTACCAGGGTGCAAAACATGATCGGCTATTCGAAGCGGATTATGCGCATGATAGCAGCAAGAGAGACTGTGACGAGTGCGACCCTGCGAAGATGGTGAAGCGCCAAGAGAGATACGATCAAAACCCATGGATTCACTATGGCACAATCGCTTCTGGCGACCAGGTTATCAAAGATGCTCGAAAACGGGATTTATTGTCCAAAAACTGCCTCTGCTTCGAAACGGAAGCTGCTGGGTTAATGAATAATTTCCCGTGTCTTGTCATCCGTGGAATATGCGACTATTCTGATAGTCATAAGAATGATCAGTGGCAAAGGTATGCGGCAGCTACGGCGGCTGCATATGCCAAAGAGCTTCTTCAGATTACCGATGTTGCCGAAACCAAAAGCACACCTTGTGCGCGCGATGTTATGGATGAGTGTTAGTTATAGTTCTCTATTCATGTTACGTTTTAGCAATATCATTCCAATTTAAAGTATTGACGATAGCGGCACTTCGATCATAGGTTTTGAAGCGTGTGCTGATTCAAGATGCAGTAAAAGAAATCAAATCTATCGCAAAAGACATTGTCCAAGATCGAAAGCGACAAGATATCTTTAGATGGTTAACTACACTTAATCCATCTTCTTGGCATCTCGAGAGTCAAAAGAGGCGTGTTGAAGGTACAGGTAGATGGATGCTTGAGGACCCGAAGTTTGTCCAGTGGTCCGCGGCAACGGCAAAATGTAGGACACTCTGCTGTTACGGAGCTGCAGGGGCTGGTAAGACAATTATCTCGTGAGTATAGAGAGTTAACCATTCATTTTGCTAGCTAACAGTCTGGAATAGCTCTCTTGTGATTGACCAATTGAAAGAGCACTTGGCAGCCATGAAGTCAAGCACAGCGCTTGCATACGTGTACTGCGATTACCGTGACCAGAAGGAACAATCAATAGAAAAAATCCTTGGAGCAGTATTGAGGCAACTGCTAGGGTTTCTACCTGAAATTCCTGAGATCATTTTGAAAGTATACAACGAGCGGGCTACTCATCAGAAACCATTAAGCTCGGCAGATGCGGTGGATCTTCTGCACGCAACCTGTGCGCAGTTTAGTAAGACATATGTTTGTCTAGACGCGCTTGATGAAGTTGGTGATCTACGGGGTCTTTTAACCAAGTTGCGTGACAGTCATTCCTCAATGCAGATATTCTTGACTGGTCGTCAACATATCCAGGGTACTGTCCAGGAATATTTCAACGAAGAGAACATAATTCCTATCGAAGCTCGCGAAAACGACATTCGACTATTCTGTGAACATGAAATCGGTGGAGCCAATGATCTTGAGCCCGGTGCTATGGACGAGAAACTCAGAAAGGCTACTTTGAGAAAAGTTACTAAATCTGCTGAAGGAGTGTTAGTATAGCCACAGCCAGCATAACTCCCGCATACTAACAACAAATTATAACTAGCTTTCTACTACCTACTTTGCAAATCCGCGCCGTCCTTCAAGCTACAACAATCCGTGATCGGTACGAAGCTCTCGAGACCTTGCCGTCAAATCTTGATGAGGCCTTTAACGGAACTATGAGTAGAATTGAGCAGCAGCCTAGCGCTCTATTCAACAAAGCGGCAACGATTCTTGCTTGGATCCATCTGACAGAACGCCCACTTACTGTTAATGAGCTATTATGCTCCCTTTCAATTAAGGACGGCGACAAATCTCTTGACCCAAACGGCATACCTATCAAAAAATCTCTACTGAACTGCTGTCAAGGGCTAGCTCTGATTGACCAAGAGACGTCAACTGTCCGGCTAGTCCACTATTCTCTCGAGGAATATCTCATCCGTCAAGACAAAATATTTGGCTACACCAAAGCAGCATGGCACAGGAGGATCGCACGTACATGTCTTACATTTCTCCAATTTCCGTCAAGGAGAGCTGAAGCCACAATAACGGAGAGCGGTGAGACCATTACGCTTTTGTTCTATGCTGCTACACGATGGGGCCACCATCTTCGAAAGGCTGATGATTTGGGGGAGACGCTATTGGAACTTGCTATAGAATATCTCTATAGCGGGCTAGCAGATAATCCCAAACACTTGCGCCTCCTGTACCAAACGATGTATCCATATAGACGCCGGGAGAACATACCCAATGACGTCTTGCATACTCATATATCAGCTTTCTTTGGCATTTCGGGAACCATGGCTTATCTGATTTTGAAAGATCAGACGAATCTAGACTCCGAGGACGAGGACGGTCAGACGCCACTATCGTGGGCTGCGAGGCGTGGACACGAGGCGGTGGTGAAGCTACTGCTCGATACCGGTAAGGTGGACCCGGACTCTAAGGACAATGACGGTCAGACGCCGCTATGGTGGGCTGCGGAGGGGGGACACGAGGCGGTGGTGAAGCTACTGCTCGATACTGGCAAGGTGGACCCGGACTCTAAGGACAAGTATGGTCGGACGACGCTATCGTTGGCTGCGGAGGGGGGACACGAGGCGGTGGTGAAACTACTGCTCGATACTGGCAAGGTGAACCCTAACTCTAAGGACAATGACGGTCAGACGCCGCTATTATTAGCTGCGGAGAAGGGACACAAGGCGGTGGTGAAGCTACTGCTCAATACTGGCAAGGTGGACCCTGACTCTAACAACAATAATAGTCGGACCCCGCTATCGTGGGCTGCCGCGTGGGGACATGAGGCGGTGGTGAAGCTACTGCTCGATACTGGCAAGGTGGACGCCAACTCCAAGGACAGGTACGGTCGGACGCCGTTATCGTGGGCTGCAGAGAAGGGACATGAGGCGCCGGTGAAGCTACTGCTCGATACTAGTAAGGTGAATCCTAACTCTAAGGACAATGACGGTCGGACGCCGCTATCATGGGCTGCAGAGGGGGGACACGAGGCGGTGGTGAAGCTACTGCTCGATACTAGCAAGGCGGACGCTAACTCCAAGGACAAGTACCGTCGGACGCCGTTATCGTGGGCTGCGGAGAAGGGACACGAGGCGCTGGTGAAGCTACTACTTGGTACTAGCAAGGTGAACCCTGACTCTAAGGACAATGACAGTCGGACGCCGTTATGGTGGGCTGCGAGGCGCGGACACAAGGCGGTGGTGAAGCTACTGCTCGGTACTGGCAAGGTGGACCCTTACTCTAAGGACAATGACGGTCGGACGCCACTATGGTGGGCTGTGAGGCGCGGAAACAAGGCGGTGGTGAAGCTACTGCTTAGTACTAGTAAAATGGACCCTGAATCTAAGGACAATGACGGTCGGACGCCGCTATCATTGGCTGCGGAGAAGGGACACGAGGCGCTGGTGAAGCTACTACTTGGTACTAGCAAGGTGAACCCTGACTCTAAGGACAATGACAGTCGGACGCCGTTATGGTGGGCTGCGAGGCGCGGACACAAGGCGGTGGTGAAGCTACTGCTCGATACTGGCAAGGTGGACCCTTACTCTAAGGACAATGACGGTCGGACGCCACTATGGTGGGCTGTGAGGCGCGGAAACAAGGCGGTGGTGAAGCTACTGCTTAGTACTAGTAAAATGGACCCTGAATCTAAGGACAATGACGGTCGGACGCCGCTATCATTGGCTGCGGAGAAGGGACACGAGGCGGTGGTGAAGCTACTGCTCGGTACTGGCAAGGTGGACGCCAACTTCAAGGACAAGTACCGTCGGACGCCGCTATCGTTGGCTGCGGAGAAGGGACACGAGGCGGTGGTGAAGCTACTGCTCGATACTGGCAAGGTGGACCCTGACTCTAAGGACAATGACGGTCGGACGCCGCTATGGTGGGCTGCCGCGTGGGGACACGAGGCGGTGGTGAAGCTACTACTCGATACTGGCAATGTGTGTGCCTACTCTGAGGACAAGTACGGTCGGACGCCGCTATCGTGGGCTGCGGAGAAGGGATACGAGGCGGTGGTGAAGCTGCTTCAGTCTTCTATAGTTACGTAGCATCTAACTCTTCGCAAGCCGCCATCTCGCCCACTACTTTACTGCTATGAGTTTCTTGTAGATCTATGATCATTAATTAGTATATTCGCGTACTTTTGAATCTGAATGTAACTTAATCATTAACATCGAGATCATGTCAAAGCGTTTTTTATCTCCGTAGTGACGTCATTGTTATAAGCTCCTTATGATAGTTACGGAGAAAATGGCAACGCTTAGTTTTCTAGAACCTCGAAAGCAAAATAGTCTCCATGGTGTATGTTCTTAGTCTTCCTATATAGCAGCTCTCTGTTTGCAATGTTAATATGATCGGTTTATTTATTTATTTATTTATTTATTGACTCCTACTCGGTTTCAGCCGCGAGCTGCGCAGCTATGCCCGGAGTGACAGGCGTGACAGACAGCGGACGCGGTGCGGACGTTGATCCGCGCCGCCCCACTTCATCCTCGAAAGAAACCATCTGTCCCCACAAACCTGCCGTTCTTCCTCAACCACTATCTACACTCGGCCGGCAAGCTTGTCTAGATACTGGTTCCACTAACTGTATGCTTTGATTGAGTCATACTCGGTTTCAGCCGCGTTTTCTCCGCAGCTATGCCCGGCATGGCTGGCGTAGCCAACAGCCGACGCCGCGCAGACGTTAATCCGCGCCGCCCCACGTTACTCCTCTATGGGAGCCAACTGTTCCTAGAGGCCTGCCATTTCCCCTTCACCACTATCTACAATCTGGCTGGCACCTTATCTAGATAATGGCTCTACTAATAGTATGCTGTGCTTATAGGCTCGTAGAGGCGTGTTGCCTCGTCTTTTGCGGCCGTGATACCTACAGTCTCCCCCTAGCGTTCGGCTGTCGTCTACGCGTCTGCGATCCCAACGTGCCCAAGGATCTGCGCTTGTTCTACAAACTGGATGGCTTTGGTGGCTAGCTGTGGCTTACTCAGGATGGCCCGGAGGTTGTTTCGTCCACGGAGGTTGCCGAATACCTGGTTCCGGAGGTCCTTGAGCGTCCTGCAGTGGAGCAGGATGTGGGTGACAGTCTGTCTCTGCGATGTTAACATAGTTGTATGCTGTGCTTTGTTACAGTAACTAGTTAACTATTTAGTCAGTCGGTTTAAAGTGGATGACTAAGTTGTTTTCAAAGACCTGAGAATATGTTACAGCCAGGCTCTGTATAGCGCTAAGATTAGTGCGGTATGCGCCTTGCTAGAGGGCCGTGCGGTGAGAATAGGCAAGGTGCATGATGCGGAAACCGATTTCGGTCAGCACTGTAAAGCACGTTATTCCAGGTGGCAGAAGCGCTTAAAGACATAGAGATGGAGCAGATGGAGACGATCCAACCAGGTGTCCTGGCACCATGGGAGAAGAGAGTGCAGACTGTAGTCGAGAACGCGGCACAGGAGATAGAAATGAACTGGGCGGTACGCATCGCCGTAAGCAGCTCGGTGCGAAACGGAGTAGTCGGAATGGGAGGCGCGATCAGCGTACAGTATAACGAAACGCAATCTTCCTCCATCACATTAGGCAAGAGAGAGGAACAGAACCCATACTTGGCAGAGCTGGCAGCAATGGCCGAGGCGCTGAGCAGGCTGTCGAAGCTAAGGGGTCGCAGCATCGCACTCATAACAAGAAACAAGGCTGCTGTGCTCACACTTAGAACACCCTGCCAGCAGTCTGGGCAAAGCTACATTAGCGAGTTCTATAAGACTGTGCAGACACTAAGAAGAGACGGTAACATGGTGACAGTACTATGGTTATCTGCAAGCCAAGAGTACGAGCTCGCAAGCCTCGCCAAGCAAGAGGCGAAAATAGCAACTAGACTGACCGCCAGGGTACAGACACAGCTTCCTAGAATGCGATCAACTACGCACAATATTGCACGTAAGTAAGGCATAGCCAAGGAGGTGCCAGTAGATGTGGGTGCATACTTTAAACGAATCGACACGGCACTGCCAGGAAAGCACATGCGACAACTCTATGATGGGCTTTCGCGGAAAGAGAGCAGCGTACTTGCCCAGCTCAGAACAGGCATGGCACAGCTGAACACGTATCGATACCGAATCAAAGCATCAGCGACAGACCAATGCGAATGCGGACAGGCAGCAGAGACGGTGGAGCACTTTCTATTCCGCTGCCGAAAGTGGACGACAGCGGACAGAAATGCTTCAGTGCACGCAGATAAGCAGAGGAAACATGTCATTCTACCTGGACGGCAAAGTAGCGACAGACGACGCGAAATGGGCGCCAGATATGGACGCAGTGCGAACTACGATACGATTCGCAATAGCAACACAGAGACTTGACGCAAACTAATACCTAACTAACCACTAAATAGACCTTAGCTACTAACATAAACTTATCAGCAGCCTCGTGTAACTAACAGTAGACAGCGCTTCAGCCGCCAAAGATAGGACGTTGAACACTTAGAATCTCTTAGAGAAGCCAACTCTAAGCCAGTCTACTTCCAACAATACTAACCTACGAGCATCTGATGAGGAACATTAGTAGATATAGAAGAAGCGCGCTAAGGTATTAAGTAAGGGCTTTGACTTAGATGATAAGCTATATAAAGAAGTGGGCCAAAGAAGACATATGGGCTAAAGAGACCGAGACGTAGCATAAGAAGTGTAAAGTTGGATTAGTGTTAGTAGCCCTTTCGGCTCGGCCGCCGGGCGTAAATAAATTGTGTGTGTATGGGGAATACGCCCATCTAGATTGTGCTCGCTTTCACTCATACTAAGATCCTGCCCGTTACCCTGTTAACTAACCCTATCTCAAGACTTTGGAATCATTTGTAGTCTGCGACACATCTCCAGCACTCGACTCCGGTATCTTGTCCTTATCACTTAGCTTCATAGGTGCCGCCTGCTCCAGTTGCTTCGTCCACTTACTCACAGTAAACGCACCATTCTTCCATGAAAGCTCGACATTATTCAAGTCTGGCCACTGAACAACAACTCGATGTCCCATGGAATGCAAAGCCCCCAGTTCCTCGACTAGAGCATGAATAGCGCTACGCAATTCCGACGCACTCATGCATCCAGTGTGGGGCGCTTCGTATGTGTGAATGCGCATGAAAAACTCGACATGATTTGGCAATTGATGAAAATATTTGAGCGCGCTCGTGAGCTTCTTTCCGGCGTCTCTGACAACGCAGCAGGGCCTTTCCTTGTACTTGGCATGCAAGCGGTCCTCCACGCTCAGTTCGACACGAGCACGGCAGATGAAATCCCGCGGCTTAATACCGTGGCCCCATCTATCGGTAACAAGAAACCTCTCAATGACTCTGTTGTTGTATTCCTTGTCGTAGAAATAGAAGAGTGTCGTGCGGTACCAGCTTTCAATCATTTCTCTCTGCATCTCGGTTCCCAGGTACTGGGCACTCCAGTAATGTGCTTTTGTGTCTGATTCGCATGGAACTGTTGTTTTTCCAAAGTACTCAGGTCCAACGTAGATGGTTTCGTGGGCATGTATGTATCCGTAGATCATGTCTCTAATCTCGCGAGGCAGGGCCTAGTGCACGCTTGTGCAGAGGGAAAGACATGCGCGTGGAGACAAAGGACGAAGTGCCGTGTTTTTTTGCTCTACCACTGCGCTGGGTTCCTTTGGTTTTCTAGCCTGCGTTTCTTGGTACATTTGAATTTGTTGCATAAAAAGACTGTGCATGTTAGAGAGGTTGATGCATCAATGTATCGAACGGAAGATGCACACTGCTGCATGACTTGCGCAAAGTCCGGAGGATTCTCCATCAATTCTGATTCCGAGTCCGAATCCATGGTAACACGTAGTGACCAACAAGTTTTCTTTCTTACAGTTGCGTTTTGGTGAGATTTTTCCCAATGAGAAGACAGGAGTACATACTAACAGGTGGTTGCAACGCTGTTGTTATACGTGTGACGGGACGAGACTTGTGGCGTTTTTGGCGTGGTTGCCTGATAGGCAGCCCCGCGAAAATGACAACCCTCCCCACATCGCCATAGGAACTGTGCATTCCTTTCATGAGCCCATAAATGTCAAGAACATCTGTTCGCCATCGGTTAGTTTACCAAGTTTTCTAGTGACCACATGTCGATCACCCACAGGAGTCACGGTACGAGGAGGTGGTGATGCCTGATATTGATCCAACCTCCTACGTACGTACAGTAATTATTTCCTTGGCTTCTGCGCCCATTGGTCGATAAGGGAATTGGGAGCGCTTGGGTGAAAATAGCCCAGATCGCGATAGAGAAGATGGGTTGAGTCCTTCTGTTTTCTTGAGCCCCCTTATTTCAAGTACCCAGAGAGGAAATATTTTCTGTCTGATGGGGAGCCAATCAGCGAGGACGAGCAGAGTTGACGTAAAATCAGCATGCCATTGTATATTGGCGATGCTGAGTTGTGGGGTAACCCAACAGGGTGATTTTCCGACCATCAGTCAAGATATCGGTGCGGACTGAGCACCCGAGTAAGCAGTCAGCAGCACCTTGATAAATAGCATCTCGGACCGTATAGGAGCAAAAGACACAGTTTTTTAGTTTTCGGAATTTCAATCAAAATGAACATGGATATGTCAGTAACCAAGACATCTGAAAATATTCATCGTGATGGTCGCGTTACATATGGGCAACTACGGAAGCACACTTTGAGGTGCACATACCTTTGGTCCTACAGGTACCACTGCTGACATAGCGATCCAGAGCTTTGTCTGAGGAAAGCACTCGCAAAGCACGTGTAGCGGCTTTGAGAAAAGAGCTTGCTGTGCTGGAGTCAGATCTTGCCAGCATCACACCCAGCACACAGAACATGGTCGAGCAACTGGCAAGACGGGAATGTCTGGAACTCAGTAGCCGGATTATGAGCAGATTACCACGCGAGGTGCGCGACATGATTTACCTTTATCTCAGCACGCGAGACGTCGAAATCATAGAACGCGAGCATTTCCGAACCACATTGGACCCCTTGACGCGACTGTACTCTTATAATTTCGAGCGATGGAAAAAGCAACACTTCCCAGAGCATTACTGGAATCCAGAGTATGTATCGAAGCCATTATACAATGAGCTGGTAGAAAACTACTACCGCACATCTACTTTTGTCTTTAGCGACGATCCGGGCGTCATGAAGCGGTTCCTCACGACGGATGAGATGCGCCTTGGGCTGCTTCCAAAAGACTTGGTCGCAAAGGTAGAGATAGGCCTCAATGCTGTGTCACATGACCGAGGGTCTTTCCGTGCGTACATGTTTGGAGTACCAAAAAGTCCAGAGCGTATGCGGGAGGCAGTGGATGGACTTTTCGAGCTCAAAGCGGGAGCTCAGGCGGTGATCAGATTTTTGACCGAAGCCAAGACAGAAGAGGAGAGGGACGAGCATTGTAAGGGGGCAATGGAGACGCTTTTTGACGTGACGCAGAGGGAGAAGATGAGAAAGTACAAGGTCAAGTGTGTGGTGGATGACGTGAGGGTTTGGAAATTGGGAGAGGTCATAGGACATGAGTGGAGGGCTATCCATGGCTGAATCTGGAATGCCATGTGAGATGGTATATCGAAGCCTAGCGCGAGAATTGCACTATTTTCGGTGTTAGCGTGCACTGCGTCGGGGCTCTGATTGCGAAAGGCCTCGTTTTTAGTACACGTTTGGATGGGTTGACAAAGCGCACAAATAAATCAGAATGTATTTCAGAAATTCTAAGATAGTGTCTTAGTACCGGATGGGTTGTGACATTGGGTTTAGGCTGTTGTTGGCACGGCAAAGGCCTTAATTGAGTCAAACAACTGCAGTTGCATAAAACGGGAAGAAGAAAACTTGACTGATTCGACTAGCTACTAGGCTATCGACGTAACTATATACTCAGCAGTAGCAGGCAAGGCTGCAACTGTTGAAACGTGTTCCCCTGCTGAGACACGTATGCCCTTGCTAAAACTTGTATGCCCGTAGCATGACCGAGGTAAGACTGATGTCGTCAGCTCGGCTTCAATATATGTCTCAACAGCTGTACATCAATTGTGTGTAATTTACCAATAAGATACCGCTTCTTATAGTATTGAATTACGAACCTTATACTTCCCTTTCTTAAATGCTCTTCGATGAGGCTTCGCTCTTCTTCTATAACGTGTCTGTATAGCGAGTGGCTCACCGTGCCAAGACCCCATCAACTTCTACCACAACACTACTGTTAAACGTGATGCCTCAACAACCAAGTGATACTTCAGCTGCCAAAGAAGCTCGATTACAGCTTGCACTTCAAGCTCTTGAAAAAGACGCGACATTAACTCAACGGCGTGCCGCAGCTCTCTATAACGTGCCTCAAAAATCGATTAGCAATCGACGCGCTGGAAAACTGTCCCGACAAGATTCTACGCCCAACTCAATGAAGCTTCTTGTGACAGAAGAGGAGACGATTGTTGACTATATACTTGACCTTGACGCACGAGGATTTCCGCCGCGCCTTTCTGCTCTCAAAGATATGGCTGATTCTTTGCTGGCTGCCCGCCACCGCGACCCTGTTGGCCCAAACTGGCCTAGAGCATTCATTAAGCGTCGGCCAGAGCTCAAAATGAAGTTCAATCGAAAGTACGACTATAGAAGAGCCCTCTGTGAAGATCCTGAGCTTGTGCAGGACTGGTTCCGCCTGGTACAGAATACCAAAGCCAAGTATGGGATCCAGGACGACGACATGTACAATTTTGACGAGACGGGCTTCATGATGGGCATGCACAACTCGTCAGCAGTAGTCACGGCCTCTGACCGTCGATCAAAGCCAAAATCTCTACAGCAGGGCAATAGAGAGTGGGTTACCAGCGTGGTTTGTGTTAGCGCAGCTGGCTGGGCGATCCCACCCTTCATCATCTTTCAGGGCAAGCACCACCTCTCTGCCTGGTATAAGGAAGAGAGTCTGCCTAAGGATTGGGTTATTGGGGTCTCTAAGAATGGCTGGACAACAAATGAGCTTGGTATGAAGTGGCTAGAGCACTTTAACAGGCATACAAAAGAGCGCACTATTGGGACCCATCGTCTGCTCATTCTTGACGGCCATGAGAGCCACAACTCTATCGAGTTCCAGCAATACTGCACAGAGGCAAAGATCATCACTCTATGCATGCCTCCGCACTCCTCGCACCTACTGCAGCCCCTTGATGTGGGCTGTTTTTCGCCTTTGGAAGAGAGCGTATGGGCGCCAAGCCGAGGAGCTGATGCGCAACAAGATCAACCATAACACTAAGATAGAGTTCTTGCCAGCCTTCCAGCAGGCCTACCGCAAGACTATTACAAAGGAAAACATCTTAGAAGGGTTTCGAGGCTCTGACTTAAATCCACACGACCCAAAGGTGGTGATATCAAAGCTTGATGTAAAGCTGCGTACACCATCACAACCTGCTGCAGAAGATCTGCCCTGGCTCGCTAAATCCCAAGTAACACCCATTAAAGGGTCGCCAGTCGGCATTTGATGGTGAAGCGGAGGGATTCAGAGGCATTAATAGATTATCACACAAGTACTGAGGTGCTTGAAAAGCTTGCCAAAGCGCTTGCGAGTGTAATCGCGCAGAAGCTGGTTGTTGGCGCAAAAACCGCGTCGCTGGGAGCTGAATCAGTGCTAACAATGCCGCCAATCACCAACGGAGGATCATCACAAAAGGGAAAAAGCGGTTACAGATAAGGGAAGATTCTAAATATGTGAAGAGGGAGGATGGATTAGGTCACTCGAGAGTTTGTGGCGCGCAAGTATGGGAATAAGAAGGTGAAAGAAGGAGCACGCGTTGAAGTTTAGGTGAGAGCCATCGCAAAGGCACTGTAGACGCTGTGGTCAGACTGGGCACAACTTGCGCACGTTCAAGAAAGATGTAGAAGTAGATTCTGAGTAGAATAGCCTATTTCAATTTCTATTTACTATTATGGTTGCGTTGCAATAGTGGTGTAATGGCTGTGAAGTTGATGGGGTCTTGGCACGGTGAGCCACTCGCTATACAGACACGTTATACAAAGGAGCAACGGGTAGAAGTAATTCCACCTATCCAAGGAGAGACTCTAGAAATTACGTTTAAAGGAAAGTGTAACGTGGTTCACAAGCGAGTCGAACACGCTCTACCAGCGCGTAAACGTCGACACTATAACGCGTAATGTCTCAACAACGCACTGCTCAAACTTCCTATACTGAAGCAGATCTTCAGCTCGCTCTTTTTGATATCCAATCGCAACATGTTCAAAGCCAAAAACTTGCTCTCTCAATCTATAACGTGCCTCGAAGTACTTTTTTTGACCGACGCGCTAGAAAGCGCCCCCGACGCGACTGTGAAGCGAGCTCAAAGCGCCTAAATAAGCTAGAAGAGGAGGCTATAGTTAGGCGTATTCTTGAAGAGTCTGCGCGAGCATTTGCGCCTATGAAGGCTGAAGTTCGAGCAATGGCTAATAAACTCCTGCATGAGCGCGCCAGCAACCCTGTTGGCAAGAATTGGGTTGACAACTTCGTTAAGCGAAATCCTGAGCTCAAAACCCACTGGAGCCGTCCTTATGATCACCAGCGAGCTGCCTGCAAGGACCCAGCGTCCATCCAGCACTGGTTCGATCTAGTCAAGGCGACAAAGCAGAAGTGGGGTATTGTGGACGATGATATCTACAACTTTGACGAAACTGGCTTTATGATGGGCAAGATTTTATCACAGTTAGTTGTTACAGCTAGTTATCACAGGCTCAGAAGGATATCGTAAAAAGAAGCGGATACAGCCAGGCAACCGGGAGTGGGTTACTGTGATCCAAGGCGTAGGCGCGTCCGGTCGCCAGCTACCACCCTTCGTTACCTTTGCGGGCAAGGTGCTTGTTGACGTATGGGTTAAGAATCTACCTGCCGACTGGGTTCTTGAAGTCAGCCCTAAAGACTGGATGAATAATTAGCTTGCTCTTGCGTGGTTAGAGCACTTTGATGCCCATACAAAGAGCTGCACTATGGGTGGGTATATCGACTGCTCATTATCGACGGCCACGAGAGCCACTGCTCCGTCGATTTTCAAGATCTTTGCAAGGAGAAGAATATTGTTCTTCTCTGTATGCCTGCACACTCATCTCACCTATTGCAGCCTCTTGACGTCGCCTGCTTCGCGCCGCTGAAGCGTAAGTATGGCAATGCAGTTTCAGGCTTGGCACGCAACCGCAGCCACTATATCAGCAAGGAGACCTTCCTGCCAGCCTTTAGGGCTGCTTTTGAGCATTCTATTACGAAGAAGAATATACAAGCTGGCTTCAGAGGCGCCGGCCTAGTCTTACATGTCCCACAGGCCGTGGTATCAAAGCTCGAGGTAGTAGTGCAGACGCCAAAACAATCACCGCAACAAGTAACCGCCTGGGAGGCGCAGACACCACGCAACACCCGCAAAGTCGAGGCTCAAAATACTCTTATTCGACAGAGAGTAAGAAATCGCTGTGGGTCTTCTGCAAGTTCACTTGATGAGAAGGTTGCGCAGTTGAGTAAGGGGGCTCAGCAAATGGCACATACGATGGTGTCTATGATGGAGAAAATGAGTAGCCTTCAAGAGGCTCTAGATGAAGCAAATAAGCGGAAGACTCGCAAGCGGCGATACTTACGGATAGAGGATGCTCTTAGTGTTGGTGAGGTACAGGAAGTATTAGCTGAACAGGCGGGTGGCAGTCGTGGCGATGGTGAGAGCGCGTCGAAGAGGGTGCGAGGAGAGAGGTGGTGCGGGCGTTGCAAACAGACTGGACACAAGGCTCGTACCTGTGCAGTTGAGATAGATAGCGCTCGTAATAGCGGCGATTCTGGTAACTAATTTCGTATACTATAATAGTTGATAGACTGATAAAAGTGCGTGATAACGTCTCGACATCGTCGCGCTGGCTAGCCAGTAGAGTCCATTCGACATTAGTTTTACTTTGTCTGCTCCAAAGAAAAGAAAAAACTGCATGATCAGGATTCTGTGTACATACTCGATTAAGAATAAAGTGGAAATGAAAATGAAAATTCATGATTATTAGAGATAGCGAGTGGTTTGTGTCAGATGTGAGACATCATGCCTGTATTTTTTGCTTTTTTCTAGGACTGATTGATTGTGGTGAGAAAACTTGGACTTTGGATCATATGATGATCAGAATATGGAGCATGTTCTGCAAACTCATGTGCAAAGTCGCTACGAAAAAAGATTGTATCCATCATCTCGTATATACAGGGCTATTTTGTAAAATCTTCTCTATTTGATTTACCCAATTTCCAATGCTCTGTTTCAAGCAAACTATCTCCCCTTCCGACGAAGAATCTCCGGGCTAGACTCATCAACATACTCTGCCTCCAAAAGGAGTTCATAAAACTCTCCACGAAGCCTCTGTATCGCCGCCGAGCCACCCATCTCCTGCGTATTCACAAGTATAATCTGGAGCACTGGTCTAACTGCATGCCAAAGATAAAATATACTCGACTCCGGCGTCCGGCACCCACTTAACAAAGGTACAGCCCGCTTATACAGCATCCAGTCCGACGTCTCCTTATCCGTTCTCCCTTCACACAAAGCATACTCGCTTTCCCACATACTAGGCAATCGCAACTCGCCCTGCTTATACAAGCCTTCAAACTGACTCCAAACTCCTGTCGACGACCACATATCAACCCACCAGTAGGGCACCACAACGCATATTTTCGAAAAAGATGATACTGCAGCACCAAAAGGGTGCGGTTTATAGAACGTAGTGAAAAATCCCGGTCGATCCATGGTCCAGATGCTGCCGCCGAAGACGTAGAATTCCCACGAGTGGCCTAGTTCGGCGAGGTGCTCCGAGGCGTGGTGCAGGGGCTCGGTGTAGTCAATTTCGGGGGCCCTGAGATTGAATCGTCAGATTTTTCTTCTAGAAGATACTCGACGCACGGTGTCATTCTTGAGGGGATTGGGAAAAACTTACCAAGGCATGACTTGCCTACTAACACGGTACTGCCATACCACATGCGCGAGTTCGTGACAAAGCGTGATTGCGATTCGCAGATATAGCGTTTTTAGTTCGTGGACCGAGTCGCTGTGGCTCAAGAGGTACTTGAGACTGAACCAGTACTGGGTGTGCAGTATGATACGTGGAGTATCGAAGATGGGGTATGCAGGCGTTATAACGAGGTTATGGCGGAATTTTATGTATTCTGCGTTGCTGCCAAATGCGCAGCCGTCTATGCGTGGCATTTTCTTGTCTAGATTTTCGAATTTAAGTTCTAGTGCACAAGGCAGTTTTTTTGTGAGGAGGACGTGCAGATGGCTGTCTGCATAATTGCTGGTTTCGTAGGGTGTGCTTGCTAAGTAGCGTCTGAGGGTTTTGTCGAGTTCTACTCGACCGAATAGAGTGTGTTTCCACCATTTTAGAATTAGGGGCTCGGTCATGAATTTTGTGGCGATTCGGAGGGCAGGAAGAAGTAGGATGTAGTTTTCTGGTTTGAGGTCTGGCCATCTGCCCCTCTGGAAAAGTGGGTGGATGTTGTTGTCGAGATCTATTCGCGGGAGACTAATAATCTTGCTTAGTTTTCGTCGCCAGCCATATGGTATAGTTCCTGAAGTGATTTCAGGGCTTTGAAGCACTTGTAAGTATTCTAGATCAGCCCCTGGATCTGCATTTATATTTCTCAGACATGCGCTACGGAAAGACATGATTATCACGAGAAGAATTCTCTCGGGGAAAAAATTAAGAGCTTCTTTTTCTAGTGAGTTCGTTGTAGGAAGGCTCAAGGGAGGCTTGGGAAGTGTGGGAGTGATTGCGTCTCACGTACTGGAGAAAATGACAAAAGGGAGATCCACAAGTCCGGTTGTTAGTACGTCAGTTTGCTGAAGTACATAATTGGCGATATAAAACGGGTATTTTTCAAAAGATATCTTTCCTATTGGGTTTTGTGACGCAGTGCCGTGGTTGTGCATCAGCTCCTCTCCACTCATTGGCCTAGCGCACTGCCCAACCATAGTTCATTAAGCCTTCTTCTTCGATATACGATACCTGCTTAAGTTAACCAAAGAACTTTCTGTCTCTCTCATAATTCTTACAAGAATAATTTCTCTCTTGAGTAAACCTTTTTGTCTGGGTCGTCTTCCACCTCCTGCACATCGAACATTTTCCGCGCTGTCTTCATAAAAGTCAAATCTGCCCTCCTTCTTCGCTTGAAGCAAAAATAGCACACGGTATTTTCGCCAATCAGATCCTTGAGTGTTTGCTGTAAGAGAGGGAAAGCCGGTTCAAAGTACACACAGTCGGCTGCGAGGATGATGTCCGGGTGAGGTGGTAGTTGCGATGGCGTTGGTTCACCCCAGTCGTACACTGATGCCTTGACACGTGACTCCAGACCATTAAGAGCGATATTGCGCTCCATGAGGTCAAACATGGGTATTTGATCGGTGATATGTAGCGGTTTATCGACGTTACAGCCTATTGCGACGGCAAGGCCAACGAGTCCTCCTCCTGCACCGAGTTCGACGATCTCCTTTCCAGCGACGTCATTGCGATGTTTCCGCAGCATATACTTGCTCAGTACCATGCCTGCGGGCCACAACTGCCCACCACAGCCGTTCTTCAGATCTTCATGCAGGCTTAGTGGGGGTGATAACAGGCCGTCGAAATCAACCTTGGAGACCCCAGCAGATTTGATGGGCGCTGCAGGTACTAGGTCCTGGCTTACCGCAAAACCGTCGAGCTCGAGCATTTTTGGAGGCCTGGGGGAAAAGTAGTGTTTAGCACAAAGAAGTGAAGTTGCCTATCGATGGAGGCTCAAAACAAATTAGTGCGTTGGTGCGGCCCGCGGTGGCGGGACATGCGGGGCATCCAAGGCCCGTTGTGGCCTTATGTAGTATACCATTCTGTCCCATCATTCCGGCCATTGGACCGTTCAAGGAACTGGATCTTATACATGCCGTTCCAAAATAGCGATGATGCACCTTGTCGCAAACCCCAGAGATGCAGCCATCCGTACTTAGCATCGGCTAGTAATACCCCTCCAGCCGGCTATCTGCACCCGTCACGATCCCGTTGCTTATCTGGCAGGCGCGGCTAAGATCTACCTCACGCCTCGGTTCTACCAATTGAAGGTGCGTCCTAGCGAACTGTGTTGCACATTGAAAGCCACAATCCGAGGCATTTCTCGGGAGTGGAGTGGATACCAATAGCAAAACGCGCTCAGCCAAAGTGGCTTGCTCGTACCCGTTCTATTTAAATTCATATCTCCCGCCTTCCTCAAAGCCATATCGTCACGACACTTCCACAAGGAACCTCCCGGATAGTTCGTGGGCAACGCCATTCCCGAACCTAGAAGCCTACCATGGGTCCTCCAACAGAGGTCTTGCAGGCCTGGTCTGCTTGCGATCGTACTGACACTCTCTTTGTACTGGTTTGCTCAGTCTTTTGTACGTTCGCAACTCAAAGCGATAGATGGCATTTGCTGACTGAGCAAGGCTGGGGAATCATTCCGGCAGTAGGTATTGCATACAGCGGGTACACTACGCGCTCCAACTCTCTTGCAGCAATTATGCCTGCTATTCTCTCCGTCATTGTCTGCTCAATACAGTGGTTCCTGATCGGATACACGTTAACGTATGGAGAAGGAGGTGCAGTATTCGGGGATTTCAAGTACGCATTCCACAAGGGTGTTTTGGCAGAGCCTGTGGGAACTATACCCGCAGTCCTCTTCAGCTTCTTCCAGCTCGTCTTCCAGGCTACAGTGTGCGCAATTGCCGTCGGGGGTGCCTGTGAGAGAGGCCGCATACTGCCACTGATACCTTTTATTTTCGTAAGCTGAGTAATCTTCTGGGAATTTAGTCAATATCCTGATTTGAGTAGCTGTGGTCAACATTTATATACAACCCCTTAGCACACATGGTCTGGGGCGGAGGCTTCCTCATGGATCTGGGCGTCCTGGACTTCGCCGGCGGAACACCGGTACACATCAACTCGGGAGCAACAGCAACTGCCATGTCTGTTTACCTTTCTTATCCTCTGTTTCGCTCGCGCAAATCATCTATACGAACACCATCGCACCTGGTTATCCATCGTCCCGTCAATTCGCTCTGTCAGCTACTGGCTATGATTAGTATTTGGGGCTCATGGCTCGCTTTCGACGCTGGCACGACTTTGGCATTCAACTTCAAGTCAGTCATGGCACTTTGCGTTACGAACCTTTGCGCCGCTTCCGGTGCGCTGACGTGGATGCTGTACACGTACATGGAAGTCGGTCGCTGGAGTCTGGATTCATGCTTTATGGGCGCCATCTCGGGGCTTATTATGATCACACCCTCTGCTGGTTTCATAGATCTACCAACCGCTTTCTTCTTCGGCGTCTTAGGCGCACTTGTCTGCCGTCAGGCACTCCGAATCAAGTTTACTGACTTTGCTCGGCGCTGGCGCTGGGTAGATCATGGCGACACTTTTGCAACGCACTGTATCGGCGGTATTCTGGCTACCATATCGACCGGCTGCTTTGCTCGGAAAGATGTTGCGAGCTATGACGGAGTGACGGAGATTGTTGGAGGCGTCTTCTTCGACGGAAATGCACAGCAGTTGGGTGTTCAGATTGTGGAAGCTCTTGTTGGATTCATGTGGTCGTTCATTGGAAGCTACGTCATTTATGCACTGATTGATTGCGTTCCTGGCTTCGAGGTGTTGGCCGAGGACAAGTGAGTAGTGTCACGGAGCAAGAGAATACACAGCTGACATAGAGTAGGGACATCATTGCAGGCTTAGACGCAAGTCAATTAGACGGGGAAACGCTATGGACGGAGACGCAAAAATACTACCCTTACGCTGAACGCGAAGGTGAACTGCACCTCGATTAATATAGCAGGAGAGTTTTGAATTGGTAATATGTCACATGTATGGTGGAAAAGAAAAAAAAACATACTACGTTGATGAAACTAGACGAGAGTAGCCAAGATCACCAAGAGCCGAAGTTAGATTCCCATGTTCATTGCTGGGTACCACGAACACTATGTTTGTCCCAAGGTAGGGGAAATTAAAGATAATCCTTCAAGAATACGGGGACACGTGCGCGTACCAACTACTCGGTCCCAACTCCCCGGTAAATCCCCCGTCGCAACTAGATCAACAAGAAGACAAGCATCATCTTGCTCAATTGACCAAGGTTCAATATTCCACTCCGTATATACATGCGTATACAAACCCATCACCCACCTAGAACCAAATCTTTCCTCTCTACCCCGCCAAACCCCAAGCCAAACATACCCCAACACCATTGCATAAAGCCAGAGAAAACAACACTCTTCGATAAACCCGAAGAGTCCTCCACCCAAAAGCAGAAAAAAAAGGGGAATCACAATAATACAAAAACCACCACAACCCCAAAAAATCACCCCTCCAGCGCCCTCAACCCTTCGACCAAAACCCCAAAACTCTTCACCCTCTCATGCCCCTTACCCCTCTTCTCCTCCTCACCCACCACCTTCCCCTCGCCAAACCCCTCCTCCAACTGCCTCTCCACCTGCTCCCGATCCAACACCCTCCTCGCCTCCTCCAACCCCCCAATATCGCGCGCATTTGTAAACCCCAGCTCCTTCAGCATCTGCAGCGCGAGGTTGGAGCGTCGCCCGCTGCGGCAGTAGAGCGTGATGCGGTCATCTTTGTTGACTTGGATCCCTCTTTCAGCGTACACGGCTGGGAGCGTGGAGATGAGTTGGTATTCGATGTTTATGGTCGGGGCCATGTCCGAGGTTAGGTAGCCTGTGGAGAATTCGGATGGGGTACGGACGTCGATGAGGAGGTTTTTGGGAGCCATGTTTATTATTCTCTTCTTTGTTTTCCTTCTCTTTATATGTGGTGATTTGCTTTGTTGATGTTGATGTGTGTGGTTGCTTGTTCTGGGGAGGAAGATAGATGTTCGTTGTGCTTCTCTTAAACAGGTGACTGATACTCGTCATCGGCGCGGGGAATTCGCGGAACCCCGAGAGAGAGATTTTGCCGTACTCGGAGCGCGCTAGCTTTGTAGCCAATATACACCACCACGTCTTTGTGCCTCGTCGTGCTCTGCAAAGACTTCCGTCTCAGAAGATAAGCACTAGGAGGTTGTAGGTATAGACTGCGGTGTTTAGAACTCGTGTGCGTTGGTTTGGATAAACCATTGTGAGTGTAAAGACCCCGAATGACTGTACTCGGCGACTATCCAGCAGCCAAGGTATGCATAGCAGCACTGAAACGACATGCGTATGTATCTCCACGATCCTTTTGTATCAACCTCAAAGGCGTTGCCATCACGTGTGTACCAATCACTTTTCAGAGTAAAACTCTCTTTAACGATTTCTTTCATTTGCAAAAGTGTCGGCCAGATTGACTTCTAATGCCAGACACTGCGGCTATAAGAAAACCCTTTTTCTCTTCCTGAATCGAATCTCTCCTTTGCTGTGATGTTTTTCCCCTGCCATCACACTGACAGGCCGTTTGCTACGATAGCGGAATCTTCTCTTTTCAACGCCAAAAACCCAAGTTATTACAGGCTTTTCCAAGTCCAAATGGTTATGCAAAATATAAGAGATATTGAGCAGATGATTGTAGTCTGCCACCAAAAAGAAGACAGTTGCCACCCAAAAAGAAAATCGCTGAAGTGGTATAAAACAAAAGAGACTACGGCATTGGTATCGTGAGTGCCCGAGGCGTGACGGACGGGAATAAAAGAAACCAAAAACGCAAAAAATTAACGTATGTGAATCAAAAGTGCCAGCCGGTATACATGTGAGCGCCGAATCAATCTCGGAGAGTAGACCAGAGAGTACGGCTCACAAAAGAAAACACGCAATGAAGCGAAGTAAACAAGTCTAGGAACCCTTTAGGTTCGATGTCGAGAAGTTGAAGTTGAGAAACTCGAATTTGTCCTTCGAGGTAGTTCGGCTTTCAGCTGACAAGATGCTCTGAGCACTGTTGTCAATGGATGGCGAACCCCTTGTGGAATGTTGTGTGTCGCGCGGTTCAAGAAGCAATGAACGACGGTAGTAGTTTTGAACGTTGGCTTGGTCGCTCACACGCATCCGCTGTATCTGGCTATCCATCCAGTCTTGCATTTCTGGGACAGCGGCTAGTGGATAGGGAACCTGGAACGACTGCAATTGGCCGATAATCTTCGCAGTCTTCATGTGCTTGTCGAAATTGATAACGGAAACGCTATCCGACCCAGAGTCACCGGGGAGTTGTCGCGTAGTACCGTTACCAACATCGATAAATGTGAGGTCTGTGAGGTAAATTCCGACGAAAGGAATGCATGGCGCAATGTGATCTTGAAGACGCTGTCGCAGTATGGCGTAGTTACGCCCAACATCTGTGATCGCTTTCAACTCGTCCAAGCGAGCCTTGGTCTTCGTCGACACGAGGTCCCAGGTCCGCTTGAGACGCATGATCATGGAAGAGTTGAGGGAGCAAATGATGGCCATGAGCGAGTCATAGTTGTGCAGCTCTAGGCACTTGGCTGCAATCTTAACCCACTGCTTGATTATAACTGCTCGCTTCTTGGCATCTTCAAGTTGCAAAATGGTATCGGCAACTAGGTTTGCCAGGTCAGTCGAAAGAGTCGACATTGCCTTGACGTTGTGTGCCTTGGAATCCTTCTTCTTGGTCCACTCGAGAGCAAGAAGCTCTTCTGGTTGAATGGCGCAAAAGAGCTTCGACTCAATAATGGTAAACTGTCTGGCAAGCTCCAGAGGATCAAAGTCCATGATACTGCATTGCGCTTTTCCTTCTTTGCTGGCCCGGAGAGCATTGAGTTGGCTCTTGCTGACGAGTGGCGTTGGAACATGGCTGTCGGCAGGTATATATGTAGCGTTTGAGGCGCCAGTCTTGCCAATCGACGACACCAAGCGAGGCACAAGGGCTCCAGCCCTCACTTCGGTTACCTTGGATGTCAATTCCGCTAGTCGTTTGCCGGCAGCGGGCATAGCAGCTCGGAGTTTTCCAGTCGCAAATGCCAAGATCACGTCCAGGGCGGCGCAATCGGTGTCGCTTGACCAGTGGCTTTCAAGCCAGCCCTTGAAAACGTTGTAAACTCGAAGACGAACCGGTACACCCACGGTTTGGCTGCTGCCAATGTAGTCGAAACGGTCAATTAGGCATTGCGCAAGTTCGATCGGTGTGGTAAAAAGACGGAAGGTCAGATAGAAGGCGTTTACAAAGACAATGTCTGGTGTGGACTCGTACGTCGTCAGCTGCTCTACCAGGGCTGGGAGTGAACCGCCTGAGATCTGGCCATCCTTGTTGTAAACTAGCTCGTGTACATACGTTGTCTCCAACAAGTGCTCCTCGCCAGCAGCAGCATCCTCGTTGGCCAACTGCTGGAGCTCAGAGCAACTGCCAACGCTGCTGACCAAAGTTTGACAGCTTTGCTTCTTGGAAGGCGAGTGATCTGGGGTAGTGGCACGAGTCGAGACAAGAGACTCGGCACTCACAGAGCCATCTCGTGCACTGGAGTGATAGGTACTAGCGCTGTCGGTGACAGATGTAATAACGCTCTCAGCGTTCAAAGAGCCAGCGAGGCTTTCTTGAGTAGCACTTGCAGGACTCTCGGCTGACTCAGATAGTGTGGACGGATTCAGTACCGGGGTGGGCACAGCATCGAGAGGCGGCAGAGATACACGGGACGATCTGAAGGATACAGCAGTCGGGCTTTCGACGATGGCTGGCTGAGGACTTGGCTGTAGACTAACCCTTTGTTTTTCGATGGGTGAGGGGAGTGGTACTTCGGGCAAAGGCTTCGATTCGGAGATGACAAGTGGGGGAGGCTTCTCACGCTCCTCAGTTGGCGGTGCTGGCAGTGGCTTGTTGGTCTCCATGACAGCCTCGTTAGGCTTAGGTGAGGCAGGCCTCTCAACTATCGGTTGTTGTTGCTCACTGGGGCTAGGTTCCTGGAATATCGATTTCTCTAGCCCCAAACCAGCAGCCTCAGTTTCAAACTCAAAGTCTCCAATCCTTTCAATCACAACCCTAGCCTTGGTGACACAGTCACCAGCGGCCCGTACACAGCTTGTAGCAGCCTTGACAATCTGCTTCCCAGCATCTGGCGCCACGACTTCTTCGCCCTCTGCATCTGCCTGGATGAACATATCCTTGGTGGCTTGCACAAGTTCGGTCAGACGGGCGTACATGGCGTCTCGTGCTTCCTCGAGCGGGTTAGACCTTCGCGAGTCGCGTTCCCATACTTCTTTAACAACTGTGAGGAGTTGGCGACAAGCGACGACGGAGTTTTTTGTGGTCTGAGCTAGCTCATCTGAAGAGCGCGATTGCAGGTGCAAACCGATAAAAGAGCCGATGAAGCCCAAAAAGGCATCATGAGCAGTGTTGAGCTTCTCGGAAGCGAGGTTTCCCCTGTGCGCACTGAACGACTTGCGCGTGTACGACAAGCGATGCGTCATAGACGTGCGTTTTGACTGAAATCCGGATTGAGAATGTAGTATTGATGATTGAACAGAGTCTGCTTCGGAGGGTAGGGAAAAGGCGACGGACAGGCGGTTGAAGTTTCGTGACGATTGGGCGGATCCAGTGTACCAGTCGTCCTGTGTCGATCCACTTGCTTGTGTGACTGGAGAATCGCAAGTATTCGCCGAGGCACTATCGTCGGTCGATGGGGCCGGTGTTGTCATTGGTTCCACTGCGGCGTCCGAAGGCGGGGTGAGTGGTCGGTTGTCCACATCGTCTAGCTCAAACAGTGACAGGGAGACGGCATCTGTTGTCCAGATGTCAAGAAAACGAACTGCCCTAGTGACAAGCTTGAACGATTTGAACACAAGCTCGTCCATATGCTCAAATACTGGAAGAGGTAGCTCGTTTGATTGCAAAGCTTCCTGGAAGGACTTTGCCGTCTTGACGAGAGTAGAGAGATCTCCCAGCAGGGCTTTGCGCATACGACGCAAACCTACATGGGCCAGAACGAGCCGCGAGTCTTTTTGTAGACACTCGGTTCTTTCCTGATAAGAGTTAGCAGGAGGGTCAAGGATGAAAGTATGGATGCACTGAATGAGCCTGACTTACAAGGAAAAGTCGTACGCCGACGATCATGCCTCGAACATAGTCTTGCCTCGAAAAGGCCACCAGATCGCCATTCTCTCCATCGCGGACAAGATCCCAGATGTATGTGAGAGCAGTCAGCAGATTTCGAATAATGGGATGGTCATAAGGCTCGCAGTAGTTGGTCGGAAGCCATCCACGGGCGCCCGAGGCCAACAATGTGCCATCGGCCCATCCATTTGGATGAACGGAATGGACGAGGATGACATCGCCTTGGTTAATGGCTACGGTGATGGAAGATTCGTCCGTCGACGATGATGACACGGTCGAGGTCGGGTTGTAGTGATAAAAGGCGCGAAGATAGTTGTGGAATTGGGGTGGTTGTTGTAGTTGTTGTTGCTGTGATTGCTGTGGAGTCATGGCCTCGGTCGAACACTTTGGGGTCAATGGAGGCGACATGTGTTTTTGCGAGTGGCTTCCAAGAGTGCCCCTTGAGGATGACTGTCGACTATGGCCGCGGATGGCTGTACGTGAGCGTGACCTACTAGGTGACTTGTGAATGTTTAAGGGTGCTACGAGTGCACTGGATCGCTTGTCCATGTCTGGTTGCTCGTGGTTGGGGGACGCCATGTCAAAAGCCAGGCGAAATGGTCCTAGGAAAAGTCGCTAACTAGGCGCTGTACGTGCATACATGTGTAGCTAGCATTTGGTAGACGAGCCTGGTGTATGTAAAACGAGAGGTGTGAAACCGTGGTGTGCTTCTTGTTGACTGATTACTATAATGTTGGATAGATGCAGGAGTGAGGAACAACGACAATGGTGCGAAGAGAGCCCAAGCAGGCAAGTGGAGCAGGAGATGGGGGGCAAACGGAAAGTGACATACCCGATGTGACAGCAGCTAGCGTGCCGTGAAGATAAAGAGGGCGAGGATGAAGCAGAGCGTGACAGATGTTGCAGTGAATGAAATCGAAGGGCGAATGGACCAGTCGTGTTGGTGTTTGCCGGGAAAATGGCAATAGTGAATTAGGCGGGCGGGTAGAAAGCTGGGACGGGGTGTGTTTCCGGGACACAGAAGATGGCACAGGGCAATTGTGGGTGGAAAGGTGGAAGGGTGGAAGGAGCGAGCAGAAGAAGCTCAGACACGGTCTGTCTCTCGTCGAGGAGTGCAGGCGTTTGAGAAGGGGGTGTGGTTGCTGTGGAGGGGCAGGTGCCAGTGCTTGGAGAGAGGGTGTAGGGCTCTATCTTGTAATGGCGATTGCGGCGCGGAGCAGGAAAGAAGTAGAGGATTAGGATTGCAAGGGTCGGCCTGGCTGTCGTGGTTGTTTGCAGGGGAGGGCTGGGGCGGCGGCGGCGGCTCCTTCCAACGGTTCGTTTGCGAGGCAGGCGCACTGCAGGCCAGGGAAGGAGCGACTGGAAAAGAAAGCAAGAGCACGGGCGGAGGGAGCAGCACAGGCAGGAGCAGCCGGCCGGGGGGGCAATTGGCACGGCAGGCAGGGAGAGGCTGTAGAGGCGGAGGGTCGTCGAGGCTGGACAGACTGGCTGGGCGTGTGTTATTATCACATCACGATGGAATCCTTGGGCCAGGCTGGTGCTGCTGTGCAAAAAGATTCATGAATAGTAGGACAGGGGTGGACTGTCAGTGGTGCAGGGGTTCCTGGCCAGGGTCAAGGAGCGTTGGCGGGCGGCGGCGCTGCTCCCATGGCCTGCAAGTGCACGGCGCGAAGCTGATTCGCGGCGCCGCGGCCGTGCAGTGCTAGGGGAGTCGCCCGTGGGTTGTCCCCGGCATTTCTCCCTGGCATGGCGCTGGTGCTGCTGTGCCTTGGCCGTCGACGTTGGGGGACATTGCTCTCTGCTACTAAGTCCTATGCATCCACACACCCATTCACCCAGCCGACGACCCCCCGGCTGGGATAGCGACACCATGCACGCACACTCATCCATCCACCCACCCATCGCCACCACCACCACTACCACGTCCACATCCACGTCCGCTCCCGCAACCAGCTCCCACGCCCATTCCGACGCCTACGCCCGCCTTCGCCACCACCCGCGGCGGCAGTGACAAGCTTGGGCGCGCGGCGTGCAATAGCCCATGAGGCCCAAAATCCACTGCTGCCGCCCGCTAGCATCGCTGGTGGCCGTCGTGTGAACCAAATCTCCGCCAGCAACGGTACTACGCGTCTGGCGTCGCCTCCGCCCTCGTCCCCCCGTGCGTGGTGCGGTGCGATGGCTTGCATCAAGCCCCGCTTAGCGCAGGGCACATGTGCAGACGCGACCGAGGGCCTGCAGCAACAGGCCTGCCCGACGCCCCACTGCGAATCCACTCCCCCAGTCGCAGACTCGAGGGCCTGGAATGGCAGCATGAGCCTGCAGCTACAGCCCAGAGCTTCGATCAACCCCCGCCTCATGCGTCCCTCTATGCCCGAGAGGGCAATTTCCGGCGGCTCACGCTCCCCGGTTGCCACGGCCGTTGCTCCATTCCACTCACGTTCATCTCGACTACATGGCTGTACTGTACGTAGTACTCACTCTAGCATAGCACTGCTGCTGCTACTCTCTTCGATTCCCTGGCCGGCCCCATGGCGCGCAAGCACACCAACTGATGACATGGCGCCTGCGCCATGCGCCTTGCTACTGCAGTGCTACCATTCTCTTACTGCTCTTGGTCCTGCCTCCAAACTGCCACACGATATATAATGCCGTCCGCGTAGACGTCATGCTCGACTCGGCACCCTATGCTCCAGATCCCGGCACCCCACTAGCATCAATGCGTCTTCTTGTACTTGGAGCATTAGTACCGTGACGACGCTGACCATCCTGCAGTCCACGACGCCCACTGGACAGTAGTGCCCTGTATTGCGCTTTATGGTGGCTCTCAACTATCCCGCTAAGAATCAACACATTTTGCTATCATATCCATACCATACTAACGGGCCCAACAACTTGACTTTGGCGTGCCTCAGCCCTGTTACATAATACCCATGATCACCGCACTGTTCAATCCACTCAACAACATGCCGGCAATAACCTAATTTTGCACCACCCACAGTATACTGCAAAATCGCGTCGTCATCCAAAAACCTTCCGACAGCCGGACGTGTGAGGTTTAACCTAAAATCACACTACTATACATATGTACCATATGCTGCGTCTGCAAACAACCTGCGACATGGCCGACCAAGAAAAACGCTGACCACCCTCTCGGCATCATTATGACGATGCTATGCTCCTCGCGTCCATCTCCGAGTAAGAATCTGCATTCAACGCACTCGTCTCCGTATATCGCCAGATACCTCTCTATCTTGCTTCCCCCACAGCCCGTGGGGAATCTACCCCCAACCCGAATTGCTTTTACGAGCTGCAAACTTGATCAACAGTGCATGCTAGCGCTATTCGCAATGCAGGTACCTAAAGCTACTCACACACCAGCCTCATTCTACACCTCGCTATCGTAATCCGTATTAGACCTCTACAACGTACGGCATTAGCCAATCACTCAACAATCGCCCCACTACCCTACTTGGCAGCTAATATGCCGTTCAGCGCTACGGCTTTGGATCGGCAGATTTGCAGCAGAATGTCTTTACACACTCCGCCCGCCTAGGTGAAACAAATGACATTTAGTGTCACTTGATGTGTCTTTCCTAAACCATAGCCCAAGTACCTTATTGGCCTACTGGCGCTTCTTGACGCTGGTAGCGCATGACAGTCAAGCATAGACTTGTGACGTCAAGCACATTTCAAATGGCATACTGGCGATCTTGACACCCGACATAGCCCGGTTGATAATCAGGAACCAAAGTAGTATTGTATCATAGTACGCCACAAAAGAGGTCCAGTTTCCATGTAGAGAAAGATCGTCGTCGAAGCGCGCTGATCTCCTCCTTCTGTGGATATGGGGGCTAGTGCAAGTGCCCCTATCTCTCCGAAAGGCTTTGATCGACCTGCTTTTGTGGCGCATAGCACAAAAGTGGCAACCCACTCCCGCTCATCGTTTAACTACAACGACATTTCGCAAGCGTAGGCCTCTTTCAATGAGCCAATGACCAGGCAATTTGACCTCCTATTGCGAACGCATTGCGAACTCATCGTTCGGGTATCTCATTGGCCGAAGCTAGAGATCCGTAGCGCGATTGCTATGAAAGCTACCAGCCGCGGGCACACGTTAGCTGCCGGCACTCGCATCGCCGACTTCATTGCCGATGGCTGCACAATTCGTGTGAACCAAGTCGTCGCTCTAAATTTATCGACGTATCCTTACTTACTGTCATTCGCCAATCAAATCAACGTGCATTTAAGTTTTTCTTGCTCCGCCCAGGGTTTTTACTAGGCGGGCGCAACGTGCTAGAATCGAGACTCTTCGTCGGCCAACTTGCACTTTTGTAGGGCCTCGATCTGTCGTAGAGCTGTGCCACATCTCGTGTGTATGCAAGGCCGACAACGACCCGAGGGCGCGGACCGGATTGTGGGTCTTCCAATGAACGGATCCTACTCTACTCCGACGCAATATTACCGAGGCTTGGGCACTGACATCTCCCTGCCCACGGTGACTGAGCGTCATGTGAACGACTTTGAATGCATGTTTGCGGCACAGGAAGGGCGGCACAGTCAGATGTTTTTTTTCCGAGGAGTATTCCATGTGCCGCAGCATATGCTGTTCTCCAGCTCTCATGGACTCAGTTGCAAGACGAGGCGTTCATCACCGAATCAGTGCTGATTGTAGAGTTTTCCTACTACAGTGTCACGAAGAGTCTGTCATGACGCGACATGCTTCACTAACGCCCGTCTCCAAGACAGAAAGTTATATGAGCAATACAAGCCCCAACAGTAACAAAAGAACATTCTATATATGTACACGGCAAAAAATCTCGGGTTTGAGATATATGTGCCATCCACGCTGAGGTATTAAGTAGTAATCAAAGCCAAGGTGCTATTTTCGCAACGTTCCACTGGTTCAATAGGCGACTAATTCGAGGGTCCAGGCCAATTCCGATTCTTTACCGCGCTCCAAGGGATCATCCTAAGAAACTCTCAAGACGCTACCCATACTATGTATGTACTTGGCATTCAACCTCTTCTCGCATTGCTCAAGCTGTGTCCTGCATCTCATCGAGCCTCCCGGCTCCTGCGTGCCGCCTTTCTTCCCTGCTGCAACGATGGTGTTAAAGTCGATCTTCGGTTGCAGTGCCCGCCTCTACACCGGCCCTGCTGAACATGGCTGATCTCCACTTCACATCTCGGAGGAGCACCCGGCTCTGTCTACTTGAAACTATCTTGCCAATTGATACGAGAGCCATTGCTCTTCACCATGGATTCAGCGCAGTTACGAGAGGTGGGTTTCTTCTTCACGCTGCAGATGTCGTGCTTTCGCATGATGACAAATTTTATGCCACAATGTGCCTTTGCTGCGGCGTAGTTGCCAAAGCCCCTCAGCCCTTTCATTGCGCATCTGAACATTTACAAAGTGAAACTAACATCACGGATCCACAATTGTATCAGCTATTGACTCAACACAAAGAATATATAATAGTAACGGACTATAAACGCCACAATCCAACAGAAAGCAATACAAACACTTTGACATATGTCGTGTTACGGTGTACCTGCATATACGCATACATATGTGCTTACAAGAGTCATTTGCAAAATGACGTCCTCTATTTTTCGACTCGGCCAATATGCAACTTCCGGTCTCCAATGCCCCGCCTCCTACCAACAAGAAGTTTGTACGATTCTGCTCATAGTTCAACAAGCGCAACACCACCAACAACAACAACAACAACAACAACAACAATTTTAATCACAGTAATATCAAGTCCTGTCTGCTTGTCGTTTTTTTAGATTAACCATTCAGGTTCGTCTGTACGTACTCATAGCTCTGATGATTTCCTGTTTCCTATGTCATCCGTTTACCAGGTCCACGTTTCACCATTCCCGATTGAGCCGGCAACGAGGATGCCCTGTCTCTCCGCCATTCGCGGAAAATCATTATTGCTGGCAACACATTTCTAAGTAGGCGAAGCAACCTCAAATTTCGGAGCCTACCCACATGTTCGAACACGGCTTATGAAGCTGGTATCAGATCATTCTCAAGGCGTATGGGATCTGTCTCACATTCTTTCTTTCCCTGGACTAAACCTGCTCAAAATGGCAAGATAGCTGGACAATGTCGATGGCTGCTATTGCCACCCTGGTAGATTATTGCAGATGGAGAAAGTGCAAGAGCATGAGATGGGGAGGCTAAACCCTGATCTGCAGTGAGGACTGCACTTTTGGTGTTGAAGCATTTCCTTTAGTTGAGCCGCTTGGGAGGAGAAAGAAAGAGCACACTTTACCGCACGGTATCATGGGTAATTGTGTTGCGACAAAAGCAAACATGTGATCTGCTGGGTAAATGGTCAAGGATTGATTTTTCTGGTCGTAGATGCATGCATATCCTTTTTTCTTTCGGAGCTTGGCCATGCGCAGCAATCTGCTTTTGGAAAGAAGCAATACGTCGCAATGCCGGGCCGATATGCAAGAACCGCTGCAAAGGTACTTTCGACTCCACAGCATCACCTGAACGATTGACTTTGTTTTGTCCAGATCTCTCGATTCTTTGTCGCGTCCTGCCCAACGCGATGTAACTTTGATTGCACCATCGGTCAAGTTTCAGAAACGCAGTACAAAAGCAATCTTGAGTCCACCCGGCCCCACCATAGCACACTACATTTCAAAGCTCAAGTCTTCTGTATCAATCCTCTGAGTCGACCACAAAAAGTCGGTTTGTAAAGGATGTTGTATCATTCCTGTGGGGTATTGCTCGTTCGTGGGTTTGGGATAAAGAATGCAAGGACAAGAAACTCATGACAATTTTCTTCGTTGCAGTTGTCATCACCGCAGTTGTCCTCATACATGAATTGCAGCAATTGTCTTAGACATACCAGGACCTTCCCTATTTGTCAGAGTAGAGCTGTAACAACTCGATTACTGGTTGAGGAACCGCAACCACTTGCCGAATTAGCTACTGTATCTACCCTCTTTAGGCCAGCACGCAATATCACTAATCAACTCCCATGACAAAGGCACCATGGCACCTCGCCGACTTCCACACCGCAACCCTGGAGTGATCTTCCGCACAACATACTATAACCTTGATAACTATGCTCCCACGCCGAGCCACGACTCTTGTCTGTATCCCGCGCATGTGTACTACATACGACTCAACTGCAGTGCAAATGGCTCTTTTTCTAGGGTATCCTAGTCGCGTGTTCTGTCCTTGACTCGAGACACGGCCGCCCTCGCCATGGCAGCTTCTCGTTTTCAAACCCCAAATGCCAATATACAGCCAGTATAGCATCACAATGCATTTGTGTTTACTATCTAGCGACTATGTCGCTTGTATCTTGAACTAGGTACCTATATCCCCCTCTATATCCGAATCTGCAGCTCTCATCGCTTAGGAAGGACAATGCCGCTGTCTTACCTATCTCGACTCACAATCCTAGCTTCCGCAAACCCACACGACTCACTTGCCTTCCTGTCATATGCAACGGGAAAGATGCGTATGTACTTGGCATAGAAGATTCAGTGTTCCGCATTGCGAATCTTCCACATGACTTGACTACGCCGACATAGTAGCTTTGCGTTCCTCATTCCCGGCACATGTATACCACAAGAGGCAACAGAACCGTAGTAAAATGCACGCACAAGGTAGACCAATAAGAAATCATCCCGAACATAAAATAAAATCAAGGCTGCTTTCCGATGCAAGCATACGATTTTTCAATCACTCCCTAGGATCTTCCTTCCCACGTTCATGCGCCCAACTCGCAGCTGGGATAACCGGACACGACCGCCAACCAACCAGAGAGAGCGGGATAGCGGGAGTGAGACGGAAAGAAAGTGAGCACCCTCGCCCGTTACGAGTTACCGTACTTTTGCTACCGGCGGCCCCAAATTACCATGCTGGATGCTTATTCAACCCTTGATCATCGACATCAGACCATGGACTATGGCTTTAGCTACGCGTTAAACGGGATCGCTGATGGGATTGCCGCTGTTTGCACAGTGGTCAAGGGTTCGCGCATGGTGGCGAGTCAGTCCGCCTTTGACCTGACAAGGAATATGCTTGCTGAGTATGGGTTACTTACCTTACTGGACATCGACCGTGCGATATATCGATAAGGATGGACTATCATGTTGGGTTGCTATCGCAAATGGCTAGTGAGTAGGTAAGTAAGTGAGGGATAGAGTGAGTGGGCGGGTTCTTGAGTGACTTGGTGACATGACACTAGGTATGTACCTACGACACTCAACCACTAGTACCATGACTACTACTACCATCATGCAAACATACTTTATCTTCGCACCCTATATACTATTTTGTACAAAATTTCCCTTATTTTTCCATCACCCACGTCCATCATCACATCCCCCCACCTCCTGCTTCTCTCCTCAACGCGCGCGGCAGGATCAATCACAAACACACCGAAATATCACCGATGGCGTCCCATTCACCCACATGGTATTGTTTTCGCTCGTTAGTTCCCACTTTGTACGTTGATTGTCGGCTGGAAACTTTTTGGGATCGACAGGCCTCCTTGTCCACATCCGCATCCACATCCACATCCACATCCACGTGGATTTTTTCGTCCATTGGTCTCTCGCGCCTCGCCTCGCCTCGCCTCGCCTCGCCTAACCCTCCCCGAGCACTTTGGCCTTGTCACGACTCAACCGCCTTAGCCCTGCGACGCAGCTATAGGCAACACCACATATGAACTTTAATTCTTGCACATACACACACGGTTCGAGAGCCTTACCGCGCCAGGCATATACATACACACACACATATATATGTGTGTGCGTAAAGTTTGCCATGCCATCGCTTAGCCTGTGCTTGAGCGACTGTGCCTTCGTTCCTCACTTTCCGTTACAATTCGAGATTACAGTACACGCACACGTACACGCACGCACTTGCTCTCTACGTCTCACTAACAAGGAAAGGGATTAGACTATGGCTATTCATGTCCCCAGCGCGGGAAGGTACGTAAAACGATGTTTGCACTATCGCCGCCACATCCGCCACTGCAACGCCAAACTCATGGAGATAAAGTATGTGTCATGATATTTTTCTTCTTATCTCTTTCACTCTGGACAGGATGGCAAACTTGGTAATGCTGCGATGGACCATATTCGATGCTTAACCCGTTCATCTAGCTGAAATCGATTCCGTCACCACTTCAGCCATCATTATCATCGTCACCGTCATCGATGCCCCTCGTATCACTTACCCAGCTGACCACCGGATACATACATGCGAACCCAAAGCGACTATCGACGTATTGATATTTCTCCTCATACTTCCGCACCGTATCAGGCGTAGGTGTTGACAAGAAAGTTCACGAGAGACATAAACATGCAAAACAAACTTCGTCTACTCTGCCAGCAAGCCCGTCTGACTGTCCATATCATATGAAGATATAGGTTGAAACAGGATAAAGTGGTGTTGTAAGCTTATGTGCATGGCGAAAAGCCCCCTCCCCATAAGGAAGAAGAGGGACAAAGTTAATAAAGTTAAATAGATTGTTAATATATTCTCCTGTTCGAGGCGAGATATCATTGCCATAGACACGATATTACCAACTGTTTATTTTTAGACAAATCTAGGGAAAGGAGATGTTAACACCTCGTACCTAGTGAATGAATCGACTTTCGATAGTCTCACTAAAAAAAAGCAGCAGTAGTGCACAATTTGGCGTTTGGTATATTTATACGAACATTCCGTCGTATATGCGCGGCACCCTCGTGTCACGCTCTTAGCAAACTCATAACCCAGCCCAATACAACATGCATCTCCTACCTATCTACAACACAAGTTTTTAAGAATCCCTCAAAAATCAAACGAATTAGAGAGAAAAAAAATTCTAGACAAAAAAAACCGCCCACGGATACAACACCAAACTAGGAAGTCCAACCTGCCAATCCGGAGCATATAAAAACCCCCTTCTCTCGGCTCCAAATACCCAAACCCACCCCCAAGTTACTACTAGCGCTTACAACTCCACGGATGGTATCTCCAACACACCTCGTCCTTCTCCCAGAGATGACGCGAACACAAGGAAGCACAACCGAACAACGCTAATCCACAGGGCGGGGAGGGGGGGGAGGCCCCGAACAGCCCGTATCCTTGTCCTGAAAAATCCCGAGTACGTAGTACTTAAGTAAGTCACCTCGGAGTTTGACAGGGACGGGGGGGCAGTTGCGCACATCACATCACATTCCAGCATGGTATGACCTTTTCGTCTGGGTTGGATAGTATTAATGCTCTGCTCTGCTCTGCTCTGCTCGCGTCAACCGCCCCGTTGTCCAGTGCGTGGTCCGTCCGAGTGAGGGGGGGAGAGGTAGGGGTGTGGTAACAGTGCTCTCTTTCCCTTGTTTTTTTGGCCATTTAGAGGCTGGGCACGTACACACGAAGACCCACTTTCTCGCCAACTGTCCGGTTCGGCGATATTTAACTTGCATGAGTCGCAGGATGTTATGAGCTTGTCTTGTCTGAGTATCAGGGTCTTTAATTGGGGGAGATAGGACATGCCATGTGGATAATCGGGTGTGCGTTTTTAGCCGTTTGGCGTGGTCCTCGGTCGGTGTTGTGCCCGCGTCGTGTGGGTCTCGTCAGCGAACATGCTTGTGGGTGCCGCTGCTGGGGGACATTGACGTGCTGTGTGTCAGACGCGGGTCCCTTGATGGGATGTTGGATAATTACACTTTGGTTGTGAGGGGTCCGTTGGCCTCATTTTTTATTTATTATTGCTATGAAGACCACGCTTGTTCCTTGCTTTCCGTTCCGGCTTGTGTTACATACATTCAAGAGATTACGACGTTTCTCATGGAATCAGTCGCTTGGTCATACGATAGTTGTACTTACGTATGTGCAACATCCAGCGTAGCTCTTTTTGGTGTGTAAGCCGAGATTTTTTGCTGCAGATCATTAATGGCTGCGACTTGGTGCTCTAAATCCAGTGGTTCGACTAAAGACGTAGCGCCCCCTCACGTACCCTTTTCTGTTGTATGAACCATCTCGTCCTCTTCGAGTTATTTACTATGCATCCTGCATGAATGCACTATCCAGCGTTTGACATTCAGTCGCCTTGACGATGTCGGAGGATTAATGTCAGATATCATAGACGGAATCGTCGAAGATATTCGACCTTGATAGCGCATCAACAAGGCCCACGAGCGTTTGTGTAGGCCGTTGCTCAGCATGGCGTTATTTTGCTCTATGGCTCCTCAAGTGTCTGCTGAATCGGCCTTTATTGCATATCCATTTCGTCGTCATCGTAATCGGCCGCGCCCGAGTACCCATTCTCCAGCTCTTCTCGATCTCGGTCCTTGCGCTGCTGTTCTCGTGAAGCCGCGATTTTCCTGCTCTACGTTAGCGAAGTAACACTATCAAGACACGATATTGTATATACCTTAACCCGTCAATCACTCCAGTGATGAATGATCTGCCCTCTCCTATCTCCATACCCCCAACACCATTCATCTTGACGCCACCTCCTGCATCTAACACATCCACTCCGCTTCTCAGCTTTGCCATGCGCACTTCCCTGAGTCCTCTCAATAGTTTTCGTACGTTGTCTGGGTCTTCAAAGTCATCTGAGGCTGTCTCCAACAACATCTCGCCTAGTTCGAGCCAGTGGTAAGGCAAAGCATCTGGTGCTCCATCTGCTGTCGAGTTGGACAAGAAGGGCGGAGAGATAGGGAATGTATTGTTCGAAGGTTGCGGGGGTAGTCGCGGAGGAGGAGAGAATGTCTCTGCATGTTCTGTTTCGTGGTCGAGGATTGCGGTAAGAGAGTGGGTATTCAGCCATGGAGGAGGAAGGATATTTGCGCGTCGTTGGCGTTTGAGCAGCAGGGCAAGCCAGAGAGGTACGTTGGCTCTATGAGGAGGATTGAGAGGTCTTATAGGTCCCTATGGATTAATCAACACCATGGCACCATATGAGACGCAGTAGGAGAGGGTTAGTGGTGGGGTGTTGGAGGGGCATACGCACCCCAAGAAGCTCAAGACCCTCGAGTCTCTGGCGGGGTATGATGGTGACGAGCTCCATTTCACATAGAAATGCAATCTCTGAGGGCGTCAGCCCCGGCGGGAGGGGCAATGCCATGTTGCGACGCGTTGCTTTGCACCTTGAATTGTTGTACAGACCGGGTGAAGACGCGCCGCGGAAACTCGCCGTCTTGGGACTAGCTCGCTCAGGAACATCTCCATACCAATTGATCTCACCGATACTCTCGCTTCTCCCTGTGATCTTCTTTTTTTTGCAACTCAAGCAGAGAGACCACCAATGGCTTCTTTACTCGAAGTGTGGTCCCTGCCGGGTGCTCTCATATTCATCGTTTGTCTTACTGTCAATTGGACCGAATATGTGTCAAGTCTAGTGCCAAAGCCCTACCTCGTGAGTCTGCAATCCGGTATGACAGCAGACCACTAATGATGTCAGGATGAGTTTTTTCATGTTCCGCAGGCCCAGAAGTATTGCGAGGGAGACTACTCATGGGACCCAAAGATTACCACCCCACCAGGCCTGTACGATCAACTTGCGCAGCCACCACGGGCAGATGAACTTACGCTTGGCTTAGATATCTGGTATCAAAACTACTCAAACCTTTGCTAGGTTGCGAAACACGGTTCTTACGTATGCAAAATGCTGTTGCTCTATGCGCTATTCTTCCCATGAGCTACCTCATCCTACGTATACTGCGGTCTCGTAACAAACCAGGTAAACCTTCCACTAAGGACTCGACTCTCTTTACCGATGTTCACTCTGCCATCAATATCGCCCTCTTTCCTCCACTCTTCTTCTTCTCTGGACTTTATTACACCGATGTAATGTCTACTCTGGTCGTATTATTCGCATACACCACATACTTGGCCAGTCCGCAATCAGCTTTGAGCCCTTTGCTTGCTGCCAGTGTTCTTTCATCTGGAATCATCGCCCTATTTTTTCGACAAACAAACATTTTCTGGGTTGCTGTCTTTCCGGCCGGCCTTGCCGTTGTAAACGCTCTGAAGGCTGATGGGCCCTTGACTGTCTCGAATTCCAAAGATGTTACAGAAATTCTTCAAAATAGTTGGGCTACAGGAAGGATTGTTGACCCTCCAGTGCAGGATGCTGAGGTTCAAGGTGAGCAGACCTGTACTCGCTTGAGATATATGATAGCGGCTAATAATCGATAGATGTCATCATCTTTCTGGCATCCGTTGTAGTCGCCGCTCTCAGCAAACCTATACTTGTAATTAAGGTTGCTGTGCCGTACGCAATTATTCTAGCTCTCTTCGCGGGCTTCGTTGTTTGGAACGGTGGTGTTGTTCTAGGTTAGCTCTCATAAGATATGCTGGATTCAACAAAGCTCACATTAGTAGGCGATAAATCCGCACACACAGCCACGATAAACATGCCGCAAATGCTGTACATCTGGCCATACTTTACGTTCTTCTCCATTCCGCTTCTGATAGGACCGTTTCTCAGGCCCGTGGTCTCAGTGCTTCCAAAGCAGGTCCAGGCTATTTGCGATAAAGCCCTAAACACTTCTACTTATAGACTCCCATCTCTCCTAGCATCCAGCATGTTTGTTACCTGGGCTTTACTCGCAGTCCACTTCAACACTATTATTCATCCGTATACCTTGGCCGACAACCGACACTACGTATTTTATGTGTTCAAAATCCTGCGATTATACCCAGTGTTGAAATATCTCGCAGTACCGGTCTACTTTATCTGCGCATGGTCCATCATCAGTGCTCTCGCGACACCGAGACGAGCCACCCGTTCAAGCGATGAAGATGCATCAAAGGGCAAAAGCCAAGCTGGTTCTCCTCCAATCTCGTCAGATGATCAATGTTGTCGCGTCAGCTTCGTCGTCATATGGCTGGTTACAACTACTTTGTCCGTAGTCACAGCTCCTTTGGTCGAGCCACGATATTTTATCATTCCCTGGGTCATCTGGCGATTGCATGTTGCTAGTCACACAACTCCAAACACTGAAGCAGGACCGTCATCATCGACTTGGAAATCGGTACTCGATGTACGCATGGGTTTGGAAACCATCTGGCTGCTTGCCATCAACTTGGCCGTATCGTACGTCTTCTTGAACTGGACATTTACATGGCCCAATGAGCCTAGTAATCTGCAGCGCTTCATCTGGTAGACCTGAAATATGTCTATGTATCAAACGCATGTCGGTTTGGCATGGCCCAAGTGGTATGTTGTGACACCGGGGAAATACATATCTCGTGACGGATTAACTTGAAGTAATGGATAAACACATATTTGAGACAAAGGAAAATATGGTCCGCCATGTGCACCTAGAGATATGACAAAGTATACTCGCATTGATGCATATTAATACAAAAATCTAAATCAATAACTTAGACTCCATTTGAACAACCAAAAGAAACGCCCATCTCTGTTTTTTTGGTCCAAACTCCCTTCGTCTCCGACAAATCTTACAGATTAGTGCATGTTCCAACGAACCGGTCATATTCTTCCTCATTCTCTGACGCGTCATTCATTTTCTGGCACGATATTCTCGGTGCACCTGCAGGCTTTTGCCCGAGATGGCCTATATCCTCGATGCTTTAGTTACAGCACTCTAGTGCTTGCTGTGCTCATCGCCTCCCATGGTCAACCTCAGGACGAAGTTGACAATGACGGCAGCAAACAGAGCGATGGTGAGGATAGTGGGACCCAGCCTGTCATCGAAGCCGCCCTGGCCCCTCATCCTTATGCTCCTTGCGCGCCAGTGGAAGGTAAAGAGGGCGTAAATCATAGCCATCATGGCAACAAGGGTGAAGAGGCCGGCGGAGATTTTTCCAATCTTGTCACCAAAGTTAAGGAGACCGATTGCGAGACCGCCGAGGATGACGGTGAAGTTGAGCCATGAGAGGAAGGTACGCTCGTTAGCGAAGAAGACCTTGGGCTCGACGCGGGTGGGGAGCGCGATGCGCTTGCCTGAGGGAAGATGGTTAGAGAGGCGCTGTGGGTCAAAAGTTGGTTGGCGAGAACGCGAGCTTACCCGGCGCGGTCTGGAGAAGTGGTTGGGTAGACATGACGAAAGTGGATGATGTAGTGCGCTTCTGGTATACCGCAGCAGAGAGCTTCCCGAGGGTTTCGTGTACGCGATCTGGGTGTCAATGGGCGGGCGTCGCACAAAGCAAAAGTCTGCGCAGCTCGAGCAGTTTCAATCGAGAAGAAGAAAGAGGCGAGAAGGGTGGAAACGTGTGTCAGAAAGCATCAGAGCTTGTCTTTCGTTGCGGGTCGCGATGAACCCAGTAGCAGACCCATGCTTCCAAGCAAAGCACGGCACTGCAGCCAATGGCGAGACAGCATGTGCCCATGTGATATCGAGAGAATGCGCGTTGCTCATTGGCTGGCGTTGTCGGTGTCGGGGCACAGCTGGGGCGGTGCGGCAGCTGCAAGGGCAGGCCGCAAGAAAGCAACCACGTCGGCATCCGGGCACTGACCTCGACGCTAGCTCTGCCAAACACGTAAACACTCAGTTATCGCAGCCTCATCACGCACCACTCTGCTATCGCCTCAGGCCCTGCCAATTCTACCCTTCTGCGCATCCCCTACTTACATTCCTACCAACGACATCACCATCACCGCTATGGCCGTCAGTATCCCCTGATACAAGAACAGAGCATAGAGCAGCTTGCTAACAAACCGAGACAGTCTCATTCACCGCTCCCCACCGATGACCTCCAGCAGATTGCCAAAACAGTAAGCACTATCTCAAAACCTGCCATCTGAGGCATCTTAGACATCACAGGCTAACAATGGCAACTAGGCCTGTGAGCAAGCTGTTGGATCCGCAACATCATACGACCACACCAAAGTAGGAGACTGGAACAGCGAGATTATTGTAGGTTCATCCTCAAGCAATGCAACCCTCGATATACAATGGCTAACTCACATGCCTCTCCAGCAATACATTCTCAAGACCCTCATCAGCAAAACCACGCCCGCCGCAGACTCGTCAAACCCAGACGCTCCTTCGCAACCCGCCTACAAGTACATTGCCAACAGCACAGTGATCCAACACCACGGCAACTCGCCCGCAGAAATTGAGAAGCAGGGCCGTCGTGGCATGCACAGCGCTGTCGGTGCCTTCTGGAACAATGAGAAGGACGGAACATACACGTACAAATGGGAGGCTGCTGACAGCAAGGGCATGGACATTGTCATCACCATTACCTGGATTGCCATCTAGAAGGCAACCCATAGAAAGCGTCATGACAGAAATTGGTGGGCGAGGTTGCATTTTCCCAGCGGAAGATGAACTTTGCTGGAATCGCTGACCGCCGCAAAAAACAGGGGGTTAGTGAAGTTGCTGCCTGCCTGTCTGACTTGGACACGCTGTCCGAGTGCTGTTTCCTTCTACTTCTGCTTTTCCTCATGGCTAGTGGCGTTGAAAAGCTCAAGACAGCGAAATTGATACCTATTACCTTTTGATTGTCCGTGCCCTCACAGTGAACAGTCCGTGGCTCTACCTCGTTGTGTTGCACAGTCCAACAACAGACCCTCTCGTACCGATCCCCTCGTACCGATCCCCTCGTACCGATCCTCTCGTACCGTGTCGTGTCGTGTCATGCTGTGCGTGTTCAAGTGGAGCCCAGCGGGCACCTGCATGAATGACGTGCGTCGTGTGTTTGAACATGGTATGTATTTGTGTGTAAATAGTCATCTCCTCGTTCCTTCGTCCGCATCAATATCATCATGGCCACATGTATCCCGCACTCCAAATCCATCATCCCCACCCATTTAAGCCTATGGAAGCGCAGTGCAATCCATACACACACAAGAACATTAGCCATCCAGGCACAAACAAAGAGGTATATCAAAGCACTCATGTGCCAAACAATATCAATGACATGGGAAACAAAAAAGCAAGCACATCCAACTAGATATCATCGAATAGTTTAGGCTTCCGCCTTTGGGCTCTTGGCCTGTGTTCCCACGCCGTCTGTGTGTGCAGAGCTACTCCGTCCACTTGCCGCCTGCTCCCGCTTGTTCATGAGCGCCTTGATCTCATCCGCCGTGCTCTTGCCGCCGCTCTTCTCTGTAATAAGGCTCTTCAACCACGCATTCTCCGTCTGCAGCTGCTCAATCGTGGCTTCGAGCTTGGCCACCTTCTCCTGTGCCTCTTTCTGCGACTGCTCGAGAGCCTGCTCACGCTGCTTCTTCTTGATGCGGAAGCGGGCGCTTGCGGCTGTGTTGCGGCGACGCTTGTCTTCTTCTGCGGCGATGCGAGCGTTCTCGTCGAGCGAATGCGGCATCACAGGCGAGACATTATCGAGTTTGCGCTTCTTAGATGCTTGATCGTAGCCTGGTGTGATTGGCGACAGTGACGAGTTGGGTGAGGCGAAGTCGGAGGCCAGCGGGTAGTGATTGGGCTGACCGTGTGCCAGCGGCAAGGTCGGATCAAAGGCGGCATTGTTAGGGAAGTTGTTGAAGTCGGTGAAGGGGAAGTCGCCTACAAGCAGATCGAGGTCAGTCATAGCTCAACAAGGCAGACCGCAAGGTGGTGTGTGGAGGGCGCAAGGTAAATGATCCGTCTTACGCAACCTAGGTAGTGTTGCGTGCTTGAGACCATGCTTAGCAACAGGGCTACATAGAGACGCCGTCCGCTGACTGGTTAATTTGCATAGTGTGGGGGTGACAATGCAGGCAACACAGCATGGCGGGGTTGGGGTCGGCTTGTGCCTCTTCAGCCTGCCATTGGACGGCGTATTGCAGACCACTATATGGCAGCTGTAGCGACCCTTCTTCGACGAGGGCCCAGCCCATTGCGACAGAAAATGACAATGTGAACAATAGCAACAAGACACACACTTACCGTTCAAGTTGAAATCCATGCTTGCGCTTGTGGCGGGCTGAAATCCCTCGGGACTCTTCAACGGCTGTGATGACTGATTGTCGAAATTGATGTCGAAATTGCTTGTGTTTCCGAAGTCGACACTGGGGTGGCGGGCGTTGCTGACGTCGAAGAAGTCGGCGTTGAGGAAGTCGGAGAAGTCCTCCACTGGCGCTGGATCGGCGAGCAGGTCTTGCTGGGGCGATGGCTGGTTGAGCGTCGCGATGTAATGGGACACGTTGGGCCCTCGCTGCCCCTTGTAGGATGACATGAGCGTTTTGTGGTGTTTCCAGTCGAAATGGAGATGGGAGATGAAATTGCTAGAGTCTATGATCGGTGCAACTGGGGGTGGGCTTCGGAAGGGGTTTTTCGACGGCCAAACCCGTGTTGAGGGATAGCGGGTCCGATTACGCTTTTGGCTCCGCTTTGAGCGAAATTGAGCGGCCTTGGGATAATGTTCTTTGCAGTGACCCACTGGTCCTCGATGTATGCAAGCGTTTCCACAAGAAACTCTGGAAGATGCGCAAAAAGAAAAGAGGGAGTTGTGTGAGTAGTGGTGACGTTTGATGATTGCCGAAATACGCAGGGCGTTAGCGAACCTCCACTCCCCCCGCGGAGGAATTTCTAGTTACTGCTATTAGGCGGTTGGAAAAATGGGCGCGGCCGGAGTATGGCCGAGAGAACCACCCCACGTGCGGGTTGGGACACCACACCTCGGAATTAATCGCAACACTCGCACTCGTATATCCAGGCCTAAAGCACACATGTACACAACGGAGGAACACTCCCTTTTCACACTTTGCGAGGTAATGTCATGTTCTCATATCAACAGGCTTATGCTGTCCTTTGCGCCCTTTTGTTGACTTTTGGATTACTCAGAGCTATTAATTTGTAATCCGAGACCATCGCGCTAACCGCGTACTGATCAGGCGGTTACTCGGTTCCGCCCGGATTGTTCTCTATCGATTTACGGCGGTAATCCATCGGCAGATTCACATGCAGCAGCGACATCCCCCTGGACCCTTGCACACAGTGTAGTAGAAAAAGGGTAGAAATGATCACTCATACGCCCGCCACACCGAAGAACTACCGGATTAGTGACAAAGTTTGAGCACAATATCTAGGTGCGTGTATTACACCTACATATCGCAGGAGATTCAAGATGATGGGACTCTTCGAATTGCACATGTCCATAGACATGCTTGCTGTGTGGACTGGGTCATTACGACGGCTAGGTAATGCATTGGGCCCATTTTCACACACGCCTCTGGAAAGTAACTCATTGTTCTGCAGTAGTAAAAAGTATTGGTCAGCTTGGAGCTGATGCGGGGCTAACACCGTATATGCATACTGTTTTTGTAGTAGTACGTTGCGTGTCGAAACAAAGCGCTTGCCACACACACGGCTGTTACGCTACATGATTATCTAAAATCAGCGAGGTACAAACTTTGCCAAAAGCGCTGGAGCTCCGCAGCATTTCAGAAGTACAGTACGTACTAGCAAGGAGATGATGGGGTGCGTACGTAGTTTGATCATTCTGGTGGTGGTCACAATCACATGCTTGATAGCTGCTTTGTACGCTTCACTATGTGTTCTTGCAGCATGTTTGCGTATGCATGTAATCAAAATATATACTTGCATCTCAGCTCGGACCTTCAAACAATTGTAGACACTTGTTCTCTTCAAAGTGCGTTGGTGTAAGTATGGCACGGTTTGCGTACGTTCTTACACACAACCGAGTACGTCACGTGGCAGCAGGGTTAACGCGTCTGACCGCCTGAGCGCGACTCCCTCCCTGGATATTATCGATAAACGCTTCTACCATCAACAACAATTCTGACCCCTCCCATGCCTACGAGAAAAGCACAGATGCAATGGCTGCTGCCCCAGACTACAAGAATATCCCGCACTCGCACCGCCTACCCGTAAACCACCGCGAAGTCCAGCGCACCTTCACCAAGCTGTCTCGACAATCGCTCATATCCCTCGCACTACAATGGCTCAGTAAAAAGAACCGTGACTTTTGCAAGCCTTTTCTTCTGGATGAGCGTACAGAACAAGACGAAGAGGATGAGATATATGAGCCGGCGCAAAGCTATGAAGTTCTCCAGGAGATCTACAAGCAGCTGGCTGCACGCAAAGGTGGCAGGAGAGAGGTCCTGGACCGCATACTCGAGGGAGATTGGAGACACGGTATATCCATGTATCAACTGGCCACAGCAGAAATACAATACCTGCTTGACCATCCCAACGCCCTGCGCTGGACAGCAAAGCGCCTCACAAAGATACCGAATGCGCGATCACCAGTGACAGACATGGAGGTCACAAACGACTCCGACCACCTTCCTCGGTTCCAAGCGCAAACTTTCATGTCAAATCTTGTGAGAGAGCTGACACCACTGATGAAAGCCCACTACCTTATCACACGAATAAAGACTTCGCCCATGACAATACTACGGGTCTACATACACGATTCGCCATATAGCAACGAGGCATCGTTGGCAGCTGAGTCGAGTAATACCGACCATGCCAAAGCCGTCTTCTTCGTCTGGCCCAATGGTTCGCCTTTTGTGTATTCGTCACTGGCAACATTGACTGGCCAGGTTGTTGGAGACGATGGACGGCATCTTAGAGAGATTGTACAGCAAGCAATACCCAAAGCCTTTTCGAGACCTTCTGCGCGCTACCAGTTAACTGGCACCAACTTTACAACCAAGTCGCTCGATGCACTATTGACATATCGTGGGCCTGGTAAAAGCAATGCCGCAGCAGGCGGTTGGAGCATCTTTCAGGATCATAGTTTTAGTCAGAATGCTCTAGACTTTATCACTACGCAAAAAGGTGACAAGCAAGACAAGTCTTCAGGTGACAAGGCCAACGTGGATAAGGCCGTCCTAGGGAGACCCAAAAGACCATTGGATGAAAAAGCGCCTCCAGAGTCCAAACGACGGAAAGAGGTGGCCGCTGGCAGGTTCGGTACCTCGGCCCAACCAGACGACGGGCAAGGTCTTGAACGAGTCGAAGTTCGGATTGACGACCCATTCCCAGCTACTTCAAACAATGAGAGCAGTACACAGGTCGACGGCGAAACACCCAATCGCGGAGTTCAAATAGCAAATCGCACACGGCGTGGCCGCCCTTCGCTTCTTGAGAGAACCGAAGAAGACCTAGAGGAGATTGAGAATGAAGAAGGATGGGTACCCAATGTGCGGATTACGTTTCAAGGCACCCACGTCTTCGCTGGCATGAGGCAATTAGTGGAAGAAGGTATTGTAGACGGCGAAAAGATGCCGGGCTGGATGACTGGTGAGGCAGGCATCACGATCGGATCAGTTAAAGATGGACGGATACGAAGTAAGGATGGTGTCCCGGGTGTTTGATGGAGGTGTAAAAAAGTTAAATGCGCGGCGCTCAAAGGTGTTTTGATATTGGTATACCCATCCGGCTTTTTGCTTTCTCCCTGTGTAGAGACCAACGCAGCGATGTTTTTTTGATAGCTATCTATAAGGCATCGGCCGTCTCCACTATACTTTCCTCCACCCTGAGGTTGGGTCATCTAGACTTTTCTTCAGGATGCCCACAATCTGCAAGTGAGCCTCTTGTTTCCCGCATTCAAGCCACGTCATTCAGACCCGCTGAGCGTATACGCCAAGATACACTCACAAGCCACAGCTAGTTCTGTTGGCGGTCTGACCGGCAAACACGGAAGGCGCAAAAGTTTGCAGTATACGCCAGTAAAGGCAAAACGGTGGGTTGATGTCATTGCTGCAGCTGACGCCTCGCGGCCTTACATCCATCAAGCCAAATCGCTGCCCCGGATTGGGTGTGGCGTACTCGTGGCTGGTGCACGGGCTATCGTTCCGAGCAAGGGTTGCGCTGCCGGTTTGCCGGCTTGACCCAGTAAGGCAGATTTGCAGTATGCCATTGCATCCTGAGAGCAAAAACATGGTCATGTAGTCTCGTGTTGCGGTCTACCCGACTTGATCAAATCGTTTTCGGATACGTCTGCTGAACCAGTGGGCAGGGGTTGAAGTGGGTTATGGGTACGGGATACTGCGTGTGGTTGGGTTAGACAGTAGGAATGAACGATTCCATGTAAGTCATATACGGAAACCCGGTGAGTTAAGTCCTTTCTTTGCTGCATTTCCCCACCCCAAGGCACTTGGATGTGGTAGGGTTTGTGCTTCTTGCGTACGATGAGAGACAATACCGCGGCTTGGCGGGTGGGAATGGATGGAGCATATATAGCTTGAGTGATGCCCTGATCCAGAGGAGATTTATTTCCGAGTGAATTATTCCACACATAATCTATGCAATATCCTACTACTAGCATCTACTCTACTTCATCAGAAGAAGAAGAATACTACATACCTTCTCGAGACAAATACCACCACTACTGGAACACCAATCAACCACACTCCATCATCCCCCAAGTCCACACCGCAACCACTTTTTCCACAAAATCCCCAACATTCCTGCCGATGACAGACTCGTCGCACCACCAACCCATCGACGCGCGAGCCCTGCACTCCCGCCTCGCTGTCATAGCAAACAACAACAACAACAACGAAACCAACGCCCATGGATCTACCCAGCGACGTTTCCGACCCTCCCTTGATAGCACCACCATGCGCCCCTTCATCAAATCCTCCACAATCTCTACTTTCGACTCAAACACCTCAAGCATTGAGTCCCGCCAGTCGCACCTGCACGCCTCGCCCAGCAGCAGACTGCACCCCGAAAGCGTTGGCATCGCACCTGGGGAATTCAGCAAGCCGCGGGTTCCCAAGCGGAGTCGCAGGTATACGATGGAGAGTAGTAGTAGTAGCAGTGGAAGGGAGAGAAAGGAAAGGGAGGAGCAGGCGCAGTTCAAGTATTATGGGCGCCATGGGAATCAGTGGCTTTTCAATGATTTTAGTGTTACCGGGGCGGTGGCGAAGGGGTTTAGGAGGGTGTTTGGGGGGAATAAGGAGGGGAGGGATTGGTATGAGGATAGGGAGGAAAGGTAAGGAGGACGTAGAGTTGAAGGGGGGTGGGTATCTAGAGGGTAGCGGTGTGGTAGGTCAATGTAGAGAATGGATTCCAAACAATAACGCTTTTGCACTTGTAGTGATGTGTCAAACTGAACGATTGCTGTCTCTCAGGGACTCAACTGGGAAATCCAAAGACAGCTAGGAGAAACGATCAAGACGAAGGCTGGTAAGTAAAGATATCATTATGCCTTTGCATATATAGGTCCGTATATGTCTACAGTAGAGATATGTTCATGCTGAGGTGTGTCATGCTCACATGCAAAATCGCCCATGTTGCGCCGCACTATGTATTGCCATGCTGGAAAGATTTGCTCCCCTCCCAAAAAAACCCAACGCCGCGGTCGCTAAGAAAAAAGAAACCCAATGTTTTGAGGTCCAAATTACTGGTCATCAATGACCCAGTGAAAGAGTGGCTATGATTTACGCCTGGTCTTTTTTCGGTGACAATATCCATGTCTGTATGTCTATTTGTATGGTGGTAATGTTGGCAGGAGACGGTTGTCTACGATGATTGTTGAGTAGAGAAGAGGACTCTATTCACGCCCCCAAAACTTATATTTCTTCTTTGGTGCTTTTTCGGTTACCGGGGCAGCGTCCATATGGTACGCCTCTTCGTTACCTCTCTTCTTGCCCTTCTTGACGTCTCTTCTCGACGCACAACAGCAGCAAAGCCCCGTCTGCACCAGCCATGCGAAAATCGCAAAGGCGCTGGCCACCCACATAAAGGCAAACAGCGTTGTCCCAATCTGCGCCCCAATGTTGAGTTCTGACACGCCAGTAATAGTGTTGTGGAAGATGACAAACATGACGGTAGCGATGACCGACGCGACGGTAACGAAGAGAGCATTGAGGAAGGCGAGAATGGCGACAGGTAGGGTGAGCCAGCGTGTGTAGACGGAGATGGGCATGACGAAGATGAGGACGAAAGAGAGGACAGTGGCGGTGAGGAAGAGACCAAACATCCAGTTGGAGACGAGGTGGATCAGGTCCAAGATGTTGTTGATGTTTGCAGGGAGATTAACTAGTGGTCATGGTTAGTTCGCAGTCAGATTCGCAACAACGCAGGCCAACTTACTCGACGCTCCCGCAAGCAGCTCGTTACGCAGAATCTCGACGGGGTTGAACCAATACAGGGTCGTCGGCTTGCTGCAAAAGGTTACGCCCTGGCCCTTGTACCCCGAGCAGAAGCCCCATAACCCGACCTGGTAGAAATCATGGAGACCCAGTGTCTGGGCGATAGTGTTGATGAGGGCGAAATTAGGCACGCTAGCGGGTACGATTTTACTCAGGTCGAGGCGAATAAAGTACCAATTTCTGATAACTGGCTTGTTGCGCACACCGGCGATATTGACAAGGATCAGGAAGATGAAGGTGAGGAAGAGGAAAAAGGAGGTTGCCAGGGCCCATCTTTTGCGTCTGCGAGTTGCGCGCTTAATCTGCTCTTTGCTGAGTTCGGGGACAGGTGCGGCAGCTGTGTTGTCAGACGCGCGGTTGCGAGAGAAGAATGGCATGGTGACAGAAGGGTGCAGCAGGTGTGGCGGACGGGTGTGGCGCGTGTAGTGGGAGGGTGGTTGATTGCAAAAGGGAGAACCAGAAGAACGACGAAACAATGTAAATCTAAATGATGAGGATAGGAAAAACGATGAAACCAAGCGGTCAAGTATAACGAAGCCCAATAAGAAGGCCCAAGAGAAAACCGGCCAGGACCAGACACAACTTCATACGCGCGTGCTGCAGCAGCACTGGCGAGTTTTATGGACCCTTTCCGAAGATCTTAAGCCATGACGTATAAGGCGCCAAAAACAGTCCTAGACGCAGGCGCGAGCCACACAGGCGTCATGGTTGGGGGCTCGACAAGAGAATGAATGCATTGGTCTCGACACGACACGACGTCTGGCTGAAGCACCGGCGTCGACACCTGTTTAGCACCTGTCGTGGCCTTCCCCGGCCGCGTATGCAAGTACTGTGCACACGCGACTGGCCCCTCCGGTTGCTGGGCCTGATCCCGAGTAACGTACCTACGAGCAGACAATAAAACGAGGGCGGTTCTTTTGTGGCTGTGTCTGCAGCCACATGCAAACAGGATGCAGTGCAAAGAGACTCTGCAGGTGCCATGTAAGACTGGCACTGGCGCTGAGCCGCGTTGATCGTCAGCCTCGTCAAGGCCGCAGAGAGCGCCACGACAAGGGGGTAGAAACGCTACCGACCTTGGCCCGCCACATCCCAGCATGGCACCCAACTTAGCCAACAAAATACATACATCACTCAATAACAAACAGCCCAGTGCGGATCTTCGTTTTTCAAATACCTCTTGCTTTCCATTCCTCTATATGTTTTGCTCGAATATTTCACACGTCGACACACGGTCTTGGCCTCCGTGCTGTCAGTCACCAAGCCACCACTCGCCCCAACTCTCTCCTCCCCAACTGCTGCTTACAAGAATATAAATTAGACATTGGTAACGCCGGTTCCCTCGCTGAATTGCCCTAGAAAATGAGTATAATCTGCTGGTCTGGCAATGACCGCGATGGAGAAATAGTAAACAAAAGAGGCTTGCATGTCCCTTGTAGCAACAAAGACTGAGAGACGACACTGTGTATAGCCAGCGCACGCTATATTTGTCCCACGATACCGATAAGATTTGTCATATACACCCAAAACGGCATACTGTCCAAGCAAAAAAGAAACTTGACGTTACAAGCTTTTGGCATTTGGTACAGGCAACGGGGCCCAATGCTCTTCCAGCGAGCTGCTCAATGTCAGTCATCAACAATGCCTTGCGGCAAGGTTGCCACGTCTTTAGGCACTCTCGACTAAGTTCATCCTAGGCCTTAGTTGCAGAGCAATGTCATCTCTGGTGCCCATGAGTTCTCGCGGTATCCTGCTAACGCGGTTGGCTCCACTGCGGACTGCAAATCGACCAGCGGCCGAGATGCCAGAGCGGTTCGAGCGGATAGATCCGGCATCTGAGCCGCCACCGGCAGGGTCGCGGATACGGCCAGGCGGAGCAAAGTCAAGAGCAGTAAAGGTACCAGACTTGCGCATCAGATGGGGACTTGGCAGCACTGGGAGTTCATCATAGGAACCCACAAGTGGCGTGTGGGGGCGCACAGAAGGGCTGTACGGCCTTGCATTACCAAGAGGACTGTCTGGTCGCATGCCGTTTTGCCTTTCACGGAACGAAACCGGTGGTGCAAAGTCTGCGGCATCAAACACCATCGAGTTCTCATTGAGCTTGGCAGGGGTTGGCAATGACGAGAGAGCGGCAGGTGGCGGCAGAGGCTTCTTCATTGGAGGGGGTAGACGGCCGCTCATCGACGACATGCCACGAGGGGGTTGGTAGTGTGATGAGGCCACAGAGCCGTTGGACATGTGAGGACCACGTGGACCGGTAGCTGTGTTGCTACGGAATCGAGGAGGTGCGCGAGGTGGAGGGGTCATGGCACGACGAGTAATCGGCTCAGCAAACGGCGCGTTGGGCTGAGCAACAACGAAGTTACCAGTGCGTGAATCAAATACAGTGCCGTCCTGGTACTCAGAACCATAGTCCTCTACGTAATCGGCGTATTGGTGTCCACCAACAGGTTCAGGCTTGGAGTCATCAAAGTATTCCTTGTAGAAAGATCGGATACGGTTGGCACGCTCTTCTGGGTTCTCCATGGGGTCTTCAGAAGGCATAGGACGCAGGCTCATTGATAGGCGGTTGTTGCTGTGACCAAAGTCATCGACTCCGAGGCCAAGGTTCTGCGGGCCAGTCGAGTATCGGGGCTTGGGTGCTGCAATGGTTGGCTGGTCGCTGTTGCGAGGAGAAGGCGGCGTGACTTCAAAACCATCGCCGTAGCTCGAAGTGCTGATGATGCTGTGGTGTGTATTGGCGGTTTCTAGTACAACGGCTTGAGACTGGATTCGGGGCAATGAGGGAATGTCGTTCGTGGTCTGGACAGGCGACTTGTTGACTTGCTTCTCGGTGACGGGGGGCTCAGGGATAGAGATGATCGGGACGTTGGTAGGCTTTGAGGCGACGGGAGTAGCAGAGGCAGGAGCAGGAGTAGGAGCAGGAACAGGAGTAGGAGCAGGAGCAGAAGCGGGAGGGACAGCCGGAGCTTCAGGTTCATATCGCGGGTTCAACGGGCTCAGGGGAATTCCTGGTTCGGGAAACTTGCTATCCGGTGACCTGGTGCCATCAGGAGACAGAGACTCGCCGCGGACTGGGATAGATGTCGACATTCTTTGAGCATTCTGGAGGAGACCAGCCTGAAGACCTTCCTTCTTTGTCCCTGAGCTGGACGCAGTATACACGGAGCCGGTTTCGCCCTTGTACGGTCCAAGGCTTTGGCTGCGGAGGCTTTGGTCATCCCTCAAGAAAGCGACTGGTCCGTAGGGGTCATGGGGGTCATGCTGCGAGCGCGAAAGTGAGTGGAACGACTCGCGAGAGCCATGTAGACCAGGGGGCAGGATGTATGGGCTTCCAGTTTCAATTGACAGACCGCGGTCGTGACCTCCAGAGATTTCCTTCTCAGAGATGCTCATTTCAGGGCCACCCTTTTTACCCCCCTTGGGGGTGACGCCTTCCATACCCCAATCGTGCGACTTGTATTTGTCTCTCTGATCCTCCTCCCTAAGCTTTCGCTTGTTGCGACGATGTAAGAAGGTGAGCACAACTGCGATGCCAACAACAGGAATACTAGGCATGGTTAGCGGATTTGCCGGAATGACAGAGTATTACATACACGATAGCTAGTGCGATAACCAGCATAGGCACTTGGGTTGGCTTTGTACAGCCGGGCTCGCTGTTGCTTGTGCATTTGATGGTTTCGCGTGCGACGAGGACGGGGTTCGCTCTTTCAACGAGTTGAAGAGTTCGAGTAGCGCCGCTGGCGGGAGAACCCAAGTGATGTGTATCGTCGTGTACATGGCGGAGCATGTGTTGGTGATGTGAGTGCGACATGGTTGCAAAACCCCTGTCTCATACAATATTGTAACCAGGAATGGTAATGATGTACCCGAGCGGATGGCGATGCGTGACGGGTGCGCAGATGCGAGGTGGTTTTGAAGATTTAATATGTGTGTATTAACAACGTAAGGTCGTAAGTCAGTCGTGACTGCTGATCAACGGAGTGTACATGTAATGCGGGTGCGGGTGCGGGTAGGGAGCGAAAGCACGGCAGTAGGCGAAGGCGGTAGCGTAGCGATACGACCAAACGATCTCGAGCCCAAAAAAAGAAAAAGAAAGACTGGGGTAAGATGCAATGGAGCAGCGAGCGTTGGTGTAAAGGGGAGTGTGAGGACTGAAAGAGTGACTGGCCCACGGAGAGGTGAGGTTGAAGGAAAGAAGGCGGATGGGCGCGAAGAGTAGATGAGGCGCCGCACAGGAGCTCGATGGTGGGCGGTGGCATACAGGGAGCCTCATTGGCCCATGTCCCAAGCCGTGCAGGGGATAGGACCTGTTAAGCCGAATAACGAGAGGGACAGCGCAGGGTTCTTGTTCTAGCGCGGGCCAAGCTGTTTGATGTTGCTAATTGCATGCTACACAACCGCTCTTGCGCGACATGGCCAACGTCTACTCTGCCTTTGTCATGGCCGCCTCATCGCAATCGCTAGAAGCCGTCGTCGTACGGATGGCAGGCGACCTTCTGGCACCGCACACCCCTAAGCGCATCCAGGAGAAAACCGCCGCGACCGTTTGCTCTGGCTGAGTGCTGATCGCTCCTTGCGGCGCCTCTACGCCCGATATGGCGATGCTAATGCAGGAACCCTTTTAGACGCCCGTCTTGATTCGCCAGCAACCGAGAACAGCAGATTGGCGACTAGGACTGGCCTTGTCCGCTCCAGACCATACAGCACCACTCGACCCGTCCACAGCCCCCTGAACCCCAATTCTGGATCCGCCCTCGCTGTGAATAGCACTATCATCGTTGTACCTATCAGCTTATTACCTCCTCCTTCTCTCTGCCTTGGTCCGTTCTACAGTCCCATCTTTGCTTGCCCCTCTGCCACCACCACCACCACCACCACCACCACCCGCCGCCTCCGTGGAAATCTGTTCCACTCCTTTTCCCACGGCCCGGCAGAGCCCACGCCGGCCTAGGCTACGGCGCTCCATGCCCTCTTCATTTCCGCGCAGAAAGCGGCCGGGCGCACAGATACGTACTGCACGACATGTGGTGGAGTTGTCCGCTGCATCCGGGCTACCCCCGATGCCGCTTATCAGTAGTCCGCCATCAAGACTGTGCCTACTATTCCATCCCCCTTCTGCCCGTTCACAATGACGCGTCCAAGCCCTACCGTCAGAAGCTTAAGTACTGTCAACGACTCATGGCGCCTCTTACCCTACTCGCCTGTGCTAGACGACTGTTGAGACTGGTGAGCTGCCCAAGGAGCCGCTCATCTCGCTCACCGCCACCCATGATCGCTGTGCAGCATCCCTTCATATCTGTGAAATTACTTGTTCTTTGACAGCTCGCATACTTAGGCTCCTCCCGTTTGATCCGCTCATGGTTCCTAGCATAACGAGGCTTCCTTCATCATGGTCCGATGCTTCGCTTGCACAGAGCCTTTCCGATGGGCTGAGGTCATTGTTGATGCTGGGGGACCCTCGCCATCGTCTGAGTGTTGGCACAGGCACCAGTACTTATTTACCGCTTCCGTTTATGGCCCCCCGGACTTTTCAATCTGATTTTTTTTCCCCTCACCACTAGGCCGCCGATGCATCTCGGTGTTACACTGCCGCGTGTCTGGCTCTTTTCGATAGCTCATGGACGTGGTAATCCTAGCTATTGCGCGGGTTTCCCGCATCTACGTGTCTGTACACTCAACGGTCAAGGTTTATACGGCCAACAGGACAGGGCTTTGTATTTTCATAGGCATCGTGGGTCGAGGGGTAGTGCATCCAGGCCCTAAGGTGCCACGAGATGGAGCAAAGCCACCTCCTGAGTGTCCAAAGGCTTCAAGGTCAGGACGACGCTCTGGTTGTAGGTGGAGACGCTCACCGGCTGCACTGTGCGAGTCGGCTTGGCAAACACTGAATCTTTACATATACGGGCCAATGCGGTGGAATATGAACTTTGATGACACTAGCTCTTGTATCCATTGTGCGCATGTATGAAGATTGGTTTTATGCGTATGTGTTTGCAGCAACCTCATTGGCATTGACCTACTTGTGAAGGCCTATTTGCATCGCCAACACAGCGCTCGACATTCCGAGGTCTCGGTTACAGATTTCGGTGCAAAGGTCTCGTCCCAGTCAAATAGTTATGCCGGTGTTCATGTGGCATATTGTGGGGTGAATGTCCGGTCATCCGGTCATCCGGTACCGAGTGGCATTGGTCGCGTTGCGAAGTGAGAGGCCTGGCATTGTGCATCGTCATGTTCCAAGAGGAGGGAGCAAAACCCATTTGGAATGATTGGTGCTGCTTCTTACTTATACTCAGTCGACGACAGAACGTGTTCTGGGTGGAACCCCGCCAGCACCTTTCCATTGTGACGTTTACAGACTGACGTTCTGGGCCATGTCGACATTCAACGGTTCCGGTGACCTTGATCCAGACCCTGCGACCAGCCCTGCTTCGCATTGGCCCGAATTATTTTCGTAGGCAGTGGCCACGATAGCACCGATGAATCTTTTTGGCCCTGACAGCGTTTCAGCAAGGTGTTCTCGCAGCGCTATTGCGTGCAGCGCAAGCGTGCCAAGTGCGCAGACTAGGAGACGCGCTGCTGCCATGAATATGCAACGTGACCTAGATGAAGGTGTGGCCTCGTGTGGGCTCCGGTTGGCGTGCATGCTGCACTCTCGTGGAGAAGACGATGAGAGGGTGACGCGGGCGATCGTGGGCCAATCCCCGGATGCGTAGAGGGAAGGATGAGCCGAGAAAGGTGCCGATTGCTAATGACGCACCAACCAGCCTTCTACTATCACGAGGCAAATCATCGTCAGCCAGCGAAGACGTACATGCACACGACCTTGACCTGGTACCGATAATACCAAACCACACCCCTTCCTTCTCTACCTGTCGCTTCATCCCTGGATCCCATCGCCGATTCTTTGCTCAAATATCGACGTTGGACCTCGTCAGCCTTTCATCCTCGACACGGCAATTCGCGATTCCTTTTGGTCCCTGCGTAGCTTCATAACAATCACCCCGCTGCTGCTCGCACCACCGCTTCTTCGAGGGTCCCGTTCCCTGTATTCACTTTCGACCCAATATTGCGCACTTCAACAACATGGCAGCCCATCAACGTACTACATCACAGCGTGTTGTGACACCAAGCGCTGGAAGCAGGACAATACAGATCCGTCCTCAACCCGTCCTGCGCCTGTCTGCTCCATCAGGCGTGCTCCGTCTGCGAGCAGAACCCACCGAGCGACGACATATTCAGTGGGCAGAGGACGTGGTTGACAACGAAGGCATGGGCAAGAAGTCGTCCAAAGGTACTGCAAGCTGCGCCACGTCATTTTGCTACTAGACCCACTAACATTTGAACAAGTCTGTTGCATCTATCACAAACCTCGCGCTTTGGATGAGTCTTCCGACGACGACTCTTCGGATTCCTCTTCATCGGACTCGGACTCGGACTCAGATTCCGAACCTGACAACAGTACCGCAAGGCCCGCCGGCAGGATTGGTGCCGCGCGGGGAAGGCGGGCGCACCAGCACGACCATGACGGATGCGCAGAAAATCACGGATGTAATGAGGGCTCGGGTCAGCTACAAAAAACAAAGAGGCAGCGGAGGAAGCCCAGCCCGAATGCTTACGAGAAGATGCCGAAGCAGAAGAAGTAGACTGTTACAGCGCCTCAATTGATGCGCTCACGGTGCTGCATCTGGCTTCGGCGCATACGAACTGAACACGATTTTCATTGTTTCTGTGGGGTTTGTTTTCGCGCGGAGTTTTGGCATGTCCGATCGGTACAATTTGATTGAGACTGCGTTATTGCATAGCATGGGACACTGGACTTGGAAGTCTGTAAAACTTGGATGCTAGATTGTAGACGCATCACGGCGTTATGTAACAAGGCCTATACTTGCCAATGAATTTCAAGCACTTTAGAATCTCATATGTAAGCTCGCAAATAGTTCACAGTAGCTTGTCTTTCAGGCCTCCACCATTCCTGCTTCTTCCTTTTTCCTACCTTGGCGGTGACGTCCTTTTTGCCCTTTACGCATGTTAGGTCTCGTGACTTAGCTCGCTTCCAGCATACCAGCGGGAAAAGCAATCTCAGTGGATGTTGGGCTCGACTGCATATGCACGTATTGGAACATTGCTCGACCACCCTTATATGCCGTGTTCCGCGAATCGGATATCAGTCTCATCTCGAGTCCGATCGTGCACTCCTGCCTCACCACACCTCCTTTCACATCCTTCACACCACATTCTTTAGCGCAGAAGAGACGCCGTGCCAGCACATTTCTACATCCCGTACGCGGATTCACTCTTCTGCATTTGCTGCGTTGGCTTGCTCAATTACCGTAGGCGCGTGCTGAGTGGGAATGCGAACAAGTGTCTGTGGCAGAGGTGGTCCATCTTCCGATTTCTTTTCTACTTCCTCTTCATCCTTTGGCTTTGGCAGTTTTGCTGTCAATGATCAGACCAAGATAAAATCACACATACGACGTGATAACTTACTCGACGCCATGTTGATAGCTCTCAATACGTTGTGCCAATTTGACAGTACTGCTGCAACCGCTGCGCCTCAATGTCAGCCTGACTTCTCCATGCCGTTTTTCCTTGTCCGCATGTGTAAATCCGCTCAAGGGCAGTTTGAACATACCTTCTGTACCATCAGACAATGTCGAGAGCTTGTCAGCTAGCATCTGCATTTGGTCCGCGAGTCCTCCACTAAGAGCTTGCAGGTCTTTTAGGTTGGCAAGTTCGGCTTTCTTTTCCGCGATGCGGGCGAGTAAGATCGGTGATTGTTGCTGTGAGCCGCCCAAGGACTGATTGCGCAGGTGCGAAGGGAGAGAGCGCCCAAAATTCGACATTTTATCAGTGAATCGAGTCCAATTCTTTGTTCAATGGTGTTTTGACGATGTTGTCGTTGGGAAAAGTGTGCAGATGTTGTTACGATGTGGGGTTCCTGCTGTGTAGATATACGAGCTTCTCTTCTTCGATTGCAGATTACGGCGAATATTCTACCAGATTATGTCTAGAATCTTTCACAACTCTCACTGTCGTCGACGATGCGTTGCTTGTATGTAGAGGCGCCGTTGCCCCTCTAGTCATGTGATCATGTTTTCGTCTTACCCATTTCGGTTTAGCCCTGGTTGCTGTGGGCCCGCCGCTCGAGTTGTCAACAAACAGTATGACGAACCGGCAGCCACGACTCACGACGTACAGCATCCCGCCCACGACGACCACGCGATTGTCTCCTAATAGTATAATTACCATCAAAATATCTATCTGCGCAAATGGCGCGACTCAACGAACCGCCGATAGCAAATCAGCCATCGGCGGAGACCATCGAAGCCGTGAAACGACGCTTTCTCAGACAGAACCGCGAACTGGCAAAGACAAACTCGACCCAATCCATACGCATACGCAGCCTCGAGAATGATTGCTCGCGACTCCTCGCTGAAAACCTGGCACTGCGCGAACAGGTGCTCAGCCTTCATAATACCGTTGAGTCGCGTCCAGCTTTCGACCACATCGATGCTGTCAAGCTGCAGCTTGAATCGAAGCTGCAAGAACTTGGAGGCTTGGTAGCAAGTCTAACGCAGACCAAGAACGGACGCGAAAAAGATGCAAGCAGACGAAAAAGCCAGCTGCTAGCAAAGAGGAGAAGCGGAGAGGAAAGACAGTGGAGGAGTGGGCTGGGACTACAAGAAGTCGAAAATGCAATGCTGCCTACAATCATGGAGGACAAATTTTATCCTCGGAGGACTATGGGGTATGTGGATGTTACGTATCTACACGTTAAGTTTTACTAACATGTGCAGTGCGGACGAGCTTCAGCAAGTGCTGGAAGACCCTGATAGCCAATCGCCAGATATTGGCCCACCTCCCATATCGCGGTTCGAGAACGAAGATCCCATCGGGTTTGACCCCAGCCCATTTGTAGAAGAGCCGCAAGAAGAGACAGCCGAGGATGGCGAGCCGTCACTTTCGGTCAATCTCGAGACGCGTAAGAGGCGACGAGAGAGTGGGCCAAAGCTCAGCATACGCCGTGTATCCGTATTTGAGTCTCCAGAAGAAACTGAAGAGGCACCTGCGAAGCCTCTACGTACGGGAGCTAAGCGCAAGTTCAGTGTTCAGGAAGACGAGGATACAAATCAAGCCAAGGGCGATGCCTTTAGGTTTTCTCGTCGGAACGCTGCAGAAACTGAAACATCCAACGAAGAACCGAGATTGCCCGCCCTGGATCGCCTTCCAGTCCTTTCAGCCAGTAAGCATAGTGCTATCCTTTTTATGAGCAAAGCTAATGTCATAGAACCTGTCAACACCGATCCAGTCGTATCGCCGAAAAAACAACGCTCTTCGGCCCAAGAAAAACCAGGAAAGTTGGAGAAGTCAACCGCAAAAGCTCGTAGCTGCCCTCGACTGAACATTACCCGGAATACCACGCCAGACCTCCCTTCTATACCCATGCCAGAGCCCGTCCCTACCGCTGATATCATTCTGGACTCCCTACCCCCTAAGACCCCAGCTGCAGATGCCATCATTTCTCCACCGTCAACCGAGCCATCGACTCAAAGACCTGAAAACAAAGATACACCACCACCGGGTGATCTATCCTCAGCAGATCAAACTGGGCAAGCTGGGCGACCGGGGCGACGAGCACGCCCCCAAGTTAGCTACAAAGAGCCCAGCCTCAACGTAAAGATGCGACGCCCAGATGCAAAGCTTGTTGATGCAGTAGTTGATCGGCGGACAAGTGTCGAATCTCACAACCCACCTTCGACGGCTACCAAGCGTGAAGCCAACGGGGAGATTGCTTGGAAGCCTGTGTCCGTGGTATCCACAAGAGCAGCCGAGGAAGAGGCTGAGGTAGGAAGTCCGTTAAGACAAAAACTGGATAGAAGAGATCAGGATTCGAAAACATCAGCTGAGCCAGAAGAACAATCAGCTACCTCGAAGGCGATATCCGCACTCATCAACGAAACAAGCACTGCTAAAAGGAAGATGGCTTCTACAGCTTCAAGATCTGTTACAGAGTCAACTGCAGCAAAGACCCAAGATGCTCCTGTTTCGGTAGACACGATTGCGATAAAAGTAGAGCCACAGCAGAAAGACAGTCTGGCCGTTTTCGACTTTACGGACTCTCCACCTGCTGAAGCTGCAACTAGCCAGCGCACACGCGTCAACGAAGCCGCCAAAGCAGCCCGAAATGCGCGTCGTCATTCCGCTATGCCCGCACCAGGAGCTTCATCTGCGTCTGAGGAGCGAAGAGCAGAGAGGGAAAAGACGGAGGGCGCACTTCCTTCGCTCCATAAGCGTACTGGAAGCGGGACTACAAAAAGTAGCAGTAGTTCAAGCTTGGCAAGGAGTTTCAGTACTAACGGTGTGGCCAGGAGTACATCGAGTGCTCGAACGATAGATATCAAGGACAAGAAGCTCGCTGTTGCAGGTGGACTCCCCGATAGCGCCAACATTAATGGCCCCAAGGTAAGGGGTGACGATGCCGGCGAATCAAAAGTGCGGGACAGGGAAAGGGAGACGAGCGCACTACGGGCTGAGAGAGCTGCCAGCAGAAGAAAGAGTATGATGCTTTAATGACCAAAAGAAGTCAGCATGTAATGCGGGCATCAATGTGTTATTTGGTTAACAGAATGGCGTTGGTACGGTGGGATCTTAGACTTGGATGATGGCGTTTTTTCCTTGCGCATATGATACCTAGACCCCCCTTTCTGTATGTCGGGATGTTGGTCGCTCGTTCTTGCAGCAGCGTGTATATCATTCTTTGTTGTCTTGAAAAGCTACGAAAGTCTCTGTTGGTGGGATCTTTGTCATGAATACATTGCGTTATGGGGTATCTCTGTTTGTCATGATGAAATGTACAGAATTTCTTGATTTTTCTTTCACTTGGCTTTGGATTGTCCAGCAGCTTTGTTGTTCATCTCCTCCAACGCATCCATATCAATGATCCTCAACTCTGTTCTGGCCCACAATACCACGAAGCAAATGAGGCCGGGCAAGAAACCTCCGCCCACCATGAACCCCTCGCTCCAGTCTCGCCCTATCCAGACTTCAGACAGAGCCAAGACTCCACACACAGCCCGATTCACCGTGACGATATTCTCCGCAATCGCATCCGCCGTGCTCTCAGAGAGATACGGCACAGGCCTCCTCACGCTCTTTTCCGTCGTCTTCTCCCAGCTAGGCGTCTTGTTGTATATCCCGATCCTGGGTGTACTCTTTCCCGCCGCATGCTTCGTTTTGCGCGCAGAAGCGCCCTCGTCGATCGCCGGCCCCTTCGTAGGCGGTAGCGGGAGGAAGTACAGTGTGTATGCTGATGCGAGAAAACTTGCTATTGCGGCGAGGCTGGGGAGGAATGTGGAGAGGGAGAATAGGCGGGGTATGTAGAGGAGGATGGGGAGGAGGGGCAGGAAGAGCAGGAAGAGCGTGTATGTGTGTGTTGTCGATGTATCGTGTGCGCTTAGGGTTTGGAGAAGGGCTGCGCGGTCTGTTATTTTGGCCGAGTTAGTACATGAGTTTTTTTTGGGGGGGGGGGAGTTGGGATGGGTGGATGGGGAAGGAGTGCCTTGTTCGTCCATTCCTGCTTCTACGGCATCCTCGTCGTCGGATTCGGATGGGTACTTGAATGTTCTGCGGAGACGTTGCGTCGCGGCGGTTTCGACACCTCGAAGCTTTTCCATCTTTTATCGTGCCATGTACATTGTTATGGAGCGGGGTTTGGGGTGGAAGAAGAGAAGAGGAAGAAGAAGAGAAGAGGAAGAAGAAGAAGAAGAAGAAGAAGAAGAAGAAGAAAAAGAAACAAGCGCGATTTAAATATGTGACAGGTTGGAATGTGATTGTGGAGTGCGAAGCGGAATGTGAAATGTGGCAGTTATGCGCAAGGCACCAGTTCTTTGGTTGTTTGGCCTCAGACGAAGCGAATGACGTTTGTGTAGGGGTGGGAACTGTGGGTTCCAGACCCTACAATTAGCGCCAGGCGGCTATTGAGAATCGCAGTAGGATTAGCGGTGCCTTTTTCTTCTTTGCGGGGCTCAGAAGGTTATTCTATGGGATTGTTGATCTTGCGTTCCCGATCGAATTATGTGATAGGTTGTTGGCTAGTAGGGCCCTTTCGTCCGAAGCTAGCTCTTACAGACGCAATGCTCCAACTACCATGATACCCACCATACCCGCGCGCATCTTTAGTACAAGGCAAGGCACTCATTGTTGTCGAGTTGCGATGAGAAACACTGATTTGCAGCATCCATCTCTTGTACACACGGTTCAAATTTCGCTCGCCTCTATTGCATCTTTTTCTCTCTTCTACTGCCGTGTGGTATGAGAAGGAATTTGAGTTTAATCACAACTTAGTACAAATGTCTTTCCTACTCTTAAGCACACTGCAAAATGTTTTAATGCAGCACATTTCGTAGTACCCAGAGGCGCTGGAAACAGCAGACGAGCAACGTATCATTGTACAAGCCGATGACTTCTTATAATTGTCACACACACGGACCATTCTCATCCTTGTTTTGGTCCGACCACATACCATAAACTGAATTACTCCTTCCAGCGAACACCGACCCATGTCACTCAAATCGACTCACTCTCTACGATAGGGTTTTTCTGTTGACAATAGACACTTAATTCTATTTTCGTACTATCACTTCAGCTAACAGCCTCCACTTGTACGCCCTGATAATACACACAATCACTCCCTACCACACCCCTCCCCCCCTTCACACTCCCAATTCATCCAACACCCACCTACTCAAAATAACCACCCCGCCGAATCCTCCCCTCGCCTTGTTTCTTCTTTGCTTTAAAAAAATAAGATATGCCCACATCGGGCTCTGCCGTCGGGGCGTTTTCTGACATGATCCCGATATCATCGCCGGCAAGTTCTCTATACATCAATACTGCCAGTTCCAGCATTGTGAAACTCGGAATTGGACCGAATGAGGACGAATACCGCATCTATAAGGTATTAGTATCGTATGATTCGGGAGTACGCCCTAATGACGGTGTATGTAGAAGGGCCGTGGAAAGAGAGAGAGAGAGAGAGAGGTAAAGGGAAAGTTCCGTTGAAGTTAGAGACGATGATACCGATACGAATGTGTGAATATTTTTTGGTCACTCGATGTACTGTTTAGCTCGATAAGGAACCGAGTGACTATACCAATCGGGACATTCATTCAAAAGCTTTACACCCAAAGCTTTACTTGAAGATCCAATTGCTTGAATAGTCCAGCGGCTAGAAGACCAGGCAACCCCTGATCAAAAAGGAAAAAAAACTCGACTTGGCGTTTCGTTGTCTTTCGGTGTCCGATTGCTGAATCTTGAATCCTGAATCCCAAATTCTGCCGGACCATGAACATCTCACTCGTTAAAGGACACGGAAAGCCTGTGCTATGATATCGGTCAAGATTGTTTTGCATCTACTATTTCAGGAGTGTCACTGTATCGGACAGGAGATAAGGACCACACAACAGACACTACATTAGTCAATTGAACGTAAAGTCGACATGTTACGTACGAGCACGTCAGAAAGACTTGCACATAATTCTTCCGATAGTTTTGGAAAAAAAATCAATTAAAGTAATAATAATGTCGTGATCTCATATGCCCGAGCACTTCGCGCCAGATCCGTTTGAAACCTTGCCCCTCCCAAAAAAGGCATCCTCCGTATTTTCACCCGTGAAGAACACAAAGCGTGTCATGCACACACATACACATACTCAGTTGTTTTGAATGCGTAGTATCAAATAACAAAAAAGAAGCAATTTTATGTGCATATCAAACCGGTCCGCCTTAAGCCCTAGTGGAACCGCGTCTAGGACCCATAATGTCGTCTACAAGGTCATTCCAAATTTGCTTTGCCATACCCTCGCCTTCCTGGCGGGTAGCCGAGAATTTGCTGGCGACACTGTTGGCGATGCTCTGGTAGCCAAACGAATTGTTGTCAGTGGTGTTGGACATGGCCGAGGGAGAGTGGATATGTGTGCCGTCACTACCAACAGCATAGATGGTGGGCTGCATAGGCACCTACACGTATCTCAAGTCAGTTATATGTTCGTGGTTTCAGAAACGGATTAAACGTACCACACCCTCGCTCTCGGCAGAGTGACCCTGGACTTCAGCCCATGGCAAGATGGGGACCCTGATACCCAGAGGCGCGCTCCTCGTTTCCGGGTCAAAGCCGGGAATGTAGGTAAAGTCCAGGGTGCTGCTGTCGCCAACTGCCTTCCTACTCCTGGAAGTGTTGAAGCGACGGACGTTGTTGCCCGTCTCGGTGACTTCAGGCACAGCCGCGGAGTGCTCGCCAGAGAGACGAATTGGACCGCGAGGGCGATTTGAGCCGTATGGCTTGTCGGTTGTGAGGAGGGAGGAAGATGATGTCGGGCCAGTCATGGACAATTGTCGGACTGTAAGGCGGGGTCCGAGAAGGCGGGGACCCGCAGCAAGAGCGCTGAGGGCGCGAATGCTAGGTTTTGATGCGGCCATTGTGATGTGATGTGATGTGGTTTGGTGCGATATGGTAGTGGAAGAGGGGAAGGGAAAGAGTAGGAAGCGCAGCGCAATTGGGAGCGAAGCAGCAGATATAGTGATTGGTAAAGCGGAAAGAAGACGGTTTGGTCGTAGCCCAGGGACTAGATTGGGAAGAGATAAGGTTGGGGGAGATGGCAAACGTCAGCACGTTCCGGAGTTTCTCGGAATATGCAAGTGCTATCAGGCTATCCGGCAGCAAGGTACAGGCAGGCGTTGACAGGTAGGATGACAACTGAGAGGGATGGTCGCGATGGGCGAGGGGAAGCTGGCCCTTTAACCCGCTCAGCCTCGCCCAAATCGCCTCACATTGTCGGATTTCCTTGGCCCAGAGGTTCTGGATTGCTCCGCACAAGGGCGGTCAGTGTGCTGTCGGGCGACTCAGTACAGCCCCTCAGTCTATTCACTTCATAACGAGTGGATTGTTCGGGGATGCAACGACGGACTCCGAGGCGCGTCTTGTATGGGCTGCATGTCGAGCGGAGCTGGGCGGTACGGGCTAGAGCCGAAGCGGCATAAGGGCACTCCCGAGCCAATGGGCGCGCCCCACTATCGTATGCGCAGCACGTCTCCCCGCACTTTTTTTGGGCTGCAGCGAACGCGTGCTTCTCACGAACCATCTCAGGTCACCGACACGTCATCTGAGTCTCGCATCAACAATGAGGGGTGGGTGAACGCTTCAAAACGCCCAAGACGCGGACCTGCGTTTGCAATGCCGTCTGTCTTGTCGCCTCATCACGGTGCTCCTAAAATGTCGGTGTAGGGCCTTGTTGGACGCACAGTCAACAGGGGGGATCGCCATAGGCCTAGCGATGTCGGCTCCTTCCCGCAACCATGCACAGTGTACGACTTGTGCCTCTACGATCGGCTCTCCACCCAGTCGACATAAGCCTTCTGCGGCACTTTGGGGCGCGAATGAGGCGTGCCTTTGCACCCTCACCAGCCTATGGTAGCACCCCACCAAGACGTTCGACAGCGGTTATTCTTTCGGCGCTTCTCCTAGCCTAATCATGACGGCAGCATGATGGTATCTTGCATGGTTGCGTGTCGTCTTTCTGTAGGTGTGCTTGCGTGTTGGTGTTGTTGGGGCCATGGGATCCAAGGGTTCAACTCCGGCGGCACCACGTTGGACAAGCCGTCTGCACAGGCTGTTCCTGTCGACCAACATTTTCTGGATTCTTGGTAGGTCGCAAGGTCTGCCCAAACAAGTAAAGTGAGGCTGGTTGCCATGAGTAGCACTTCCCACTGCCCTGACTAACATACGGATGCCCCACCACAAGCGCCTGCCCATCGTCAACCCCCACAAGCTGCATCTATTTGTCCTGAAAATTCACCAAGTTCAATAATGCTACTACCTCAAAATTTGCCATCAAATCAGACGAAGAGCATCGGCCTGATGGTCTAGTGGTATGATTGTCGCTTCGTAAGTTTGCCCCGCCGCCACCAACATCCAACCAACATCATCCTAACAAACCTCTAGGGGTTTCTCTACCTGGATACAGTGTATCTGTTATGTGACAGGCCCCGGGTTCGAATCCCGGTCAGGCCCTTTGCATCCTTTTTGCCTTTTTTTGACGATGCTTCTGCTATGTCTTCGCATATACGGTTGGCATCTTCTTTTTTATGGCTTCAGGTGGTGGAGGAATGGCACTGCCTTTCGTTTTGTTCGGCTTGCGGAGCACTGTTGATATCACAAACGAATACTTTTTTGTTGGAGTCACATCGAGAAGAAGCAACATGACGAGTAAAGAAAAAAGTTACAATTTTTTGCAATTTTTTTCCACGCCTCATCCACATCAAAGCAAGACACGAGTAACTTCTTTTATGTGCTCATTGTCTTTGACTGTTGTGGCTAAGATGTCAAATTTACTACGAGTAAAGTGCAAACGCCCAACGATACATTTCGTGTAAGGTATCCGCAATCATCTAGATGAAAGTAAAAATAGCATCCGCCACATCGCCTTAGGTAAAACTCCCGCATGTTGTTCAATCCCAAGCCCAAGGGGGTATAAGTGAACCCTGCTTTCGCGCCATGAAGCAATGAAAGTGGTATATAAGCGCAGCACATACAAGGAAGCGACAGAACGGCCTATAACGCAGCAAAAAAAAATCAAGTCATAAACGCGTGAGAAATCTTGTCAAAATGTCCACCCTGAAAGGAGGATAGTGTAACAAGTCGTACAGTTGAAAAAGATTCATCGGCCGTCATAAGAGTCGCTCACCCACCCATTGTTGTTGCCTGCATACATGGGCTGTTGGTTACTCTGCTTATAGTCATTTTCCTCCTCAAAATATTCTCCTCCACTCGAAGCATCGAAGCTGCTGCGCCCGCTAATGTCACCATCTTCATCAGGCGGCCCAGCAGGAAGTTGATCCCATTGAATACCTGCAAGCGCAGGGTATTGCGCCAGAAGAGCGGCAGGCAAGAATGGCTGTGGCGCCTGCATGCTACCAGCCTGAGGGAACGGCTCAAAGCCAGGCTGTCCAGGCATCATACTGTTGAAGTTTTGAGTGGGCATCGGTGCAAACATGCCATTGCCATTGTTCATCTGCTGGTTCTGGCCGTTCCATTCACCCTTCTCTCGTGCTTCTTCTTCCAGCAAAGGTCGAATACAAACACGACCTGCTTCGGACCGGAAGTGCCGACCAAGAGCGTCTGCACGGGCGAAGCGCCTGCTGCAGCCCCAGCTGTTGCCGTCCTTGAGGTTACCACGGCAGACAAACTTCTTCTCTCCAGAGTGGAGACCCTCGTGTCTCTTTCGGTCATGCTGGCGCGCAAACGCCTTGCCGCAAACACTGCAAACGAAAGGGCGCTCGTCTGTATGTGTGCGCAGATGCGATCGAAGGTTGTATGCTCGTGTAAAGCGCTTCGGGCACAGATTGCACTGAAAGGTCGCTGGGTGCTTTTGTGTACGCTTTGGGTTCGAGCCGTCGGCAGGCGCGGGCCGTGTGGGGTCTGCGAGGTCTAAGATGTAGTCGCGATTGGGCACGCTTGATGTGGACGATCGGCGGGACGATTTTCCAGAGGGTGAAGGAGAACGAGATTTTGCAGCATTAGGAGAAAGTGATCGATGCACGCCCGAGCCGGGAGTAGAAGCACGCGAGCTGACACTGCTAAAAGGGTCAGATTTGGCACGAGACCTGTTCCGACTGCGTGCTGTCTTGGTGTTAGCATAACTCATACAATCCAACTAAACTGCTTACATCGGTCAGGCGGGCTCAATGCATCCAACTGGGGTTCAGCCTTTGGTGGCTCGAAGCTTGCTTGTCGCGAGGGCGGTGCAAAATCAATGTTGATTTCTGGTGGTGACATTGCATCCGCTTGGCCAAATTCAGGCATAGGCTGGTTCAGCGATGGGAATGGCTCCGAGTTTTGGCTAGAGAAGCCGTTCACACCTTGAGGCGCATAGAGGTTCATGCTCCGGTTGAGGCCAAATGTATCAGGCTGGAACTGTGGCAGAGCCTGTTGATTCTGGGGCAGCAGACGAGGTGAGATGTGTGGGCTGTTTGAAGCGCTGATGTGCGCATTGCTGTTGTTCAGGTTGAATCGGTCAAACCCAGGAACAGGGTCCTGAAATAGCTGAGGGTCGTGTTGCGCGTGAAGGAGAGGTGACGGCTGGTCATTGTCGAAGCTATCATGCTGGTGCAAGTACGGCGAGTTGTGCGCCGAGGATGCAACGTCTGAATAGCCAGCGTCACTGCCTCCTCTGGACCTGGGTCCTCCGAAGCTTGCACTTGCCATCTGACCCCATTCTGAAGTTTGTCCGTAAGCCGCGCTGGGGTCAAGCGACGTGTGTCGCGAGTGACCCGGGGATCGGAATGCGCCGTGAGCCATGTTGGGCGAAGCGTGCGGACTTGAGCCTTGGTGGTTGTTCATGTTGGGAAGAAGGTGGGGCGGTGTCGGCGCGTTGTGCGGTGCGGCTGCCATCTGATGCATGAGATCTGAAGGGTTGACAGACTGGTTTTGCTGCGACTGCGTGTCGAGTATGTGGGGATCAAGCGTCTGGCCAAGGTATGAAGACAGTGACTGGTTTTGCTCGAGGTCGTTTGTCTGGAAGAAATTGTTGAAGTCGGCGTTGTTTGTGGTTGCTAGATCGAGGGGGTCAGGCGAGATGTTGTTATTGCTGCCTTGGGGGCCAAAATGCGGCGTGTTGTTTTGTGAGAGACTCTGCGAGGCCTGCAGGAAGCTTGAGTCGGAAAAGGCGGCTTGCTGGGAGAAGGACTGGCCCTGGCTTGCAGTGAGGAACTGTGGGTTGCTCAACCCCGCGCTTGTGACGGCGTAGGAGGAAGGGTCCTGGATGGCGTCGAAGCCCAAGACGGCGTTAGGCTGGTGCTGGAATGGCGGCTGTGAGCCAGGCGAGGGAGAGTGGCCTTTATGAGCATGCTGGTCAGCCGAGGGGGAGCGCCTCCGTTGCTGGATGTCCATGATGTAGGTATTCGCGTTCCTAACAATAGGTGGGATGTGGAGGGAGTGAGCCCTGAGAGCCGCGCTTGGGCCTGCGTGGAGAGGTCAACGACACCAAGAAACAGGCACGAACGCTGAATGGCCCAAAGTCCGCCAGGAACGCGCAATCTACTCTCTTGACTGGCTTGACTGCTGGGGCTGGTGAGTGTGAAGGAGGCGCAGTGTCGTCGTCGATCGCAGACACAGCCCACCTCACGAAGAGCAATGTCGCTCGAAGCGGTCTAGTCTGCTATTATTAGCCCCGCGATGGAAATCCCACTGCAAGAGTTCACTTGTGAGTTCCCGCGTTTCAGTCGCTCGAGCAGTGAAACGGTCAGGCTGGGTGATGAGTTATGCGTTGTCCTCCACGACGTTGGGTGGACCCTGGAGGAAAGGTAGTTTGCTTGCTGTGGCCTTGTGCCGATACGAGCAACTCGAGAGAGAGCGCGCACAAGGACAAGACACGTCGGCAGAAGATGACTGGTATCGCGGGAACGACAGCGGGCTGGTCTGGCAGCGCCGTTGGAGTGGGAGCTGAGCTGAGCTGAGCGCTACCCGACAGCTGTGATGCTAGATGCTCCCACCGCCCCAACCTTATACACCTAGGTCGCTTCTGATCTACCATGTAAATGACAGGTGTGAATTTGGGCGGGCACCTCACTTGGCCCACGCTCCAGCCAGCTGCAACGAGTGATCACCGTCAGATTTGCAGAAGACCAGTATCGCCGAACCGTCATGAAACGGTCGGCATCAACCTGAGCGGCGGCAAAGTTGCACGCGCAAAACCGCATATTTGATTTCACGGGTCGCGCTACTTCTTGGCAGATGGCATCCAAGGCCGGTGGGTGATCCTTTGTGCACTGCCTCGCTTCCATACACATGTCGCAAGGCACACTCCCTCAAGGCTGATTACCACGTCCCCACCATTATACGTACATACACCAAGCCCTTATGCCCTTTCTGGCAAACTATGTGCAACATAACATCCCTTCTGCAGCGATATTTATAGCATTTGTCCTTCGGGCGTAATGTCCTCTCCATGTGCTGCATCTACTAAGTACACAATTACACGACAAACAACGCGCCAAGGTCCGATGACCCAAGTCTCGGTGGTACTTATGTGCACTTCATAGCTCACTGCATTTGCCTTGATTACGACGCTGTCATGGCCTGGTCCCGCCTTCTCTCCGTGTGATGAGAAAGGCTACACGCATTGACTTGGTCCAAAACAAAAGTCTTCCTGCCGGTCATGGGTATTATCCAATATAGTCGCCTGTGAAAAATGAACAAATGTGGATGGCGCGCTTGGCGTGTCTAGCCAAATTTCAGTCCTTGGGCAGGATCCCACCTCCCGTCTTGCGGAGGTCCGCCCGAAGGCCGAGGATTGCCAGACGCTGTAGAGGGGCCACCAAACCGTATTCCTACTTCTGGAGTCCACATACCCGCAGCCGGAGGCATGCTTGCCCTCGTAGGCGTTGGTGCAGTCAGTGGCTCTTCAGCGTGTGCACTTGCGCCATAGTGGGGGTCCTGCGCGTCGGCTTGCTTCTGCTGCTGCAGCGAGCTTGACGCTGCTTGCTGAAGACCGAGAGAGCTCATCCGGGTAGTAAGATCGCTATCTGTGATCAGTATAGACAACAAACCACTGACTGCAGCAACATACCTTTCCAGATGAGATGCTTCGGACTTGCGGTTGTAGGCAAAAGTCCGCGCTTCATCCCTGAACCGATTCACAATCTTGGCAAGGTCGTTGTAGAACTTGCGGCCAACATCGAGATTGGAGATGATCTCCTTGTACTTGAAGTATGCGTTCTCCAAGTTTTGCAATGCCTGTTCGCGTTTCTTAGTAGATTGGTCTCCGCGACGAGCGATCAAAAAGGCAGCGTTTGCGTCTTGTAGCCGTTTGACCGCCTCGGCCTGTTCCTTCTCCTCTTCTTGAACCATGTCCAAGTCAGCATCGTACATCTGTAGTCGCTTGTCGAACAAGCTCTCAAACTGTACGGCTTCGATCGTCTGCATAGGATACTCCCGCTCTAAGCGAGCGGCTTCGCGCAGCAGCTCCGGGTCTAGTGTCTTGTCAGGGTTTGGTCAGCAGGATGGCAGTGCAACACCTACTTATGTCATCCTGTTTCGCCTTGGTCCTCAAAGCCTCAATCTTTCGCCGCCGTCTGCTCTCAAGTCGGCTCACTTCATTGAAGCTGCCCCGCAACTTGACGGCCTCACGCTCTACATCTCCAGTAATGGCAGGTCTCCGACCACTGGGCACATAGTTCTCCAGTTCGTGGTCGGGTCCACTGAGTAGCTTGATAAAGTATTCGTTTTCCTTGAGCTTTGTCTTTACAATGTTGTCACTGTTTGTTGCAGCCTTGAAGTAGCCATCAATTTCAGCAATCTGGGCGTGTAGTTTGGGCGCAGCCTGCGCGGCGGGTGGTCGGGTCCATTGCTCAGTGCCAAATTTCCGGCGTGCGCCTTCATCCTCTGCGGCTTCTGAGCGCAGAATGTCGACACCTTCCTGGTAGATAGCCTGGTCGGTATACATGAGCTTCTTAGTGTCTTCCATGGAGCGTAGGAGTCGGTTAATACCGTCTTGTTGGCGTATCTCATCAGCGTGGGCAACTAGACCTGGCGGCAGGCCCAGTGGCTTCTCAAGAGCTTGGAGCGATCCCGGCAGGTTCAAATTACGGAGTACCTCGTGGATCTTGTCTGTCAATGCTTCCAATTGCTCAACAATCTGACCGTTGACCAATCGATCGCGGCGATCAACGTAAATGCTTGCTGCCAGATGCACTGAGTATGGTACCAGTTTGGAAAAGAGTGTTGGACCAAGCTCGCCATGCTCCCCTAGCATTGAGTTGGACTCTGCGATCTCCTTTGGAACCCTTGCTACCACCATATTCGCTCTATCGAGTATCTTGAGTTCTGCCTTTGGTGGAACGGGCAGCAGATAAATCATATCATTGTCTTTTTCAGCACGCTTTAGGTCTTCGGCTATGCGATTCTTCAAGCCGTTCAGGTCAGCCAACACGGCCTTGTTGATGTACCGCTGTTCTTTGAGGGCTTCGTTGACGCATGTGAGACTGTCGCGCAGTCTTGCAACCTCTTCGCCATACTTGCGCTTCTCGAGGGAGTCGCAAGCTGCACGGTACTGGGCAGCGGCAGCAAAGTGATGGTGCTTTGCTGTCATGTGGTGTATCCACTCGCTGCTGATTGCGTCGGATTGTATACCTGCGTCCCCCGCTTCATTATAGAGATCCGACACGCGTGCGGCTAATTTTGCAATCGTGGCATCTTTCAGCCCATCTTTGACCGCCTTCTGCCAGAAGCACTCTTGAGCTTGAGCAAGCAGAAGCTTCTCCAAGCACTCGAGTGTCATGAGATCCATATCTTCTGGAGGTTCGGTCCGAAGATCGGGCAAGATGTTGTTTCTCAGGTGGGACAAAACGCCGGCGCCGAGACAGAAGTTGTTGGCGGCCGCTTTCAGCCCGTCTGGCGTGCTTCGGTTGGACGATATTGCCAGTTGCGAGTACATGGCGGCGAGGTTGAACATGATGTTGGCGAGCTCGAACCGGAGGTTGTTGCGCGATGTCGGGCGGCTCGTGTTGTATCCCAGCGCAGAATACCAGGGGAACTCGACGCCGATGTCGATGGGAAACTTGCCGCTCAGCCATATCAGCTGCGCCGCATATTGCTGCAGCTTGGGGATGTTGCTCGGATGGGCTTCCTGAGCATGTGTAGCAACGGAGCGGAGCCTCTCGAACGTCTCGATGTCCTTTGTGAACATGTCCGGGTGCTGGTCATATTTGGACGAGATGTACTGCTTGACGGCATCGCTCAGGTTGACCGAGTGCGAGCGTCGGAAGGGAAGGAAGAGGATGTTGCTGGCCATTCGGTAAGCAGAGTGACATGTCAAGGCCTGTGTGGTACTCACGAAGCCATTGCAGCGGAATGGTTTTTTTGGCTGGCATGGACAATACAAGCTTCGTCCAAAGACGTCACCGCCGTAGTCGCGGGCCAGCCCAGGTCCCCGCGCTAGCCAACGTGGGGCCGCTCAGTCTAAGGGTTCAGTATCAGGAACAAGACAAGATTAGCACGCGACATGGGCCAGATGATGCTGGGCGACTCTACGTTTCTCTGCCTGGCTGCAAGGGAAACAAGCAGACCTTGCGACATGCGAGCAGCGCGAGAAACCATTTAGGACCTCCTGGGCTACGTCTCCGCAGCCTGATCATTGGGCATTTCTGGTCGGACCGGCATTCATCAGTACTATTTCGAGCCTGTCTGGACGACACGGAACATCGCATCCTCATGGCACTCCTTGCTGAGGCTCACCACGTGGGGAATGCGGAGCGGCAATTTTATTTGCAAAGGCACGGCAGGGGACACGGTGTTGTCCAGAGGATCAGCAATGGCACAATTTCCATTCTGGGCCCAAGGACGTTCTCCGTGAGCAAGTTTCACCCCACTGAATTGCCCGAACCTCAAACCTTAGATGAGAAATGTACCTGGCTGAGGCGCAACGGGTTCCACCTGCCGGACTGTCATGGTAAAGGTTGGATATGTCAGCGGAGCATGATCACAATCTATTGCAATCTAGCCGAATTGCACCATTCTCTTGAAACTTGCTCATATCTCTTGGTCAAAGTCCCTACCTACGCTAGCGCACGGTGTAGTCGAGTATATATACCTCTTGCGTGACCGCTTTATGATTGCTCGCATTGAACACACAAAATCTCGGCAAATCCACATTAACCCTCAAAACCACTACCACCACCCCTCCAACCAAGCTGATATCACACGCCTACAACCTACACAATGACGCACACATACAAGTTTAACGTTGCTATGAGCTGCGGCGGCTGCTCTGGCGCCATTGAGCGTGTGCTCAAGAAGCTCGAAGGTCAGTCCCACGCTTAGCAGCAGTTGCGCCACTACAGACTCTAACAAGCACGCAGGTGTTGAGTCGTACAATGTCTCTCTCGAGAACCAGACTGCCGAGATTACTGCTGCCGACTCGCTCGACTACGATACCGTCCTGGAGAAGATCAAGAAGACCGGCAAGACGGTCAAGTCGGGCGAGGCCGACGGTGAGGCCAAGGAGGTCTAGGGCAGAGCATGCGCCGCCAACAGGCAATGATTTTTCTAGTAGATTTGTTTTTTTTGTTTTTTTTTGTTTTTGGACAAGATGCGGTGGACATTACTACAGTCGCATTGCGAGTAAGCCTTTGTGCTGCCGCGACGGCTTTATACATAGATGTTGCAATTGAACAAAGGATACCCCGCACCATAGCATACATACCCATGATGGCCTGTGAAGTGCAACGCATCATTTTGCAGAGACTCTAGCAGACACAACCCCATATGCCATACGTCACAGCTGTTGTGGATTTGACGTCGTATTGCCCACCGCCTGTTCGCGGCATCTCGGTGTTCCACCAGATTGCTTCTGCCCCAAGCGGCGCGTCGAGGTCACATGCCACGAGTTGAAGCCGGGTCGCCGTCCCTGCCTGGCCCCTCACAACGCCCAGTGCTATACTTGTCGCCGTAGCATCTGCGACGCTCGTCCTTCCATGGCAGCTGACCACACTCACCTCCGACTCTTCCCTTCACCTCCATTTTCAGGCCCCCTCGGACCAGATTCGAGTTGGTCTATGGTTCCTGAGTGCGCGATTACGGTTCGGCGCTGCCGCTGCTTGTTCCGTCTACCCAGAGTCATGGACCATTGGCATGGTTGCGAATGGTGATGCCTAGCATCCTCAATCTGTCAATACTACTGCAGCATCGAGACGGCACATAGGCAACAACATTGTGCACCAGTCGCCCACACCAAGCAACAACATCTATACCTGAGGCGCATTGTAACTGCCTGTGTTAATACCCAAAAAAGCTATCACACGATTCACTGCAAGTCCACCAGACAATGTCATGTACAAAGTTAATGGTGAGGGTCGGGAACTGTCGGTTCGCGAGCGGGGCCTAACCGGAAAGCTATCAACCTTCCCAAGGGCTGAGCCGCATTGCAATTCACCAATACACATCATCAGTATAGCACAGGAGCACCATGTAAGCGCGGCATTTATCCCCGTATGACGCGTGGGCGTGGCGTCTGCTACCCTTGCCGACGTTGTGTGGGTTTAAGTGATGCAGGATGGCTGATCACCTACGTATTGTGTGATATAAAGCTCCTCCTTAGGCCATAAGGCGAGAATAAATTATTCACACCAAGCCTCACAGCTTCAGAAGTTCCAGTCTAGCCGACTTTATATTCAAATCTCTTCTTGGTCCTTCCTCACATCCTCATGTCGTCTCCCACAGGAAATTCTAGTATTTCCTTTCCAAGTCAAGCAGACCTCTTCTATTATTGCACCACATCATTGACCTCTGAAGAAGACCTCAACATCCACTATGCAGCACCGTCAAGGACCTCACTAAAAATCGGCGTCATCATTTTCGGTCAAGTCCAACTGCTTGACTTGGCCGCTCTCGACCTTCTAGCCATGATTAGCAAAAGTCGAATCAGCAAATTCAACCCCACGGCCGCAGCACTGGACCAAGCCGTGGACGAAATCGACATTCGATACGTTAGCATGACGGGAGAAGGCAGTTTCTCCGTCACAGCTGGCTCACGAATGCCGGTGACGGTGAGCTAAACCTTCGATATCGCTCCCATAAAACCACCACCCACCGAACCCGACATGCCTTTTGCTCCTATATTTCCTCCCTTCCCCCGTTAAAACCCGCTCTCCCGACCAAGAAGAAGCCGTATTTTTAGTCCCGCTGGATTCGCCCGGTCTTGGCTGCTCTTTTTTCCATATCAAAAGTAGTCATCTCTGACAAGTCTGGCACGGGAGACAAATGTTAACACGATCCTCCTTCCCCTCTCCCTCATTTCTATCTCCCCCCCCCCCCCCCAAAAAAAAACTGGGAAACGCAACTAATCGTTCATTTAGAACTCCTTCACCAACGCTCCCCAATTCGACATCCTCCTCATCCCCGGCACCTCAACCCTAGCCTCCCTCCCTCCCCCCCCCTCCTCCTTCCTCACCTCCCAATGTCTCAACACAAACCTCGTTGCCATCATGACCATCTCCTCAGGCATCGCCCACCTAGTCCAAGCAGGGAGTCTTCACAGCACTCGCGTTGCGGCGCCTCGCCCGCTGCTGCTTAGCTTGCAGCACCGGTTTCCGGAGACGGAGTGGCAGCATGCGCCTTGGGCGAGGCATGGCAAGGTTTGGAGCTGCAATTCGCCCATTTCAGGGCTTGATATGGTGGTGGAGTGGATGAGGGAATATTTTTGGGATCGCAGCGAGGCGCTGGCATGTGTGGTGGGGGTTGCGGGGGTGGGCGGCTTGTATGATTATAGTCATTGTGATTATTAAGGTTGGTGAGTATGAAGGTTGGATTGCGGACAGATAGGCTTTTTATTTCTTCTTCTTTTTCGTTTTGGTGGGGGCGAACTCTACTCCTTGTAAGACTCTTGGATTTGTACTTCATATCTCTTTTTTTGGCTTCACTGGATCGTAGCGCCGGGTTTGGCTGCTCTCTGGAGGAGATGTAACATTATTGTAGATTTGCTGGGACAAGGGATGTAAACTTTCAACTTCATTGTTTACTTTTTTTCAATGTATTTATACATAACGTGGTTCACAAGCGAGTCGGTCACACCCCATCAGTACGCCAACATTAAGACAGTGTCACACGCTTTATCATAGTCTATCAACTATTGTAGTATACGAAGTCAGTTATCAGAATCGCCGCTATTACGAGCACTATCTATCTGAACTGCGCAGGTACGAGCCTTGTGTCCAGTCTGCTTGCAACGCCCACGTCGTCTCTCTCCTCGCACCCTCTTCGACGCGCTCTCACCATCACTACGACTGCTACCCGCCTGTTCAGCTAATACTTCTTGTACCTCACCAACACTAAGAGCATCCTCTATCCGTAAGTATCGCCGCTTGCGAGTCTTCCGCTTATTTGCTTCATCTAGAGCCTCTTGAAGGCTACTCATTTTCTCCATCATAAGCACCATCGTATAACGTGTTTTACAAGCGAGTGAGCCATACAAGCGAGTGAGCCACCCCACCAACTTTGCGCACCTCTATAGGCGTATAGCTCCACCACATTAAATTAGTTTCAATAGATATTAACACAATAGATTAATTACTATCTAGAGTATCTTTCTTGCATGTACGTGAGTTATGACCAGTCTCTCTACACCTGCTACAGCGCGCTAGAGCCTGGCGGCTGACACCTGATCGCTCTCCTCCTTGACGCTCCTCACGAGTAATCTGCTCATCAGCCTCACGTTGAGCAAGTATATCCTCGCCAGTTCCCTTGGTAAGGACTCCACGCTTCTGTATCCGCTTTTTCTTACGCTTTCTACGCTCTGATGCTGCTGTATTAGCTCTCTCAATGCTGGCGATTCGATCGCGCATTAGCTCAGCTGAGAGCATCATTATCTCTGCCCTCTTCTTAAGCTGGCCAATTGCCGCGATAATTGAAGCTGGTGATGAGCTTTTGTGCTGTCGAACGCGATTACTTATTAGCGTTGATTGAGCTTCAAGCTCGCGTACGTTGCTCGGCGTACAGGCTTGCCAGAGAGCTTCTGTAAGAGTAGCTGGAGGAGTAGGCGTACGCAGCTGTACGTCAAGCTTTGATAGAACAGTATCTGGCTGGAGAGGAACAAGGCCTGCGCCTCGAAAAGCTGAGCAGATATTGGCTGAAGTAAACGATTGATCAAAGGCTACCTTAAACGCTGGCAGGAACTCGAGCTTGGTGATATGATTGATACAGTTGCGTATCAGACTCTCGACCTCACGACTATACGCGCGCTTCAATGGCGAGAAGCAGCCAACATCAAGAGAGCGCTGGGACTAGATGAAGATGAATGTCCAGCGCGAGCATACAGAGGGCGCTGCGTAGATATTGTTCGTTCTTTGCGAGAGCTGCTTGGAACTCAAGCTGCGACTGGGGTGGCTCTCATAGCCCGCCTCAGAACTAAGCCAGTCCGCCCGGTGCCCCAAAAAACGCCTCTGCCATTTGTATGGTCTTAACAAAGTTCGCTTTAGCCAACCAACACCTAGCGGTCCATTAGTCGTCGCCACCCGTTATCGCTCACTGAGATCGCCCAGTCGCGTGGGATCTCTGCCTCATCCACTTTTACCAGAGCAGCATAAGTCGATACTTGCCAATAAAGATCCAGAAACGGTGGGACAGACCACAGCCAGGCTGCCGTTAATTGCAAGCGATAAACGTCCACCCTATCTCGACCACCTGGCTGGATAGCCTCCTCCGTAACAAAGTGCTTTAGCCACTCAACTCCTAGCTCATTAGTCGTCCAGCCGTTATCGCTCACTGCGATCGCCCAGTCGCGTGGGATCTCTGCCTCCTCATACCAGGCAGATAAGTGATACTTGCCAGTAAAGATCAGAAACGGTGGGATAGACCAGCCAGCTGCGTTAATCCCAGCGATAAACGTCACCCACTCTCGGCCACCTGGCTGGATAGCCTTTGGCCGGCTTCTTCTCTCCGACGCTGTGATGACAAGCTGAGTAGTAATCTTGCCCATCATGAAGCCAGCTTCGTCGAAGTTGTAGACGTCCTCGTCACAGATGCCATATTTAGCCTTCGTCTGCTCCACAAGCTCAAACCAGCTCTTGATTAGGGCTGGATCTTCACATAGAGCTCTCTGCCTATCGTAGGCTCGATTGAAACACGTCGTAAGACTGTCTATACGCTTAACAAAGTTGCGCGGCCAATGGACACCAACCTGGCCAGCGCCGCGCGCAGCCAGGAGTCTGTCGGCCATATTGCGCGCAGCAGTGTAGGTAGGCGAGAATCCACGTAGATCTAGATCAAGTATATGATCAACTATCACCTCCTCTTCTAGCTTAGTGAGCTTCTTCGAGTTGGGCTGGCAATCGCGTCTAGCAGGCCTACCAGCGCGTCGGCGGTGGAGGGTAGCGCGAGAGACATTAAATGTAGCTGCAGCGCGCCTTTCAGTTTGAATTTGATTTTTTTAAGAGCTGATACTGCAAGGTTTATATCAGCCTCACGAGAGACGTGTTGGGATATATTTGGTGGAGTCATTGGATGTTGTAATAAGAGAGGTGCGCAAAGTTGGTGGGGTGGCTCACTCGCTTGTATGGCTCACTCGCTTGTAAAACACGTTATGTCATTTGCTGAGCCTCTTTACTCAACTGCGCAACCTTCTCATCAAGTGAACTTGCAGAAGACCCACGGCGATTTCTTACTCTCTGTCGAATAAGAGTATTTTGAGCCTCGACTTTGCGGGTGTTGCGTGGTGTTTGCGCCTCCCAGGCGGCTACCCGTCGCGGTGATTGTTTTGGTGTCTGCACCACTACATCAAGCTTTGATAGCACAGCCTGTGGGTTACGTGGGACTAGACCAGCGCCTCTAAAGCCAGTTTGGATCTTATCCTTTGTAAAGGACTAAAGGACTGCTCAAAAGCGGCCTTAAAGGCTGGTAGGAAGGTCTCCTTGCTGATATAGTGGCTGCGGTTGCGTGCCAAGCCCGAAACAGCGTCGCCATACTTGCGCTTCAACGGCGAGAAGCAGGCAACATCAAGAGGCTGCAATAGGTGAGATGATTGTGCAGGCATGCAGAGAAAACCGATATTCTTCTCCTTGCAAAGATCTTGAAAATCGACGGAGCAGTGGCTCTCGTGGCCGTCGATAATAAGCAGTCGATACCCACCCACAGTGCAGCTCTTTGTATGGTTATCAAAGTGCTCCAACCACGCAAGAGCAAGCTAATTATTCGTCCAGCCATTGTGACTAACTTCAAGCACCCAATCGGCAGGTAGATCCTCAAACCAGATGTCGATAAGCACCTTGCCCGCAAAGATAACGAAGGGTGGTAGCCGGCGACCGGACGCGCCTACGCCTTGGATCACAGTAATCCACTCACGGGTTGCCTGGCTGTATCCGCTTCTTTTTGCCATATCGTTCAGAGCCTGTGATAGCTAACTGTGATAACTAGCTGTGATAACTAACTGTGATAAAATCTTGCCCATCATAAAGCCAGTTTCATCAAAGTTGTAGATATCGTCGTCCACAATACCCCACTTCTGCTTTGTCGCCTTGACTAGATCGAACCAGCGCTGGATAGCCGCTGGGTCCTTGCAGGCAGCTCACTGGTCATCATAAGGACGGCTCCAGCGCGTACGGAGCTCAGGAGTTCGCTTGACAAAGTTATCAACCCAGTTCTTGCCAACCGGGTTGCTCTCCCGCTCATGCAACAGTTTATTAGCTATTGCTTGAATGTTAGCTTTTGTAGGCGCAAATCCTCGCGCAGACTCTTCAAGAATACGCCTAACTATAGCCTCCTCTTCTAGCTTATTTAGGCGCTTTGAGCTCGCTTCACAGTCGCGTCGAGGGCGCTTTCCAGCGTGTCGGTCAGACAAGGTTCTTTGAGGCACGTTATAGATAGAGGCAGCACGTCTTTGGCTTTGAACACATTGTGATTGGATATCAAAAAGAGCAAGCTGAAGATCTGATTCAGTATAGGAAGTTTGAGCAGTATATTGTTGAGACATGACGCGTTGTAGTGTCGACGTTGGTACGCTGGTGGGGCGTGACCGACTCGCTTGTGCACCACCTTATAGTATTCACTATTTTAGTAGTACTAGACGAAGATATATGTACGGAGCAAGTCTGAGTCAGGAACTCTTGTAAAATGTCTTTTATTGTTCAAGCTCCATTGCGTAAAATAAATTCCCCTAAATGATGTACACATGTCTCCCAATATATCGAAATCATATCTCATCCCCTTGACTCCCTTATTCGCCTTACACACAGGTGCTAAAAAGTCATCTCCTCTTGTGAAAAGAAGAAATAGTATAATCTACTCATATGGATGCATCAAAGCCATAACCCTAGCAAAATCCTGCCTTCCCCAAGAACTCTGCTTCTTCCGCCTCCGCTTCTCTTTCTTTTCCTCTTGCTGTGTAATCTCGTCTGAAGAATCAGAGCTGAAACTCGATCGTATCATAGTTCCCTCTCCGTCCGCGCTAAATCTTGCATAGTATTGGCGGATACTGTCAGTGGTAAGAAAAACTTCTTGTGTGGTGCTGTCGAGACTCTCGTGGTTGTTGTGGGTAGATAATGTCGGGGTGAATGAGGTGTTGAGGGCGCCCGTGGTGAGGGCTTGGTAGTGGACTGCTGGGCGGTTGGCTTCAGTACTAGGTTGAGGCAGGATCTTGTGAGATGGGCGATCAATTTCATCGTTAGAGTCGTTGCCTCTGTTGAGAGTGGGTTGTGTGGTAGTACTGGTTCTGGGAACGATGCTATCAGGACATTCTTGAGTCGTTTGATTATAATGCATAATACCGTTGGTCTTATTCCGCGAAGCGAGGCCCACTTGGAATCGATCCAGCGTATCGGTCAGATTGGAGGTAGAGGCAGGTTCAATACCGGGAGTAGATACATTCCATCGCTTTGTAAAGATAGATGATTGAGACCCACCAGTATCATTGCTTACCGCTGGTGCACTTAAGTACTCATTTCTTCCAGAGTCTTTCGTCCCAAAGTATTTCTTGGGATTTAGATCTCCAATCTTTTTCGTTCCATTTTCTCCCTCCCTTTTACGACCCACTATTTCTTTTCTTGAATTTAGAGAATATGAGCGGGGCCACCCATTACTATCTGCACTCATACCAATCTTTGTCGGGTCATTCTTGTCCAGGTCTACCAGTCGATGGTACTCTGAACCAGATTTAAATTCAGTTTCAAAAGGTGAAATCAGGATTGAGCGTGACAGTTTTCCTGCTTTCGAAAATACGGAATGAAGCGAGGTTTGAGGTTTTTCGATAGTGGCAGACGCGACAAGTGTTGGTAATGGGACAGCAGCGGGATGACTAACTGTTCCCGGGTGGCGCATCTGTTCATTCGGGCACTGAGGAGAAACAGGAACAGGGCTAATGACGAGGCAAGTATCGTGATGATGCTGCTGAAATTTTGGGAGACTGTAGACCCGAGTCTACCATAGGCTTCAACTCGAAGCGGCTATCCAAGTTACGTACTGTCGTTGCCTTAGTGGGGTTATCTTCAGATCTGGCCGTGATCAGATCACGTTCCTGTTTGCGTGTTTCTCCTCGGTGCACAAATTTCTCCTCGCGTTCATGGTCTGTTTCTCTAGATGGCCACTGCTGCTTCTCCGTACATAGCATTTCTCGACCACTTTCACCTTTTCGACAAGCACCAGAAAATTCATTTCTAGGTCGGTCGTTGGGCCTACAGTCCTTCGTCTTGTTGCACACAAGCAATTTTACTCCAATACTCTGTTTTCCTGCACACAGAGACAAGTTGGCATTCCGACGTTGAGCTTGAACGATTTTAGGAGGCGGCGCTGGTAGAAATCTAGGTGGTGGCGGAAGATTGTCTTTATGCCATCTCTTCTCATCTCTGGGAGGGATTTTGCCGTTGCCAGTAACGGTATTAGAGCGAATATTATAAACTTGAGCGCGGTTTGTGATGGCCAATTGTGGTGTTCTCGTTTGCGAGTTGGTGTTTTGTACATCACTTCTGCTAGTATAGGTAGTAGAACGCCTGCTCTTCATACTGTTTACTGCCTGTAAGTCTGTTCTAGACTGACTTGCAAACAACTGCAAGCGAACACTTGGCAGAGCTTGATTGCTAGGCCGTCCTGCATACGTGACTATGGGTATGTCCTGTGGTACGACGTCTTCGTCGGGGATGAGTTGCAGAGGATAAGGGTTAACTTGTGGGTTGAATACTTGAGTGTCAGCTATTTTCCACAGCGATTTCAGCTTGTTCCAACGACCGCCATATAGCCTACCGGTAGATGATGACTTCTCGCTTACAGATGGAGCGTTGTATTTGTTGATTGGCCGAGAGTCTGGCGAAGAAGACAGTAGCTGTGTAGTGAAGTAATCCCGTGTGTTCGAAGGGATGTAATTGCCATAAATGTCTCTCCCATTGTTCAACGGGGAAATCGGGCTGACTGAATGAAGAAATGGGCTGTTGAGTGGTGTGTATTCGCGATTTCCTGTCAATGGCGATCTAGGTGGGAACAGTGATAGCGCAACAGGCCTAAGAGGGAAGGGGCGATCAGTGCCCCTGCTGTCCGGCCTCAAAAGGTCAGCCATAGGGGGTGGAGAACTGAAGGATTCATGTTCAAGCCAGTCGGATACCTTAGTAGACATGTTTTCGCTATGATAAGGAAATGACAGCGAAGAGTTGTTGGTGAGACCCAATCTGATTGCCTTGACTGAAGAGGTTGTGCCATGGCGGTTGTCCAGTTTTGTGGCGGTGTGACCCGATTGTTTGACACTTCCATTGCTAAGCGTAATGTAATCTTCTGACGTATTCTGATTGCTCTCACTGAAAGCCGCCAGGTGTGACAACGATGGCTCTGGAGCAACTTCAGAGAAGTTCACTACGAGTTCAGTCCTGCTTCTATAATGCTCATCCAGACCATTCTCTTTCTCACTGCGATCCAGCCTTCTCTTCGAACACGTTGCATTGCTACTAGCCCAGCCCTCCCGGTGTTCTGAGCCTTGGTTGCTGCACATTTTATTTCTCTCACAAATTTCGCCGGGCAATTTCTGCAGCGTGTCCGCCAGCGCACAACCGGTTTCCTCAGGTGGAACTCGCGAAACAGAAGATGAAAGATTGTCAACCATGTTTACAGTATCTGACTGCATATTATGTAGCGTCAGCTGATATGTGGCGTCGTTCCGTGAATGGCTACTGACTGATAGGGGGAGTGGGGTCTCATGTGATTATGCGGAAGAAGTCACTTGGGTCATGAAGACGGTGCGCTAGCACTGGGGACAGGACAGGAAATGCAAAGCATCGAAACATCGGCAAGGACTGGCTTCATCAGCTCATTTTTAATGGACGGCAATAATCTTTGCTTTTATCAAACAACACCTCTTTTTCTATTCATAATCATGTCTCAAGATTATTACATGCGAGTACAGTAACATGATTGGTACCAACTTTCTCCAACCTTATGGGCGCAGTTTGCTTCCATCACATCTTCACTACACTTTTCAACAAACAAGGCGGCAGAATGAGATGTAGATATATTTAATTACAAAGCTATGTATTCGACTAACCTCGGCCACCCCAAGTAGTCATTCATGAGGCATAAGCTGCAGGCAAGATTCCCGACTATTTCTTCAGCAAAGATGAACTTACACCCCATCGCCCAGTGTATTGTTACCGGGAGCATCAGCATCAACACTACCTGCTACATCCTTGAGCTTCTGACCTGAAGACGTATTCTTACTTCCAAATCCTCGCGTGTTCCCCCTTGGAGCCGTCGGAAATTCCTCCTCTGGAATAAACTTCTCGGGAAATCTCTCCCCGTCAGGCAGTATTCCCCCATCCCCCAGATACTTGACCAACTCCCGCACATTATCACGCAGATAAGCCATACTTGTGTTCTTCAACTTGTGCGCAGAATTTATTTGACCGCGCAGTGCATCCATACCGCGATTCTTTTTCCCTGCCGCGTTTATCGCATCAAGTATCGGCTGCAGGCTAACATTCGATATCCCATGGTACGCATCGATACCGTTGGTGTGTAGAAAATCGTTGATGCCATTGTACATAGCGCGAATCTCGAGGGCAGTCCAGTGATCCTGTCGTTTTTCGTGCACCCAGCTGCTATCTGAACGGCGTTTGATCTGGTTGATCCATTTGTGGTATGCGGACACCCAGGCCTTGTTGTTGGGGTTGACGTTTTTGTTCCTCGTATCGCCAACATAGATCTTTTCGTATCTGTGGATGCGGGCGTGGGATCGACGGAAGACGAAGTTTGGAGTCCAGAGCTCTATTTCGTCATCTGCTGTTCGCTTCCATTGCCATGTAGAGACCCTAGTCCAGGGTGAATAGGTAGCATTTTTTTTCAGCCCTGGGCTTCTGCGGGACTTTGTATGCTATGAGTTCAGGAACGAAAAGAGTATCGTATTCATGGTTGTCGTCTTCTTCGGCGGACTCACGCTGCTCAGGCAATATCTCTCTTTGCGTGTACCAGCCGCTACCATCGGTGAGCTTGAGATGGATGACCGCTTTTATTTTGGTCCCATCTGTTTCGTGGGGCTCGAACTTCTCCCCTAGCCTTCGCGGTTTGTTAATGAGTTCACGGTCAATGTAAGGCGCTGGATCATCCGACAATTCACTATCACTACCTTCGACCGCCCAGGGTAATGAATCGCCGCTGGTGTTGAACGGCTGATCTGTACTTTGTTCTTCGTGGTCTGGTACGTTGTCGGTATCGACATTGTTAAAGACCTCTGGAAGCCTCCCCGACTTTCCATTGATCGGCGTGAACACCGCACTGGTCAAAAATCTTATCATCCGAGTCGTGTTCTTCCGTATCGTCTTTCTTGCCAATAATATAATTACGAGAAATTGACATATCAGCAGTTGCATTGAGCTCTTGTAAAGGTATTACGAGGCTGTAGTATGGACCTGTACAAAGTGCTTTGTTGATGAAGTGCCTAGTTGAAGTATGAGTGAGCTTGTACGTACAAAAATTCCAGAAGGAAAACAACTCCACCAAAGATAAAGACAAAATTGTTTGCTGCTTCGATCTTGTTCCACGTATTGACGTAAAGTATGGCCGAAAAGGGGAGGTATAGTGAAACGGTTTGGCGGTGCTGAGACTATGGCCACTTTGGGATTTCATCGCCACATCTAGAATTCGTTGAGTTTGGTAAGTGAATGAAAATCTATATGTTCGTCGTTTGGGATGTTTATGACTTGAACGAAAAAAACGTATACTTTGATGGTTTCAGTACCAGTCATAAATATGTTGAATGTGACCACGAGCGCGGTGTTAAGCCCTTTAGCACTAGACACGAATTTTTGTCCATTCTTATACGATGTGCCACAAGCAGTCTGATGACTACCAAATATTTTCATTAGATCACCAACTAGCATCTCGTGCGCGAAATTTATTTTGTCATGCACTATCACTAGCACAGCTTTTCTATTTCGGGGCGCATGTCTTTCCGCTATGTAAAGGCAAAAAGGTATCCGCAATTGGAGAAAGTGTCATGAGAGAGCTGCTAGTCGATTGTTTGGGAACTTGTTTGTCACAGTGATTGATCTGCTGACGATTGTGTAGCTTTAGAAACCTGGTGCATGCAGATAATCCCCCTTGACATGGTGTCGGTCATGACGCAACGGATACAATCAATCACTTTTCCTGACTCGGAACGAAGGAAGCCTATTGTTGCAATAGTAAGAATAGGATTCGAAAAGGCATGAAAATGAGCAGAATGACTTGAGTCATGAGTCCTGCTCAACCATGTACGATTCTCTTTCAATCACTGATCTACACTACAGCCAAGATACAAACACTCTTTCTCTCTGGTTCTCGAATTGCAAAATCACTTTCATATTACAGTCGCTTGCAAACACCGATAACAGCAATATGAAGATGGCTTCTCAAGGTTTCTGTAAGTAGTAATTTCTCGGTCTTATGTATTTCTTGATACAAGGTAAGCGTTTGGAAGTTCCGTGTGTAACGGGCTGAGCCCTGAGTCACATGACTAGGCTGCTAGCCTAGTCGCGTCTCTGGCAAGGTAAGGGCCGTGCACCAACCCAAACAAAATAGGCTCCCCGCTCGCGTCTTACCTTCTTTCTTCATCTTGACTGTAAATAGCATCTGGACTAGGTAGCTGGAATACAGTTCCTACAGACCGTTCACACCGTGAAGCCCCATCAGCCCTAGATAACCAGAGCTACGTATTCAAGCATATATTTTTCTCTCAAGAAGTAAACAATAATCCAAGCATTCCTACGCACGCCAAGATTACGTGACAACGTAAAAAAGCAAAAAGATTCAAAAACATACGACAGCGGGGATTCGCCAGTGGTCACCCACCTGACTACTAATCCGCCGATAAACTGCTTGTATAGGGCAGATCGGACGGGATGCCTAAATCTCAGTTTTCTGTGGTCGTATGTACTAGAAAAGCATATTTTCATTTAATATATTTGCATATGAATTGATTTCTCAGTACAGGTTCTAATGCGAGGAAACAACAGATCCCGCCAAGACTCCACTAAGACCCCGCCGCTGATTCCAACCAGTTGTTACCACTTCTCACACCATTATATACACAAATTGGGTAATTATTTTCGCAAATATGTACAAGAGTGATGATAATGCTTCTCCGAACCAAGGGAGGACTGTTTCCATGCCTACCCATGAACCAATTTTGGACGGCGCGCTTATATATAATTAGAATCACCATTTCCTAGCTAATTAACAAACAAATTCCCATGCAGATAGCTCGCTCTCTATACCACACAATCTCTAGCGCTACTTCTTGTTCAGCGCGAACTGTATCTCGTGATCATGAAACACGGCCTACCTATGTGGTTATCTCGAATGACAGTGGTTGTTGCAGACCACGTGACACATGGATTGTACTCGTCACGAGCTTCACGCGTGCCACTGCCCACGTGGATTGTCGAACCAGTAGCATTAAGTTATGCTGATAACGTAGTAACGGTACATTGGCAGAGCATGGATGTGGGGCATATGTAGTAGCGCAAGAAAGTTTCCGTGCAGTCCCTGGTGCTAGCTGCTCGTTCCGTCAAGCGCGATAACAATGACGTACTGTACCCTCCGTTATTAGGCCGGCAAGACATTGCGTAACGTCTGCCACCCCTGTCCGAGCATCTACGTACAAGATAAAGGGACCAGAAACGCTAGACGCGCAATAAATGACATATTACATGGATGCACAAAAGATGCAAGTCACGGCGCGAAAGGATCTGCCCGGATCGGTTTTTTACTGACAAGAGTGCTATCGAAGGCATTGTCGTCCGATTCAGAGTAGGATTGCTCAGAGCTGTGCACTGTGTCATTTCGGAGGCGCGCTTACATGGTAGAGGTGTTGTCGAGGTACCGAGTGTGAAATCGACGATGATATTAGCAACCGGAGGTTGAGTGTACGAGGGTGAGGATCTTGAGGAAAGGAAGATATAAGACTATGTTACTAGCTACCCCACCTTCCCCCACGAGGTAACGCCTTTCCATATTTGGCGAAGTACTACAACCCCGCATAGATGATGTGCAGAAACTACCTAGCAGCACGATACCTGAGCACAGCACCTAGAGAACATACAATCAGCTCCGGATTTCAACATGCCACCAAATCAGTGTTTGGATCACTTGATCCTCTTTGTGCCCGCAGACCCGCAGACGCTACTCCCCCGCGTTCCCTCGTACTTGTCAGAGAATTTTACTCTGACACCTGGCGGTTTCCATGCCGATGGTGCAACATCTAATGTTCTGATCATCCTCTCGGACGGCTGCTACATCGAGCTCATTTCCTTTGTTCCCACTGTCCCGGCGTCACTTGTATCTAGCCACTGGTGGGGTCCTTCTTCTACATTTGCTGGCTGGAAAGATTGGTGCCTGACCAACAGTCTGCCTCCGTCACAGAACTACGATAACGTGAGGGAAAGCCATGGGGAGCCGATTCATGGAGGGAGGAAGAGGGCAGATGGCGTGCAAGTTAAGTGGAGTGTCATGTTTCCAAGAGGAGACAAGGGCGGACAAGACGTAAGGGGACGGATACCGTTTTTCTGCCACGACGAGACGGAAAGGAGTGTGAGAGTGCCGATGGACAAGGAGAAGAAGAAGCATGCATGTGGGGCAGTGGGTATCAAAGAGTTGACGGTCATCTTGAGGGATCAAGATGTGTTGGAACAGACAAACAAGGTGTACCGAGCCATCATCGGCGATGAAGGCCAGAAAGAGAAGTGCGAATCGAGGTTTAGGCTTGGTCGTGTACAGGGCGTGGCAGGACTCAAGCAGGGCGCAGAAGTTGTGCTGCGGCTCCCAAGAAATGAAGAGGAGGAAGCGCGCGTTGCAGAAGGAGGATTCTGGTATGGCGACGTTGTCCTTTATAGAAAGGCGGAGCGTGGTGACACGAAAAATATAAGAAAAAGAGTGGATGCCAAGGACGGGGAGGTGGGAGTAGGCGGGTTGTGGTTGGAGAAAGTGGCAGGGCTGTGACTAAGTGGCAGTATAGCAAACACATGGGTAGCCTTAGTTGTGCGCGGTGTTGATGTGAGTGTTTTTTTGTGGCCTTGACTCGCTCGCAGACGTGTTAATAGCTGTTTTTTGCGGTCAAGTAGTCCGGGTGCGTGGGTAGGGGACGCGGATAGGACGCGATGGTGCTTCGGGCAAGAACACCGTAGCCAATCACAGGGCAGCCACGCCTAGATTCCGACCTTCCCTCGTACGTACAGTAGATTGCCATGACGCAGGCAGTCAAGAGGATACCTAACCATCCAAGCTCCGCCCCCATGGTTTCTTGCCCTCGCAACATCACTCACTGCAACCTACAGATTGCCAGTGGCCGGTTCTGATGCAAGATAACCAGCAGTCTACAGGCGCAGCCTCGACTGCACCCTACTCAGCACAGTTCAAAGTGGCCATTCCGCGTCTCTCTTCGCGACGCGCTCTGCCAGCAACCACTTCCAAGTCACGTCAGAGAGACCGGGTACAACTAGCATGCCGCAACTGTCACAAAAGAAGTGGGTCGTCGCAACCGCACCGTCCACCCCCAGCTAACCAGACAATTCCAGAAATCAAATGCAGTGGCGGTCTTCCCCGATGCAACTACTGCGAGAAGACCGACAAGCCTTGTGTGTATGAGCGTCCACGGAGAGACCGCCTGGCTCTGTGAGTGCCCCGGACCTTTTTACCCTGCCGTGCATGCCCTGACTCGCACACAGTGCCAATGCACGCAATGATATGCTAGTCTCCGTCCTCAAGGACCTTAGTCTGCGTCTCGACGGCGACGACAGGCAAAGAATTGTAGATGCTCTCCAGGATGCAAGTCTCCGAATCTCCATGTACCAGTACAAGCCAAAACTAACTCGGCCTAGTCCGACGACGAATCTACCCCACCGGCCTTCACACCTACTTCTTCTTCTCGCCCATCCGTCGCCTCCCTGTACCAAAAGCATTCACACTTGCAGCCTACTACTACTTCTTCCTCGACCCAGGTTCTAGGACCATCAACCGACTCGGACCAATCATCATTACCCCGGTTAGACGGCATTCTCCCCGACGAATCAGATGATGCAGATGAAGAAGCAGCGGCAGATCTCTTCGATGTAGTCGAAGCAGGGTTCCTAGGCCAGGTGTCTGAAGTTCAATGGCTGCAGAGCCTCAGAAACAGGGTCCAGGTTGTCGGGCCCCTCGGTCTGGAACCGATAAGCGCTTCAGTGCCCATGGCATTCCCGCTACCTACGGCCCCTGTCCCATCGCCAACTTTCACTCCAACTAACCAGGTTCCCTCTATTGCTCCCATCACCTATCATCTTGATGAAGAAGGTGTCAAGATTGTCCATAGCGGCAATCCTTTTGAGCTGCCCTTGGAATCAACCGCCAGCTTTCTCTTCCAGTGTTTCAAACGCACTGTTCAGAAATCTTTTCCAATCCTGCCATCCATGATTGAGGCACAACTGCATCAGTACTACGGCCTGATTCACAGCCACAAGGAAATACAATGCCCGCAGAACTGGTTTGCCTTGGTCAATCTCGTCTTCGCCATTGGAGCTAAATTCTCCCATCTCATTCAAGCCGACTGGCGCGCCGACACCCTCGATCATGTTACATACATATCACGTGCTTATCAGTTACTCGCAATGAATGACTCTGCCTTTGGTTTCTCAACTCCAGATTTGTCTTCCGCTCAGGCAGGTAGCTTTTCTTCGGGGCAATCAGAGTATCGCTAATCGCCTCCAGGCTGCTGGTCTTTTTAGCATCTACTACATGAGTGTTGGTCATTTCAACAGGTGAGTGCTGTTGTGCATAATCTTGACTGCGCCGATGCTTCACTTTGTCATATTGTCACGTCTAAAAATCTCATTTACTGACTATGCATCGATAGAGCCTGGATAATGGCCCGTGAAGCCATGCAATATGCACTTTCCCTTGGACTCCATGTTCAGCAAGAGGATCGTTCCATGTCTCTAGCCAGACAACAAAGTCGAGTAGACACATGGTGGAGTCTACATGCACTAGAGAGCCTCTTGAGCTCAATCACAGGCCGTCCAAGTACTCTACCGGGTGATGAAATCACGACCCCTTCATCGAAGGCTTTTTTTGATACGATGTCTGGCCCCTATGGACAAGGTGCTCCCAGAACAACAAACATGGCATTCTTGGACGCTGACTCTAGCTTGCACATAATAACGCAACAGGTGATATCCAGTTTGTACACCCAACGGAAACTGGCTCCCTCGTGGTCCCATGTACAACAAAAGATGGTTGCACTGGTTGGAAATTTGGATAGATGGGTCGTGGATTGCGTTCCGCACTTTCATTCGGAAAACTGGACCATGGATTACACCCAGCAGCGCAACAACTCTCTACTCAAACTTCAATACTATCGCGTAAAGATCCTAATGACACGCCCTTCGCTTCGTCGCATCGAGCGCTCCACAGGATCTGGCTCGGGTGAATTCACCAGCTTGGATCAATCCATGGCCGAGGCATGCATTCAGGCGGCAAGCGATGTGGTGGCACTTTTGGGGACAGTGCCCGATATAACAACTTTGTACGAAAAGGGGCCGTGGTGGACCATTGTTCATAACGGTAAGTCTTCCTTCATCTGTGTGTAATTTCCCAATGCTGACGTAAGGGCCCACACAGTGATGCAAGCGCTCGCTATTCTGATGAACGCAATTGCATGCCCAGACCATTTTGCCGACTCGTCTTTGTTGTCGGCACACGGTGTACGACAGCTCGTTGGCTGGTTGCTTGCCATGCGTGCGACCAACATCATTGCGGCGAGAGCACACCAACTTGTATATTCTCTTGTCAAGACATCAAATCCACAGGTCTGGGCCAGCATAGCAGATGTGTTTCCAGACGATGTTAACATGGTATTGCTGCAGCCTTCGCCCGCCCTCGTCGATCCAAAGTACGTGCCGTGGCCGACCAAAGAATCGCCAATCGATGAGTGGTTTGAATATGATCTGAGCAGCTTCTTTGGTTACAACTACCCTGCTTCAATATGAGGGCATGTTCAACTTCTGAATGTTTTGTATAGATTCAGACGGCAAAGTACTTGTATAAGGTCGTTGGCGCTACATTAGTGCCAGCTTGGTAAAGTAACATACAACAGTATTTCGGCTTACAGTATAATGTCTGAGAGGATCATGTCTGACGAGAATATAAGAGTTGGACGCGCAAAAAAGGAGTATTGAGACGACTATGACAGCTAGTGGATAGACGAGAACCGAACGTTTTTTTCCTTGGGAACAGCGAAAAGGCCAGAACAAGATGATATTTACGAGCACTAATCGCCTTTGTGTAAGAGTAGTGTGTCATGATGTCGGCGTTTGGGGGGACTTCTCCGGCTCACCATGCTGCCTTTACTCCTGAATGATGAAGATCCAATGAATATACGAAATGATCAGCAAAAAAGACAAAGATGATTCCCACCACCCGAGTCATGTACAGCCATAGGCACACCTGCTGTTGAGCAATTGGTCGTGTTTCATTTCCGTTGTGTTATTGTTACTGATACTTCAGTAACCCCTCGCAAGCACACGCGTGCATCCCATACCAAAGAATAACAACAAAATACCGTTCTGCCGCCAAAACTCCTGAACATATGTATGCCTCATGTACCATGTCGAGCTGAGCATCCTTTCCTATTCAAGTTTCTCTAGCCGCGTCGTCCATTTTTTCTGGGTCAATGTCTCCAATTACGCTCCTCAGCAAATCGGGCACAATCTGCGCTGCATCGCCCTGGAAGAACCAATCGCCTTCGTGCAGGCCGCTAGCGGGCACATCGTTTAGATCCATGTTGATGATGGCAACCCTTGCTCCCTTTGTTCGCGCAAGGTCGACGTAACCCGCGGCGGGGTAGACCCTAGCAGATGTACCAATCACCATTATGAGATCTATACCTCTTTTATCCGACATAAAAGCGTCCACATCATCTATGACAGATCTCGGTAATGCCTCGCCGAACCAGACGACGCCGGGCCGCAGCAAGCCACGCTTGCACTCAGGGCAGCGGGGGAGATGTGAAAAGTCTAGCTCAGGAAGGTCTACATTGATGTCCGAGATGTCCAGTTCGCGGGCGGTGAGGGCCGAGTCAGTTGTAGGGTCGGACTCGTCGCTGGGGATGGCGAGAGCGGGCACAATGGGGTCGGTGAAATTGTTGCGCTCAAAGTGTTTGCAGAAGAAGTCGGAGCATTTGACGTCGAAGAGCGAGCCATGTAGAAGCTTGAGTTTCTCGGGTGGGTGTTGGGCACGGGGAGAGAGGCCTGTTGGAGTTACTATGAGTTACGAAGATATGAGGGGTGTAAGGACACCACGCACCATCGACGTTCTGACTCAACGTGATGAACTCGTCCTTTTTGCGCGCCAGCTCGGCAAGCGCATAATGAGCGGCATTGGGCTTTGCCTTGAGCGCCATGTGCCGCCGGTAGCTGTAGAACTGCCATACTAGTGCCGGGTCCCGCTCGAATGCCTCTGGTGTGGCTAACGACGTTGCATCATGTGTCCTCCACAATCCGCCTGCGTCTCTGAATGTCGGTAGCCCTGATGAAGCCGACAGCCCTGCACCCAGCAGTGCAAGGATGCGTGTCGACTTGCCCAAGTGTTGTTGGAAGCTCTCGAGCTCCTCCTGCGGGACCAAGCTCGGTCTGGCGGCTGAAAAGGCCATTCTTCGGATGATGTAGGGGAAGAACACGATGGCAGTAGTTATGGAGGCTTCCAAGTAGCTTCTGTGTATACACGCAGATGACGTGGGGTTTTTAGGCGTGTCATGTAGGCGGCGTAGTCGTGCAAGGCAGACATGTTTGCGGGGAAGGCGGAAAAGTGGCATGCAGGGCAGTACGTCAGACTAAGCCAAGCTTTCTGTCCCACTTTACACCCGCTAGCGGCCATCCCGATCTGCTCCAGCCCGCTCGACGTTCAACTGGGGCTGGGACACTGCCGCCCGAGACTTTGATTCGCCAGCAGACAGGAGGAACCACCGAGCCTCCGACTTTTGCATAAACATCACAATGACTCTGGCTGCCAGATTACTGCGGCCCACCACGCGCCTGCACTGCCGATGCGACACGAGACCTTTTGTGGGATTACGCAATGGCCGGCCTATTGCTAGTACGAGGTCGTACACTGCCGTAAACGCAGTGCCTGCTGCTCAGCTTCGATTCGGACAGCCGCTGCACGAGACACATCCACACCTACTCAAGGCTGGGGAAGGTGATGACCACCCTTTGATCCACTATGCTGGTACTAACACGTTCTATAGTGACCCCAGGAATCTCCGCATTAGAGTACTACCAGCGTCGCGTCGCCCTTGCCAAAGACCTTGCGCCCAATTCCATTGCCATTCTAGCCGCCAGCAACCTCAAGTATGCTTCGGGTGCCGTCTTTTACAAGTTTCACCAGGATCCAGACTTTTTGTATCTGACAGGGTTCAAGGAGCAGGATGCGGTGGCTATTATAGAGAAGCATGAGGATGGAGAGCATACATTTCATCTATATGTCAGGCCCAAGGACCCCAGTGCAGAGGCGTGGGAAGGCCCGCGGTCAGGTGTTGAGGCTGCAGAAGACGTCTTTAATGCCGATGTTAGCGGCAGTGTTTATGATCTGCCACGTCTTCTCCCGGAAATCGTGAACCGCGTGCAGACCATATACACCGATCTCCCACAATCCCGGATTTCGAAGAATTTCCTCTCCCGCTATCTTGCTGGCGCAGAACCCTCGCGGACCGGCGGTATTTACAGTGCTCTTCGCGACTCTCCAGCAAATATCAAACCCCTGCGCCCTCTCATGAATGAGCTTAGGGTTATAAAGAGCGAGGCTGAAATCAAGAATATGCGCCACGCAGGCCAACATTCTGGCCGCGCTATCACTGACGCAATGCGGCAATCCTTCACCGCAGAAAAGGATCTCGATTCCTTCCTCGACTACTGGTTCAAACAAGACAACTGCGACGGCCCAGCCTACGTTCCCGTCGTAGCCGGCGGCATCAACGCAAACACGATACACTATGTATCCAACGATATGCTGCTAAAACCCAACGACCTCGTTCTCGTAGATGCCGGTGCTCAATACGGCGGCTACGTAACCGACATCACACGCACCTGGCCCGTATCCGGGAAATTCACTCCCGCCCAAAAAGATCTATACAACTTACTCCTCGCTGTCCAAAGAACATGTGTTTCGCTCTGCCGTTCCTCGTCAAACTTCACCCTCGATAAACTCCACAACACAGCCACCAGCGCCCTCGCCGCCGGCCTCAAAGACCTTAGCTTCGACATGAAACCAAATAGCATCCAAACACTCTTCCCCCACCACGTCGGCCACTACGTCGGTCTAGACGTACACGATAGTCCTGGTCTCAGCAGAGATAGAAAATTGGAAACGGGCATGTGCGTTACGGTCGAGCCGGGGATATACGTCCCGGATGATGAGCGGTGGCCTAGTTGGGCACGCGGGATCGGGATGCGGATTGAGGATAGTGTTTGTGTGGATGAGGAGGGGCCGTATGTACTTACTACTGAGGCAGTTAAGGAAGTTGTGGATATTGAGGCGTTGAAGGGGTGAGATGGGGGTACGTGGGATGTGGGATGAGTGTAAGAATATACAGAAATATGAGTCCTGTAAAATTGGATGAAGAAAAATAGGATGATTGTATTCTCGACCGTTTCGTTTTGGTAGATCTACATCACTGGAAAGGTATGTGTGCATGCACTTGTCCTATCGTTTGTATCGCTTGAGTGTGTTCTTACACACTTTTGTGGCGGTTGTTCGCACAGGGAGAGTGAGTGTTATCTGAAAATGCCACAGTGAGCGAGAAGACGAGAAAGATTGACCATGGGCATTTTGGGGGCGGATATTTGTCGACGCAATTAGTGGGATGGTAGGGGCGCTGATGCTCACCGTGGCAGAACACTGGCCCTGTAAAACCTACTACCAACAAACCAACATTACAGCAGCTTTACCCGCTATTTTCAAGCAACCTCACAAAGCGGAACGCACGCCCGGTTTCCGCGTCCGAACCCAAAAACCCCTGCATCATGCGTAGAGCGACAAAGGTATGCAACCCCAATATATAGCCGCAGTCGGTAACCGGAAAAATAGAGGTAGGATCTGGCGGCGAAGGCTGAGCCGCTTAGAACACTACATACGGCATGAATCTCTGCTTTTAGAACGGAGCTGTATATTTCATTCCGGGTCTTTGGTGGGTAAATGCAATGCTGAGATTTCCGGTTTCCGGGTCGGCTGAAGACCGCAAGTCATAGATACTAAGGTACGATATCGAAACGATGAGCGGTGATAAATCTCAGCTGCGTCAGAGAAGCATGTAGCTGCACCTTTGATCGCGCTGGATACGAAATCAGGCCCTGCAGGAAGTTTGTAGTACAGCTATACTTTTTTTACCACTCTTTATATGTTTTGCCTGGATACCAAGTGACGATTAGACAATGAAAAAAAATTAGATATCACAATCGAAAGTAAACATGCAGAAGAAAAAGGGGTCTGAGTAAAAATCAACAGAAAAGAAGGACGTGCCTATGATATATCCCATATAACCACTCCATTTTTTACATCCTTACCCTAAGCTGCTAGTACTACCTAATAATTATAGCAAAACGGCTCCCCCCTCGCATCCAGCAACTTGGCCAACTTGACCGTCCCTGCAATCGCCCCCAAATTCACCTCAAACTCCGGCGTAACCTCCGTCTCATCCGTATAAACTCCAGGCACAACATTCCCGCCGACGTCGAAATTCCTCGTCGCAAGATCGCCTTGCTGCCAGAGCCACCAAAGCCGATCAATCGACGCGTGGTGCAGGTAAAACAACGGCTCAGCAGGCGAATTCGCCGCGTCACCGGCCTGTCCAAACACGCCGCCGACACCAAAGTGGCCTGCGCCGTGAATATTGGGGTTGATAAAGTTCTTCTCGCCTTGCAGTGCACGGTCGAATGCGATGAAATTTTGTTTGCTGAGAAGATTCTCGACGACCTTGGGGTCGGCGCCGCGGTTGAGCAGGTTGGGACTGAAGTCGCGACGGAGACACTGTGGTTCCGGGCCGGGGAAATTCAACATGAAGTTCTTGGGGACAAAAGGGCCGTCTTGGACGCAGCCGCCGCCCGTGCTGTTGATGCCGAGAGGGTTTTGCTCAGGCGTAGGGATGACCCTAGGGCCGTTACCACCGAAGCCGACAGTCGGAGAGAAAACATCGGTTTCGTAGATGCGGGTGGAGTTTAGATTTTGTGGGTCGGCGTCGAGGGTGTAGTCCCAGTAGGGCTGGGCGCCTTTGTAGCCGCATTCATTGCGGAGGGTTTGCTCGTAGGCCCAGACGAAGTAGCGGTGCCAGGGGAGGAAGTGGCCGACGAAGTGAATGTAGTTGCCCTGGTCGTGGTGGATGGCTTGGAAGTCGTCGTAGCGGTTTTCGGTATATGGGATTCCGGAGATTGAGGGGATCTTTTGGAGGCAGAGGACGGCGGAGATGTAGTTGCGTCGTTGGCTGTGGGACATTTGTCTCCTGTGGAAAGTACTGTCAGTACGACTCTTGGATGTTATCTAGGAGTTTCTTCTCACCATTCGAGCCGCTTGGTGGGCTTCTTGCAAGTAGGGACATTCGCGGCAGGCAGTGCTGCTGAAAATGCCAAGGATGCCAGGCTCAGGGCAGAAGTGATGACTTGTAGCTTGACCATGATGGGCGATGGCGTTACAAGTTACCGTCAACAAGTCGAATGAGACAAGAAACAAGCACGTCTGTCCATTCAGACGAAGGCGGTTCCTCCCCTTTTATATACGCCATTTGCTGACACGGCGTCGAGTTCACTATGCACCTTACCATTACAATTGAGGCACGGAGGCAGCAAACGTATACGGTATACTACCTTAACAGGAGATAGGTGTGCAGTTGCCCAAAGTAAGGTGTCTTACATTCTAGCGAGATGTTTAGTCTTGGAGGGCCGGCTATGCATGGCAATGTAATCACATGCGTGCCAATGTTGTACCACTGGCGTTAGACGCGGGAGAATGCCAATTGCACGAGCATTCAAAGGCGCACATGTATGCATGACTCAGCATAGTATAAAATGGCTTGCGGATTGCCAACGCATTCGATAAATCATTTGGGGAAATCTCCCTCTATCGAGAGAGTCGGGTAGAATGGCGCTCGAGCATCGGTGTCCAGTCGAGATTAAACTATTACCAACTCCAGGTCCAGTACTCGCAGCGGAGTATAGTTTTAAACCAGCCCATGTGCGGCTGGATGCCAAGCGACCGTTAAAGCAAGGATAAACTTAACGCCCTGCATGTCCGGGGACTTGGCCCATCTCCACCGCTTGTTTTCTGGGCGTTTTTTTTTCTGCAAGTAGTAAGACTGGAGAGGACAGTTCCAGATTTTTGAACATGGACAAGGCTGCATGAGCGCTCCCTCCTACCTTTTCTTTACTAGTACAGAGGCGCTGATTACACATGCAAAACCTGGCAGTGACAGCATGATAATTACGGGGATGAGAAAAGACTGTGATGAAAGCAACCAGCCTCAGCATTATTTAGGTGTCGTTATTGTGGTTGCCACAAAGGACGAATAATTGGACCGTCGGTGTTCAGCCCGAAAAGGAAATCGGGGTTGTGAAGGTGAAAACCAGGGTCTGATTCAGGGATAAGAGTGCTGTGGACAAATCAGGTTCAAGGCTGCTGGAAATTCCGCAGCCGATATTAATTCTTGTGTGCTATACCGAAGAAGGAAAAAAGCAATGCAGACAGTGCGAGATGAAGGGCTGGGAAAACTAGCGCCCAACTTTCTTGGTGTGACTCGATTCCGGCTGGTATTTTGAATGTGTTTTACGCGAGTGTATAGAGATTTTCATCCAGCCTGGGCTTACATTAGTTTATTGGCAAACTTTTCCTATTTGAGGCTGAGAAGCATGCAATACTAATCGCATGAAAGCTTTTTACAGCCTTTGTATGCAGGGGATATCAGCTATCTTACATCTATGTATGATTGTTGCTTAGAAATCTACATTAGACTTCCCAAGTCGTTGAAGAGATGTTGTGGGATCTGCGAGCCTTGTCAGCTCTTGTTCTGGAAATTCGATCAACTACCAATAAGACATTCGAGGCACAAAGTGATCATACTTCAAAAAACGCCCACCAAAATCCCAACACCCACACCCATCAAAGTCTCTCCATCCTCCCGCCCTCAAGTCTAAAAACCTTATCCGGATTCAATATCCCCCTCTGATCCCACGCCGCCTTAATCGCCCTCATACCCTCAACCCCACTCATCCCAACCTCCTCCTCTAACGCATCTCTCAACTCCAGCCCAACCCCATGCTCCCCCGTGACCGTGCCTTCAAGCCTCAACGCCAACCTCGCCACATCCCTCAGTATCGCCTCTGCAGCCCAGCGATCAGTTGCAGGACAAATAATCGCAGAATGCACATTGCCATCCCCGACATGTCCAACATTGGCACAGAACCAACCTCCTTGGTTCCCCGTCACAGCAGCAGCTTTGGAAATGAGTGACTGCGTGCCCTGAACGAGAGCTGAAAGTTTGGATATAGGAACCGCGCAGTCTGAATGTAGAAACACATCCGAGGGACTCTTCTTCATACAAACAAGTGCTTGTCCCATACATTTCCGGGCCTGCCAAATAGCACTTGCGCGCTCACCCTGTCCCTCCTGCGACGCGATTTCGATCTTAAGGGCGGAGCACTTGCGACACAGCACGGTCACGATAGCCAACTGCTCCTGCACAAGCTGGCTCGATGGTCCCGCGATTTTAAAGAACAAAGTCGGTATCTCGGCGAACGTAATGCTAGCTAGACGCGAGACATTGACACACTGCATTTGCTGACTGTCTGCTAGCTCGAGGGCTTCCAGCACGTGCCCTTCTTTCTGGAGTTCGACAACGACATTCACGCCAGATTGGAAAGTGGGGAAAGTAGCGAGACCCACGTGCAGGTTCTTGGGGAGTGGGAAAAGGCGCAGCACGGCTTCTGTGACAAGTCCGAGAGTGCCTTCAGAGCCGATGAGAAGGCGAGTGAGATCGTAACCAGCAGAGGATTTGCGGGGCCGATGGTGGGTTTTTATTATGCGGCCGGAGGCTAGCACGCAAGTGAGGGATATGACATTTTGTTTCATGGTACCGTAGCGGTAGGCATTTGTGCCTGAACAAGACATTGATATCTATGTCGTTCATATTTTATCAGAATCTGGCCTTCCCAATACTCGAAAATTTCGAACAAAAAGATAGAGTGTGAGAAAAGGTAGAAGAAAAGACAACTCACCATCCCCCCAATCTTCGCCCCAGGCGCAGGATCAACCGGAAAAAACAACCCTCTACTTTCCAACTTTTCATTCAACTCCATCCACCCAAGTCCCGGCTGCACAACAACATCCATATCGTCCTCATGCACTGCGATAATCTCTTTCATGCGCTCAAAACTAACGCATACACCATTGCGACTCGCCGTGAGTGCGCCGCCGAAGCTCGTTCCGCCGGAAAACGATGTCACTGCAATCAGCCGCTTGTTGCATGATTTGAGGACAATTGATGTTTGCTGTGTTGAAGTAGGGAAAAGAACGGCTAATGGTGTCTCATGAAGTGCTGCGGGCGAGTGCTTCGTGTTGGCTTTGGCATCGCGTTCGTGGGTATCAAGCGTGTATTCAATGCTATGCTTGCGCAACTCTGCAAGTAAGCTTTCAATGTTGCCCGGGGAATGGTCGTACGTATACGGTGACATGTTTGGACGTGTTCTTGGACAGTTTTTATTGTCCACAAGGATGAAGTTTGCGGATGTAGCCGGGGGATCTGGGGAAGTGGGAGCCGAGGCGAGTCATGCGGGTTCGGAAATAACTCACCAGGCTATTCCCGGAAACTCTAAGAAAACACTTTTGTATGTAACGTCTGGGATGGGCGAAACGCTCAAACGGGCGAACCGCTCACAATGCCAAGACCCCACCAACTTTGACCATACTACCATTATTACACGCGATGCCACAATATCGCAATGTGTAAAACACTTTAAAGAATCCCAACACAGCTTGCAATACTAGCTATTCAAAAAGACGCGACACTTAGCCAGCGACGTGCTGTAGCACTGTATAACATTTCCCAAGGAACTCTTAGTGATTGACTTGCTGGAATCTCTTCTCAAAAAGATATCCAGCCCAACTCAATGAGACTCCTTGTGACAGAAGAGGAGACACTTCGTGACCGTATTCTGGGCCTTGACTGGCGAGGACTTCCAGTACGCCTCTCTACTATCAAAGATCTAGCTAATTCTTTGCTGGCTGCTCGCAATTGTGAGTCTGTTGGCCAAAACTGGGCTAAGTCCTTTGTAAAGCGTCATCCAGAGCTTCAAACAAAGTCCAATCGAAAGTACGATTATAAGAGAGCCCTCTGTGAAGATCCCGAGCTTGTGCAGCGCTGGTCTCGCCTTGTATAGAACACTAAAGCCAAGTATAGGATCCAGGAGAACGATATATACAACTTTGATGAGACGGGCTTCATGACAGGCATACATAAAGCGTCAACAGTAGCCACAGCCTCTAAGCGTCGACCAAGACCGGAATCCTTGCAGCAGGGCAACTGGGAGTGGGATACCAGCGTGGTTTGTGTCAGTGCAGCTGGCTGGGCGATCCCATCCTTTATCATCTTTCAAGGAGAGCATCACCTCTCTGTCTGGTACAAGGAACAAAATCGGCCTAAGGATTGGGCTATCGGGGTCTCTGAGAATGATTGGATGACAAATGAGCTTGGTATAAAGTAGCTAGATCACTTTAATAGGCATACAAAAGAGCGTGGTGTTGGAGGCTATCGTCTGCTTATTCTTGACGGTCATGAGAGCTACAACTCGCTCGAATTTCAGCAATGCTGCAAAGAGGCAAAGATTATCACTATATGCATACCTCCACACTCCTCCCATCTACTGCAGCCACTTGATGTGGGTTGTTTCTTGTCAGCCTGGTACCTCAGTTCACACGATTCATGGTGAACTGCATCCTCACGTGACTCTTGGTCACCTGCTTACTCATCTTCGTTGTGTATATAATCGCTCCGTGTAGCTACCTCAATACAACAACTTTCTTTCCCCTTTTCTTGTCTTCTCTCTCACATCTGATATTTCTCGCCTTTGAAGAGGATGTATGGGTGCCAAGCCGAGGAGATGATACGCAACGGGATCAACCATATGACGAAGATGGAGTTCTTGCCAGCTTTCCAGCAGGCTTATCACAAGACTATTACAAATGACAATGTCTTAGGAGGATTCCGAGGCGCTGGCTTAGTTCCACATGACCCAGAAGTGGTGGTATCGAAGCTTGATATCAAGCTGCGTACACCAACACCACCTGCTACAGAAGATCTGCCCTGGCTATCGCAAACCCTAAGCAACACCCTAGAACTAGGGTCGCAATCGACGCTTGTAAAGCAGAGGATTCAGAGGCATATAGATAGCTCACCATCAAGTATGGTGGTTGCTTTTGAAAAGCTAGATAAAGACGCTGCAATTATTGCGTAGAAGCTAGTGTTGGCACAAAAACGCAATGCTGAGCTTGAGGTAGCTAATAAAGTCGCTATACAACGAAGATCACATAAAAAAAGCGAGTACAGAAGGGAGAGACTCTAATAGTTGAAGAGGGACAGAGGTTGGCAACTCTAAGAGAGTTAGGGGCGCGTAGTGATGGGAAGAAGATATAGCGCGTGTTGAGGCAGGTGAACCATCGCAAAGGCGCTGTGGGCGGTGTGGTGAGAAAGGGCACAACTTGCGCACCTGTAAGCAAGATGTGGAATTTGATCCCAAGTAGAATAGTCTATTGTAGTTTCTATTCATTGTTTTAATTGAGTTGTAACAGTCATATAACAGTCGTGAGATTGGTGGGGTCTTGGCACTGTGAGTGGTTCGCCCCCATCCCAGATGTTATATGCAAGTAGAAAAGTCACCATCGGATGGGTATGGTTACATTCAAGATCAGTGCCATGAAATCTATTGAATCCCAATATCGGCCCATGCCGATAACGTTGAACAAACTCAAACTCGGTGGTAGCATGAACATGACATACAAAAAGTGGGTATCGAGAAGCCATCATCCGTTCAGAAACAACAATCCGTAATCGTCCCCTCGCCTCATTTTTCCTTCTCTTTCTCAAAAAAAAAGTATCAAATAAATCTATTTAACGAGTGATTTGAAGTCGTGAAAAGAACAAAAGCAAGCTGTATGTCTCATGTTTCACTCGTGTCATAACAGTGATGATTACGGCAAATCACCATACGTCTTTTTGCTGCGCCAAAACTTCCTGCTCTTCTTCTCTTCCTTGACTGGCGCAGCACGAGTGACTGGTGGCTCTGGTGGCCCAGAATTCATGAGGAAATCGGCTAGGTCGCTCGTCCCTGTGCGTGCACCTCCACCTCGGGCGTCATTAGATGCGGGTGCCCTTGCTTGTAGGCGAGGTTTGTATGAACGTGCGGCATCGGAAGTAATCGATGTTGAGGTCAAAGAGCCAGGATGCGCGCTACCATTGCCCTTGTATGGCTGCGATTTCGAGGAATTTGCACGCGCGCGTGCAGCAGCAATAGTCTCCTCACTCAACATAAAAGGCTGAGGTTTGCTGGCCGATGGGGGTTCCATGGCATTGAGGAAATCCATCAGACTCTCCTGTCTCGGTGCAGCTTGTCGCGGTGACTGTGCCGGAGCCTGTCTGGGTGTTTGCGTTCCGCTAGGTGGAAGTGCAGTGAGCTGATCTTCGTCTTCATTCCCGTCTTCATCCTCATCAGAGAAGTCAATCGCATATGGGTCCTTAATGCGCCGCCTCGTTCGCATGACTTGAGGCTCGTCATTGGAGGCTGATATGCTTCCGCCCAGCTGCTTTGGCGTATTGGAATAGGCCGGCTGCACAACACCAGGTGATGCAATGAGACCAGTTCGAGAATTGATGGTCTGAGCACTGTTCTTCGACTCTAGCGTTGATGCTGCAGAGCCGTACGCTGATTCAACATTGCTGTGGCCTTCCAGCATGCTGTCAAACTGATCAGAATCTACGGTGCTGCGGAAGGGGGCAACACTCCGAGGGATTCTAGGTTGCCCATTATTCGAATCCGGTGGTCCTTGTCTGATAAAATCAATCAAGTCACCATTGCCCGTGCTTAGGCCTGCCGGACTGCGTGGTTCCATGTTGGCACGTGCTTTTGCAGAAGTCCCGTTAACAGAAGATGATCGTCTGGTAGATAGCTTCCGACCGAGTGAAGATGATGAGATGTTGCTGGGCCTCGAACTTGGATTCTGTCCATTCATGCTGACAAAAGGTTGCACAGGCTTCTCCTGGCCGGGTGAAGGGCCAGTCGATCGGATGAAGTCGGCAAAGTCGCGCATTGATTCTGACTCGATCTTTGGGTCTCTTGCGAGCGGTCTGGTGACTACACTGCGGCTAGGTGAGGGCCTGTGGTGGGTCCCATTAGACAATTTTGCCCTAGGTGCAGTCGTGTTGGGCAAGTTTGCAGTGCCATAAGACTTGTCGTCAGCATGAACGCGAGGATATGGCTTTGCGGAAGATGAAGATGACAAGCGATGCTGCACAGGCTGATGCACTGGAGTTTCCTGCTTGCCGTTAGTGGGTTGAAAAGGAAGCGATGTATGACTTACATCAAGGTCTCGCATGTTTTGTGGCGTCAACGTGAATTTGACAGTCTCCTGCCCCTTAATCAAAGAGTCAAATTCACGCGTCCGATCTTCCTCTGACATACGTCCGCTCAAACCTCGCGAACGGTAGCTAGAGACGGAATCCCGTCCACTAGAAGTCACAGGATAGACAACCTGCTTCTTCAGAGAAGACGATGTCGAAGTGCCTCGCTTCAATGACATATTGTCTGAGGGGGATTTTTCAGAAGGTGCACTCTGAGAACGGATAGATTCTCCGGTCGATATGCGTTGCAGTCTTCGATCAGGTACTTGCATTGGCCCGTCTTGATTTGTGGAGGTAGAGTCGCGTTTTGATTCTTCATAAGTGGGAGAGCTGGATTTGTGCATACCTAGAGAGCCTGCCTTCTCAACGGGCTGGGTTGGATTACTCTCCACCTCATGCAAAGCAGGCAACGACGAGGCGAGGGATGGGGAACGAAGACCATCTTGCCTCCGTGGGGCACTGGTGGGGCTCTCGTGTTGAATGGGGCTGGATGTGACATCTCCATTGCTGTGCGGCTTTCTTCCAATGTCTTTTCGGATTATCAGACGCTCTCCTCCCGCATACTTATCATCAGGCGAAGAAGTGTTACGGTTCTGCAGCGATGTCGGAGTAGAGGTACGAGGCTGGACTTCTACATAAGCTCCCCTAGTGGGTGGTCTGCCGGGTTCACGAGCCATCTCGTCTGGAGTAGTAGATGTTGATCGGATAGCATTATCGGCGGTGCGTGCAATGCCAATTGCCTGGGGCTCCTCGGGCTCGTCTTCGGATAAATCGTCGTCTAGGTATGATTTTTCTTCAGCGTGAGTAGTTGCTTTTGGCGTTAGTGCAGGCGTGTGTAGAGGAGACTTGAGGCTCGAAGTGCGGGTAGAACTGCGAGCTGAAAATGTGCGCACTAAACCGGGAGGCCCCGGTCGTTCTATGGACATTCTCTTGGAGCTCATGACCTTTCCCACACTCTTGGGGCTGATATCGTTGATCACGTCAAGGCCGTCCGGGTTCTTCACCTGGATGTCAGCGGGTTCGGGAGTACTCATTCTAAAGCCCAGGCCAGTAGCTGCTGTAAATGCCACCATCGAGGCATCATCCTCAGGCGATTCATCTCGTGGAGCTGGCACTGAGTGCTGTTGCTGAGACGAGTCGTCGTGAATTGGATCATCGGCTGGCTCGCTTTCAATTGAAGTATGGATAGATTGCTCATCTTCATCAACAGGCCCGATAGGAATAACGAACACTGGTAGCTGCGAAATGGGCAGAGAAATAGGGCGCGCTTTCTTATTCTTCTTGGCTGAGGTGACTGAAGAGGAAATCATGGCACTCGAAGGTCGCCTTGCTTGTGAATATGACGTAGTCTCCGTGTTTTCGTTTTCGTCCTCGTATGTAGGCGCCAATCCAGGCACTTCAATCTCGTTGATGTCATTGCTGCCAATTGGAAGAGGTATGTTGGCTGCAATTTCCGTCTCGGTGGGCTGGTGCTCGGGCAGGTGTTCGTGGCCGCTATGCACCGTGTTGATTGTGTCACGGCTTGGCCTTCGCATGGGTAAGCTCGTGTAGCTTGAGGTGGACCGCATTCGTCTTATGGGGGTAAGGGGCATGATAGGAGATCGCACACGCTTCTTCCACGTCCTCCAAAGCCTTCCCAAAGCAGAATTGAGTGCAATCTTCTCCACATCAGGCTCCTCGATGGTCAGGCGTTCGATTGTATGCTGTTCTTCGTGTTGCTCCATTTGCTGGGACAGCTTCTGTATCCGCGACTCCATGCGCGCAAAAGCTGCGGACCCAGAGAGCAAGAGCAGCTGTTCAGCGATGAACTCCATTACCGAGGTCAGGAAGATGGCAGCTGCCCATGACACCAGGCCAGCTTCATCATCCTCGTCCTCGTCCATGCTGAGCCCGCGCTCCTGCTGGACATACCTTTCCTCGTCTTCATCCTCCAACTCGCCCAAGCGTGTGTAGACCATGATGCGCAGGCGGGTGCGCTTCCACACCTTTTCCACATCCCATGCGCCATTGGCCTTGCCGTTTTGTGTAGGCGACTCATCATCATCCTCGGCAGCCAGCAAGCCCTGTAGCTCCTCATCGGCGTATTCCATGGCCTCGCGTGCAAGGCGCGGCTTGAGGACATCGAGTATAGCTGGTCGGATGGCTGTCAGAGACGGGGCTTTGGCAGAAGAGAGAAAGGCAAAGAGGAGATGGTCAAGAAAGCCATTGAGGAGGGCCAATGCCTGCTCGGAGAAGATGGCGTTCTGCAACTCATCGCTGTCTGCATCTTCGTCGCGTAGCTGGGCATTCTGGTGGTCGGTGACGGTTTGCGAAGCTACCGATGCAGCAATGTAGGCGGGTGGGGGCCTGACCGTGGTGGGCATCTGGAAGGTGACGGAGCTGCACAGGGAAGGGGAGCGCTCGCTGCTGAAGCTGTGTGTTCTGCTGGAGCGCGACGACGGCATGGCGGCTGTCTCGGACATTGTATGTCTATGCATGGCGCAAGAGGGCGTCTGCAGCACGTCGCTGCGAAACACAAAAGAAAAGGTCGTCAGAGGTGCGGGCAGCAGGCAATTGGGTGAGAAAGGGTCCTCGGAAGGTGTTTTCGCCCGCGACCCTGGCAGTGGCGCGGTTCGAGGAAGAAAAGGGTCGGGGTGACGCTAGGAAGACAGTGCAGGTCTAGACGTATGACGATGCAGAGAGGGCCCGTCAGCGCTTCATGGCGGCAGGCAAGCCTCGTCAATGCTCAGAGAGGCGGATGGCAGGACGAGAAGGGGGGACGAGGCAGTGGAAGGGAAGGGGAGATTGGACAGTATCAGATAAAGCGTCTAGTCCGGGGGGCTTGTTCCGGCTCGTGATAGGGATCCTAGACGGCGATCGTGGTGTTCGCTAGGCTGGGCCCTTACCGGGCACCGCTGCCGCTGGTACCGAACCACCACCACCTTTGTCTCTCTCGTAGCTCCAACGCCTGATTCATGGTCTCGGCCTCGTCGACCGACAAAGACGAGCAACAATGGCGAGGTCATGTTACATCATCAACAGCACGAGTCCGTGTGTTGTAGCTGCGTCCATGTTGCAATGGCGCCATGTCACCGTTGTTAGGCTGTACGTATACTTGCAAGAGAACGCTCGCGCATCCCTGCATGGCCCACGCCTAGCCGCATCGGCCGTGCCCTGAGAACTCATCACTGCATCTAGTGCAATTACTAGATCTGATCTGTTTCCCCTTAGAGACGACTATGGCATTCATACTTTATTGCCATATTATATCACTGCTCTCCGCACTCTGCCGGGTCAGGTAATGTCCATTTGGACGGCCTGGCTGATTGAGGAATGCCGCGGTACAGCCGCAGCGCACCAAGGCCAAGTATCCAGCTGTGCATGTGCATGCGGACTTGTCGCACCATCCGGCAAATTTCCGACCCTTCGCTGTACCTGCAGCTTTTCTGCGCCTTGTCCAACACCACATTCGGTCCCGCCGCACGCTGCCGATGTCTGTCTGTGAGCGCATGCAAAACTCGTGCGTACCTACGCCTCAATTGATTTGTTACATTGACGACGCAGCCCGTCTGACCCAGCGATTTGGTAGGAGCCTGTACACATCCGAGCCATCTCATCGTATTCGCTAATCTCAGGGGCTCGTCGAACAATTCAAACCGCCTTTAGACATCTGGCGCATGTGTGCCATTCGCCGGGACTGGGCACCATTGCGACGGTTCCTCTGCCGTTTGCCCATGACTGAGTCGGGCGCCTTGTTGTTTGACCTCAAAGTATGCATATTGTCTCTTTCTGGCGGACCATACGTCACTCAGCCATGCTCTGTACCATACTCTGCCTACCAGCTGAGTGCAAGACAGACGGCGGGATTAGCTACAATAAGCCGTCTACTGCCCGTTGACTTGTTAGCGTCAACGGCCGAGCCAGGAAACAAGACAAAACTGCTGCGAGGCCCAACGGCTTCCACTCATCGTCCTGGGTCACTTGTGCTGAACAGCACGTGTGTTTATGTCACGTGCAAACAAATAGCGAAAGCGTGTTCCATGTCCCCTATGGGACAACAAAGGGTGAACAACACGACAACTAAGAAAAGACTATGCAGACCCCATATTTGAACAACAACATACATACATGTCTCTAATACTACATTCGACTACCCCCATGATCATCGGCCTCATTTTTGATGTCCAACTACCGCGCTGTTCCCCAAAGGAAAGAGCATCCAGTTGCTGTTACCTCATGGCAGCCTCTGATTGGTCACATCCCATATGCCAAGCCCTATCCCCTCACCTTGCTACGACTTCGTAACATTCGACTTGAACCTCTTCCAGTATATATCCTTGATTTGTGCTTTTTCAGTGTTCGTGACACCTTCTCCACACTCTTGTTGCTCTTCCTCGCCTCGGGCTGCCGAGTGTGTATCAAGATGATAGATCCATGCCCATTTACTTCTTTGAGAAGCACCAGCACGAAGCGCTTAGCCAGAGAAGTCCGAGGTTATCTGGCGGGAGATGCAGCGCACCATGACCCAAGCTGATAGAAGCCACGTCCGCTATTCGATAAGTTTTGCAGTGGCGGCGTCATGTTCCGCCCAGCTTTTCGTACAGCTTCTCGTCAATCCTAGCCTGCGGAACCGCAGCAACACCAGCAAACGGTCGCAATGCCCCACCAATGGCTAGCCGGTACCTGCAGTCTGGACAAACTTCATTGCTGTTAACCGACCCCATCTTCTCGGCATAGGTGCAGGCTATAGGATGGCCGTTGGCAAACCGAGACCTGCAGCACGGGTCCCCAACAAACTGATCGCGTCCCCAGTGGCGGCACGGCCGGTGATAGACGTGCTCAACGTAGCACATGTATGGACGTCTGGTGAGGCGTTTCCGACAGCAGGTTAGGATTTAATTTCTCTGTTGGGTATCTTGAAGTCATCGCTGACCATTTTCCAGGCATATATGTGCTGGCTTACAGTGAACAAACATGCAAACAATGCTCGTATGAGACTCTGCTGACCAAGACCAAGACCTACCATACTGCTTGCTTGTGCCTTCACAATCGTATCGTCACCAATAGTTTTCCATCCCGTCTGCCCCCCGCCGGGCCATCGGGTTCGGGACTGGCACCGGCGGCAGCGGAACCTGTGCCGCGTCACCGATTTTGAACAGGTACCATTGTGAAAAATAAACAATCGCCAGGCTTCATTGTTTCTCTGACACAAGTCTCACCTCTGTCGGCGTTGCGCGGGACTTGTGCGAGCGACGGCTTGGCTCGGCCTTGCCGAGACGACCACTACGAGAGTCTCCCGACACCAGAAAACCAATGTAAAGTTTCAGCTCATCTTACTTGTTAGTTAGATAAACATTGAGACACAATTTGTTGTCTTGTTGTGGAACAGTTGGTGGCTGTGATTAGTTCAAGCCGAGGGCTTCGAGGAATGGGACATACACACTACATCGACGCACCTGCGAGCAACACCAAACACCCCAACAAAGTCTACCCCAGATCTGCCCTGCACCATGCCACTGGCGCCGGTCCCTAAGCCTAGCCGGCTCCCGAACGTCCGTCGTATCCTTGGTCGTTCCCGTTTTGCCCCGACCGTCTCATTCAGCATGGTCTATTGTTTGCTGCAGGTACAGCCGCTCTCGACACCCAACCAGAGGCAGAGGGTGCTGCTGCAAGTCATGACCTAGAGCCGGAAGTGAAGGGGCCGTGCAAAGTTGGTGTCTGGGTATGCATGATGGGCGTCGCAGTAGACACAACAGGGCAGGAGAGTGCATGCATGGGCTCATTAGGGAATCAGATTGGTGTCGAGGCCATGACGAAACCATGATGTGCTCATGTCAGGCATTGTCTACTAGATACTATGCCCAGATGTCTCTTCATAACCCCTCGGATGGTGTTGGGTTTTTTATCGGTGAAGGCCACACGTGCCAGCGCTTGCCCAGCACCATGCGCCCCATCTGATAAGGATTGCTGCGAACCATACACCCACAGCGGATGCTCCTTGACTTGATCAGCAGCTATCTAAGTATAATCTGGGGAAGACACAAGCCTTTTGGAATCCCTTCCAGTACATGGAAGGGCCCGCAGCTTTGCCTAAAGCGGACATGACACCGCCACACCACCGATTGCTGATATGCAAGTCCAAAGCCAGGCGGATGCCGACTTTTATATCAGCCTTTTGAGGAGCAAATACGATTTTGCACACAATGTGGGCGTGTTCACGATAGGTGTTGTGTCGCTGCCACATGTCACTCAACCAGGCCGGCGGCGTTACTCGATAGCCTGACGTAAAGACGGAAAACCATTTTTCCCCTTATCTCTCGGGCCAGGGGGCGTGGGGCTTGGCAGATCGACGGCACGCCCGCAACCCCGCCAGGCCCAACGTTGTGCACGCCAGATTGTGGTGCCGACATGGCGATGCGGCTTTTTTGCCTGCGTCGGGACAAATGGTCGCGGTGGACGGGGTGGTTAATGGCGCACGTGGGGTGCCGATGGGTGAAGGCGAGGCTCAGGCAAAGGTGGATTTGGATTCGCATTCGGTTTCTGGGCATTGCAATCCACGGCGGGCGGGCGACGGCGGCGTGGAGCTGACTTTCTGACTGTATCGCAAAGAGCGGGCTGCAGGAGAATCTGTGGGGTCGGCATGGAAATATCTCAGTCTGTGCCTGGAGGAGAGGCGGGTCCAATGAGCAGCGAGCCATTGAACCGAACGAACATGGTAGTCTAAGCAGTGGGCTTCTGGAACAGTGCACGTCCAGCACCCAGGACACAACGCGGCCAGCCGGGCGCGAGAAACGATTAACTTGACTACAAGAAACGTCGCGGCAGAGAGTTTAGTGATGCTGGCATGACGAGACAGAGTAACTGTAACATCTGCGATTGGCGGGCGAGCGTCTTATCGCCCCCGCGACGTCAGTGCCGGGCAGAGGCAACGGGGCCCTGCCCAGCAGCAAGAGGCAGCATATGCAGGTGTCGCGAGACGTCTGCACGCAGGGACGGCGCTGCTCGTGTTGGGCACACAGCGTCGACGATGGACTCGAGGGATCTGATGGCGGGCGGCAAAAAACAATAGCACATGTGGAGCGGTGTGTGCAATGCAAATGCTTTTGTTTGGGTCCCGGTGGTATGCCATGACCAACGCGCTGGCTTTGAGCGGGTAAATTTAGCTACACTGAGGCGACGGTTTCCACCCTCGCCGCGGTCAAACTCGGAACTGCCTGAGGCTGTGCGTTCCGAGCGCCGCGCCAAACCGAAACCGCTCGTACAGAGACCGCGCGCATCAGCAAACATCCCCAAGCACACCAGACGGCGCTGCAGTGCTGGTTGCGTTTGCAACACAGAGCGCAATAAACATTGTGTGTGTGGCTGGCATGGCCCTGCAAGTGTCCCAGCTGGGCGGCGCGCCGGCGTAAGCGGATGCTCCACGGCCGGGCGTGGGCTCAGCATGCTGGGTGTGCGGCGTGTGGTTGCGCATTAGAGAAACGGATTGCTTCCTCATCCCACGGATACAGCCCGGCGACGGCTCTTGGCTACGGCCAACCTAGTTGCTATCTGACCACGACTAGCCCCGCCACATGCCGAGACAGTCAACTCATTCCACGACACTTACCTTATAACTGAACCCTCAGCCCGCTATCCTTATCTCTCTTCCCCATTCACTCTCCCCACTTCTACCATATAACCCCTCCTCCACGCCCTTCTTCTCGTCGCCTGCATCGTCTCCTTGTTCCTCCCTCTTCAAGTTTGACCTTTTCCTACCACTCAAATACAAACCGCAGTCATGGTGTGTTTCTACTCTGTGCCCTTTGTATATCCTGCTGTTGCTCACACATGCTACAGGCGAACTCCACAATCATCTCCAATGCTGCCAACGTACGTTGAATCCTGCTCGCGTGCTCTCGTCTGCTCTCACTCTGGCTCGTTCTAACATTCCACGATAGCTTCAGAAGTACCTTGACCTCCCCCAAAAGGGCAATGTCATGGCCGAGTATGTCTGGATAGATGGTTCCAACGGCATCCGCTCAAAGTCCAAAGTCAGTTCTTTTTTTTCCTCTCCTTCCCCTCTTTCTTTTCGCTCAACCGATCCTCCATGCAATGTTTTGCGGCATTTGTTGCAGTCCGCGATCGCGATGCAGTCTAGTGTGCAGCTTGCAGGCTTTGAGCCTCGGGAGAATCACTGGCTGCGATCGACTTGGCAGTTCACAACCTGCAGAGTCACGATCGTAGTGCTCTGATTGTGTGACGTACCCTGCGCCAATCGGTGTTGCAGCAGGCACAGATGGCGTTCCTTATCGCGACCCCACGATAAGCCAGCCACCAGCCACAGATTGCGGGCGGCAGGACCTGCACAACTTCTGACGTCTACCCCTCCACTTCCCCCACTCACCACCCATGCCCTTGCAGCCCAGTCCGACTAAGCGCATGTATACTGATACGAGTTGCAGACCCTGAAGAAGAAGGTCGAGAGCCTTGCCGACCTCCCAGAATGGAACTTTGACGGTTCGTCGACGGGTCAGGCGCCCGGCGAGAACTCCGATGTCTACCTCCGCCCGGTCGCATACTTCCCCGACCCCTTCCGTCGGGGCGACAACGTCCTTGTCATGTGTGAGACTTACATGTCGGATGGTGCTCCCAACACATACAACTTCCGCCACGATGCTGCCATAATCTTTGAGAAGCACAAGGAGGCCGACTTCTGGTTCGGTCTCGAGCAGGAGTACACCCTTCTCGACGAGTTTGGCTGGCCATATGGCTGGCCCAAGAACGGCTTCCCCGCCCCCCAGGGTCCTTACTACTGTGGTGTCGGTACTGGCAAGGTCTTTTGCCGTGACATTGTTGAGGCCCACTACAAGGCCTGCATGTACGCCGAGATCAACATCTCTGGCACCAATGCTGAGGTTATGCCCGCCCAATGGGAGTACCAAGTTGGCCCCTGCCCCGGCATTGCCCTCGGTGACCAACTCTGGATGTCGCGCTTCCTTCTCCACCGTGTCGCTGAGGAGTTTGGTGTCAAGGTTACCTTTGCGCCCAAGCCCATCCCTGGTGACTGGAACGGTGCCGGTCTTCACACCAACGTCTCTACCGTTGACACCCGTGGTGAGAACGGCATGAAGGCCATTGAGGCTGCCATGGAGAAGCTCTCCACCCGTCAAGCCGAGCATATGGCCGTCTACGGTCAGGACAACCAGCTTCGCATGACTGGCAAGCACGAGACTGCCTCATACGACAAGTTCAGCTGGGGCGTTGCCAACCGTGGCTCTTCTGTCCGTATTCCTCGCGCCGTCGCCGCCGAGGGCAAGGGATACTTTGAGGACCGCCGTCCCGCCTCCAACGGTGACCCATACCAGATCACCGGCATAATTGCCGAGACCATGTACGGCAAGGTCGAGGGTGCCGACATTGCTAGGTTCGCCAAGAAGGCCGACACTGTCGAGACGGAGATGGTGATTGAGGTCAACAAGCCATAAGAAACTTTTATTGTTATCATGTTTGGTTCTCTTTTTTTCCCCATACCCCCAAATTTATTTCGCGCTTTAGACCACTTTGGGTTTGACATGTTGCCGTGCTTGTCCATGGAAATGGACTGGTTTCTCTGGCTGGGCTTAGCCTCGTAGAATTTATCGACTTGGTGTTTGTCGAATGATGAGTTGTATGGTGCCTAGGTATATCTATATAGATCGGGTATATCACGATTGTCGTGGGAACATTTTGAGTTGCATGCCATGCAATGATTTAATGAAAATGATTCGACTACTGCATTTCAGCTACTTGGGGAGCTTTTTGATTGTTGGTGAAGTTCCCTTGTGACTAACTACTCGTCAGGTTCAAAGCAATGACCTTATGCATACCCAAGCGATAACAAACAACTACTTCTCCACATCTCAAACCACCATCTTCCCAGCAAGCCAATCCACAACCTCACACGCCTCAAAAAAAAGCTTCCTAAGCTCGCTGCCCCCTCTCGACCTCCCTCCTCAACCACTCGCCCCAAACCCCCAATTCCCCAGCTACATCCAATCCACTCGCCAACCTCTTGACTTTCTCCTGATGCGCCACAATTTCCTGCGCCCCATCTTCATCATCGTGCTGCATGTGCGTCTCTGACTCGCGTTTTAGTGTGGGGGTAGGCGAAGTAAGTATGTTTTGCTCGGAGACGAGGAGATCGCCGTTTGCGTGGATGTCGATGGTTATGCCTAGGGGTGGGTGGTGGGGATCTGGAGGTTGGTCCTTGGGGGTGAGGAGGTCGGAAAGGAGGTCGGAGATTGCGTCTGCAGTGATTTCTGAGTGGTTTGAGGGGATTATGGATGAGGGGTGGGGGACTTGGAGGGTTATGCGTGGGATTGGGGGGGTGTAGTTTAGTGTTACGTCGAGTTGGAGAGTTGGATGATTTTCTGATGAGTTGGTCTTTGGTTTGGGGGTCTGCGGCTGGCCCAGTTTGTATGTTGGGATTGGCTTTTGCGGGGCTTCGTAGAAGCTTTTGCGGAGGAGCGTGGTGACATGCGCGTATTGTCGCAGAACTGGCAGGATTTCTACGAGTTGTTTTGGATGGCTGAATGGGAGACTCTCGAGCGTACGACTGTACTCTAGCTTTGGTATGTAGAGACTCATGTTGTGGCGATGTTGTACGTAGTTGCCGTCGAGGTCTTTTGAAAGTGCCAGGTGCGAGCTACGAATCTCATATGTAGACTCGCCAGTTGCGCCAGACATGCCAGGGTCAACTTCTCCAGGTCTCAGCGCAAGTCCAACAAATGTGGTTGGTCGTAGATCATCGTTGCGAGGCTCGATACCGACCGTTTGGTAGAGTTGCATGTGAACAGCATAGGGTACAACTAGCGGGGGATTAAACTTCGCAACGAATCGTACGTTTGGTAGTCTTCCTGCAGTGGAGTCAAGGTTCATGGCATCATCGGTTTGCTCTGGCGCCTCGAGATATGTCGGTTTTGGTTCAAGCCAGTCTATAGAAGAGGTATTCATGAGCATGTTTTCTAGGTGGCTGGCATCATTGTTATCCATGGACTTTTCGACCTGGTCGCTGATCCATTCGTTCGATATGCGGATGGGGGTATAGAGAGCCGAGGGTGACGCTTCGCACTCGATAGTCAGCGAATACATCTTGTTGTTACTCCAGTGGTCATCTTCGGGATATGAGGGGGACTCTTGGGAGTTGGCGTCCATCTTTTCTTTGCCTTTTTCCTGTGCTTCAGGCGCAGTCTTCGGAATCACCCACCGCGAGTCCATCCAGTATTCCAGACTTAGCCCAAGACATGATCCGCCATTAAAACGAGGCCGCCCGCTTTTCTTGCATAGTACCTCCCTCTCTGCCTTGTATATCCTATACCGCTCGTCTGGTAGCCGTTTTGCAAGCTCAAGCTTCTTCTCATGGTCAAACAGTTTCCGAAGACTCGTATATATGCCTGCAATTGCATTGTAGCAACTAATGCCTCCATTTTGCGACGAGCCCAATTTATCAAGTGCCAAAAGCTTCTCCAAGTTTTCTGAGAAGCGCTCAAGCGTCACATTGAACTTGCTTTGGCCTGGAAGAGGTTTCAGACTTCGCACTAGAATCTCTGATCCTGTAGCTCCAAAGTTCAAGTCGGGTCTTGAGTCGTCTAGTCCGGTCTGTAAATTCACACTGGCAATCTCATCGTTTTTGAAGGTGACGTCGCAAAGGGCCTCGTTGCCGATTAAAAGACTCCATGTACCTGCATCATCCATATGCTTTTCGTACGGTATGCCTATCCGGTCGCACAGCGCAAGCAGGCCCTCTTCACTGACGCGTCCTGGCTTCTTCCCTACAATGTCTATTATCTCTCGGAGCCTCCGACTCCTCTCTGCCTCGTCTGCGCGCCCTGTTGCACTTGCCGTCATGCCCAAATTAGACATGCCTAGTCCACTCATGCTTATGCCCATGCCGACGCCTCCCATACCCGAGCTCGCAACATCGTTGAGCATGTTCAATACTGCGGGTGAGTCGTAGGACATCATGTGGATGTTTCCGGTAGGTGGAACGCTGCGCGGTGCAGGGGAGAATGCGTTGGGGTTCTTGGAAGGCGTCTCCTTATCTTTGGAGGGCGTGGGTGTCGCCATTTTTGCAATGTGTGCTAGGGTTATGGGCAGCTAGTGGGATTGAAAGAACAATGCAGCGGGTCGCAGGCCGCAACCGTAGGTACTGTATAGCTAGGATGCGGTTGGTACACCAGGTAAAGCTGACGTATTACACAAGGATTTCTGGACGCCTCTTAGACCAGATATGGCCGAAATGATATGAGAGTGTTGGATGTCAAACGAACATGTTGTGGTGTAAGGTTGGAAGCAATTGTGGTGGGGTAGGAGAAGGACGGGCGCAGCGCGAGATGGTGCGCGTGTGAACTGGGTCTTGGCACAGTGTGAACCGTGGTCGGATGGTCCACATACCCTCCCACAACAAGTGAGAAGGATTCAGATAGACAGAAGTGCATTTGCTTCTATGAATTCAACAATATGTTTACAGAAAGCAGAAATATCTTGGTGCGGGTATCAAATCGCAATGTCAAAGACCGTAACCAAAACGCCGTCCCGATGCTCGTGCCCTTTCATGGCCCTCCAAAACATTTCAATCCAGCTCTACGACCGTATTATCGTCCACAATCTCACTCAGTTTCTGTTTTACTTTGGTCCCGGCAACCCTTCCAGGCTTATTTTTCGGGACAGCACTGGCCTTGGGCCTTGATTTTGCCTCCTGCAACAGGTGAGTGATGGCCTGGTCTATGTCTTCCTCCTTGTTGTATTCGATGGTACGCACGCGCTTCTTCGGTCGCTGCTGTGCCTCATAATTCTGCTGGGACCTTTCCTTCGCTTCGATTTCCCAGCGTTTGCGGATCTCGTCTTCTGCTTTGTTCTCCATACTGTGGAACGAGGCATGGTGTCCACATCCGTCGCATTCATAGGAGGATGATGACTGCATCTGTGTTAGCACACGCAAAATGCGCCTTGAATTGAACCTGGTTATAAGGTCGGTAGAGGTTATTTACCTTGAGTGGGTGCAACATGAAGCGCAAACAAGGACATCTTGCCGCGAGTAAAGATGGCTTGTGGTTACATTGGCCGCGCGGAGGGACATAATTCATTTGTGTCCAAACATTGGGTGAGCCCGTCGCCATGTCGAGCAAATGATAGACCAAGGGTTGTGCAACGTGCTCGTGCAAGTAGATAAGTCCATGACATTACGCAGAACGCGCGCGTCGGGGCTCAAGCAGTGGGCACATGCAAACGCCAAATTGTCTCGATTTCACGTGCTCTTGTTCGGCAGTAACCGCATTGGGGAAACCCCGCGCTCCACGACTTTCAGGCCCATCCCACGTCATAGCAGACATTGACTGGATTCTTTCTTCAATCACATAATTGGTCTACCAGTGTTTGAGCATCTGACATTCTAGATTATTGGGGCCAAGTTTTCTAACCATGCACAAATCGTGTGTTCTCTGCATGCCAAACTATGACACGTAAATCTATTTTAAAGACGCAACCTAGATTTACACCTCGGCTTTAGGCAGGGAAACATCGCTCCGGCCCCGCCCTGGTCAGGACCCAGTAATCTGAGCAAACGATACTCGACGAAGAATTGGAAAAATGAAGCTTGATAAGCGCTCCTATCGGGATGCCCCGTGACTGGTGCTTGTACGGGACATAGGCGACCCATGGGCGACCTATTGAAGCGAAGCGGAGGGCCTGAGAGTAACTGTCTAGCGCTGGAACTAGCGGTGGACAACACGGAAGACTTATGACCCCTAACCGGTCGACGATCGAGGCAGCGGGGTAGACGCCCTACGCCAGTATAAAAACCTTGGAATAGATGACAGACGGTCCAGACACCTGTGTTTATTTCCTTCTCTTGACTCAACCCAAAAGTATCTACAACAAGTATTACCCCGCATCACAGTCAACATGCCTACTGGAGGATGTATGTGCGGCAACGTCCGCTATGAGGTGCAGGGCGACATGGAGGCCCAGGTAAGTAGTAATTCCTTAAGCTTAGACGAGGCTAAAAGGAAGTACAGATCCTTTGCCATTGTTATGACTGCCGTAAAATCTCCGGAACGACCTATTCGACCAACGCCCTCCACAGCAAGGATGGATTCAAGATCACCCAGGGAACTCCAAAAGAACACAAGAAGACAGCGGATAGCGGGAACAATATTACATCCTTCTTCTGGTTCGTAACAGCGCAGACTGTGCATGCAGCTTCTAATGTTATGCAGTGGTGATTGCGGCTCCACCATGTGGCGGGAAAGTGACAGCTATACCGGCAAAATGATCATCAAGGTATATCCATAGGTATATATGGTCGGCCGGCCCTGCTAAGTGGTGAATAGGTGGGAACTCTAGACGATCATAGTATCCTTGACAACTTCAGCACCAAGATGGAGTTGTTCACCAAGAACAGGCCCAAGTGGGTTGGCACTCAAGAGGGCGCCGCTCAAAAGTAAACCATGGCTTGAGCGTTATAGCATTTGTTTATGGATAAGGACAGTTGGGAATCAAGCGTACGGATCAAACGGCGACGAGCGGCAATGGGGATGGCATACGGTTGCGGAGTCGGAGTCGGATGCAAGTGTCAAGCCAAGTATCGAATCTACGAGCTCTATTCAGAGTCTGAACTCTCTGGCTCCTTTAAGCGTTCCCTCATCATCTGTGATTGTCAGCAATGCGTATGTCACCTTACATTGTGATGCATACCTGATTCAATCGGGCTTTGAGTTCGTTAACTTTGGTCTCCTTGACAAGGATGTGCTCCTCGTCAAGCTCCTCGATGATGTATTCATTGTTGTTTTTGCTGTCAATGTCCACCAACATGGCTTTGATGGAAGCATCGCACTTGACAAGCGTTCCTAGGGTGTTTAGCATAGCGAAAGGGGGTATGGCTTGGACAGAAGCAATACCTCTGATGGCTTTGACCATTTCAAAAATAGTGTAGAGGATGTCTGTGGGGGGCCGACTGTGTATGTAGTAACTAACTGGACAACAGGGTGCGAGCAATCAAAGGCAGGAGCGGCTGACGCGATCGCTTGGCGCTATCTGCATGCAATGATCAGCACGCCAAGATTCTGAGGATGATCGCTGCACGCCAACTGCGAGTGATCACAACACCATCCCCAACCTTGCCCTGTCGGCCTTCAGCTACATTTCTCATTCATACAATGTGAAGAAATTCTTTCCACGATGAATCAGCGCGTCAATGACACTCCACTGTGCTTCGTACCTACTCCTCAGCTCCAAAGTAGCGTTGTCGCTCATTACTTGCTTCTTCGGCACTCAGCTATCGCAGAAGGAAATGGCTGTTCGCGATGATCCTGAAACATGTTGCCAGAAATAAAGACACGAGCGCAACCCTACCTTTCGCCATGTTCTATTCCCTTTTCTCTGTTCTGGTCTCACCCTTTTGAGAGCAGTGTTTTCGTACTCCTGCTCCTGCTGGACGTCTCTGTTCCTTCTGCTGTCGTTTCGTTCATCCTTCCCTTTTTGAGCCATCCAAGGGCAAACTTCTCGATTTCGCTTCCATTGTGGCATTCGTCAACACAATGCCCTTGCTTCCTCGTATGGTAATAGCCGCTAGGCAAGTGTTCGAGGACGAAACGCCACACGAAGTCAGTGCCTTCAAATATTACTTCCTCCTCATCGGCGTGCTTGTTGTGATGGTCGCTTTCTTGCTATGGTACTTGCATCGACGTACGAAGAATAGAAGAGAGTTTTGTGGGCAGGATAGCGAGCAGCCACCAGCAAGGGATATCCAAACGTGGTCTCAACCTCGGAGATTCATGTATGGTATTTACGAAGCCAGTAACTCATTTCTTAGCCGCCAGAGTGAGGGCCTAGATCAAAATGGCGATGCACCACCACCATATCAGCCCAAGTCAAGAGCCCCAACTATCGATGTGGAGATTCCGCTTCCAACCCTATCGAGGAGTCTGAGTCAACGCTCACAACGCTCCCAACCACCGCAATATCCTAGTAGTACTGGAGGAGCCACGAGTACTACCGAACGATGAGAGTTTGTTCGTTCTTGAAGGGCCACTGGGACAAGACACGAGGGCCAGCCTTGCGGTTTGGCTACATGGAGAGAATTTGGGACCATAATATCCATCAGAATCCACATTGGTCACCTTGTTCGACTACGGGAATTTTTACCAGCCACTATGAATCAACCTATTCACAGTTCCGATACTCCCCTTTGCTTTTGAAATTTGCACGCGCTTGCGCTACTGTCTTGTGTGATTGAACCCGACCGCCAAAAATCAACTCAGTCGCGACCCACCTGGACTATACCTTCTAGCATTCCCCATAGCCACGCCATCTCGACCACTTGCAGTTTACAGCCTTGATTCTATGTGCAGTATAGCGTGGAAAGTCTGTCTTCCGGTTTCAAGCTAGCACGAGACGCATTTCCTGCAAGTTACCTTGCCACGCCAAGTGCTGCGTCGCTTGGCTCTGACGTGCTTTTCGTTGCCTAATTGCCACTGAAATTCCTAACCAATGCCCAGTTTCGGTATATGGCCAAGAATTAAGCATTCTCCTTCTGTTCGGATGCTGTCAAAAACGTCCAGGTACTATCGTGAGTGGTAACTAGCGAATGCAGCTTTTGTGGACTCAAATTTTGCGAAGATCTCATAAGTAGGCAACGAGAACGACGTATCATGACTTGGCCACTAGTGTTTTTTAATCTCGAAGATACGACCCTCTCATACTGCCGGGCTAAATTTCGCATTCTTAAGCGTCATTCTGTATATTTCTGAGCGCAAGGTTACTAATCGGATCTCAGCTTGTGCTATGCTAGCTCGGCCTACTACCCGGGCCATGCCGCTTCTCTTTTCGCGTGGTGGGCCGCCTCATGCAGAAGCGGCACAACGGCATACAGGCGGCACATTGCGTGCATAGGACAGTCATGAAGGTTGCGTCTTACGTTGTTTTGTGTTCAGTAATCTGTAGTCTTACTGGCTGTTCGTTGTTCTAGCAAAAGTCGACCCTCGCCTTCCATCGCACAACCTTCGTACGAGGCCATAAAGCACACATGTACACCGAACGCACTGCCAAGATCTCGGCATGCACCCCACCGCAACCAGTTGGCTGCCGATATCTCGCTATGCGAGGATGCTGCACCTTTTCCGATCGCCGTTTGACATGGTGCTCTTGATTCCAAATTGTCTCGCAAGGCCAAGAAATTTCACAGCAGAAACTCTAGGCTACTTCTGATCGCTATACTTACCCAAAGTGTAGACTAACAGAACGATTCTTCACTCAATGCGACTGTAAAGTCCAGTACTACACATAAATGGGCTTGCTTACCGTACCCGAACTGTACCTGACTAGATAACATGACGCAAAAGCGTACTTGATTATAAATTCGTCCCTTGGTATACTGACTTGAGAAGCAGTGATGGCATTCGTAACTGCACGATCAGTGGCTTACATGTTATGCCCTTCTCCCGAACTGCTCGGAGCCGAGCTCGGTACACCGAGCACAAACAGACCAATCGAGTTTGCCAACATACACCACTGGATAAGGCTATTCCTTCTTCACGAAACTTCACCACTATCCGCTCTGCAATAACCTCATAGTTATGACTGAATCGCGCCGAGATGAGTGGTTATAATTGGCATGTTAAGCTGTAGCACTAATGCATCGGCCGATCTCCAGTCTCCACCTTCTATGTCAAGGCTTCTAGCGCAATCGAGTAATTTACTACCAACATATCGGAGAGTCATTTGCTATGGATAATCCTCACTTGTTTTTATGGTCACACAGACCTTGTTCTCTCCACAACTTTTCATGCGTCATGGTCAAACATCCCTGTTTATGGATAGAGTCTAGAAGGGTTAGTAATACGCAACCAGACCTAGGGAGTGATAACATATCGAGGCATAGGGCAGGTCAGAAATACAGTAAAAGGTGAGACATTCCACAATAGGAATGATCCCATCAGAGAAACTTTCTCTGGATGTGTACGAAAGACGCCAGGCAATCACTTCGGCCGGGCTGAACATTGAGACGAGTCTTTTCTTGATATCATCACAACATCGAAGCATATATCGCCACTGAATCCCCACTACCGCTAACATCAAACTACATTGTTGCCTGAGATACAGATCATCCGCTTTATCTACATACACATACACCAGTCATGCCTATGCCGGGAATTCTCGTCGTCAGTGAGTCATCTCGCTGTCCATTAGCAGAACAGTAGCCTCAGATACATTTGTAACAACCTTAGTCACCTGCAACGAGACCAACCCATTGGTTGACCCGGCACGCCACTTCAACCTCAACACTAATACTGCACGGGTTATCAGAACGGCCGGAGGACGCACAGAAGGAGCCATCAACAGTATCTATCAAGTAGCTCAGTCGGTCAAGATTGACATGATTGTTGTTGTTCAGCATACCAGTATGTGTTTACTTTGCTTTTGATAAAGTTTGCCTGATTAATGATTACTCAGGCTGTCCGTGGTCGCCAGGAGAAGTGGAAAACAATATCCGGTCAGACATTCAACGGCTCAAAGCCTCACCGTATGTTCAGAAAGATATATCCATCATTGGATATGTCCTTGATCTTACCACTGATCAACTATGTGAGGTTAGGTATGTTCGAGCCCTCTTTGAAACTTCCTCGTGGCAGTCTACATCCCCACCCACCATTTTCCAAAATCCGATTTGTCCATTTTTATGGCACTCGATAGAGAATCCACATTTAAGCTGAACACAGTATTGAGTCAGATCTGATGTATGCTAGGATTCTAATATTGAACGGAGTTAACATGCAAAGCAGTGTACCTCGGACCGGACCGGAAGTTGAAGCACGCCAGCATGCGCTTAATCAGATGAACGACTTTGGTCCATTCTGGAGCTGAGACTTTTGTACATTTATGTATCTTGTGATATACGGAATGATTCCTTATCTGATGATCACAATGAATCGTATTAACGACTAGATAGATGTCGCACGCGTAGGTGCGGTGAGAAAATGGAGGTTGTTGTTTGTCGCACGCGTAGGTGCGGTGAATTGATGTGTGTATTGTGTATCTTGTATGTATAATCTTCTGTTATATGATGTTGTGCTCTCTACAACTGTCTTTTGTACACGACCATTGCAGGGGCTTGTTACATGTAGAATATCGACATACATCGGCTGTAGTCCATGCCGATATATCCTGGCATAGTGTTGGCCGTAATTCATGCCGATATGTCCTGGCATAACATCGGATGTAATTCATGTCGATATATCCTTGCATAGTCTGCGACAATAGACGATGATGAGACCATGAGATCACGTCTAATCACTATCTTTCTATTTTGTGTAACGTAACCTACCACCGAATGGCGCACTTTGCCAAGACCACACCTCTTTCTACCACTCACAATGCCACAACCACTTAATCTTGAATCGCTTCCTCGTACAGCTAAAGTTACTCTTGCTATCCAAGCTATAAAATCTGACGCATCATTAAGCCAGCGACGCGCTGCTGCTGCGTATAACGTGCCTGAAACTACCCTTCGAAGGCAACGCGCCAAACCAGCTTCTACACGCGTTATCTACCCCAACTCATCAAAGCTTCAGAGGCTTGAAGAAGAGACGATTGTGCAGTATATAAAAAAGCTTGATGCGCGAGGCTTTGCCCCTACGCTTAGTTATATACAAGAGATGGCTAATCAACTGCTAGCTGCTTGCGGCGGTGGTCAGGTTGGAATCAACTGGGCCTACAAGTTTGTACGCCAAAGACCTGAGATCAAATCTCAGATGTATAGACCAAGAGATCACCGGAGAGTTCTATGCAGCAACCTAACTATTATCAGCCTCTGGTTTGACCTTGTACGCAACGTCAAAGCCAAGTATGGCATCCTGGACGAAGATACCTACAACTTTGACAAGACTGGCTTCCAGGTAAGTGTTACTGGGTCAGTCAAGGTGGTTAATACCTCTGAGAGATGTCTCCAGCCACTTAGTGTTCAGCCTGGCGATCGTGAGTGGATCACTCTGATCCCTGGTATCAACGCCATGGGGTGGTCTATCCCACCTTTCTTCATCCTCAAAGCAAAGCACCACAACAAGGCCTAGTATCACAACAATCCAAAGTATTGGAGAATTGGCGTCATTAAGAACGGCTGGACTACTAATGAGCTTGGTCTTGCCTGGCTACAGCACTTTATCCAACATATAGAGGCTCGTACAGTAGGCAGTCACAGGCTGCTCATTATCGACGGCCATGAGAGCCACAAGTCGCTCGCCTTCCAGGAACTCTGTAAGAATAGCAATATAATTACTCTTTATATGCATCCTCACACTTCCAATATCCTGCAGCCGCTTGACGTTGGCTGTTTGCTCCCCTGAAGCACGCATACAAGAAGGAGATCAGGGGCTTGGCAGACAGCCACATCAACTATGTTGATAAAAAAGCCTTTCAAGCAACGTTTTTAGCAGTATATAAGAAGGAAGTCTCAAAGAGCAATATCTTGTCAAGCTTCCGAGCCACTGGCTTGGTTCCACTGATCTAGAGGTGGTATTATCAAAGCTTGAAGTCAAGCCTCATACGCCAACTCCACCTCTACCAGGACCTGCCTCCTGGCAACTTAAAACACCAAACAATGCTGTAGAAATAGACAGCCAAACGACGCTAATTATCAAGATGATAAGGGAACACAAGAGTTTCTCGCCTAATTCTATCATTGAGATGATTCTACAGATCAAAAAGGGTTTAACTTTGAAGGGCCATTCACACACGTTACTTGAAGCTCGAGTAGCTAAGCTTGAGGGAGCTAACAACGCTGCATCTGAGCGTAAGAAGCGTAAGAAGAAGCAGATCCAAGAAGTTAGAACCTTATCGTAGGCAGAAGCAGAGGAAATTACACGACAGAGAGACGCTGAGGCTGCAGCAGAGGCGGAGGAGATGCAAGCAGGTGGTAGCAGTAAAGGTATTTGTCGCTGCAAGACGTGCGGTGAGGCAGGACACAACAAGCACACATGCATAAAGATGCAGTAAGCTCTAAGGATAAATTCTAGCTATTGTACGTCTTTATTGCTTGGTGTGGTGTTAAAATATCCAAGTGCAAAGGTTGGGTTGGTGCAAAGTGCGCCATTCCGGGAGTGTGCGCCATTCGGTGGTGGGTTACGTTAACATAAATCTCTACAACTTATTCATCCGGATGACAGATATTGGAATCCATCTAGGATAACCGTTCCGCGTCACTATGCAGTTGCAATACAAAGTAACCATTATCAGAAATTATCCGAACCTAAATCAGGCACTGAGGGAGTGATCACGTGACTCCGGTTCCCCACGGATACCTGTGCACGGACCCAAGAGTACACCAACCCTTTTTCCTTTGAACGTAGAACAGAGACAGCAATGAACAATAGTTACTTGCCACCCCTATTTACTCGCACGCTGTGTACACCGTGCAACTAGCTGTATTGACTTAGACATCTTGCTAATACCAAGCGCTGGCTAACCAATAGTCCATTCAACAGAAATCGATTTACTAATCGAGCGATAGGCCAGTTACAACCTAGCCTTCTTCGAAGCTCTATTGTTTATGTGTAAGCCCAGAAGTACCATGTATAGTCATGTGGTTACTCACTGACTAACAACGCTGTATTTAAACTTGCTCCTATCATCATATACATTAGAATACACAATACTTCACACACGCTCAACTGCTTACAGTATGTATGTTTTTTTACTGCTTTTTTTCAGCACGTCATACGGGCACTGTGGGAAAAAGAATCTGAATAGAAGCTTTTCCAGCATCAGACGAGTGTAAAACACCCTGTACCGCTTTTCTTGGCTTACTTCTGGTCGCTATCTCTTATATCTCTACATCACGTTCGTACGAAATACTTCGAAAGATCTAAATTCACATCGAAATAACTTGCATGAAGCGCTTTCGCTGGGGTTGATTTTAGTAGCAAGGCCCCGAGTACGATATGCAAAGCAAGTCCGATCCAAGTCCAATAATCAAACAATACTATCGGAACCATTCCCATTCCCAGATAGCTCAAGAGAACCCTCGTTGCAGCATCACGCACAGAATCAGGTGCCCAAATGTGTTTGATGCTCTCAGATCTGCAGTGGTTGAGAACGCACGTGCGAGTTCGAACCAAGGAAAGCCAACGCGAAGATCAGCACACACCGCGGGTATCGGGGAATCCAGCCATACCTCTGGAATTCCACAGACCATGGTTCGATATAGCGTTGGCATGGACTGGTGTACGGACAGATCGCTACTATTGGCGCATCCATACCACTAACGCACGCATGCAGTCATACCCCCGCTCTATCTGCTTCCGCCACAGACACGGATACATGAAGTGTGCAGATACTCTTGTAAATCACTCAATTTGTAGGGAATCGTTAGGCGGTACGGTTCACTACTAGCTCAAACGACCAATCGCAAACTATGTTGTTTCTTTTTCCATATCTGCGTCCTAATGCACCCGGGTCATCGATGCCGCTGCCTCTGCGCAGGGTCATCTACACGCGTCGTCAGCTTCTTCAAATCGAGTGGAGAAAGTTATGCGGTAGTCGCGTCGTTGCCGCATTGTGGGGTTCCCAAGCGTGGCTGTAGTTGTGGTGTTAAAAGCGCGGATGTCCCTTGCGGTATGTTGCCGAGATGAGCGCTGGTAGTTCTCACGCTGGCCTGTGTACGGAGTATCGACTATGGTGAAGAGCAATGACAGAAATGGAGCAACAATGGAGAGTGTGAGGGACGTGGAGAAAGCAAGTGTTGCGCAACAGGTGGAATCTGGACAGGGATCTGTAGCTGTGAGTGCTACGACCTTAACAGAGGACTTGCCGTTATCGAAGGCTCGGTGCGTGGCACTGGTTATGTTACTGACTACAGCATCCCTCATGAGTGTAAGTGTAGACTCTTCATCTTGAGTAACAGCATTTAATATCACATAGACGGTAGCGATACAGGATTCGGTCACTATACTGCCCACCATTGGACGAGAACTGGGGATTCCTGCTAGTCGACAGCACTGGATTGTCTTGTCTTACAATCTTACCTTTGTGCCATTCCTTGTCAGTCATTCCCGCGCTCTCTTCGAAGGTCTTTCTAATTCCCCCTACAGATATTGAGTGGCCGCCTGGCGGACGTTTACGGCCGACGACGAACATTCCTCCTAGGCTCATCATTCTTCACAGCAGCATCAATAATGGCACCCTTCGTCCCGAACGAAAGTGGTTTCGACGCTATACGTGGACTACAAGGCCTCAGTGCCGCGGCCATGGCATCTGCCGCACTGGGAATCCTATCTTCCACATTCCCACCTGGAAAAGCCAAAGACATAATATTCAGCTTCTTCGCCATCGGCGCACCTCTCGGGTTCATCTTCGGTAACCCCCTCAGCAGTCTCATCGGCGAGCATCTGCCGTGGCAATGGACATACTGGATCCTCAGTATCACCGCCGGCATCTCAACAGCTGCAAGCTACTCCATCATCCCACGACCGCCTCCTTCCCCTACCCCCAGCAAAGCCACCACAATCGACTGGATCGGCGCAATAATCCTCACACTCGCTCTCATCTTCCTCGTCCTTGCCCTATCTCACGGTAACGAAATCGGTTGGCGTACCCCCTGGATCCTCACACTCCTCGTCCTCTCCCTCCTCCTCTTCGCAAGCTACACATACTGGCACCACCACCCCGCCACAGCCCCCAACAAGACTCCCTTTATCCACCCCCGCATCCTCGCCCAGAAACGTCTCACACCCATCCTCATCACATCTGCGCTCCTAACAGCCTCATACACTACATTCCTAACCTCCTCCCTCCACTGGTTTCAGAAATACCAAGTCCTATCCACTTCGCAAATCACTATCCATTTCCTCCCCGCAGGTATCTGCACCCTGCTCATCGCAGCGCTAACACCCCTAATTCTATCCCGCATACCAGGGATATACATCCTCCTCCTCAGCACCACTTGCGTATCTCTATCCTGTCTACTCCTCGCTATCCCGCTTCCAGAACATACTACTTACTGGACCTACGGACTCCCGGGTATGCTACTTTGCGCTACAGGCGTCATCACTGCGGGACCCGTGCTTACGCTTTTCATGGCGCGTGTGGTAGAGGGAGAGGATGCAGTGTTTGGGGCGGGGATTATCACGGGTACGGGGATGATTGGGCGGGTGATTGGGAGTGCTGTTGCAGCGGCTGTGGAGATGGAGGTTGGAGGTGGGGAGAAGGGGGTGGCGCTGGCGCCGGGGGATGAGGCATTGAAAGAGGGGATAAGGGGTATGGCGTGGTTTGGTTTCGCGGTCAGTGTGGTAGCAGTAATGGCGGTTGGGGGGTTTACGAGGGGAGTGGGGGTTGTTGGGGGGAAGAGAGTAAACGGTTAGGATGTTTGGTAAAGGTAGATAGACGTTTTTGGTATGAGAGGAACAAACTTGATTCAGGAAAAAAGAATAAGGAAGAAGTAAACCACCAACTAACCTTCTCCCCACATATCCCTACATCCGTATCTTTCCCACTCAGGGAACTCGTTCCCAAAAATGACAGTACTATCCTACCCTCTCAACTTTTCCCTGACCTTCTTAACACAAGCCTTCTTTCTCCAACAAGCCCTATACCACGCATTCAAACCCCCAAACCTCTCCGCACTCCATCTATCCCACTCTTCCACCAACGCATCAACAACAGGCCAAGCAAAGCAATCCGCAACACTAAACCTAGCTCCGGCTATATACGGCCCGGCATGCATTTCGAATCCCCCCTCTAATTGCTGAAGTAGTGAAGAAAGAGTAGCGTCGAACTCAGATACCGTTTCTGCCGGTGAATTGGCATGGGAAAGCCATGTTTTCATGATATCGGCGGTGATAAGCATACTCGGATATGCAGATGCGGTTACAGGGTGGGAAGAAGGCGACATGTCTATTGGATGATAGCGATCCAAGTAGAGTAAAATGGAAAAAGGGGTATGAATTTCCGTGTGATGCGTGTCCGCGTCGCGAAACGTAACTTGGCGGTCCCGTTCGTACGTTTCGTCTGTTGCCGGTGCTTCGAGGAGCGAATAAGGGATTTTGCATTCTGTGAGAGCGATTTGGACTTGGCGAGTTTCGATAGGGTTGTTGGAGGCGAAGAGAAGGGGTGTGTCTTTTGATGGGGTTTGAAGATGGAGAGTGTCGAAACCATCGCCGTACCATTCGTCCCAGTCGAAATCTGGGTCGTGGTTTTCGCGGCTGAATGCTGTAATGACGCGTTTGGCTTCCTCTTCGTCGCCGTTGATTACGTCTGCTGCGTCGCGTTGCTCTCGGGCTGTTGCACCTTGGCCCCATATTGTGCTTTCCTTTGCATCAAGAAAGGTGCCAATGTTGCGAAACGTCAGGCTGATGCGTATGCCATTGTGGCTCGTTTCAGCCTCACTGCGTTCGGAAGCCAGGCGCTTGTCCGGCTGGATAGCGTGAAGCCATTTCTTGTTTGATTCGAGTCCAAGAACAAACATGGAGTTGTGTGGTAGAGGCACACGCTGGGTCTCGCGCTGGGTAACGGCGCTGTCTTCCACCAAAGTTTCATCTTTCTTCGATTGCGGTTTCTTCCTCCGAATGCGCATGGTGCGTTGCGATCCAAAGCTCACGTTGACAATAGAAGAGCCTTTGACAATATCGAGAGTCTTGTCCGAGTGTTCAGATATGAAATCGTTACCTGATCGATAGAGCTGGATCAAGACGTGATCCAGTGGATGTCCTACAAGTTTTTCGGCTTGCTTCCGTATTATTTGCACCTTTGGCGAGAAACGCAAAAGCGGAAGAGTTTGATCTGCTGGATGGCGATAAACAGGCATAGATCCGTCATCTCCAAATGCACCTTGGCAGCACACGAGACGTGGTACTTCGCCCTGCTGATGTAGCATTTTCTGCCATCGTACTTCATTGTAGAGCTGTCCAAATATAAGGTCTTTCAGTGGTTGAGATGGATCGGAGGGATGATAGAGATCGCCTGGAAGGAAGTCGTGTACAATCCTTGAGTCACCTTCTGCGATTTCATCTTCAGGTCCAAGAACAGGCAAGTTGGCGAGTGATTTTAGCTTCGGAAGTTTCCTCTTGGTAGAAGCCTTCACGGTTTCTTCAGCAGATGTTGTTGCAGATGGTGTAAGTGTTGTTTTGTCTTGTAGTGGCTCAACGGGTAGCTCAGATTTTGACACGGAAGCTGACTTTCCACTCTCCACGAGAGTCTGCTGGATTTCCTTTTCATCTTGCCTCGAAATAGTCGAAGCCGCTTTTGAAGAAGGAGCTGAGCCTCGTTTTGCATCTGATACGGACTCGGATTTGGGTGCTCTGGAAAGTGAGATGCGTACTCGATCCGAAAACCCTGATAATCTGTTTTTATCCTTTTCTTCGCATTTGGCCGAAAGGAGTGGCACAGAAGCCACATTTTTCAACATATGCTGTCTGGCTTCCTTCTCGCGCAAGTCCGCGGCACTTCCTGCTTTGGTGATTTGCAAGGTGCGTTGAGCATCTGCTAGTGTTCCAGTAGATTTTGAAGTCGCACTGTCCATGATTGGGGTCGAATCAACTTCGTCTGCAGTTGCAGACGCGCTGGGTTTGGCAGTGACATCTTCATTCTCATAATTTTGCTCTCCTTCTTTACCCTTCTTTTTCTTTTTCTTCGTTTTCCCAGACCTCATCCTTATCTTGGTTTTGACCAACTTCGGCTTCTCCTCTTGCGCACCAGGCACCGTCGCACCCTTGACTAGCATGTCCGAAAACTCCTGGTCAGTAGGCTGTTTGTTTTGCTCACCGACCGGCTTCTCATCTGGCCGCAATTCCTTTTCCAACAACGCTTTACCATCTTCACCCAAAGACATTTTGGCCAACATATCCTCGACCGTCTTCTCTTTCTGCTTTGAATCACTCTTTGCGCTATTGGAAGACAGTTCCGGCTTCTGTGGTATTTCTTCTGGGTCTTTATCAAGAATCTCCTCGCTATTCACTAGATATGCATCGAAAAAGTCATCCATGCGCTTCAATGCCAGCTCATGCCTGGTTTGCTTACGAAAGCCCAGACAGTCTTCAACGACGCAGATCTTGATCCCATGTCGAGCTGCATCAATGACAGTCGCCAATACAGAGACGTTTGTGATGCATCCGCATATAAAAAGTTCGGTAATAAGTCTTGCGCGCAGTGTAATCAGCAGATTTGTACCTTGAAAGGCAGAGTAGTTGGTGGTCCGAATTACCGCATCTGCCGGTAGTTCCATTTGTTGAATAACGAAATCGATAAACTCAGCGCCGGGCGTCTTGGGCACGCATGCTGGTATTCGCTTTTCGCTCTTCAACAAGAATAGCTCGTCATCCTCTTCGACTGAAGTCTTTGCAATCTCTTTTGGCAGCGTCTTTCTTCGCGCTGATACGCGCTTTAGCAAGTCGAGGGCGCGTTGCTTGTGTTTTGATGACTTTGACTGTGCTGGTAACGATGCCGCCTCTTTTGCCAAGTCGTCATCGCCCGCCTCCGGGCCGCTCTCATCACCGTCAATCAATCCACCCACAACCAGCGCATCTCCCTCGCCCGTATCTGCTCCAGTGGCTATACGGTCTGTCTCGTAGAGCGTCTGGACCCATATAACATTGCCGCTAAGTTCGCGAAACTTGGGTACCAGAGTTTGGATGCGGTCGAGAAAGCCGGTCGAGGTATTTACGGGAAGGCGTCCGTCCGGCAGGACAAAGTCATTTTGCAGGCCAATGGCAAGAAGCGCCTGATGGGTCTGGAACTTGGGCTGGTTCTGGGACACCAGGTCCATGAGGTCGGCCATCTTGGAGGACATGGTGGCAGCAAGGTGAAGCGTTAGAGTTGAGTCAAGCGTTAGGCAGCTACAATTTTAGCTACAATTTTAGCGCCAATGCCTTGGTGAGTATGAGGCCTCAGATGTGACCAAAGATCGATGAGTATTAGGAACAGTGGGTACCGAAAGGGCGTACCAGATAACATGACATGATATGGGATGGAAATGCAAAGGTGGATGGACTACGTAGGATCCGCGAAGAAAAAGTCTAGAAGGCGGAGGTGGTCCAGATTTGGGCAAATTCGTAATCGGACGGTTGCAGGGATGGCTACATTAGAGGTGCGCTACAGCAGCGATGGGCCAGACAGGGCGTTGGGGGCGACTCGAAGCGGCGAGACGTGTTGGTGTTTTCCGCATCCAAAGGCCGCTAGGTGGCTGCTCACTCCCCCGCGCCCTTAGTGCGGGGCAACGGATGGATGGCAGCAGCAGCACTGGCTAATTACCTAACCGGGCTGGTCTACATACGCTGTTGGTGGGTATTCCCGCGGGCATGTCAGGGTCGTGCTTCTAGTCGTCTCTCACGGTCAAGCCCAAACGCCTTTTCTCCGCGCGGGCGTACCTTGCTGACGGTCTTGCCCCAGGCTATACTGGGCATGATATAGCGTGAGGTAAGCCTCACGGCGACTTGCGCTTCACCGCTAAACCTTACGACTCATGGAAGTAACTTTCACTTGCTGGTAAAAAAAGCCGTAATCTTCTGCGAACCGTCAGATTTGGGTATCTTGGTCGCGCTGCCGTTGCTCGTGGCACTCCTGGTGTCGCGCTTCTTTGCAGGCGTGGACGCAGGTTTGATAGGACTCTTTATCAGAGACGCCGATGGTTCGGACTTGACGCGTTTATTCGAGAGTTCTTGCTCTACTGTACTACCACTGTCATCTTCGCTGGTGTGCTCTCGCTTGATGCCTGGCGACTCATGACCCGGCTCGGAGTGAGTTGTCACTGGCACAGGTAACGGAGCGTTATCTTCGGTACCTTCCACACGTTCCGTTGTCGCATATTTCCCATTCACGTCATGATCGACCTTGGCGGCTGCTCGTTGGTTGCCAAAGAAGTTGGCAATGTTGTTCTTGTTATCGGCGCTGTTGATTGGCACGAGGAATGAGGGCGAGTTATTGCCGACCTTCCCAACGTCTTTGCTGACTGGGTAGCACTCGAGATCGCCTTGGAATGGCTGCAGGAGGGATAATAAATCTTTGCTCCATTCGGTGCGGGTTGGGTCGAGCCAGGTACGGATTGCGTCGGATCCGTTTTCGAGGATGACGGGCATGCGGTCGTGTAGGAAGCGGAGCTGCTGGTTGGACTCGGTGGTTATGATTGTGTAGGTGAAGATCTTCTCACCGGAGCCCTCAAACTGAACGCAATCCCATAAGCCGGCGAAGCACATGAGCTGGCCATCTTTACGTTTTATAAAGTGTGGTATCTTGTCCTTGCTCCCGCTTCTCTTGAGCCATTCGTAGAAGCCCTGTGCCACGACAATGCATCGCTTCTTCTTCTTCATGGTTGTCCATATACCACGGTCCTCGACGAGAGAGTCATCCCGGCAGTTGATTGTCTTCATATTGGAGCCATAGCCGGGGTTGCGCTTGGTCCAGAAGGGCACGAGACCCCATTGCATCGACTGCAGCTTATACTGGGTGTCGTTCTCGCTCGATGGGGAAGTTTCGTGATCATGAGCAGCTTTGAAGCCCTCCGCTCGATAAACCAGGCCATGGTAGCCTGGGGCAAAGTTGTAGCTCTGTCGTACGGTGCAGTCGTCATCGTCGGGTGCTTCTGCGACGGGCATATGCGAGTCCTCGAGCTGTCGGCGGACCTCGGACGGCCGCTGGGACTCTATCAGCTGTCATGTGGCGTCGCGTAGAGTGACATGAACTTACCAACGCCAGTACATAACGGCCGCACATATTGCAGTGTCTCAAGACATGGCTGGTGGTGGAGTGCAGACGTCATGCGGCGACCATCAGCCCTACGCGGAACTGCACGCGGCGGGCACTAAAAGTTCATTTCGTCATGCACTCGCGCCATCACATTTGCTCGCTATCTACACCTCGTTGCCTTTAGCTAGCGCACTATGTTGAGCAGAACAATTGCACGCGCTGCTCCTCGAGTAGGCGCGTATGCTCGGTGCGAAGCCCAGGCGCCTTTTGAGCGGTGCACCAGGTGGTCAGCAACGCCATGGCGGCCAGCACAGCAGCCACTGGGCCAGCGTCATGCATCGATGCGGGCGCAGTTCAGCGAGCAGTACCGCAAGAGCCCCGTCCTGTTCCCCTTTGCCATTGGAGTGTATGCCGGACGACCCAGCTGCCAGGCTCTGCGCTAACCCACTCCGCCAGTATCGCCCTCGTCTCAGGCATCTGCGTCTTCTACATTCCCTGGTACTACAAGAACGTCATCATCAAGCCCTACCACAACTTCCCCGAACCCGTCGCAAAGAAGCTCCGCAAAGCCCTCTTCTACAGCCGCGGCAAATGGCTCGACATTCGCGAGGCCAACAAGCACTTTCGGCAAGCCCTCGCCCTTGCCGACGAGCTGGGTATGGATCCTTTTAGCGATGAGATTATGGGCGTCAAGTACACCATTGCTCAGTTGTTTGAGGATGCAGGGTATTATAGCTTGGCAATTGATGTGCTTGAGATTATGCGCAACGACTGCCAGCGGTGGGTCGACGAGTTTTCGAACAAGCACTGGACGACGGGGAACCGCAGTCGGGTTAAGAAGAATATGGTGCAGATAAATCTAAAGCTGGGCCAGCTCTATGACGTTCGATATGTCAATGAGCCTGAGAATGGCGAAAAGAGGCTTGTCGAGGCTGTCGAGAGCGCGCTCAAGGAGCAGCAGCGGCGCGAGAAGGAGGGCGTCAAGAATGGAGAGGGACCATGGCTTACGAATGAAGAGATGGGCGGTACATTAGAAGGTATACGTTACAGCCTATTTACATGTTCGATGTACTGACGCAACGCAGCTCTAGGCACACACTACGAGCAGTTTGACTCACACTACCTAGCCACGCCACTATTCGTCAAGGCACTGCAGCTATGTCCGCCGAACTCATGTCACAGCGTAGTCCTGAGTACGCTCCTAGTCCCTCTATCATCATCAGCACAAACTAACTCACCCAGTGAACAACATCTCCATCTGTCTCGTCCAGCAAACCCCACCCTCCTCATCCGACGCAATCGCCATGTCCCCCCTCCCCTCCGACTTCCCTGTCTCAAACACTGCCCCGCGCACCCTCCTCATCGAGCAAGCCCGCCAATGGGCCATACGCGCCCTACAACAAGCCAACCAAATAAAATCCCCAGACCGCACAGAAGAATGCGACATGGGCTGTGCAGTCGCTACCCACAATCTCGGCGAATTCTTCGAAATGGAAGGTAAAACCGTCGAAGCACGCAGACAATACGAAGAAGCGGCTGCTCTGGCGAAGAAAATGGGGTTCGCGGAGGGTGTGGCGAATGCGCGGGCGGGATTGAAGCGGGTGAAGGAATTGGAGAGGAAGGCGTAATGACCTTTGCACTGCGAAGCATGTATGTATATGTATGTAGAAGAGAAGAAAATCAAGCATCACATTACAAATGATAGCATAATCGATCCCCTAGAAAGAAAGAACAAAGGCTAAACTACACAGTGTATATCTCTCCCATCCATCTATCCATACTCATGAGCCCAAAAAAACGGCGCGCGTTGTGACAAATCTCCCTATATCTTCGACAAAAAGGCTCCGTGGCGAAGACAGCTAGTTACATTCGTATCTCCCCTTCTCCCTTTCCCCATTTCAAAGAAGAAAAGTAGGGAGAAGTATGCAAGTCAAACAAAAGCGTGTATATGTAATATGTACACCCCCTCCCTTTCATTTCCAACTACCAAGTCCCTAAACGGGAGGGCTCACGACCCCGTAATAGTCGTACTACTAACTGTTCTCTTCCACCCGGCCCATCCCCACCCTCCACCTCCTGCATTTCCCCCAGCCGGCTCCTTAGGCACAGGACTCGGTGTCACAACCGGCGTACTCGTTGGCGTACTACTTGCGCTCCCGCTTCCACCGGTACTCACCATCCTCTTCAAATTCTCAAACCGCACCTTGAACTCCTCGAGTTCCTGCTTTGCCACCGCCTCCGCTGTCTTCGCGTTGACGAGTTCGAGTAGGAGGGCTTCATTGTTTGCGTCTGGGACGGCACCGTCGGTGCCTGCGAGGAAGGATTGCGTGGCCAGCGACGAGGAGCGCTTGGCGAAGATGGGGGTAGGGTGGGATGATGAGAATTGGCGTTCGGATTTCTGAGATGGGGTGCGGCCGAGACGGAGTTCGCGCAAGCCGCCGGAGACGCTGTCGGAGGTTGTGGAGCGGGAGAGTGAGGGCGGGGTATCGGGGGTGTTCGTGTCTGTTCCGCCCCAGGAGGAGGCGGCGGCGGATTGCTTGCGGGCATGTTGGCGAAGCTCTTGGATTGTTCTTTCTTGCCGTTGGTTCTGGTTGTAGCTGTCTTGCAGGCGCTGCCGTGTGTCTCGGAGGGCGTCACGTGCGATTTGGAGTTCGGCGTCACGGTCGCTGAGGTCGCGGGCGAGGCTGTTGCCGCGCAGCGTTTCATTGGCGAGTTGTTCTTTTGTGCGTGTTAGGTTTTCTTTGAGAATCTCTTTTGTTTCAAAGATGGAGGAGGCGCGGTGGTGGCCTTGGGATTCGGGGAATCGCGATTCGAGCGTCGTCACTATTTCGGAGGCCTCTGCGCTTAGTTCATTCGAGGCTGCGCCCTCCTCGAGTGCGGCAGCGACAGATGCTGCAGTAATCGTTGTCCGCCTTCGCGACGCTCGTGTTGATGGTACGGCGAGTGTGGATGTCTTCTTCCGGACCTTGTCTACTACTATCCGCACGATGCGATGGTCCTCCTTACGATCCTCGCGCTGCTTTTGCAATGCGGCTTCAAGCTCGCTATTCTGTCTTTGCAGCTGGCTCACAGACATGAGCAGCTGCTCAATCTGGTAGTGCAGGTCCCTATCCCTGGACGAAGCGCCCATTGCCATGGAGCCATGGCCAGACTTCATCGACAGGGCGTCTCCGTTGGACGCACGCGAAATGTCCGTCATGGCTGTGCTTTGCGTGTTTGCTGAGGCGTCTGAATCGGCCATTGAGTTGAGTGTTGAAGCCAAGCTCTGCTTGGAGGCTGAGCGCCTTAGGAAGCTCACAGGCCGTGAAGGAGCCGAGAGTCCCGGGCTGAGTGAAACAGACTTGGTCGAAGAGTTGGACGGGCCCCACAAACGGCCCAGGAACGACGAGGCCGACTTCTGGACCTGCTGCTTGGACGTCTCCCTATCCTGAGCTTCCTTGTACTGCTGCTCCAACCCCTGTAACCTTTCCCGCGTCACATCATTTGTGAAACCGACAAAATCGGCAACCAACTCATCAGCAGACCCCGCGTTCCGGCCGTATGGATCCCAGAGTTGGCGGCCAAGCAGCAACTGCATGACATCTTCGAATTCACTTAATGACAAGAGCTTTTGCTCGTTGCGCTTCATCAGAGCCAGTGCTACACGCATGATTGTTTCGGAAGCACCTTCGGCGAACAGCACATCATAGATGCGGAAGAGCATAGGCAGTGGGCATGTGACAGCGAAAAAGGAGAGAAACCATTGTGAGAGATATGCAGACTCAACGCCTTGGTCATCGAGGTGCTGCGCCAGCGCGGGCATGTGATGGTGAAGTAGTTGCTGGAACTGAAAGATGCGAAGATGTAGGCCAGAGAGGTCAGGGAGGAAACAAGAACGAAGGTCATAGTCTTCCATGAGTCTGCGAGAGTTAGTGGATGCAGAGTCAGTAAACCACAGTGACGTACCTGACGAGTACACAAAAAGCCTCCTTGTCACCCATTTGCATCAGCAGTGGACCAACGAGGAAACCGAGACCTTGGCAGTAACCGATCTTGTGGTCGTACAAACTAAAGCATTTGAGCACGCGGCCAAGCATCTTTTGACCCTCGCCGTCGGCGTCCTTGAACATGTCGACACCAGGGAAGCTCCTTCCAAGATCCTTGTTGATGATGTTCTCATACGGGCTGGACTCGCCACATAACGTCTCATACTGATCCTCAATCAGCTTCTCCCGTGAGCCAGCTGCACTCTGCCACACAACGCCACGCAGCGGTGCAGGGATGCCTCCTCGAATCTTGTTCAAGCAGAGCGTGGGCAGACGCTGGACCGTCTGTGGATAATCACGAACGAGGGCCGCCCAGAACTCCAACTCGGTCATGGGTGGCGGCGAGGGCAGCTGGGAGAAGCGGACCTGTGCAGTGTCATGGGCGACGAGACGCTTGAGTTGGTTGATGGAGGGGGGCCGCGACTGGCTGCGGGCGCGAGAGACCTTCATGTTTGATTTGGAATCTGACATGATGGCGTCGTTTTCCTGCTCAAGTCGAGCGAGCAGCAAGGCCATGGCCTAGAAGAAGAAGAGAGTCAGCAGACGATGGGCATTAGATATCGTGAGTGGGTGCGCACCTCTTCCTCGCCCTCTGGCTCCTGCTCCTCCTTTTTCTCGAGCTCGGCCCAATCAACTTCCTCGCTCTTGCCTGAACCATTGCTTGTTCGCCTCTCCCTAGTATCTATCTTGGGAGACACGGGCGCGTCCGTGTCCCGGACGGAGATGGTCGGACTTGTTGGGGTGGTGGTTGCATCGGCGCTCGTCTGGCTCTGGCGACGTCCAAACGCCTGGCGGATCTCGATTGAGTCTGCCCGCGACGACGAGGTTCTACGCTCGCCGACGACAATGTCTGGCTGCACGGGCGAGACGGGCGAGGTGGGCGAGTTGCAGACGGACTGCTCGTCTTCTGGTGTTCTGCCATCCGTCTCTGAGAGCGGGACCGTGACCATGGAGTCTGTTGGCAGTGGTGCGCTGTCGACGTGGGTCCTGGGAGAGCGCTGCACGCTTTGGTCCACGGGCTCTACCGTGGGCTCTGCCGTGGGCGGCATGGGGGTGGCTACGTCGGTCATGGTGCGGTCAGACGGGCAGCATCGAGGGAGGTAGGGCAGTGGGAGTTTGGATGAATAGATGTCTGTCTGCAATGACGCAGCACAGCGGTGCAACCCCTCGGTCAAGGGCCAAATGACAAGATTGGCAGCTCGGTCAGCGGGGCGCGAAGAACAAACAGCACTGGTGTAGAGCGTGTTTCAAGCGTGTGGAATAGAGAGTTGCAGCCGGGATGGTGTCGTGACAGCAGTGCAGACTGGGTTGCTCGAGCGCGCAAGACACGAAACACACGTCGTCAATGGAGTCTGCTTCGAGGCACACTGAGCAAAAGGAGCGACGTGCAAAAGAAGAGCAGGCGGCCATGGTGGTGCTATGTCGAAAGGAGCATCAGGAGGCCGAGGGCTGGCCCACTTGCGTTAGCGCCTTGTCGCGGAGCGGTCAAGCCAGGGTCAAGCGTCCCCACCATTGGCTTCTGGCCTGCCGTCCTAATCACCCAGAGGCCACCCAGCTGCTACACCGACCACCTGCGCTGCCGCGCCTATGTGTATGCATCCCGATATTTCATGCACCCTCTTACTCGCCACACGCTCGCTGATGTCACCAAGCCTACCCGCCAGGAACCGCCTGCTGCTGCTGTTGCGCCTTGTGCTTCCATCGCGTCTGCATTTCGCGCTTACCACGACCGACTACACGCGACCTGCATCCAAATACACGCGACACCACGTGCATTACCCCTTCCCTCCGCCAATCACAGTCGCCTGCCGCCAAACCACTGTTCGCATCCTGCACGACTACTTACATGTACACCAGCAACAGCCACCAACCACCGAGACTCGACGCATGCGCAATTCCTGCGACTGCCCGCTAGTCCTCTTCGCCTGCTAGCTTCATGTAAGCTGGTCCCGCTCGTGCGGGGGTAGTCGGCACGGAAGAATCCAAGTAGCACCTCAACATGGCCCACGGAGTATCAAACGACTACACTTGACCGCCTCTTCGCCACACCACTGACTCCTGTCCTCTACTCTGCTCTTTACACTCGTTTGCTTACCACAAGCCCTGCTGCCAACACAATCCTAGTCCTGGTTCCCCCGCCACTCGTCTCCACGCGGGGAGGCGGTTCATTCAGAATTTTTTTCATGCTACCATCTTTTTGTCCCGGCGTGCGCTGCAGTCACGTCAGGTACATATGACACGCATTCCCAGCGCGGCGTCACAGATGGCACGTCCTGGTTCGCAACAAGCAAAAAGCCTACAGCCCTGTTGTCTAAAATCTACTTTGTCAACGCTGTCATGCATCTCAGACCAAGGCACCCATGGTTAACATATTGACGTTGGATATGTAACGGCGAATTTCCGTAATAATCCGGGCACATCCCTGTTACATTGCCTTGATTGGTATCCACACGTGGTGGTGTTAGAGTAGGCGTAAGAGGGGAGTAGTGTTTAGTCGACTAGCGGCTTACGCCATTCAAAGTATACACTGCTCGCCTTTGGTAGAAAGATTAGCGAGATTTGACGAGGAAATGTTAGAGTAGTCTTGTCGATGGTATAAATATGGTGAAACTTTGTATCGCTCGTGGTAAGAACGCACTGACTGGACGCTTATGGATTTGCAGTCTTGTCGATTCCAAAGCCATGGTTTGTGCTCATAGCACGTCAGAACTACTATATTTGGCGATTTAGCGGGACTTTAATGTGCAGTAGAGCTCGATTGCGCACCCCGATCTTGGGTCTAGGCTATCGAACCAGGTTGCTTAAAAAATATTAGCGTGGCTAAACGAACTCTCACAAGTAGGCTCTATTCGGACACCTTGCTAGTCTTTTGTTAGACACTGATCGCTATTTTCTCAACACTCATCCGCTATCTCGAACTATTTCTGTTCTCACCAACTTCGACGCAACACTTCATATTCTGTGAGAATCACAGCAGTATCATCGTTTTGACCCTATATTACAGAGTCAACCATCATACCCGATGTACTCCGGCCCCATGGCGTGGTAGTCGCACAATTCGGAAGCCGACCAGGTACTAAAGTCGAAAAGATAAGATCCTTAGTTAACTATCAGGCCCAATAAACTCTAGGCCCTATAATATATCAGTTGCATAATTTAAAAGCTGGCCAGCTGCTGAATTTGAAAAGATGAGATTGTCAGTCATCTAGGCGAGATGTGTAATAGTGCCTTGTTTACAAGATTGTTTTGCATCCAGTTACCGGCAGAGCAATTTCACTTTGGTTCAGTTAATCCGAAAGTGTTCCTGGGCTCCACGCTGCTGTATTAGAATTGGTCGCACGTGTATCTAATGCCGCCCGTCCAGGCATCGTCTCGTGTCCCGGAAAACTGCCAGTACGTTATCCATGCAATATACGTTGCATGGTTATTAGATACAGGGACGTGGCTGGTACATCGACCGCGCACCGACTGATTTACCATCTTGGTGCAAATGCCGCCAGAATCGATACATCAATCGACTGATGGCCTGACATACCGGTTGTGCTCATAAAAAACGATAGATGTAGTAAATATCGTCACTTTGTGACCCTATCAGCATCCATTCATGTCTGTAATATTGTCCGAGAACATAAAAGACAACCACTTTTCTTATCAAATGGGGCAAGCCAGCTACAATATCATTCGTCAGGCCTGGAATTCGAAGTGGGCATGTGGGAATTTTGTTACGAGAAGAAGCTCTGGGCACTTCTCTTCACAGTGGGAACATTCTGCTTTCGATAAGAACAGTGTTAAAGAAACTTTTCATTACCTTGTTTCAAAATTCATATCCCACTATGAAACTCTCGCTGAGAATGCTCAGCATCCTGCCCTCTCGTCTTCTCGTTTTCTCTCCAAAAACCAAAACTATATTCCCTCGTACATGCCGGAGACGCTGGGGACACCATTCTGAACTAGTGTTATAATATTTATATTTCGATGAGATGGGAAAGTTGAATGCCCAAAATAAAGTGTCTTTTTAATATAATGTCTCGTAGAGTATTGACGTGTTGTTAGAAAGACGTTCCCCTCTTGATATCAGATGTTCTCCTCACAAGCACCCTCCTCACTACCATCTCTTGAAAATGTTTCCCGTGGTACCTCTTCATGAATCACTCTATCAACTGCGTACATCCGGTTTCTCAGTGACTTGTTCGGTCATTTCTTATGCAATCAATCCCATGTAGGACGTGAGATATCCAACATATATCTAGAGACACGAAAAGAATCAACCACTCTCTTCCTAAACATCTACATAGAGATGCTACTACACCTATTCATCCAGCCTCTCATACTATCCTGTGTACCAATCGCCATAAATCCCTATCTGCAAAACATCTCCAGAGTATCTCGTTGCACCCAGCAGTCAAGAAGCCCACTGCGTTATCTCATCAGCTTAATCCCACGCCTTGAACAAAGCTATTTGCATCGCTCACACAAGCAATCATTCAGAGTATAGCAGTCACTCAGTACATTAGAAGGGATAATATCCTTCTCAGCTTCTCTAGTATACACTCAATGTCGATTTTGTATCCAAGAAAAAAACCCGAATATCAAACAAGGCACAACTCCAGTACTCAGCACGCAGATTACAGCTACGTGACAAACTTAATCAATCCGATAAAAACTTCAAGAGCCTCCGGACCCGCGAAAAAGTGTAAAGAGAAAGAGAGATTGAGGGGAGGGAAAGCCTTATATACACACACGCATCCATTTAATCATTCCTTGCCTGACAACCCCTCTCATATTCTCCGATATCGCTCCTTTCCACGAGATCAACCCCATATTCTCCTTACGCAGCTCTATCCCTTCTCTTCTCCCCTCGGGGAAAGAAAAAACTTGTACACTCTGCACCTTCTCATCCGAGAATTCCCGTTGCGCATGCGTACGTGCGTGGTGTTTACGTACAAGAGCTCGTATTCGGTAACGGCAGCGGTTTAGTTTTGCGGGGTAAGACGGGGATGTGGGGAGATGTTGTTTTTTTGGCAGGGAAGGAAGGTTTTGCGGGGGGAGGGGGGGTTGTGACTTTTGCTTTTTTTGGTGGGGTAGGGAAGTATGCGTGGAAGGGTTCTGGAAGGACTAGTGGTGCGGGGAAGGGGAAGGATTGGCGAGAGACCATGTCGTACGTTGATTTTCACAGGTTATTGCACTTGATTCGTATTAGGGTTTGAGGAGAAAAGGCTAATTATGCACATGCGGGATATCTACACATGTCCAAGAGACAAAAAAACGATTGGGTTCTCTGATCTGAGTACCGCTCAATCCTCAAAATCCCAATAAGCCTTATCAAGCATTACCCTGCCACCCCCCTACAGTCTCCAACCTCGGATCCTCGTCATCTTTAAACTTGATCGTCAAATCCGCATTCATGCCCACACATGGATACGTGCAGCGACACGGAAAGTCCATTTCATCTCTGTGACTCTGAAGAAATATCTCCGCCTTCATTTTCATTTCCATACTCTTCACCATTGCCGTATCCCCATCCCTCGTAGAATTAAGCTTGTTCTCCCAAAAGTCCACAGTGAACGTTTTGATGTACCCACTCAAGCTAATCCGAACGCCCTTCGTCGTACGAAGATTCCGCAGCGCATCCCACGCCATGACAATCCAAAACTCAATCCACTTCTTCTGACAGGAATGAGTTTGCCTGTCCAGGCCCGCTGTAACCCACAGACACCTCGGGAGTCTATGCTTCGGACTGATAAACCGCAGATTGAGCGTCTGTAGCCCATTAAACAATGCCAGCTCAGTGAGCTGCATGGGGTGCGGAGCTTCAGTACGAAGCGGATATTTGTCTTTCGGATAAATCCTAATACAGGCAAAATACTCTGTCGCATCCATTACAAGCTAGATGTGCCGCAGAAACCCTGTTTGGAGAGCAAGCTTCGGTGTGATGCTGAGGGCATGCTGCCATATCCTGGATATAAAGTGCATGGGACCCCTGCCAAGACCCGAGTGTAGGGTAGGGAACCACTTGATCAGCTCGCGACATGCTATCGAGCTGAATTCCTTGCAGACCCGCTTGTTGACGTACATGATATTCAGGTTAGGGCGGGGGACTTTTGGATTGCGGTTGCGTTCTGCAATGCTGGTGGGCCCGAAGGACTGTCCGACACCAAAGATGAAGCGTCTTGTACCCTCAGTCACGATATCAGGTACGAGGACGGGTTCGACGGCTTGACGGTAGATTTCTTGGAACAGCTCGAGAGGGAGCTAAAGAAGCTTGAAAATTTTACCCTTCTTCGCCCACCACATGTTTTGCTCGTCGTATTGCGTAGCAAAAAACTTCTTGGGCCATTTTTTTTTGGATTAGTGCAGTAGGTGTCGCAAATCCACGACGCCGCATCACGCATGTTGCTTGGCCTCGTCCCGATTGTCATGCTCTCGATCTTGACATCTTCTTGGCCCAGAATGCTGATGGCGACTGTGCGACGTGAGTCATCAGCCGGCGTTTTCAAAATCATCATCTTTTTTCTTGATGGCTACAATGTAGTATTGGCTAAGAAGGCTTTTTGCATTCTTTTAGCAGTGACTATATTTTCCAAGAAAAGAAAAGTCGCGCTTACATTCTTCCTTGATAAATTCGCGGAGGATGGCAATAATGCGGTCTGAAAGTGGTTGTGGCTTGCAAGGTGCCTTGGCCTTGCTTTCGGTAGTCCTTTCGGGCATAGCGCCGGTAGTTGGAGAAGGTGCTTGATCCATCTTCAAGGCAGTTATGATGTCCAATCGATGGTAGGTTGTCGTCGTATCGAAGTAAGGAAGTGATTTACTTTGGAGATGAAACAACACATTTCTTTTTTAATGTCGCTTGAAAATATCGATATTCACACTGTAGTTTAACCAAGTTCCGCGATACTTTGCACGGTAGCCGCCGCTATTGCATATCTGGACTAGCGTGTCATGAACCCAGGGAAAGCAAGCGAAACCGACAATCCATGGTTGAAAGATCCAACTCTCCCAACCTAAGTTTCTAATTTATTAAGTACATATCTTCACTGGAAAGCCAGTCATGTAATAGTATTGGAAATTTGAATGTATGATTGATTGACGATAAAACGATGTCGCTATGCTAAAGACTCATAAGTCATAACAGATAAACGGCCCAAAAGGGCTTTTAGTATATATACATGACTGTTCTTCATGCATTTATACGTAGGCTGATGCTTTACAGGTGAATGGGCTCCTCACATCACCAGAGTTGTATTGGGTGATGATGTCCTCGACAGAAGCATAAGTTCCAGCGCCCAAGACGACCATTCCAATAACGAGGACAATTGCGTTCAAGATGCTGAGGGAAATGTTCTTGGTTGAAGCGTTCCACTTGCCTTCTTTGACGAGCTGGAACCAGAAGAGGGCGGGCCAGTAAAAGGTGAAACCAGAAATGAAGAGTGACGAGATGAGACCAAGGAGGGCGTTGAAAAATGGAATGGCCTCGGCGATGATCCATCCAATAACAGTGACGACAGAAATAAGGCCAACCCAGACGGTCCAGCCACGGACATCCTTTACGAAGCGAATGGGGGAGTTGGGAAAGAATCGGTCCATCATGTAGCGGCAGACGACGGTGCCGTTGATGGAACCAGAGATGAAGATGACGGGGAGAGCAATACCAAAGGCAATGCGGGAGACCATAGAGCCGGCAGAGAGGAGAGCGGGGGACTTGACGCTCTGGCCAATGAAGGCGTAGCAGAGGGCACCAGTGAGGGTGTAGATGAAGATTTCAATCAGACCGAGAGCCCAGATGGACTTGACGTAGTCCTTGGGTGTGTGCATCTCCGACATGAAGGAGAACTGGCAAACGGCAAACGAGTAGGCGAAGATGATGTTGGTTGTAGCAAGGAACGCCTGGTAGAATGTGGTTCCTGGCTGTGGCCACGCAGACCAGTCTACAGCGGCAAGACCACCAGGCGCATTGTGAGCCTGGACACCAGTTGCAATAATGGTGATGAGAATGGCGGCAATGATGCTGACAAAGTCAATGTAACCCAAGAATGCAAAGTCGTGGAAAGTAGGAGGCAGCGCAAGGACCAGGAGGATGATGAGGGAGACGACACTCCAGACGAGGGCGCAGGTAGCGTGGTCGCCAATAATATTGATAAAGGCAATGGTTCCAGTAAGTGCGTGAGATCCAACAAGCAGAATCAGAAAGAGGGCAAACATGACGCCAGTCAGTTCTTTTCCAAAGCGGCCCCAGATGAGTGCAACAGCGTCCGAGTAGTGGTTGACATGGGGGTATCGCATCTTGACCTGGCCGACAACGTAGGAAGTGTAGATGGCAACAAGACCAAGACCAACACACATGATGGTACCGGGGACCATGCCGAGAGTAGCGAAGGCGCTTGGGATACTGAGAGAGCCGAGGGCAATAGCCTCGACAATCAGACAGACGGTGAGCTGCTTCCAGCCAAGACGGTGGAATTTCTCAGATCCTTCCTGGACAGTGGCCGTCTTGTCGACGGGCATCATAAGCTCCGGGTCGCTCTTCTTGCCGTCGGAAGAGAGATCATCAAGGCGGTAATTTGTTGGAGGAGTAGCGTAGTGGGGAGGAGGGATGCTGGTGGGCGCATCACCTGCACCGTGGGCGTGTGATACCTCTTGCATCTTGAATAAGGATGAATGTGTCCAAAAGAACGGGGAGTAAAAATGTGGACGAGAAAGAAGGGCAGTCTGGGTTTTTGGCGGCGGGTGTCTGCTGACGAGCTAGTCTACCGTCTGTTCCCAAAGAAGCAGCTGCAGTGCAGATGACCAAACGGGTAGCGGGCAGCGTTGAGTAAAGAAGGGTGCTGCTCGGTGACGTAGTCTACGTAGTCTGGGACGAGAAGACTAGCAATGTGCAGCAGGCGCAATAAATAGGTTGGTGTAGCAGTGAGGCGGAAGAAATGACCATCCTTATATCAGAGTTGCTTATCTCTCCGTCCATTGTGCATGTGTAATAGAATGTTCCAAATGGTGGCTCCCCCGCGCGCTCCCAAGATGGCGGTCGACCGAAGTTGACCGAGAGCAGTCGATGGACGAGGTTAGCGGTCGTCGGCTTAAGGCAGCGTATCGAACCAGTCCATGGTACGTGCGATTAGCAGGGGAGGTTCTAGTGGCGTTGGGGACGACGAGGTTCCACATGGCGCGTCGCAGTTGACGTAAAATTTTCATCTTTTTACGTGTGTGGGTGGAAATGCTGGGACGTGCTTGGGACCAAACGGCGGCACTGAACTGGGTTTGTCGGGGCCGGTGCCCCAGAGGGCATGCGACGAGGGAGGAGAGAGACCTGTGCATGTGGCCTTCCCCCGCGTTGTGCGGGAATAAGCAGGCGGAGGGTTTGGATTGCGCGATGGGCGTGTATGACGTGCCTGCGCAGTGATGTTTTGCGGTAGGGCTGTGGTAGCTGATTTTGGGGGCGTGGACAAGCCTCTCGAGCCGCACCCACCCGAGCCTCGGCGGGGGCTTGTCCGCGCCCTCCGAGCAGGTACCCGGTCTAGCGAGAGCCTCTTCCGATCCTGGTCGTTGCCGCGCCGCCGCCCAGCAAAACCTCTGCCCTGCACGCCCTTCTCGACTTACTTATCTGCCAAGACTAGTAGAAACGAGGGTCTTGTGGAGTGCATTGCCGAGAGAGGCGCCTGCCAATCACCCTATGCACCACCAGTGCATTGCCTGCAGAAAAATCCCTATCTTTACCCCAACCTTTTTTCTCCTTTCAAGGGCATTGCATTCATGCATCCACGCATCCATGCATCCATGCATGGCGTGGAGCGTGCCGTAGCGCTGCTATACTACACTGTAACTCCAGATCGCATGCAACAGAGCCTTCCCACCTCCACAAAGCACCCCCTGCCCCCCGTCTCACGCGACACACGCCCTCAACATTGCGCCTTTTAAAAACATCTCAAGACCCATTGGCTCACCATAGTCTGCCCGTGCCGATGTACCACCTATCTACGCGGCCGTAGCCAGGAACTCATCCACTACGTGTGGGTCCTTTTCGACTTCTACAGTGCTTCTACTGCGTCTGCTCTCCCACGTCTCCTCCACATGGGCCTTGGCGGCAGTCGAGTCAGGCGTGAAGACAAACACGCGATGCTCACCTGTCAGGGCGTTAGCATCGCCCAAGGTAACTGTGGCGGATATGCACCTACAATTTTTGTATGCAGTGCCCAACATGGGATCTTCAACGTCCCAGTCCTCGGTCAGAAAGTGAGCAAACGCCCCGTGCGTCACTACCAGCACCTGTTATCAGTCAGTCAGCCACCTGGCAAACTCTACCCCTGTCCTGCTTGCCTGGGCTTCTGGGCGCTGGAATAGCCAGCTCCTCAGGTCTGCAGCACGCTTGCTGATGGCCGTCTTCTCGTACGCCCAGTAACCATCCTGCACGTGACCAGTTAGTGCATACTGTGACGTCAGACATGGGACATGTGCCGACCTTGGAATTCCAGCCCGGCGTCACTGCAGAAGCATCAATCTTGCTGAGATCAAAATCAACCTCCCCGGGTTCAAACAAATCAGGCAGTAGTTGCTGCAAATCAGCCGCACTATCCGCCAGCCCTACGTCGCATCCAGTGTTGCTGACCTCCTGCAGCGCCGGTAGCAGTACAAACGGTACTTCTGGCCGCGACAGCACCCGTCCGAAACTAAGCGCTGCCGTCTGGATCGTCCGCCGTAGTGGAGACGCAAACACTGTCTCTATTTCATCGTGGTGTTGAAACGCCGCGCTGAGGGTCCGACATTGCTCCTTGCCTTTGGCTGTTAGTACTGCATCGCGAATGCTGTAGTTGCGCTGTTATCTGTTAGACTTGTCCAACACGATTGCCACATCAAACATACAGTGGCATTGTGCTCTCCTTGCGCGTGGCGAACGAGATGAATCTTGGGAGCCATGGTGATGTCAGGTTCAGAGTTGCTGATTCTGCACTGTAGACTTGAAATGGGTGGGGCCGCCGCCGATTGAGTCACCGGGTCCTATTGCTCAAAGGCCGATTCGATTCGACACGGTCAGCTTGGAATTTTGTCTATCTCTGAAATCCTACACAGTCTCTGCATTCTCTTTTGCCGTCTGCCAATGTCTTTATACCTCGATGGTTGCTGCGCTCGTTGTACCCTCGACCGTTTTTTGTTTTCATGAGGAAGGTTTGCCGAGCGTCTCTGCGCTAGTCCATTTCTGGTCAAGTTATTGAGTGGCACTAACATTCCAAGTAGTCAACCCTCCAGACGCCATCAATCTTATCGTTAATTCAAATTTATGATTACAGAAAATTTGTCGAGTTCGTTCATCTAGCCCTTCATAATGCTCAAGCATTACCGCGCTGCCATCTCTGCCACGGGACGTAATGGAAAGGCCTTGGTCAGCCGTCCGCGAAAGAACATAATCGATGCAAGGTGAATTTATCGAGGCTAAGGAATAACTAAGTTTACTATTAGAGGAATTGTCCAGAAAAGAACAAGTTTTAAAAAGACTTACCCGAATTGAGATTCTGGGACCGCCTAAGAAACTAACTAACTATTCGGCATCATAAATCGAGGAGGCGCACATCTATCCATCATTCAGCTAAGACTCTATCGTTAACCAGACGGCTACTCGGAAAGATTTGTCCCGAAATATCAAAACACAAAATTGAGGCAGTTTCCTGGTTATGAGAATGCACCGTTTTGGCCAAGCTGCCACATCGGATCCGCAGAGACCCCGCAGCACTAGCGTAACGGACTTGTCCATAATACCAAAATGTCATCGTCATCCAGAGTACCACTAGAGTTTTCCTGAACCCTTCAATCTTAATAGCAATCACCATGGCGAATCAAGAGCCAACTGTGCTTATCATCGGCGCCGGTACTTTTGGTACATCGACTGCGTACCATCTCAGCAAACAATACAAGAATCCTTCGCGCATCACCATTGTCGACCGCTGGGATACTGCCTCGCCTCTAGAAGAAAAACAAGCAGCGGCCATTGATACAAATCGCATCATTCGCACAGATTATGACTCGCATCTGTATTGCAATCTTGCCAACGAAGCAATTCATTTCTGGTTCTGGAGCATTGCCGTCCAAGGCCATTTCCACAAGACGGGATGGATTGTACTGGATAGTAAAGAGGTAATTTTTGGCGATGCAGTGAGGAAGACGTTTCTGGAAAGAGGAGGCGACTACACGCGTGATGTTGATCCGGATGAATTGGAAAAATACGATATAACCAAAGGAGTCCAAACCAAGCGCCTGGGCAAAGGTTACTTCAACCCCGAAGCAGGATGGTGCGATGCCGAAAGGGCTACACAGAGCTTCACCAAAGTCGCGCTGGAACTCGGCGTCAAGCGCATAACAGGCGAAGTCCAAGAACTCGTCCTCAACCGCGACAAATCCGGTCTTGTCGGCGCCAAGCTACGTGACGGACGTATTCTAACCGCCGACAAGATAGTCCTCGCAGCCGGAGCCTGGACCAGCACCCTCATGTCTCCCCTCGAAGACGCTCTCCGAATTTCACACCAAGAACGCATTGAGCATCAGGTCACAGCCGTTGGCCGCGTCTCAGCATACTACACGCTCGACGACTCCGACACGCAATCCCTCGTCTCCCAGAACCAACCCGTCATCGTCATCGGCGGTGAAATCGACATTATTCCGCCTTCAAATCCCAACCGTACTCTCAAAATTAATGATCTGACGTCTGAAATCGTGAACACGGTAACTACGCCTTCGGGCCACCGCATCACCGCTCCATCGCGCAGACACCAAACCGATGTCCCCGAGAAATTAAAGCAGCAAAGTACTCGTCTAATTCAAGCTTCTATGCCGCAGTGGACGAAAAATCGCGTCCCTAGTCGATGGCGCATATGCTATGATGCTGTGACACCGAGTGAAGATTGGCTGCTAAGTCGCCATCCGCATGCACAATTGCAGAATTTGTACATCGCTGTGGGAGGTAGCTTTCATTCTTACAAGTACGTATTTCCTCTCGCTATCAAACTCTTTTAACTCTCTTCTTCTCAACCGAGATGAAGCAGGTACTAACACATAATAGATTTCTCCCCGTCGCAGGCGCATACATGACGAATGTCATGTTTGACAAGTCCAACGGTGAGGAGAAAGATGCAGCCTGGGCGTGGAAGAGCCGAGAGTGGTTAGCCAAGTATAACGGTGAGGGCAAGGAGTTTGGGAGTCAGAGCGCCAAGGGGAGACAGAGGAGGGAATTGAGCGAATACGAGGATGGGGCTGTGTCGAAGTTGTAAGGGTGTGTGGGGTTGTAAAATAAGATTAGCATCGTATTTCCACTTGGTCAAACATCAAAACCTGGCTCTTATTATATCTCTTTCCCCAGCTATAATACAGTAAATACCCACAATCTATTCCTTAACCCTAACAACCACCTTGCCAAAATGCCCCCCACTAAACAAATACCGCAGCGCCTGATCCGCCTTGTCAAACCCCCACACGCAATCAACAACCGGCCTTATCTCTTTCTCTTCGTAAAACCTAAGCATGCGCTCCAACTCATCCCGCGGCCCATTCAAGATACCCTTTAAGGTAACGTTGCGCTTCAGACAAAGCAAATTCGTATTCGTGCGGTCGGAAGCATCATCCTGCTTGCCAGATAAATACCCAATACACGCAATCAACCCGCCAAATCGCACGCAGTCAAACGATTTGCGCAGCGTCTGTGCGCCGCCGACTTCGATAATGATATCTGCGCCTTCATCTTGCGTGGCGGAAAGCACTGCGTTGTCCCAGTCAGGCGTGGAACGATAATTAATCGTCGTCTTAGCGCCGAGCTGCGTTGCGCGCTGTAGCTTTTCGTCGGATGACGACGTCACAATTGCGGTGGCGCCCGCGGCAGTCGCGATTTGGCAGGCGGAAATACTGACGCCGCCGGTGCCCTGGCACACGACTGTTTCGTCCTTGCTAATAATCTCGCCGCGGTGACGCATGCAGTTGAGGCTCATCCATGCGGTCATTGCGGCAATAGGGAGACATGCTGCTTCGTCTGCGGAGAGGTAGTCTGGGATTTTGACGACGCCATAGGTAGGGAAGACGCGGTACTGGGTTAGGACTCCTGGGGCGGGACCGCCCAGGCCGTTTGCGACGTCTGGGGCTTTGACTTGGCCGGAGAGATGAGTTGGGGCGAAGGTGCTGATGACGCGGTCGCCTTTTTTGAGGTGGAAGGCGGGGTTTTTGAAGGGGTCGTTGGGGTTGGATGAGGTTGGGCCGACGGCAACGACGACGCCGCACATGTCGCTGCATGGAACGATCGCGGGGGGATGCTCGACGGAGGAGTGGTGGTTGTAAAGGCCCATTGCGACTGGTTCACATGATTAGTGTCATTGTCGTGGGGTTGTGATACATCACAACATACCCTCTGTATCTCTGTAGTTCAAACTAACAGAGTGAATCTCAACCAGCACTTCGTCCTCGCCTGGTGTAGGGCAGTCTGCCTCTGTCATTCTCAACTTATCGAGACCGTCCTGGCTTGTAAGCCATTGCTTGATCTTTTGCGGAGGCGTCATCTTGACTGGTAGTAGAAACTGCGTCGAATGCCTTTGGGATGCCAATTTTGAGATTCACGGTCGACGTCGACGCTGTCTGCTTTAAGCTCTTGCTCTTCTGGTGTGAAAACAGGCCAGAAATTTCGTTCAGCCAGTCTCGGCGATCTTGGGAGAAGGGTGGGGTTGGCATCACGGGCAGATCCTTCTACTTTATAATGAAAAGTCTCGATGGCGGGACAGTATCAAGGGAATGCAGACAGTGGAGCTTGAGCAGCGTGCAGAAAGTCGCCGAAGATGTGTGGGGAGCAGCATTATTTCTATTTGTCGTGGCCATGACGGCAAGGTGCTCAACACAGCCATCGAGGTGTTCAAGTGCAACGTCACTGGCCGGAATCGCCCGGCAACCGAGGTGGCAGGGCGAGGTCGGAATGCGCAAGCCGATGCGCCCCTCAACACCACTGACACTTATCGCAGATTGTCATGATGTGTGCAAAGTCCTCAGCATTGATCATACGTGTACCTGGATTTTTGAAACGCCTAGTCTAGTGACAATGGCAGGAGACGAAGAGCGGCGCGCATGCCCCTGACGCAGGTCCATCTGCCAGCGCGCTGCAGGGCCTGAAGCTGGCGCAGCCTGGTTCCAACAGGATAGTGACGATGCCTGTGACGAGAACATCCAGAGACAAGGCGCTAATCGAACGGGCCAGATTTGTTGTTCTATTGAAACCACGGGGGCTTGTGCTGGACAGGCATGATGGTCATCGTGGCACGCGCCATTGGGTGTGGAAAGAAGCAACATCACATGACGACACCGGATACTTAGTTAGTACTTGGATATAATCTCTCACCAGCCCGGATATAAACTCGTACGATCTCCATATTTCATCTCTTCACATGCGACTCTCCATAATCCATCTACTGCAGATACGACTGCGCCCAGAGACATCACCATGGACTTTCAGCACCACTACTATGCCGGCCAGGAAGCCTTCCCACCACCTCTCCCAAATCATCTCAGCTCAGACTACTCGCCAGCATTATCCATCATGCAGCAGTTCCACGCTGACCTCCTCCGCATGGATGAAGAGCATCTCCAGCACCGCGATCAAGCTGCCTCTACCTCTGAAGTCCCCTCCCCATTTCCTGACGACGAGCCACTACCCGACACCATCCTGGGCAGGGTACGAACCTGGTATCGCAGACTCTCACGTCGACGGACTAGCGACGTCTCAACCCCCTGAAAAGGAAACATGATATCGTCATGCAGGTACCAGTTCGCATGCGATCGCACTAGTCGCGATCTCGTTCCAGCTTTTCGGGCCGCCCGTCGCCGCTATTCGATACAACCCACGGCCATCTCGTCATCGATCGCGGGCGATCTAACGTCGACAATTCGACATTTATGCGACGTCACACCGCTGGCACGGTAGCATGTCACTCAACTAGGGCATAACTGGAATGCTCATACATATTTGACACGTGGATGGGTGCCGTTTAAAGTGACGTCGCCAGTCGCAGCAACATCCAAGTATCAGTAGGCCCTTGTGCAACCCAGTTGTTTCTGTATGACAGCCCCAGCAGTCGACCGAGGAAGCCCCGCGAGCCGCTCCATGGGTACTACCGCCATCCGCTCATGGATCTCGTGGCTTTGCGTCAGACGCACCGCGGCCGAATAGTTCTGTACGCTCCAAAGTAATTGTGGTTCGAGAGATGAGATGTTTGTATGGATGAATGTAGTGATAGCTGTGTGAAGTCAGTCACGTAGATTCGAGATGACGATGGAGGTACTGCGAATAACAATACCATTGTGAGCATGTGCTTGATTTGCAGCCATGTATTACATGTGTTAATAAGATGTTGATGTTGTTGGTCGCGAGCGGTTGTGGGGAGTTGCGGGGAGAGCTCGTGTCATACCGAGGCCTATGATCGATACGTTTTGCCAAGGAATGATAAACGAAGAAGCGGCAACCCATGTGTCAATCAAACCGTCTTTGTAATCTGCCACCACACCTTACAACTGCTGCTCGAGACGATTATCTAAGAGCCAACAAGTAGCATCATCTCTGTTATTATCGAATTGCAGAACACAATCTACATAAGAAATTGGACTGCAGCTAAGCTCAATCCCACATCCAAAGCTTCGCAAAACGCCTTGTGAGGCAAACCCAGAACTGAGCCAATAGCCGCCGGACTTCTCAAAAATCAGGCAAACGGGCTCCGTGCACCTCTTTCTCAACAAAATTTATCTTGGTGGTGTTCTGACCATGCTCGACGCCCACCATACCTGTGTCCAGGCCATTGGAATGCGGGCCATAGAACAGATCTCAAGAACTGATGCAGCATTCACCACGGCGGGCGCTCGCCGAGGCGCAGCACTACTACATCGGAATACGACGGTGGCAAGGCACGTTACACATCTAGCATCTGCATGCTTGCCAAGGGCAGGACCTCAAAGATAATGACAGGCTTGCGGGGTCGCTAGATTCCACTGATCGGTCGTGATTCTTCGCTTGCAGAATTTTCCGGAAATCCTATAGTGCTGTGCCCGTCAAGTATGCCCTTTTTTGTTCTTGTGGCACGTTGCAGGGGTCCGGACGCGCTGAAAGTGTGTAGGGTCAATGGGTACAGGAAAAAAACAATGGTACGCACTGACCACCACTAAAGCTTCAATCGACTGTCATCCGCTGCGTAAGATTCCATCATTACTTCATCGCTCGGACCTCTACGTATCCCGCGCTATCGTACGTTGTCCCCCAGTGGTCCCCTTCCCCGCAGAATGAGTCTCGCACTACTGGCGATAGGGGACTGCCTCGCATACTAGACAACGTGGCCAGCCAGATTTTTGTGTCATGGCGGACCGCGTAAGCTCGAGGGGCCAAAAGAGATAGCACCTTTGACTGGCTGGACCTGAAAACTGTGCCTGTCAGATAGACCCAGGCGCGCGAACGTGTTGCTTGCGTGAACCTTTGACGTATGCAGACGAAACTGATTACGCTCTAGGCTCTCGCGTCTCGCCGTCTATGTACTGGCACAATCTCATGTTTCTTGCACTTCGCCTGCAGCTATACCGGTGAAAGTTTTGAAACACCATTCGACATATCCCAAGCCCGAGCTAAGTTCGCCGCCATCCCCATCTTGGCCCGGTTAAATTGCTCTCTACACGCATTCACTCATTTCGCTCTACTTTTGTGAGCGGCCGCACTTGTTATCGCCTCTTGCGTACGCTTCGGGACCATACAGCCAAGAGGCGCTAAACAACAAGCCGCGTTTCATGGTAGGCTTATACGAGAGAGCAGAAGTGTCGCCTACGATCTGAGGCTCTGCTCTACTATGGCCTCCAAAGCGGCCGCCGGGGTTGGGCAGACATAAATCTCGCATGCACGCATACGCGCATCTTGCTACTTGCTCCTACTGAAGTATTGCGCAATTCAGCAAGTGCCTCACCAACGGATTCTTCTTATATCACATTGGAGCGATTGTCCTACAAAATAACTCTCCCTTTCTCCTCACATTACAGCTGCCACTACAGCGCGATCTCCCTGCTTCCTACACAACGCCTACCGCTACAGCGCCGCATCCCCATACACCCGCTGTCACTGCAGTGTCCTCCCCCTACTTCTCACAGTACGGCTGCCACTGCACCGCTGCCTCCACTTGCTTTCTACAGAACTGCTGCTGCTACAGTGCCCTTTCTCTCTGCTTCCCACCAAACGGCCGCTACTACAACGCCGTCCCCTCCTGCTTCTTACAGAACGCCTACCTCTACAGCGCCATCCTCTACAGCGCCATCCTCTTCCCTGCACCCACAGCACCACAGTGCCACATTCATCGACCAGTTCGACACTGCCCTAGATCACCTCACTCCCAGTACCGAATACAAAAGGCTGCACCCTCCCCGTGCCGAGTCAACATCAACCAGCACCTTCTTACCGTACCGCACTAGGACCAGACCAGATACGGACCAGTCCACTCTTCATCTCCACGAAGAAACATGTCTTACAGCAGTGAGTCAGCTTGTCATATCTGCTCCTCGCATGCGTGAACACAGCATGCTGTTGGCCCACGCCGTGCGTACCAGAAACGAGGCACGCAATCCATGTTCCTGAGCCGTCCCGCTGATCCCCCCCACTTTTAGCCTACCGCTACCCCGTCAAGCGCCCGTCCCGCCACACACTCGCTTCCATCAGCATACCAGACCACAGCGACGTCCTCGCTATATACTTTCGCTGGCTGCGGGAGCGATACTACCGAGCGCACGACGTGATGCAGCAAGAGGCACCATCGTCAGCTGTGTGCACGCGCAGCCCTGACGATGCGCTTGACGTGCACCTCGGTGGAGACTCTGCGAACTCTCTGCCGAGCCTGCAGTTCGATGCGCAGAGGCTGAGCACCGATTTGCTGGGAATGGGCTCGGGACTTGATGGCGTTGACGCGCCGGTGCTTGGGTACCCTAGTGAGATTGACTTCATTGGGTGAGGGGCATACAAGGCAGGCTGAAAGGTTACCGACAGGCGCGGCTACTAGCCTACAGTTACCGAAGGGGGCTAAATGGGGCGTTTTAGGATGTGTTTGTTTTTTTAGAGGACCAGGATCTTGGAAGCGACTCGCGTCGGGCGTCGCGGTTATCGCATAATCCAAGGGCCATGTGTAACAGTACTTTTGTAAACGTTAGGGATGTAAGAAATGACGGAAACGAATCAAGACTTTTTATGTCTATTATAGTATAACACACTTATGTCCCAAACAAATGCGTCGAGCGCAATCGTTCTTGCTTGCGTCAGAGCAACACATGCATGCATGATCACGTGTAATGCCCATGCGATCTGAGACGCAAAGATGAGTGCAAAACATTCTGGGCAAATTTACATATATAAAAGACACTCTTTCGTCTCTTTTCTAGACTCCACATGTATTCATATATACCAATACAATAACCTACTAGTTTCTCTTCCATTCCATGTTTATATTCCCGACACTCGATGGAGGCACGCCTGGAAGAGGGGATAAAGAAGGACAGGACAACAACAAAGGCGCCCATGCGTCAAGAACCGATAAGCTGGAGTCAGGTGGCCTCAAGAGGCACTATCCACCCAGCAAAAATCGAAGTACGGATGGAAACAACCAAGGGCACTGAGCCTGAAACGGCGCAGGAAAAGTTGGCCCGTATCAGGGTTGCCATCCCGGATGCAAAGGCAATCATCCCTCATCCAAGAGCGCCCAACAAGATCTCGGTGGTGGTCAATGACACAGCGCGACGGGATCAGATCATACAAGCAGGCATTCATCTTGGTACCTCAATCCAAAACAAGAAATGCAGCGAAAACGACACGTGGATTAGGGAAGTCAACAAACAAAACCGAAACCTCAGAGTTGAACAAGTACGATGGCTATACACAGACAAGAACCTTGCTAGCAGGCGGGAAAACAAAACGCAAACAAGAGGATTGATCCTCTTGAGTGTCAGCACAGAGGAATCCCAACTTAGGGCAGTGCGGGAAGGCATACTGGTTGGAGCGGAATGGCTTCCAGTCCGTCTGTGGGACGTATCGCTCACGGACGGACAATGCTTCAAGTGCTGGAAATGGGGCCACAGCCAATCTGTGTGTAATGCGACCAAGGACATCTGCGGACACTGCGCAGGCAGCCATTCCACAAGGGACTGCAAAACGAAGGGCGACAAAGCAGCCAGCTGTACAGCCTGCAAGTCAAAGGGTCATAAGGCCTGAGTGACTAGACACTGCAAAGCTCATCAAAGCTTCCGGAAAGCGAATGAGAAAAAAAACAAGAATTGCTCATGCGCACTATGCAGATATAGCGCAGCGCCTCCCCAATCACAGGACCCACCACGCCTGTCCTGAGTTTCTTCGGAAGCTCTACAATAGTAAGCAGCGAAAAAAGGACACAAGTTGATGATAGCCGAAAAAGGAAAAAACGGTTGGGAGGCTTACCCACTTTAGCTCTACGGCTATGGCACTAGGACAGAGCCAACTCTTCCCGATAAGGACAGCCACACCAACAGCTGATCATGAGATGGACTAATCACTCTAGCACCATACCTCGGCTCCCTTGTCTAAAGGAAGCACCGTTAAATAAGGAAAGAGACAAAAGGAAAGAACGAGACTACGGATGCTCAGGCGCGGGAGGTTTTTAAACATAAGTTCGCTTACGTAGGTCACGTTTGCCCCGCAATACACACTGTAGCATGAAGTGTTCATAGACCCTCACTGGAACCAGGCAGCACTTTAAATTGATTTATTATTGTATTCCCGACACTGTGATGCTATCTAGCGCAGAAGTATATAACTCACCGAAAAAAGAATATTTCATATGTCATCCTCGTCACTGTAATTCTCATCAATATCCATCTTGCGCATCGCATGTAGCGAGCTGCGCCGTTGTGGGGCAGGTGGTTCAGTGAATGGTACTAAGTCATTTTGGATGTGGACATCTTGCGCGGAGGGAGAGCAGGTTATAGTGTATTGTTTAGTGGTGAGTTGAGCAGACTGTGTGAGAGAGGGAGTAGTGTCTTATTTAGGTGTTTGTGGTGAGGGCTCGGGGAGTAGCTGGGTTGGGGCTGTGGTGGCGGCGGCGGCGGTGGTTTTGGCGTTGTTTTCTGTAGGGCAGTTAGTATGGAGATACTCGAGAGCGGGGCGATGGAGAAACATACCTGGATTGTCTGGCTGAGAATCGTATGCCCCAGCTAACTCGAGTAGCATTTCTTCATCGTCATCGAGTTTCTCCTGGCCTGGAAAAGGATCTGACGGAGTACCGTTTCTTTGTGATGAATGTACATTCGCATCCTCTTCCTCCCCACCCCCATATTCAGCATCGTGCGCCATCTCCAGCGCCCGACTCGGCTTCCCAAACACCCGTTCAGCCCGCCCGCTTTCCTTTACAGCTTTCCCTTCCACCGACGGATCACCGTGCCACTGTATCGTTTCAGGCACCTTACCCGCATCGTAGAGGGGCTTGTACGTTGTGTGTTCGTATTGGACACTTTCCACCGTCCGCCCGGTAGATAGGTTCGTGAAACCAAATCCCGTAGTGTCGGTAAAGTCCTGACCCATAAAGCGCGCGTTGTAGCGCTCAGTCAACTCTCAGATCGAAGCGTAGGGCGTGTCTTGCAAGAGGGAGGCTAGATACTCGCGCTCGATGTGTTGCCAGGGTCTATCAATTGTTGTGCGGTCAATAGCCTGGTAGCGGCGGTCGTTTAGGGCCTTGATAGTTTGCATGTTGTTCCAGTCTTTTGGTGTTTTTCCATAACAATATATTGTTGGTGTGCGTTTTGGTGTGGGGTCTATTTTGCCCCTGGGACGCATATCCATCATTTTTACGATATGTAGAGCTTCTTGATCGAGGATTGCGTCTACGTTGTCGATGTCGGATGGGGGGATGGGACCAAAGTATTTTACGTATTGAGAGCCGCGCTTGTAGCGGCAGCCCCGATCTTCCCATAAGGTTGGGTTGGTTTGTCCGTTACTTTCTCGGGTTGAGGGCTGGATGGGGCCGGGACTTGGGTCGCCGGGCATGGGCTTGATACCCTAGAATGGGATGGCTGGAGGTATTGCGGTGTTGTGGGTAAAATTTGCGAAACCATCGCCAACTGGTGGTTTCTTTGTCTTTTCGGACCTGCTGTTGGAAATCTTGAATTCTGTCTTAGCCTTGTTCTTTGCAGATGTATCGGAAATGTCTTCGTCCTCTGCAATATCTTGTATGTCATTCGGCGGGGCTGAGCCGTCCTCTTGAAAATCGGCTATGTTTTCTTGTCCTACTGAAACAGCTACTTGAGAATCATCTGCTACAATAATTTGGAGTGTTGGCGAGATAGAACCATTTGGTTCCCCAGTATTTTGCTTCTTTGGAGGGTTTTCGTCCGAAAGCTGAGATTCCGCAGCTCGTTTAGGCATTTCCTTGGCAAGAGGTGAAGGCTTGTATTAAAGCCCGGCGGGGTATTCGGGCTTTTTATGTCCTATTTCAAAGTCTCTATCTCTGAATGGGAAGCGCCGTATTCTATCGCGTTCAGTGCTGCATTTTGGTAAAATGTTTCAATTGTAGAGATGCTCTGCCCCGCAGAGCAATAAGTACACCGGAGAGTTGCCATGCTGGAAGAGGATAAAAGTTCATAGCCAGTATGTTAACAGCGCTTTGAGAGTGGCATCTGGCACTCAAGAGATGCCACTGTCCGTTCGGCTCCCTTTGAAAATAAATCAAAGTGTTATGTTCTTCGACAAAGCGAGGGAAGCATAAGAGCAATTATCGTTTGAGAACCTTACAACGAAACAAAGAGGATAGAAACAATGTCATTTTCCAATTGCGCACTCCAGATCACCTCTCATAAAGCCGTTGTATTGGAAACTCGACTAACCTAATAGCTCAGGGAAAAGTCAATATACGATATAACCAACTCGTCTACAACGGAGAGCTAGAAGGTATTATCTTAGGTCTAGAGAAAGCTGTTAATCTAGTAGGGGACTGTCTAGAAGTTCGATTATATGAAAATAATCAGGCTGCAATACTTAGACCAAAGACTGCTTCTGCCAACACTGGACAAGAGTGGCAACTTAGATGTATAAGAGCAGCGGAGAAACTCCGTGAGAAAGGTCGAATACTCGCAATCTACTGGGTACCTGGCCACCAGGACGTTATAGGGAACGGAATAGTAGATAACCTAGCAAAAGAGGCGACAAAGCTAGATCCTAGCTCTAGTAGGACTAGCCTCGCTATTACAGGCACACGAATAAAGCAGCTAGGCGAGCGAGAGTGGCTTAACTATCTAGAACAGTAAAGGAGGAAAGCTATCATTCTAAACTCAACTACTTACGCTACCGAGTATAAGTGGAAGATTAGAAAACAGATTGCTACTCTCCCCACTACTCGTAGAGAAGTCTCTAGCGCCTTCTTTCAGCTTAAGCTAGGCCACTGCTACTTAAGAAGCTTTCTATTCAAACGAGGAAAAGTCGATTCTTGTTGAATGGACTCTATTGGCTAGCCAGCGCTTGGTGTTAGCAAGATGTCTAAGTCAATACAGCTAGTTGCACGGTGTACACAGCGTGCGGGTAAGTGGGGGTGGCAAGTAACTATGGTTCATTGCTATCTCTGTTCTACGTTCAAAGGAAAAAGGGTTGATGTACTCCTGGGTCCGTGCACAGGTATCCGTGGGGAACCGGAGTCACGCGATCACTCCCTCAGTGCCTGATTTAGGTTCGGACAATTCTAAAGTTTGCTCCTGCAACTATAGAGCGACTCAAGACCCTGCACATGTCCTCCTTAGCTGTACGCTATACAAGGAGGCTAGGACTAAGATGCAAGAGGTTAGCAGAGACCCCCTATCGCTAGCATTCCTACTAGACACTAAAATAGGCATACAGGATACTACTGCCTTTATTGAGGAAACTAGGGCCGCAACACAGACCTAGTACAAAAGAAATCTTGAGAACTAGGGTAACACCTATACTAGGTGCCCTCGCCCTACACCTTCCCTACCCCCCCTCTCTCACCCGCAAGACCCCCTACTACCTCTCTCTATACTAGGCTACGAGCCTCACCTTTATTTAGATAACCCTCTTCCCGGCAGTGTGTCCATCAACCAAGTAAACCAAAAATCGACCCTCTTACTTGACTTGGCTGAGGAGAATGCTTTGCCTTGCTTGATTGGTTGACGATAATCCTTTGCTTTGCTTGGTTGGTTGATGTTACTCGATAGAATTTCCCGATTTGACACAGCCATGCGTCAAAAGTTTCGCCTCGATAGCTCCCCCACCACCCCACCACCAATAACAATCAATATTTTGAATGCCCACCACCAATTCTACAGCGCGTCAATTCGGCCATGAGATATCCCAAAATGTTCGCCGTGGCCCAAATATGACAATACACGAGCGAAATATCGCGATAGGGATGTTAGATGGTGGTTGCAGTACAGCTGAAGTTGCTGCTGCCTTTCACCGTGATCCCTCCACCATCCGCCGCCTCCACCAAAAGTACTCCACCACCGCAACAACTGCAGATAAACCTCGCAGCGGCCGTCCAACGACACTATCAAGGCATCAAAAGAAGCTTATCTACCGCGCAGCACATCGAGCGCCTAAAATAGAGTACAAAGACCTCATTAAAGCTGCAACTATAGTGCAACCTGATGGAATACCTTCACGCCCACCCAGCAAGTCTACGCTTTATCGTATGCTCCGCAGGCTCAATATAGTCAAACATCGCTGCAAAAAGTACCCAAAGCTAACGCCACAACATACTCGCAAGCGCCTACGGTTTGCTAGGCGTTATCAACACCTTCCTTGGCGTCGCCGGATAGTCAAGCTCTCAGACGAGTGCTCAATTCAGAAGAGTTCTCACCAGGAACAGGAGTGGTGCTTCAGATATTCAGAAGAAAAATGGAAAGCCCGTATGATTACTCAAGTAACTACAGGTAAAATTAAATCACAGATGGTATGGGGGGGCTATCTGGCTAGATGAACGTGGGCGTGGTTGGCGCAGTCCACTAGTGATAATGGAAAGAGATACTGATGCCGCTGGTGGTGGCTATACCAGCCAAAGTTACATTCAGGTCCTTCGTAAAGATCTTCTACCTTCATATAGGACTTCTCAATTATTCGTACAGGATAACGCGCGCATACACACCTCTAGAGTCGTCCGGACTTTCCTTGCTGATCACCAGATCACGACACTTGACTGGCCAGCGTACTTACCCGACCTCAACCCTATTGAGCACCTCTGGTGGCAGCTGAAACAACGCATGAACAAATTCTACCCACAATATAACAATTACAGCCAAACTCAGGAGCAATGGGATGGCTTTTGTCATGCTCTAAAAGATTGCTAGCGGAGGATCCCACGGAGGTGTATTGAGCAGCTTATCACGTCAATGCCACGCCGTCTAGGAGCGTGTAGAGCTGCGCGCGGATGGCAGACAAAGTTCTAGTACTCAGGAAAATATCGCATGTCTTAAAATCAAATTCTATGCTGTTTTGGTGGAGTTATTACTGATTTTATCATGGCTGTTTAGTTTTGGTGATGGTGGTGTTTCGCTTAGCGTGCGAAACTTTTGACTTAACGTGTTTCACCACCGAGCGGGCCACCCCACCGAGCGGGCCACCTCCCCGCACTATCCTACCTTCACAACAATAACGCGTGATGTCTCAACAACCACAACTCCAGAAAAACTATACTGAAGCTGATGTACAAATTGCAGTCTCTGAGCTTACTATAAACCAAATTCAAAGTATTCGACGTGCTGCTTACCTCTATAGTATCCCACGTACAACAATCCAGCGACGACGCGACGGGAAGCACTATCGACACGATTGTGAGGCGAACTGCAAGCGCCTAACAAAACTAGAAGAGGAGGCTATTACTAGGCGTGTAATAGTTGAGTCTGAGCGAGGACTACCCTGTGGGAGAGACGATGTGCGAGATATGGCCAATAGACTGCTCCGAGGGCGCGACGGAGAGGAGGTTGGCAAGAACTGGGTTGACAGGTTTGTCCAGCGCAATTCTGAGCTGCGTAAGCGTCGCAGCCGTCCATAAGATCGCCAGTGAGCTCTCTGCGAAGACCCAGCGCTTATTAAGGGCTGGTTCGAGCTGGTTCACAATACGAAAGCAAAGTACGGTATCGTAGATGAAGATATCTATAACTTTGATGAGACTGGCTTCATTATGGGCAAGATTTTATCACAGTCAGTTATCACGGGCTCAGACAAACCAGGAAGAACAAAGCAGATCCAGCCAGGCAATCGTGAGTGGGTTACGCTGATCCAGGGCGTTGGCGCAACAGGCAAGCGTATCCCAGCGTTTCTCATCTTCGCAGGCAAGGTTCTGATCTCTACCTGGTTCACGAAGGATCTGCCACGCAACTGGGTGATCCAAGTTAGTCCTACCGGCTGGACGAACAACGATCTAGCGCTTAACTGGCTTCGTCACTTCGATTCCCATGCGCGGCCTGTGGGTACGCATAGGCTGCTCATTATTGACGGCCACGAGAGCCATTGCTCGGTAGCTTCCGCATGATTATGACGTTGTTTTATCACAGCTTAACGTCTTGCTGCGTACGCCAACTCTACCAGCGCAAGAGACCACTACCTGGGAGCCGAAAACGCCGGGCAACGCGCGCGAAATAGAGGCGCAGGCTACGCTTATTCGAAACCGTATGCAAATCCAGCAAGGGTCTCCTACAACTTCTCTTAAGGAGCAGATGCAGCAGTTAAGTAAGGGAGCCCAGCAGATCGCTCATAATATGGTGTTGATGCAGGAGAAACTTGATCGCCTTGAAGCTACAATTAGTGAAGCAACGAAGCGAAAAACTCGTAAGAGGCGCTACGTACAGCCAGAGGGGTCCCAGACAGTTGGCCAGATAGCTGATCAGATCGCTGAGGTAGAGGGTAGTGGCTCTAATGAGGGTGCAACGTCTGCGAAGAGGGTGCGCAGTGAACGGCGCTGCGGGCGTTGTAGCCAAATTGGACACAACTCCTGTACGTGCCAAGTAGAATTAGAGGATATAGAGGATAGTGACGCGTCTGAAGAACAATATCTTATTCTACTTAATAAGAAAAACTGTGGTGGTGTTGCGTAATACTATTGCAAAGGTAGGATATCGTGGGGAGGTGGCCTGCTCGGTGGGGGGGCCCGCTCGGTGGTGAAACACGTTATAGTTAACTGTCTTAACCAGTATGACGTACCCCAACAAACTATTAGGCACTACAACACTTGGACTATAATGTCTCAACCACCAAACTCTGAATCTGAAGCGACCCTCCGCCATCGACGCATTGGGAACCAGTCAACACGCGATACCCACCCTAAATCAGCCAATCTTGAGAAGACTGAAGAGAGGGCGCTTATACACTATATCGAGAAACTTGATGCGCAAGAATTTGCTCTAACGGTTCGTTGCGTTGAAGATATGGCCAATCAACTGCGCGCTGCGCGTGATGCAAAGCCTTTTGGCCCACGATGGCCTTCAAACTTCGTCAAACGCGAACCCGAGCTCAAATCACGAATGACTTGGTAGTGTAATCGCCAGAGAGTCTTATGTGGTGTCCAGATGTTATTGGGCCCTGGTTCGACCTTGTACACAATGTCAAAGCGAAGTATAGAGGTGCCGGACGGGCTAACGCCGGATTACGTCCTCCAACACTAATTATTCTACCCACTTCAACCACCCATAACGTGACCACAATGCAATCAATTGGCGCTGCGCTTGCTGCTATTCTGCGCAAAAAAACCGGCGGAGGAGACAAAGAAAAGTCGAGAAATTCAGAAAGTCAATCGCGAGAAGGAAAGGCAGGGAGAGGCCCCGCAACTCGCCGCCGCGCGCGCTCAAGAAGCTCAAGAACGGGCAGCTGAAATTACAAAAAACCTCGGGATAGATAGAATGTAGCTAAAAGAAAAGCTTCACAGTCTCAATCTCAATCTCAAAATTCAACAAAGCGGCGTCGTGTTATAGGTGGTCAAAGTGGTAGGGGTGGCACTGAGTCGACCGCCAAGCCTCCTACCAAAACCACCACGCGCGGCCGCAACATAAGATTGCCAAAGACATTCGAGTAGATAGCGATATTTTTTGGACTATTTAGACTACTCCACCAGAAATTCTCGCAATAATAGCTTGTGTATGGGGCTCTGCAGCCTCATTTTTAGTGGGCGGCCATATTTCGTGGGGTGTTGCAACCAGTGACCTGTTGCAAGCTATGACCATCTACAGTACACTACAGTAGAGGTTCGCGTAACGCCCGGGTTCGCGCAACGCCCCATCTCACCCCAACAACAACAAAACTTTAACACCACACAACTCCACCAATATGGATCCGATTCAAAAAGCGATTGAAGAAATCGAATCGCGCGAACCAGGAGATGATTTCTCGTACGGCAAAGTTGCTGCCAAGTACGGTGTTGAGCGTAGCACGCTGGCTCGAAGGCACCAAGGGCTTTCAACAACCCGCAACGCTGCGCACCAAGTACTCCACCCAGAACACGAAGCTGAGCTTGTACAATATATCAAAACGCTTCATGAACGAAATTTGCCTCCTTCAAGAGTAATGATACAACAGTTTGCCAGCCAGCTGGCTGGCAAACCGGTCTCCAGAAGCTGGGTTACCCGGTTTATCCACCGCCATCCCAAGTATCTCATCTCACGCTACACCAAAGGCATGACCAAGGAACGGACTAAAGCTGATTCCGGAGCCAGATACAACTTGTATTTCAAGCTTCTCCTTGAAAAGATGGAGGAGTACGATATACAGCCGCTCCATATATTCAATATGGACGAAAAGGGGTTTCAACTCGGAGGGGTTTCAACTCGGAGGGGTTTCAACTCGGCCGGGTTGGGGGAACAAAGCGTATATTCAATAAGACGCTTTGGGAGCAAAAGGGGAAAAGGCAAGTACTTGAAGACGGCAACAGCGAGTGGATAACAGTGGTGGCTTGTATTTGTTCGGATGGCAAACCTCTAAGTCCTACACTCATCTTCCAGGGAGCCAACGGAGCTGTTCAATCAAGCTGGGTTGAAGCTATACAAGCAGGGGAGCACTCAGTCTTTGTAACCTCATCTCCCTCCGGCTGGAGCAACAACGATATTGGGTTAGCTTGGCTCAAAGGGGTGTTCGAACGGGAGACTAGACGACACGCTTTGACTGGGTATCGATTACTACTCCTTGACGGCCACGGATCCCATGTAACCATGGAGTTTATTGAGTTTTGCCACGAACACAAGAT